>BSUD01000004.1:53384884-53544428 GCA_033239045.1 Fagopyrum esculentum
GGGGGGGGGGGGGGGGGGGAGTTTCTCAATAGTCTCGATCTTAGCTCGATCGACCTCAATACCTCAGTTTGAAACGAGGTGTCCTAGCACAATTCCTTCATTAACCATAAAATGACACTTCTCCCAATTCAAAACGAGATTAGTGTCTTCACATCGTTGTAGCACTAGAGATAGGTTAGATAAGCAATCATCAAAAAAGGAACCATATACTGAAAAATCATCCATAAATACCTCCATGATCTCCTCTATGTACTCGGAAAAGATAGCCATCATGCAGCGCTGGAAGGTAGCGGGTGCATTACATAATCCAAATGGCATCCTCCTATAAGCAAATGTCCCCCATGGACAAGTGAAAGTGGTCTTCTCTAGATCATTCGGATGGATAGGAATCTGAAAGAAACCACTATAACCATCTAAATAGCAAAAATGGGAATACTGGGCTAACCGTTCGAGCATTTGATCGATGAAGGAAAGTGGAAAATGGTCCTTTCGAGTGGCCACGTTCAGCTTCCTGTAATCGATGCACACCCTCCAGCCCGTAACGGTCCTAGTTGGGATCAACTCGTGGTTCTTATTTGTCACAATGGTCATCCCTCCTTTCTTCGGAACTACATGCACTGGGCTCACCCACTTGCTGTCCGAGATAGGAAATATGACACCTGCATTCAACAATTTAAGAATCTCATTCTTCACAACCTCTTTCATGATTGGATTTAACCGTCTTTGAGGTTCCCGTGAAGTCTTATGATCGTCTTCCATTAGTATTCTATGCATGCAGAAAGAAGGCTTAATACCAATAAGATCATCAATAGTGTAACCCAAAGCCTTCTGATGTTTTCTCAAGACATGCATCAGTTTTATGATCGTCTTCCATCAGTTTCGGAAAGGGAAGCGCTAACAATAACGGGATATGTAGAATCCGGTCCAAGGAAAACATACCTCAAGTGACTTGGGAGCGGCTTAAGCTCCACAACTGGGGGTGCTTTCTGAGGGGGATCCTCGCTTCCTTCTTCCAGTGGAGTAGACTTAGATCGAAGAACTAGACTTTCAGAAGTCTCAGTTGACATCATCTCGCTTGCGACCTCGGTCGAGATCCAAGGTGGGTGACCGAGATGTTCTTCAGATAAGAACACCTCGCTTGGTCCAGAAAGTGCCTCAGTCGAGGTACTAGAACTGGGACCGAAACTGGAATTTCTCATCTCCTGGATTAGTTTCTCAATCTTAGCTCCTGGATCTTCTTCCAATGCCTTTAAGCTCCGTATATCTGCATCACAAGAAGCATCTATACCTTCCTCTATTAAGCTAAAACTAATAACTCTTTTAAGAGGGTCATTAATAAGGATAGAGCTCACCAATTCTCTTGATTCTTCTTCATCATAGATGTTGATGATGTCATCTTCCAGTGGCACTCCCTTCATTGCAGCAAGCAATGCAAACTCCACTTTATCACGCCAATGTTGAATTTCAACTTGGCGTTCTTACAATCCACATTGCAACCCGTGGTTGCTAGAAATGGTCTCCCGAGAATGATAGGAACGGGATAATCTGCGGGTATATCAAGGACAACAAAGTCTATAGGTAAATAGAAGTTACCTAACTTAACCGGAACGTCTTCCAAAATGCCCACGGGATGGGTAATGGAGCGGTCCGCCATGTATAACCTTATCTTCACCGGCTTGGGCTCTCTAAGTCCGATCTTCACACATAGCTCCAGCGGGATGATGCTCACGCTGGCTCCTAGATCACAC
This sequence comes from Fagopyrum esculentum, assembly GCA_033239045.1. Lineage (NCBI taxonomy): Eukaryota > Viridiplantae > Streptophyta > Magnoliopsida > Caryophyllales > Polygonaceae > Fagopyrum > Fagopyrum esculentum. The sequence continues at coordinate 53,386,633 of BSUD01000004.1, forward strand.
AACGCCTCATGAGTTACATCCCCAACTTGAATGGGAATGCAAAATGAGCCGGGATCTCTCAACTTGGGTGACATCTTCTCCTTCATGATTTGAATGAGCTCCGAGGATTTAGATGTCATCCTTACTTCTCCAAAATCTTCCAGTTTCCTCTTCCTTGATAGAATCTCTTTTAAGAACTTCCCGTAGGCGGGCATCCCTAGAATAACATCAAGGAAAGGGATGTTAATATGTAGTTTATTCATCAAGTCAAGGAACTTACCAAAATGTTTGTCTAGATGTGTTCTAGCTCTTGACTGAGGGAATGGAAGTGGTGGTTTATATGCAGGAGGTGGGACATAAACTTCAGATTTGTCCGTCGCTTTTTGGGACTCCACCTCGGGTGTCACCTCGACCGAAGTGTTCCTTGTCTGTACCTGGACCGAGGTGTTCTTCGTCTGCACTGGCACCGACCGAGGTACTGGATCTGCAGTTTTCAGTCCACTTCTCGTCGTTATTGCCATAATTTGTCCCTTGGGGTTGCTCTTTGTCCTTGCTGGGAGCTTCCCTGGATCCCTTGGTGCTTCATTCGCCTCATCAAAGAATTGTTGCTCTAAGGCGTTCTGTGCCTTCGAAAATGAAGTCATAGATGTCTCCATAGCGTTGAGCTTGATCAAGATGGCCTCCAGCACTGCATCTTTCTTCTCTGGGTGGGACAAACTTGATCCAGGCTCCTGGCTCTTCAATGGAGTAGAAGACGAAGAAGAGGGGTTAAAAGAATTATTAGAATTTGAATTAGAATAAGGGTTACCCGAATTTTGTTGATTAGATCTCCAATTGTTGCTGTTGGAGCCTCTATTGTTGTTGTAATTGTTGTTCCTGGGCCCTTGGTTGTTGTTTCTCAATCCTTGATATCCTCCTTCTTCCTTCTTTGTGTGAGCAACCAAAAGGTCCTTCAATTGCTTCACATCTTTCTTGAGGGAGATGAGTTGATTATCATTTGATGGAGCTTCCTGGAAATTAACTCTCTTAACTCCATTTTCGGCTCCTTGGTGGGAGTACTTCTCCATGTGCAAAGCTTGCTTCTCAATGAACTCCCAAGCTTCGTCTATCGGCATGTCCATGAACGTGCCGGCGGAGAGTAGTTGAAGATTGAATTGGGTAGCTCCATCCAATCCATTGAAGTATATCTCCAACTACTCTATCTTTGGAATCCCATGATGTGGGCAATCCAAAAGAACATCCTTGAATCTCTCCAATGACTTGGACAAACTCTCCTTGTCCTTCATGATGAATGCATTAATCTTCCCTCTCATTTCAGCGGTTTTGGAGGGGGAAAGAACTTTGTTAAAAACTCCGTCGTCATCTCTTCCCAAGTATTGATCTTTCCGGGTGGAAGAGATTGATACCATGTAAGCGCTCTGTCCTTCAAAGAAAAGTAGAAAGGTCTTAGCTTGTAGTTGTTGTTTTCCAGCCTTGAAGGTCTCAAGGTCTCCGTCAGGATCTCATAGTTTGGCAAATGCTGATGCAGAGACTCCCTCTCTAAACCTCTAAACTGGCATTGGCGGATCATGGATAGAACTTGCGGTCGAAGTTTGTAATCATGCTCCGCTGGATTGTAACACCCCAAATTCTCGGAACTCGGGGAGGTATTGGTTAGGACCTCACAATGGGTCCCGACCTTGGTTTAACAACAACATTACTTGGATCTTACAACAAGGCACAAATGTAATTAAAACAATTTCGAAACATAATATTATTTTTATTGTATGAATGTACACATGTGACAGCCTTACAAAACATAAACATATACATAACATGCATGCTGTATGGGAGACTCCCCCGTCTCCATCTAATGAGTACGTGGACCCGGCTGACCATCCGTCCCGAATCTCTCTGCAACTATTTATCTCTACAGATCTACAACACGGATAAACCGTTAGCTAACAGACCAAATATAAGCAGAATAAGGATAGTACAAACACAAATAATCTCTAGCAAGGTTGTATGGGAGACTCCCCCGTCCCCATCTAATAGCATTGGCGGATCATGGATAGAACTTACGGTCGAAGTTCGTAATCATGCTCCGCTGAATCACCTAGGTTGATTCCTGGACACCTCACTTGCTGGTTTGGGTCCATCCTCTGTCCTAGGGTTAGTGGAGTTCCTGCAAAAAGAACATCTTGGACAGGCATCCGAGGTGGATGTATCTCGGCCGCGGCAACGAGGACTAGGTCCTGCCTCGGTCGAGGGTCTGGCCGATGCAGAATCTAGGCTCATAGATCGGCCATATCTGCTTCAATCTCTGCTGTTCTGGTGCGAGTCTGCTCTCTTTCTCGCTGCAATTCTTCTTTATTGAGGCGCAGCTGTTCTAGCGCTTCCTTCAATTCGGCCTCAAGATCGCAATTGTCTTGGTTGGCCATCTTAGCTTCTTTCAAGCGTCGTTTGTATGTCTTTTCTGGTTCGGGATCGTAAGGAACAATTTCTTTCCCAGCACGGGTTCATCGCATAAACCTAAGAAAAAGATTCTGCGAAAGCACTCAAGTAGAGTGATTAGTAGCAACTAGGGCAATTGCCCCGAAAGACAACGGCAACCGGCTTGGTCTAGACCAAGTCCCCAGCAACGGCGCCAAAAACTTGTTCGCTTCAAAAGGTGTGTGCAAACTTTAAATTTATATCCCAAGAAATATGCTTAAAACAAGGATGCGAACCCGCAGTGTACGGATCAGTTATAGTAAAAAGCAAGAATTCCGGGGTGTCGATCTCAAGGATTTAGGTGAAACTAAGCAAGAATAGGTTGTCAATGCAACTAATAACCACAAAAGCGATTAAAGCAATCAAAAGATGATAATAAGGTCAAATAAGGGGAAAATGCAAATTCTAGGGAAAGGTGTTTCTAAAGTGGGAATAGATTACCGGGTAAGTCTCACTAGTCACTATCCCAAACCAAAGTTCTTATTACCGGGTAAGTCTCAAGGCACTAAGGAAAGGAACTATAATCTCAAACCAACACACCACCTAAGGGAATAGAATCAACCTTTGCCGGGTAAGTCTCAGGCTAACTCACAAAGATGGGATGAAGGCACACTCAAACCCCAATAAAGGATAAACCTTTATTACCTACACTTATGATCATGGGTAAACAAACTTAGGAATCACCGGGTAAGTCTCATCCTAGGCTTGTATTGAACCAAGAAAGGTGTAATAAGAATAGGATTTGGCAAACTAGAACACTTAACTCTCAGTTTCGGATCAGAAAAGGTCACCTCGTTCAGTCAAGTTCAACCCCGGCCGAGATGTTCATCGACTGAGCGAGGTACTCTAGGGTTAAGGTTCAAGACTCGAGCTTTCAGGGTCCTACTGGGATTAAGATCATTCTATCATTGTCTTTCCCACAACTTTCAGCCAATCACCCTAGAATCGCATAAGAAATTTAGCTAATCATCATCATGAAAACAATAATCGAATAAAAGGTGAAGGAATGAATATTTGAACGCAAAAACCATAAGAACAAGGCTTCAATAACTGAATCAAATAGTTCACAAATCAGCGTTCCTTGAATCACAAATCAAACAAGACAATGAACCAAAGGGAATCTAAGAAAATCTTACAAACTCCCTCAAAAGCTATCTCAAAACTATGAATCTTCCTTCCTTCCTTGATCTTCAATCCTTCAATCCTTCCTTCAAACTTCCAGAAAGTCTCCCTAATCCGCAGATTATTGGGTGTATCGAAGATGGCTGAATTGTGGAAAATCCAACCCTTTGTATAGGAGAATTATCTTCCAAAGATAATAATATCTTAAAAAGAAAAATTCCTATAAAATATATTATATCTCTAAAATAGATCTCCCAAATTTAAGATCTGATAACACGATTTATGACTTAGGTTTAGACACTCATTTAGATAGATTTTCCGCTCATTCATGCATGGTCTAGCATTAGTTCACGACGTTTGCACTCAACTAACGTATTTTCTCAAGATAGACGTCTACGCGGACTTTTGCTTGCTTTATAGGTATTTTGGGAGATTTAGGAGCTTAATCGATGCATTCGAGGGTCGTTCCTCGAAATGACACGCTTTCGGACTCATTGGAATGCAAGCTAGGGGCTAAGGAGGACTCATGGAACCTTGTCAACACAAGCCATGTACCAAATCGTAGTTTAATGATCCAAGACAAAGCTGAAGCACCAAACCACGGTCACTGGCACTTCCACGGCCGTGGAAACCAACCGTGGTTTTTGCCAGACAGTTGTGACAGCTGTGCCACGATCTCATGGCCTTCTCTAGCAAGGTTGTAGTATTAAAGTGGTCCTGCAAGGCTGAGAGAAGGCATCCACTACACCTCCCATCTCCCAACAATCCCCTATCATCCAATCAAATTGGGAATCAAAATCCACACTCTACACCACACTCCCAACAAGAAGATTCTCTCAAGTGGGAGCTACCATTGGAGGAGGAGAAGAGCTCCATTGGAGAAGAAGAGAAGAACACACCATTGCTAGTCTTTGATAAGTTTTGTAGTGAAGATTTTCGGAATCGTTTTCTAGAGTTGTAAGAATCGACTAAACCTTCTTTTGAAGGGTTGTGAGTCCTTCTAATCTTATTTTCAGCTTGGTTTTACTTGCTTCACTTGTTCACCTCTTTCTCTTCATTATCTTGCAAATGGAAGCCATGATTTTATGTTTGATGATTTCGATTGTTATGATGTATGTTGTAGGCTAAATAGATGCGATTCTAGGGTAACGAAAGGATGGTTATGACTTGGACTATGATAGGATGGACTTAGATTGCCTTTGGATGATTCATTTACTTGAACGAAGCCTCTGTTGGAGTCCACGGTTTGTTCTTGCCAGTCCACGGCCGTGGAAGTGGTAGAACAACCCGTGGTTTGTTTGAATTGTTTGATTTGATGAGTCTAAGTTCTAGAATGTTAGAATGTTGAAATCCTAGTGTTTGTTGAGTTAAATCTATCCTAGGGTGACCTAGTGTTAGCAACTAAGTGTTAGAAGAGACTTACCCGGTGATTCTTACTCTTAGATTTCGAAGATGATAAACTCTAGGTAGTGGTGAGCCTCATAAGCCGCCATTGGACTAAGTGTGCTAGGATAGTTGTTTAGGACTTACCCTTCCGAGACTTACCCGGTGAAGAAAGGTTAGACCCCTAGGTGACAATCCGGTTTGTGTAGAATTCCATTCCTTAGGCTCTTTGAGACTTACCCGGTGATGAGACCTTAGGAACGGACTAGTGGACCATGAGACCTACCCGGTGATTGATCCCAATCTAGAAACACTCACTCCCAACATATTATAGTTAATCCAAGGAATGATTAGATAGCTTGAGTCCTATGCCATAACCGGAATTTCCAACCCCTAGAATCCGCTTTTCTCTCTTTGATCTCGCATCTCGTGTTTAGTTTGTTTGTTCGAGTTGATTGTTAGCCTAGTTGATTATTTATTTCGCATGATTTGTGATCCTTGATTGATCACCTAAAAACCTACCAAAAACATTGAGATTTTCATTTCTTTTTTTCTTTCTCTTTTCTTAGAACTAGATCTTCACTAAACTTAATCACTAATCGAATCAATCTCACCTCAGTCTTTGTGTTCGACCTCGGAATACTATCCCTACTACAAAACGTCCCGTACACTGCGGGTTCGCTAGGAGTTAGGAGAAATATAACGAGTATAAATTTAAGGCTTATTGCGTGCACATGTTCTTAGCGTAACAAGTTTTTGGCGCCGTTGCTGGGGACTAGGTCTAGATTGAGTCGTTATTTGTGATTGTTTATAGTGTAGGTCTTTCTTGTTGCTTTTGATCTCTTTTTGGTTTGTGTCTTTGCTTTTCAGGACATCTCTTACTCTTTAGGTGTATGCGAAGATCTCGTGGCAAGGATTTAGCTCCATTCGATCCCGAACCAGAGAAAACCCTTAGATCTAGATCCAAGAGCATTCGAAAAGAAAAAGAGATGGCCGGAAGTGATCTCCAAGCTGAATTGGATGAGGCTTTAGAGCAAATTAGGATAAGGGATGAAGCTTTGGAGAATGAAAGGAGACTTGCTAATGAGAGGCAAGAGGCAACTAGGAGGGAGATTGAAGAGATTAGGCAAGCTCTTGTGCAAAGAGAGCTTAATCGTCAACAACCTCCTCCACCTCCACCACAACCGCAGCCGGCGGTTAATATCCGGGTTGTGCCCATTGTTAGCATGAAATATTGTGATAATTTAGGCACGTTTTCTAAGAGTATTTCATCCATATTGATAGTCATTGATTAAGCTTTGATTCATTTGTGAGCTAGTTTGTCTATAATGTCGATATAGAGATCTACACAAGCTTTATGTTGATTGTAGGCAATTAAGAGCTATTTCCGAACGGAATTGAGCAAGGATGGAGTTTGATTGAGCATGTCCAAGGATTGAGGACATTCCTAGGAGCTAAGGATGTGCTAACTTAAAGAATAGCACGAGGAAAGGAAGAATCACGTTCTAGCCCTAAACCACGCTCTAAAATACGGCCGTACTACATTCCACGTTCAAGTCCACGGCCGTGGAACCCTGGCAAGGGAAGCGTGATTCATTCCAGTAACTTCTACGGCCGTGGAAGGCTTGTGTCAAACCGTGACATTTTCCACGCTCTAAATTACGGTCGTGACACCTTCCACGACCGTAATCTTGGCGATCTTTTTCGCCACACTTTAAGCCACGATCTTCTACGCAATTGGGCTGGGCTTATATTTTATCTTACACTATAAAAGGACGGACAAAGAGAGATTCCGTCACCTTCGCTTACGCTTAGACGCATTTCCGCTTGCACCTTGGAATTGCCCTAATTTCACATCTTGCGGAGATTGTGATTGAGAGATTTGCGTTCTACCATTGAGATTTCCGGATTGACGGAAGAGTTGAAGATTTGGAAGATTGTTCGTGAGAAGATTTCGCTTCTCATTTAGGTTTGATTTAGGAGACGGATTGACATCCCGTTCTTCCTTCTTATCTAAGATTCGTGATTGTTTGAATTATTCCAAATCTATTGACGTTATTGTTCTTGATTTGTGGATTTGAGATTGACTTTAAAGTTATTGAAAGTTTTTGGAAGTTTTCATCTTTTATTCTTTTAAAACTTGAATTTGATATCAATATGACTATTGTTGGCTAAAACCCTTTAACAATTCTAAGGTGAAGGGTTGATAGTTGTGGCTTAGATGATGATAGATCGATCGTAAACAGATTGGACCCTGAGAGTTAGAGAGAATCGCCGACAACCTTAAACCATGGTCTGTTCTTGAGCTTACACGGCCGTGGAACTCAAGAACCACCCGAAATTTTGTGTTAGTTTACGAACTTGCTTTTACTTTAATCCAAAGTTAAAGATTTGCTTTAACTTAGTCTTGGCTTACCCTTTTCTAGGTGGTAGTGAAGCCTCAACAACCACTACCTCGATTGTGAGTGTCACAACCTTAATCGGTTTAGTTAGTCTTGATCCTTGGATTACAAGTTTGGGTATTTGACATTAATTCTTACCTTTAGAACCTTTCTATATTGAAGCCTCAACAACCTTTATAGAGAGTGTCTTGTAGGTGAGTCATATAAGGTTTTTGGAACTTCACCGTACGATTACCTTACATTCGTATACCTTTGCATGCCTTAACTTTGTCCTTATATCTTTAGTATGTCTTGAATCGATTGCCACAACTGGATTCCTGGATCTTTAGGATTGTTGTTTTCCCAATACTTGAAAAGCTTCTTACATTTACTCGCTTGATAATCTATAATTGGATTTAACCCCCCAAATCCCTGTGTTCGATACTCTGGAATTCTTGCTCAACTATATCGATCCGTACACTGCGGGTTTGCTTGCTTGATTTCTAGTTTTATAATTAAAGCTTATTTGCACGCACGCTAAGTGGCGAACAAGTTTTTGGCGCCGTTGCCGGGGATTTGGTCTAGGCCGAATTTGGTTATCGGTTGTCAAGCTTTGGAGCTTCTCCCTTGTTATTTGATATCTCTTTGAGTGTATGCGCAGGTCTAGGAACACCGAGGACCTCTTACCTCTTGATCAAGAGCTTGGGAGGACTTTAAGGCAAAAGCATAAGGAAAAGAAAATGGCTGAAGAAAACGAACGTGATCTTCAATCGGAGTTAGCGGAGAAAGAAGCTCAACTCCAATGGAGTGAGAAGACACGTAGGGAAGAAACGGATCGTCATCAAATGAAAGTTGACGATCTAACGGACATGATGTTCCAAATGAGGTTGGAGATAAACAACCTTAAGGAGAAAAAGAAAAGGAGGAGACCGGGAAGATCGGTTAGAGCCAACTCATCCAATGAGGATAGCGACTCCTCCATGCCACCGCTAGAGGAAATTGATCCAACGATCAATGTGAATCCATTCCATCCACGGGCAGCTGCAAATCGCCGTGTTCCACCTAGGAATGCAAGGATCGAACGTGTGGATGAGGAGCCAAGAACTCTTGGCCAAAGGATGGATCCAACGCAGCAACCACGCCGTCTAGGTGTGAACTTTGATGCTGATGATGTACAAGGGTTTAACTTCAACCCTCAAGTTATTACTCTTGTTTGCCAAAACCAATTTGGCGGGACAAGCGCTGAATCTCCACACCAACACTTACAAAACTTTGAGTGTATGATGGAGACAATGAGGCCGAAGAACGCAACTACCAACAACTATAAGCTCAAGCCTTTCTTCTTCTCCTTGAAGGGAAAAGCATTGTCTTGGTACCAAGCTCTTCCTAGTGGGAAACTAGACACGTGGGAAGACCTTTCCGCGGATTTCCTCACTAAGTTCTTTCCGCCATCCAAAACGGCGGAACTTAGAGGTAATATTAATGTATTTTCCATGAGATCTAACGCTTGAGACTTCATTGAGAAGCAATTCAAGCTCCAATCCCTCTCATGTGGTACATTCATGGACATGAGGGAAGATGACGCTTGAGACTTCATTGAGAAGCAAGCAAGGGTCATAGAGAAGTATTCCCACCGGAAAGTAGAGGGAAATCGTGTGGAGCAAGGAGCGAAGCTCACGCATGAAGCTCAAAATCAAATTTTCTCCCTCAACAATGAGATTAAAGAGTTGAAGGAAGCTATCAAGACCAACTTTCCAAAGCAACAAGGAAAAGATGTTGGCTACTTGGGCAACAACAACAACGGTGGTGAGAATACAAACCGCAACAACAACAATAACCGGAACAACAACCAGAATAATTGGAATGGCAACAACAACAACCGGAACAATAATTGGAACAACAATAGGGGTTCAAACAACAACAATTGGCGCTCCAATCAACAAAACTCCGGTAACTCTTATCCTTCCAATTCGAATTCACTAACTCCACCTTCCTCTTCCTCTACTCCTTTGAAAAGCCAGGGACAAACATCTAATGGAGGAAACACTTCGGGGAAGGAGAAGCCCGATCCCATGTTGGAGACGATCTTGGGAAAGCTTCAAGGTTTGGAGAACCGCATCATTAAGGTTGATGATCAAATTTCTAAGGTTGATAAAGCCCAAAAGGTTTTAGAAAACCAAATGTTCAGCCAAGCGGAGGAAGTTCCTAGGAATCAAGGGAAACTTCCAGGAAAAACGGAGGACAACCCTAAGGGAAGGGTGATGGCAATCACAACTAGGAGCGGAGTGACTACCACCGATCCGCAGCCTAAGTTTGTTGAAGTCTCCGTTGAGAAAGACAAAGAGAAGGGGAAGGAGAAGGAAGATGTCTACGTTCCTCCTCCGGCTTACAAACCTCCCCTACCATTCCCTCAATCTAGAGCGAGAGCGCGCCTAGATAAACAATTTGGTAAGTTTATAGAACTCATGAGCAAGCTGCATATTAATATACCTTTCATTGATGCTATTGTAGGTATGCCGGCTTATGGCAAGTTCTTAAAGGAGATCCTCTCTAACAAGAGAAAGTTAGAGGATTTTGGAGAGGTTAAGATGAGTTCGGATTCTTCGGATCTCGTCAAGACCATGAAGGAGAAAATGCCCCCAAAGCTAAAGGATCCGGGGTCATTTTGCATTCCCATAGGAGTGGGAGATGTCACATATGATGCGTTATGTGACTTGGGAGCAAGTGTGAGCATCATACCACTTGCATTATGTAGGAAGATCGGTTTAGGCGACCCTAAACCGGTGAAGATGACGTTGTACATGGCGGATCGATCCATCACTCGTCCCGTCGGTATTATAGAAGACGTCCCAGTCAAGCTAGGTAAATTCTTTGTTCCCATTGATTTTGTTGTGCTTGACATTCCTGGAGATAGTCCGGTCCCGATCATACTCGGAAGACCGTTTTTTGCAACTTCCGGATGCATAGTCGATTGCAAGAATGCTAGACTCGCCTTTGACATAGGAGAGGAGAAGGTAGAGTTCGTTCTTTCCACTCTAGTGAAGGAACCAATCTTTGATGAGGATATATTCAATATCCAAGATGAAGAAGGGTTGTCTAGAGAGGAGGTAAGTGCTATTCTCTTCAAAGACCCTTTGCAAAAGGTTATTACCATGAGTCTAATGGATGTAGGGGAAGAAGAGGAGTGCAATGAGGCAATTGAAGCCTTAGAAGCACAAGAAGAAGTGTGTGAAGTGGAGTTTGAGAAGCTCCACGACGAGGCAGAAAATGTGAGAATCCACGGCCATACACTATATTCCACGGCCGTGGATTTCACCAACCAAAGCGTGGCTCACTCCAGAGGGTTACACGGTCGTGGAGGAAACAGAGCAACCGTATTTCCTTTCCACGCCCTAAACCACGACCGTGGAGGATGCAGGGAAACCGTGATTCAGGCCGTGGAAGAGGGTGATCGTGCCTCTTCTTCAACTTCTCTTGATTCTTCTCCTACACCTTCTACTTCTTTAGACACTTCTAAGGAGGCATCGGATGCTCCTCAAGAGCCATTGGAAGCTCCGAAAGCAATGGAGCTAAAGCCACTTCCTACTCATCTAAGGTACGCTTTTCTAGGACCTAATTCTACCTTTCCGGTTATCGTTAGTTCCGATCTAAGCATAGATGAACATAATAAGCTCATGGTTGTCCTTAGGAAACATAGAAAAGCTTTAGGATATACTATTGAGGACTTAGTAGGAATAAAACCTTCCCTATGCATGCATAAAATATTGATGGAAGAGGACTTTAGGACTTCAAGACAACCACAAAGGCGGTTAAATCCGACCATGAAGGAGGTTGTCAAGAAGGAAATTCTTAAACTTCTTGATGCAGGTATCATCTACCCTATCTCCGATAGCAAGTGGGTGAGTCCGGTTCAAGTGGTTCCGAAGAAGGGAGGAATGACGGTCATCACCAACAAGAATAACGAACTCATTCCTACCCGAACCGTAACGGGATGGCGGATGTGCATAGACTACCACAAGCTTAACAATGCGACGAGGAAGGATCACTTCCCATTGCCGTTCATCGATCAAATGCTTGAAAGGTTAGCACAACATTCTCATTTCTGTTATCTTGATGGATATAGTGGTTTCTTTCAGATTCCGATACACCCGGATGATCAAGAGAAGACCACGTTTACGTGCCCGTGGGGTACGTTTGCTTATAGGAGAATGCCGTTTGGGCTTTGCAACGCCCCAGCCACTTTTCAAAGGTGTGTGATGGCCATCTTCTCCGAATACATAGAGGAAATCATGGAGGTCTTCATGGATGACTTCTCCGTATACGGTTCCTCTTTTGACAATTGTCTTTCTAACCTTGCTCTTGTGTTACAAAGGTGTGAAGACACTAACCTAGTTCTTAATTGGGAGAAGTGTCAATTCATGGTTAAGGAAGGAATTGTTTTAGGACACTTAATCTCTAGTAGAGGGATTGAGGTGGATAAGGCGAAAATAGAGACTATAGAAAAGCGTCCTCCCCCAACTTCGGTGAAAGGGATAAGAAGTTTCCTAGGACATGCTGGATTCTATAGGCGCTTCATAAAAGACTTCTCTAAAATATCAAAACCGCTAACTAATCTATTGATGAAGGACGCAGTTTTTGAGTTTTCGCAGGAATGCTTGGATGCGTTTAACATGATCCGGGAAGCTCTAATTTCAGCACCTATTATCCAACCTCCGGATTGGAACCTTCCCTTTGAGGTTATGTGCGATGCTAGTGACGTAGCTATAGGAGCTGTTCTTGGACAAAGGAAAGAAGGGCGAACCCATGCCATATACTACGCTAGCAAGACGCTAGATGAAGCGCAGCTCAACTACGCCACTACGGAAAAGGAATTTCTAGCCATTGTTTATGCTATTGACAAATTTCGCTCTTATCTTGTAGGTGTAAAGGTGATTGTCTACACGGATCATGCTGCGATCCGGTACCTCCTTGCAAAGAAGGATGCGAAGCCAAGGCTAATTAGATGGATTCTTCTCCTACAAGAATTCGATCTAGAGATCCGCGACAAGAAGGGTTCGGAAAATTCTGTTGCGGATCATTTGAGTCGCCTAACACATCTAGAGGACGACCACTTACCTATAGATGAATCCTTCCCGGACGAACACCTACACATTATAGAGGAGTGCATCGATGTGATCTCCAAAGGTAACGAACCATGGTTTGCTGATTTTGTTAACTATTTAGTTTGTCCGGAGATACCGCCCGGATTATCCTACGCACAAAGAAAGAAGTTCTTTAAGGATGTCCGGGAATACTTTTGGAATGAACCTCTCCTCTTTAAGAGAGGTCCGGATGGCATTATTTGGCGATGTGTGCCGAAAGATGAGATGCAAAGTGTCATCCGCCATTGTCACTCACTACCATGTGGAGGACACGCTAGTTCGAACAAGACTAGTGCTAAGGTATTGCAATCTGGATTCTTTTGGCCTGCTTTATTTAGACATGTACAAACCTTTGTTTCTTGCTGCGATGCTTGTCAAAGAACAGGTAATATCTCTAGGAGGAATGAGATGCCTCTCAATAACATCCAAGAGGTGGAGATTTTCGACGTTTGGGGAGTAGACTTTATGGGACCGTTCCCATCATCTTGTGGAAACCCATACATACTCTTGGCGGTGGATTACGTTTCTAGATGGGTGGAAGCGATTGCCTCTCCCACCAATGATGCCATGGTGGTGGTTAAGTTCTTTAACAAGACCATCTTCCTACGATTTGGGACACCAAGGACTATCATTAGTGATGGAGGTTCTCACTTCATTGCCCGGCGCTTTGAAGCTCTTCTAGCTAAGTATGGGGTTACTCACAAGATCGCCACCCCTTATCATCCACAAACTAGTGGACAAGTTGAGATCTCAAACCGGGAGATCAAAGGAATTCTAGAGAAGACGGTTTCAAGGACTAGAAAGGATTGGTCCTTGAAGCTTGATGATGCATTGTGGGCGTACCGGACTGCGTACAAGACTCCCATAGGAACCACACCATACAATCTTGTGTATGGGAAGTCTTGTCACTTACCGGTAGAGTTGGAGCACAAGGCGTTTTGGGCCATCAAGTGGTTGAATTTTGGCATGAAGGAAGCGGGAGAGAAGCGTCTCTTGGACCTTAATGAGCTTGAAGAACTCCGCTTGAATGCTTATGAAAACGCTAAGATTTACAAGGAGAGAGCAAAGCGTTGGCATGATAAGCATATCATTCCAAAGGACTTCAAAGAAGGAGATCAAGTTCTCCTCTTCAATTCAAGGCTTCGTCTCTTTCCAGGTAAGCTTAAATCTCGTTGGACCGGACCTTTTCTAATCAAACGTATTTTCCCCCATGGTGCAGTTGAAGTATGGGGTGAAGCGGGCGGAAGCTTTAAGGTGAACGGTCAACGACTCAAGAAGTATACGCCGGAACTCCAAGCTGAAGAGTTCGCGCCCACCGCACTCGAATAAGTGCGAATTTGGTCTAGCTACGGACCTTAAACAAAGCGCTTCTTGGGAGGCAACCCAAGGTATTGCATTTACGTTTTTGTTTTCGATTCATAGTTTAGCTTAGTTTAGACGTTTTTGCATTATTTTGCCTTCGATTCCTTCTGGTATGTTCGTGTTTTTGGATATAGGAACAGTGGAAAAGGAAAGGGGAAGAGTAATTTTGGAGAAAAGTGACAAAACTTGGACTTTGGAGCATTACAGAGAGTTCCACGGCCGTGACAGCTACAGTGACCGTAATTTCCAAAAGCCTTTGAAAAATCACCAAAACCACGGTTCCGTACATTTCCACGGCCGTGGAACCCCCCGATAGACCGTGGTTTTCAAAAATTTTTCCGGCCACTATATAAACCACGTTCTTCACAAAAACACACCACAATACCAAAAATTACGCCCAAAAATCGCCGATTTCTCCCTCTACCCTCAAATCCTCAATCGTTAATCGTTTTTAACGATTCTTTGATCAAAATCGAAGCAAATCCGATCACCAACGAGATCCAAGCAACAAATCGAGCGGCAAACCACCGGAGAAAGCACAATTCGGATTCTAAAATCCGAAACCCTAGGTTTTTGGTTCTTTCTCTATCTTTGTCAATTCGGCTTCGTTTTTGCTAGCATTTGTAGGAGAACTGATTGAAATTGGAAGAAATTAGAATAGGACTGATTGACTGCTGAGTTTGGTGATTGATTGCTGAGTTTTGCGAAAGTACGAACAAAACCACGGTCTCTGTAACTTCCACGGCCGTGGAACACCAAGAACAAACCGTGGTTTTCAACAGAAATGGATTTTGTGAGGAGAGTGTCCGGGAGAAATAAGGATAAGAACAAAGAGAAGGATAAGAACAAGAAGAGGAAGGGTAACCCCTCTTCCTCTTCATCCTCTAGAGCACCACCACCCTCATCTCCTTCACCTCCATCATCACCTTCATCACCATCACCTCCTAGCCCTAGGGTACCTACCATTCACGAGGATCATCTCGACGCCTTAGAGAGGATCCATAAGAGGGATGTTATAGGACCTAGGTACCTATTGTTGGAGGATTTAGCTCCTCTACACATCATAGATGACCTTACTTGGCTCTTGGATAGAGCCGGTCTTGTCGTCTTTTCGGCTATCCGAGAGGACGCTTACGAGGAGATTACTAGAGAGGTTGTGACGTCTTTTGAGCACAGCCATGCTGATAGGACAGTTTCTTTCCGTCTGATGGAAAGAAACTATGATTTCTCCATCTGGGAGTTCAGAGCCTTCTTTGGGTTCCAAGAGACCTTTAATGGTCGTTTCCCCAGTGGCGTTTACGCCAAGGACTTCTGGGAGGAGGTAGCCATGATCTATGCCAGCGAGGACCGCTGACAACCAGCTGATACCAAGGCTAAGTTGATGTATCACTTAGCCTTGAAGATTGCTTACCGGGTACTTTTTGAGTGTCTTTCCCCTAGGACGGAGACACCTCAGAAGATCAAGACGGATGAGCTCTTCCTTCTCTACTCCATGTTGTATGGACGCCCTGCTGACTGCGCCACCCTCTTAGCTGCTACCATGAGCAAGCTAAAGAACAAGAGGGCTGGCAACATTGGATATGGTGGGATAGTCACCCACCTTGCTAGGATGTTAGGGGTAGATTTCTCCGCCTGCACACGCATTCCTGCTGTACCCCTAGGACTCCAGGCCTTCATGACTAGAGGTCTCATCTTCCCTACCCATAGAGGTCCACCTTATGCAGCTATGCCATGGGAGAGCAGGACGGGGAGAGGTATTGAGTGGCTCCCAGAGTATTCCATTATGGATGGACGCCATAACTGGAAGGAGACGTTCGCTACTATGCATGCGAATAGGATTGCAGCCCCTCCATATGTCCCACCACCACCTGTAGTTGAGGAGGAGGAGATGAGAGATCCATATGAGGGAGGAGGAGGAGCCGAGCAGGATTTTGGCACGTTTCCGGATCAGCCGGACATAGCTTCTAATATGCCTAGACGTTCTCCACGTCCCGCCAGAGCTTCAGGTTCATCTTCTCGCCGCGCCAGCGTGAGCGAGAGACCCACTTGGATGGAGACCCCTCCTGCGTGGTACGGAGCTCCACCACCATGGTCTGCACAGCAGCCACCGCCACCAGCACCAACACCGTCAAATGCACCGGGGTGGTACAGCCAGCCGCCTGGTTGGTATGAGCAGCTACCGGATTGGGCTAGTAGCCTTTCTGATAGGGTGGGAGCATTGGAGATCCGAGCCGACACTAGAGATGCACGTATGGACGATCTCGACCATATGATGAGGGATGTCTACCGCCAGCAGTTCGGGCGGTACTACGATCCTAGCTTCTCTCCATTTCCGCCTCCACCGCAGTGATGACTATGATGACCGACAGCTTTAGCCGCTCCACCGCCACTTTGTGAGTCTTTTTCTTTCTTTCTTTTCTTCTTTTTCTTTTCTTTGAACATTAGGGACAATGTTTGTTCCAAGTATGGGGTGGGGTGTGACTAATCGTCTGTAATAACTCTTACTCACTTTGATTGCTTCTATTGAGACTATCTTGCATGTTCATTATATTGTTGCACGTTTCATTATTGCATTGCATGAATAAGAGTTTGAAAAACCCATAAAAATTGAAAAATTTTGAAAATATTGTGCTTCTAAGAATTGAGATGATTTCTATGATAATCACCACTTGTGAATTGAGTTTTGATGACAATTGCATGCTTAAATGAATAGTGAATTGAAAAGAGATTGAATGAGTTGATTATCCTTGTTTTTGCAAATTTCATAATGTGATGAATGTTACTTAAATAATGTTGAGAAAATAAGGTTGAAATCACACTATAAGTTCTTATACTTCTTGTTGAGATGATTAAGGCAATTCGATTTTCTTTCTTCTTTCTTTGATCATTTAGCCCCTCATTGAAATTATGGCCTCCTTTACCTATCCGGGAATTTGGAGGAGTTGATTGATATTGGCATGTTTGATGTGGGAGGGCCATGAAAGCAAAATTTTACATTCAAAGAATAGAAAAAAATTGTAGGTTTGGGGAAGTCAATCATGACGATGAGTAAATCGGCACCATTCACATAGCCGGGTGTTTGTGTCTTGCCAAAGTCGGATTGAGCGATATTCCTAGCAGATTATGGTATGTGCGCTAAGGGTTTGAGGCATCTCATAAAAATTGAGAAACGCCAATCTCCTAGGCTTCGGTTTTTGTGCACCTCTATCCATAACTCCAAAAGTAAAGTCGAAAAATGAAAATAAGAGAGCGAAGCTCTAAGTTGAAAGTGTTGCTGAAACCGCAAGAGAAGAAGAAAAGAGTAGTTATCCACTTTCCCGGATTCATGCACCACATTCCTTAAAGTTTTCCTTCCCTTTCCACATTCTAGACCTTTTGAAAGTCCTTAAGATCAAAAGAATGTTATATGACTTGGTGATCTAAATTGAAGTTTCTTATGATTGATTTTGATAATGTTTGAAGGTTATGATGTTTGTATGGAAGTTTAATTGATTCATGAGCTTTCTTTACTCTTTACTCTTTGATTAAGTGTATGAAAGTCTTATAAACGAATGAAGCAAGATTTGAGAATGATCTATTGATTAGAAGGCACATTCATCCAAAAGAAGTTTTGCTTGAGAAGGTACACATATTTCATCCTAACTTGTGATTTAAAAGCTTTTTTGAAAGACCTTGCTTAGGGACAAGCAAGTGGCAAGTATGGGGTTATTTGTTAGCATGAAATATTATGATAATTTAGGCACGTTTTCCAAGAGTATTTCATCCATATTGATAGTCATTGATTAAGCATTGATTCATTTGTGAGCTAGTTCGTCTATAATGTCGATATAGAGATCTACACAAGCTTTATGTTGATTGTAGGCAATTAAGAGCTATTTCCGAACGGAATTGAGCAAGGATGGAGTTTGATTGAGCATGTCCAAGGATTGAGGACATTCCTAGGAGCTAAGGATGTGCTAACTTAAAGAATAGCACGAGGAAAGGAAGAATCACGTTCTAGCCCTAAACCACGCTCTAAAATACGGCCGTACTACATTCCACGTTCAAGTCCACGGCCGTGGAACCCTGGCAAGGGAAGCGTGATTCATTCCAGTAACTTCTACGGCCGTGGAAGGCTTGTGTCAAACCGTGACATTTTCCACGCTCTAAATTACGGTCGTGACACCTTCCACGACCGTGATCTTGGCGATCTTTTTTGCCACACTTTAAGCCACGATCTTCTACGCTATTGGGCCGGGCTTATATTTTATCTTACACTATAAAAGGACGGACGAAGAGAGATTCCGTCACCTTCGCTTACGCTTAGACGCATTTCCGCTTGCACCTTGGAATTGCCCTAATTTCACATCTTGCGGAGATTGTGATTGAGAGATTTGCGTTCTACCATTGAGATTTCCGGATTGACGGAAGAGTTGAAGATTTGGAAGATTGTTCGTGAGAAGATTTCGCTTCTCATTTAGGTTTGATTTAGGAGACGGATTGACATCCCGTTCTTCCTTCTTATCTAAGATTCGTGATTGTTTGCATTATTCCAAATCTATTGACGTTATTGTTCTTGATTTGTGGATTTGAGATTGACTTTAAAGTTATTGAAAGTTTTTGGAAGTTTTCATCTTTCATTCTTTTAAACCTTGAATTTGATATCAATATGACTATTGTTGGCTAAAACCCTTTAACAATTCTAAGGTGAAGGGTTGATAGTTGTGGCTTAGATGATGATAGATCGATCGTAAACAGATTGGACCCTGAGAGTTAGAGAGAATCGCCGACAACCTTAAACCACGGTCTGTTCTTGAGCTTACACGGCCGTGGAACTCAAGAACCACCCGAAATTTTGTGTTAGTTTACGAACTTGCTTTTACTTTAATCCAAAGTTAAAGATTTGCTTTAACTTAGTCTTGGCTTACCCTTTTCTAGGTGGTAGTGAAGCCTCAACAACCTCTACCTCGATTGTGAGTGTCACAACCTTAATCGGTTTAGTTAGTCTTGATCCTTGGATTACAAGTTTGGGTATTTGACATTAATTCTTACCTTTAGAACCTTTCTATATTGAAGCCTCAACAACCTTTATAGAGAGTGTCTTGTAGGTGAGTCATATAAGGTTTTTGGAACTTCACCGTACGATTACCTTACATTCGTATACCTTTGCATGCCTTAACTCTGTCCTTATATCTTTAGTATGTCTTGAATCGATTGCCACAACTGGATTCCTGGATCTTTAGGATTGTTGTTTTCCCAATACTTGAAAAGCTTCTTACATTTACTCGCTTGATAATCTATAATTGGATTTAACCCCCCAAATCCCTGTGTTCGATACTCTGGAATTCTTGCTCAACTATACCGATCCGTACACTGCGGGTTCGCTTGCTTGATTTCTAGTTTTATAATTAAAGCTTAGTTGCACGCACGCTAAGTGGCGAACACCCATTGCTATTGAAGAGCCACAAACGTTAGGGCAACGTATGGATCCGGCACAAAGAGCACACCGTCCTGGTGTGAACTTAGGAGATCCCGCAGCCCATGACTACGAACTCCGCCCTCAAGTTCTACAAATGATCCGGCATAATCAATTTGGAGGGATGGAAGGAGAGTCTCCTTATCAACACTTGATGAACTATGAAATCTTGATGGAGACTCTAAGACCGCCTAGATTGGAGAGCAACAACCATAAGCTTAGGGCTTTTTCCTTCTCACTTAAGGATAAAGCCTTGGCTTGGTATCAAACTATTCCACAAGGGCGAGTTGGTACTTGGGAGGAAATGACAACCGAGTTTTTGACTAAGTTCTTCCCACCTTCCAAGACTACCGAGTTAAGAGGGAAGATTAATGCCTTCGTGATGAAGGATAGAGAGAGTTTATTCAAGTCTTGGGAGAGGTTCAAAGATCTTCTCCTAGATTGTCCACACCATGGTATACCAAAAATTGAGCTATTGGAGATCTACTTCAAGGGACTTGATGAAGATAGCCAATTCAAGTTCCAATCTCTTTCCGGTGGGACTTTCATGGAAAAGCATGTGGATGAATCTTGGGAGTTTGTAGAGAAACAAGCTTTAGTGATTGAGAAATACTCCCATAGGAAGAGTGATGGGAGAAAGGCGGGAGCATATGAGATGAGTGAAGTCACCATGAGCAATTTCAAGCTTGACGCCATCAACAACGAGCTAAAGTCTTTGAGGGAGTTGTGTGCTACAACTTTGAAGAATCAAGCGACCCCTCAAGTGCAAGCAAACTTGTCTTCCAAGGAGGAAGATGTGAACTACATGGGAAGGGGCAATTATAACAACTATCAAGGCCCAAGGAACTTCAACAACAACCGGCAATTCAACAATTACCGGCCCAACCATAACCATCCCGGGTTTTCCTATTCTAACCCGGATGGAGCCTTGAACCCTCCCGCTTCCACAAGCGCAGCTCCACCACCAAAGGCATCTCAAGAACCTCCACCCGGATTTACTCAACCTCCAAAGGATAGAACCGAAATGATGTTTGAGCAATTGCTCGGAAGGTTGAGTGGTCTTGAGAGCACGGTGACTTCCATTTCTAAGGCTCAAAAGGTGTTGGAAGCACAAGTGTTCCAAAAGGCGGGTGAAACTCATAAAGATCCGGGAAAGCTTCCCGGAAGAACCGAAGACAACCCAAGAGGCCAAGTGTTGGCCATCACTACAAGGAGTGGGTTGAGCATGAAGGATCCCTTGCCCAAGGAAAATGCTAAGGAAAGCAAGTAGTGCTAGAAGAAGAGATATTGCAAGAAGATGGAGGCAAAAGCAAGGATGTTGAGCCAACATATGTGGCACCACCTCCATACAAGCCACCACTACCGTTCCCACAATCACGAGCAAGAGCTCGCTTGGACAAGCACTTTGGTAAATTCCTTGAACTTATGTCTAAATTGCATATTAACATTCCGTTCATGGATGCTATCTTAGCTATGCCGGCATATGGCAAATTCTTGAAGGAAATACTCTCCAACAAAAGGAAGTTGGAGGAGTATGGGGAAGTGAGGATGACAAAGAGGTCCTCGGAATTGATCCAAACAATGAAGGAGGAGATGCCTCCTAAGCTAAGAGATCCGGGTTCCTTTTGTGTCCCAATTGGAGTGGGAGAGGTGAAGAATGAAGCCCTTTGTGATCTTGGGGCAAGTGTAAGCATCATACCGCTTGCACTTTGCAACAAGGTTGGGCTAGGAGAGCCAAAACCGGTCAAGATGACCCTCTACATGACGGACCGTTCGATCACTCACCCGGTTGGGATCTTGGAGGACATTCCAGTGCAACTAGGGAAGTTCTATGTGCCGATTGATTTTGTTGTCTTGGACATTCCGGCGGACTATCCGGTTCCAATCATCTTAGGGAGACCTTTCCTAGCCACTTCCGGATGCTTGGTGGATTGTAAAAATGGGATTCTCTCCTTCAACATTGGAGAAGAGAACATCAAATTCAAGTTGTCCACAATGATGAAAGGGCCAACCCTTGATGAAGATGTATTCAACATTGTCGAGCAAGAGGAGTCTAGAGAAGTGGTGAGCTCGATCTTGATCAAGGACCCCTTGGAGAAGGTTCTTAGCTTAAGTTTGATGGAGGAAGGTGTTGAGGAGGCTTGCAATGAAGAAATCAAGGCCTTGGAAGCATTAGAAAAGGAGACAAGAGCTGAATTTGAAGTTCACGAGAGCATGCTAAGTACCTGTAAGAACCACGGTCGTGGAAGGAGTTCCACGGCCGTAGAACTCTCTGGAGAGCTCCGAAGAGCAAGCTTAGCAAGGTCCACGGCCGTAGATATGCCAGGATCCGTGGAGTTAACCGTGGTTTCCCCAGAAGCAGCCCTTGTTGATGATCAAGCTTCAAGGAACCTTGGAGAGCCTTCATTTGCTTTGGATTCATCTCAACCAACATTATTTGGATCGTCTCCACTCGATAAAGGTCCTCCTAAACTTGAACTCAAACCCCTCCCCTCTCATTGAAGTATGCTTTTCTTGGTGATAATTCTACATATCCGGTGATTGTGAATGCATGCTTGAATGATGATGAACTTGCTAAGTTGTTGCATGAGCTGAGATTGCATAGGAAAGCCATTGGCTATACTATTGATGATTTAGTTGGCATAAAACCTTCTTTGTGCATGCATAAGATATTGATGGAAGATAACCATAAACCCTCTATTGAACATCAAAGAAGATCGAATCCTATAATGAAAGAGGTAGTCAAGAAAGAGATCATTAAGTTGCTAGATGCGGGAATCATTTACCCTATTTCGGATAGTAAGTGGGTTAGTCCCGTGCATGTAGTTCCTAAGAAGGGTGGGATGACCGTAGTGACTAATGAGAACAATGAACTAATCCCAACTAGGACGGTTACGGGATGGAGGATGTGTATTGACTATAGGAAATTGAACATGGCCTCTAGGAAAGATCACTTCCCTCTCCCTTTCATTGACCAAATGCTAGAAAGGTTAGCTCAACATTCTCATTTTTGCTACTTAGATGGCTATAGTGGGTTCTTCCAAATATCTATCCACCCCGATGACCAAGAGAAAACCACATTTACATGTCCATGGGGAACTTTTGCATATAGGAGAATGCCATTTGGGTTGTGTAATGCACCCGCCACCTTTCAAAGGTGTATGATGGCTATCTTTTCGGAGTATATTGAAAACATCATGGAAGTGTTTATGGATGATTTTTCTATTTATGGATCTTCCTTTGATAATTGCTTAGCTAACTTGTCCTTAGTACTTAAAAGATGTGAGGTGACAAATCTTGTCTTGAATTGGGAGAAATGCCACTTCATGGTAAGTGAGGGTATTGTGTTGGGACACTTGGTGTCCAACCGTGGCATTGAGGTTGATAGGGCCAAGATTGAAACGATAGAGAAGTTGCCACCACCTACCTCGGTGAAGGGGGTAAGGAGTTTCTAGGGCATGCCGGTTTTTACCGGAGGTTTATTAAAGATTTGTAAGACTCTTACTAACCTACTAATGAAGGATGTTGAGTTTGTTTTCTCCAAGGATTGCCTTGAAGCTTTTTGTAGGTTGAAAAACGCTTTGATCTCCGCACCTATCATGCAACCTCCGGATTGGAGTCTACCGTTTGAGATCATGTGTGATGCAAGTGATGTAGCCGTTGGGGCTGTTTTGGGGCAAAGGAAATATGGGCGCACTCATGCCATTTATTATGCTAGCGGTGGTGTATGCATTTGAGAAGTTCCGCTCATATCTTGTTGGAGCGAAGGTCATTGTTTATACGGATCATGCTGCGATCCGTTATCTCCTTACAAAGAAGGATGCCAAGCCTAGGTTGATTCGGTGGATCCTTCTTCTTCAAGAGTTTGATTTAGAAATCCGGGACAAGAAGGGGTCCGAAAATTCTGTGGCAGATCACCTTAGTAGACTCCCACCATTGGAGCTTGAGAGAGATGACATCCCGATTGATGACTCGTTCCGGGATGAGCAATTGCAAATGGTGGAGGAGTGCTTGTTCCAAGTGTCTAGAGGAAGTGAGCCATGGTATGCCGACATTGTGAACTATCTTGTGTGTGAGGAAGTGCCTCCCGGATTGTCATATGCCCAAAGGAAGAAGTTCTTCAAAGATGTGAGGCACTACTATTGGAGTGAACCACTTTTGTTCAAGAGAGGGCCGGATGGAGTCTTTAGAAGATGCATACCGGAGGATGAGGTGGAGAGTGTAATCCGCCATTGTCATTTCTTGCCATGTGGAGGGCATGCTAGCTCACACAAGACATGTGCGAAGGTGTTGCAATCGGGCTTCTTTTGGCCAAGTTTGTTCAAGGATGTGCAAAACTTTGTGGTAGCTTGTGATGCTTGCCAAAGGACGGGCAACATCTCAAGGAGGAATGAGATGCCCTTGAACAACATACAAGAAGTGGAAATATTTGATGTGTGGGGTGTGGAATTCATGGGACCATTCTCATCTTCTTGTGGCAATCTCTATATCCTATTGGCGGTGGATTACGTTTCAAGATGGGTAGAGGCAATAGCTTCTCCTACAAATGATGCCAAGGTTGTGGTGCGGTTCTTCAACCGAGTGATCTTCCCTAGGTTTGGAACACCAAGGGTGATCATAAGTGATGGAAGGAAGCACTTCACTAATAGGAACTTTGGGGCACTTTTGACTAAGTATGGGGTGACTCATAAGGTGGCAACACCTTACCATCTCCAAACTAGCGGCCAAGTGGAGATCTCCAACCGGGAGATAAAGGGAATTCTTGAGAAGACGGTCTCTAGGACGAGAAAGGATTGGGCTATGAAGCTCGATGATGCCTTGTGGGCATATAGAACCGCCTTCAAGACACCAATTGGCACCACTCCTTACAAGCTAGTCTATGGCAAGTCTTGCCACCTTCCGGTAGAGATGGAGCATAGAGCTTATTGGGTCATTAAGTGGCTAAATTTTGACCTCAAGGAGGCCGGAGAGAAGAGGTTGCTTGATATGAACGCTCTTGAGGAGATCCGGTTGGATGCCTATGAGAATGCCCGGATCTACAAGGAGAGGACCAAACGGTGGCATGACAAGCGCCTCATCCCGAAGGAGTTGAGTGAAGGCGACCTTGTCCTTCTCTTCAACTCAAGGCTGCGGCTCTTCCCCGGAAAGCTAAAGTCAAGGTGGACCGGTCCTTATGTGGTGAAGAAGGTTTCCCCCCATGGAGCTATTGAGATAGGAGGGGAGCATTGTGGAGATTTCAAGGTGAATGGGCACCGGTTGAAGAAGTATATCCCGGGCGCTCCGGTGGACATGATTGCCTCACTTCACCTAGAGTGAGACGCCCCCGAGTTTTGTCAAGCTAATGACCTTAAAGAAGCGCTTGATGGGAGGTAACCCATTGGTAACGTTTTCCCTTTTCGTTTTCGTTTTTGTTTTTGATTTTTCTGTTTTTGTGTGTATTTGGTGTGTTTTGTGTGTGTGCTAGAGTCTTGGTAGCATGGAAGCCTTGCATGGCATGTGAATGATGATGATGAGTCCCTCATCAATTATGGGTGGAGCGGACGCGGGACTTGGACGGCTAGCGGCGCCTAGCGCGGATCCCGACGCCATAACGAACACTTTGAGCTCTCTACCATTGTTGATAGGATCATCCGCCATCACTCCACTTGAATGACCCCAAATATCAAAGCAAACCACTTTTACATTGTGAGAACCCTCTTTCACTCTTCTTTACTTCATTTACACATCGGGGATAATGTGTTTCTAAGTATGGGGTGGGGTTTTCATGATCACTTGCATGATTAGCATCTAGGATAGTTTAATATTGTCACATGTCTTGCATTGTACATAAATATTACGAAAATTCCAAAAAAAAAAAATCAGAAAATTTAAAAATTTTTGTGCTTTCTAAGCTTGGATATGACCCTAATGATGAATCTTGTCTTGTGGATTGGCTATGGATGGCCTTATGTGTTGAATTGATAAATTGCATATGTGGACTTGAAGTACTTATCTTGAATCCCATGAATAATTTGTGATCATGATGTTTGTCTTGATTGGATTGAGTATTGAAAGTCGAAATTACATGCTAGTTCTTGCACACCATCTAGGAGTGATTAAGGCAATTCATACTTCTCTACTTCTCATCTTGATCATGTTGTTTGAGCACCTCAATTGATATAAATTTGACCTCTTTTGACACATCCGGGAATAGGAGCATGCTAGTGTGTTGACGTGTGTGAAAAGCAAGTGTGGGGTGAAGTTGTTGATGAAAAGAATGCTATGAATGAAGTGCTAAATTGTTGTGGAAGTGTAGACAAAAATATAGGTTTGGGGACGTTGGTTTAAATGACGAGTAACTCGACACCATTCACATAATCGGGTGTTTGTGCCTTGCCAAAGTCAAATAAACCAATAGTCCTAATGAGCTTTGGTATGTGTGCCCGGTGTGGATGCACCTCGAAAAATAGAAAAAGCCCGAGGACGGCTAATCACCAAGGTTTCGGCTTTTGTACACCAATGCCATTGTCTCAAAAATAAGTGAAAAAGAAAAGAAAAGATGGAGAAAACATACACTTGGGGGAAGATGATAAAAATGTAAAATTGTGGAGTTAGTTCCATTCCCGGATTAGCATCACATAGCCTAGAAAAATTCCCACCTAATCACAACATTTCTTGGCCTTCTATTTCACAAGTCCTTGTGACCTACTTGCATGTGTGTAAGACTTAGTGATCTAGATTGAATATGCTCATGATCATCTTGACTTCTTCATTTTCGCATTTCATGCATGCTTTCGAGTTAAGTATAATTGTCTTTCCATGCCTTCATTTATTCGATGCATGATTGCTTGCCCATTGCTATGAAACAAGACCTTGAAGGTGATCCAATATTAGAAGCACAACTCCAAAAAGATTTTGCCATTTTTCTGCATACATAAATCATGTCATCTCTTAGTCTATAGTTGGGAATTTGCTCGGGGCCGAGCAAACCTTAAGTATGGGGTATTTTTGATAACACGATTTATGACTTAGGTTTAGACACTCATTTAGATAGATTTTCCGCTCATTCATGCATGGTCTAGCATTAGTTCACGACGTTTGCACTCAACTCACGTATTTTCTCGAGATAGATGTCTACGCGGACTTTTGCTTGCTTTATAGGTATGTTGGGAGATTTAGGAGCTTAATCGATGCATTCGAGGGTCGTTCCTCGAAATGACACGCTTTCGGACTCATTGGAATGCAAGCTAGGGGCTAAGGAGGACTCATGGAACCTTGTCAACACAAGCCATGTACCAAATCGTAGTTTAATGATCCAAGACAAAGCTGAAGCACCAAACCACGGTCACTGGCACTTCTACAGCCGTGGAAACCAACCGTGGTTTTTGCCAGACAGTTGTGACAAATGTGCCACGATATCATGGCCTTCTCTAGCAAGGTTGTAGTATAAAAGTGGTCCTGCAAGGCTGAGAGAAGGCATCCACTACACCTCCCATCTCCCAACAATCCCCTATCATCCAATCAAATTGGGAATCAAAATCCACACTCTACACCACACTCTCAACAAGAAGATTCTCTCAAGAGGGAGCGACCATTGGAGGAGGAGAAGAGCTCCATTGGAGAAGAAGAGAAGAACACACCATTGCTAGTCTTTGATAAGTTTTGTAGTGAAGATTTTCGGAATCGTTTTCTAGAGTTGTAAGAATCGATTAAACCTTCTTTTGAAGGGTTGTGAGTCCTTCTAATCTTATTTTCAGCTTGGTTTTACTTGCTTCACTTGTTCACCTCTTTCTCTTCATTATCTTGCAAATGGAAGCCATGATTTTGTGTTTGATGATTTCGATTGTTATGATGTATGTTGTAGGCTAAATAGATGCGATTCTAGGGTAAGGAAAGGATGTTTATGGCTTGGACTACGATAGGATGGACTTAGATTGCCTTTGGATGATTCATTTACTTGAACGAAGCCTCTATTGGAGTCCACGGTTTGTTCTTGCCAGTCCACGGCCATGGAAGTGGTAGAACAGCCCGTGGTTTGTTTGAATTGTTTGATTTGATGAGTCTAAGTTCTAGAATATTAGAATGTTGAAATCCTAGTATTTGTTGAGTTAAATCTATCCTAGGGTGACCTAGTGTTAGCAACTAAGTGTTAGAAGAGACTTACCCGGTGATTCTTACTCTTAGATTTCGAAAATGATAAACTCTAGGTAGTGGTGAGCCGCATAAGCCGCCATTGGACTAAGTGTGCTAGGATAGTTGTTTAGGACTTACCCTTCCGAGACTTACCCGGTGAAGAAAGGTTAGACCCCTAGGTGACAATCCGGTTTGTGTAGAATTCCATTCCTTAGGCTCTTCGAGACTTACCCGGTGATGAGACCTTAGGAACGGACTAGTGGACCATGAGACCTACCCGGTGATTGATCCCAATCTAGAAACACTCACTCCCAACATATTATAGTTAATCCAAGGAATGATTAGATAGCTTGAGTCCTATGCCATAACCGGAATTTCCAACCCCTAGAATCCGCTTTTCTCTCTTTGATCTCGCATCTCGTGTTTAGTTTGTTTGTTCGAGTTGATTGTTAGCCTAGTTGATTGTTTATTTCGCATGATCCTTGATTGATCACCTAAAAACCTACAAAAAACATTGAGATTTTCATTTCTTTATTTCTTTCTCTTTTCTTAGACCTAGATCTTCACTAAACTTAATCACTAATCGAATCAATCTCACCTCAGTCTTTGTGTTCGACCTCGGAATAATATCCCTACTACAAAACGTCCCGTACACTGCGGGTTCGCTAGGAGTTAGGAGAAATATAACGAGTATAAATTTAAGGCTTATTGCGTGCACACGTTCTTAGCATAACAAGATCATCCTTCCAGAAATCCAGCCCAAAAATATAAGACATCTTCTTTCCAAAAATAAAAGATCTCAGCCAAAAGATATGATCTCGCCGGCGCTAGGGTGTTCGCCTCGGTCGGGACGTGTTACGCTCAGGATATGTGCACAATAAGTCTTAAATTTATACTCGTTATATTTCTCCTAACTCCTAGCGCACCCGCAGTGTACGGGACGTTCGTAGTGTGGATAGTATTCCGAGGTCGAACACAAAGACTAAGGTGAGATTGATTCGGTTTATGATTAAATCTAGTGAAGATCTAAGTTAAGAAATGAAAAAGAAATAAAGAAATGAAAACTTCAAATGTTTTTGGTTGGTTTTTGGTGATCAATCAAAGATCACAATTCATGTAAAAATAAGCAATCAACTAAGCTAACGAATCAAACAAAGAAATAAACTAAACAAGATATGGATCAAAGAAAGAAAAGACGGATTCTAGGGGTTGGAAGTTCCGGTTATGGCATAAAACTCAAGTTATCTTATTCATTCTTTGGATTAACTATGTTGGGGTTAAGTGTTTCTAAATTGGGATCAATCACCGGGTAAGTCTCATGATCTACTAGTCCATTCCCTAGATCTCATTACCAGGTAAGTCTCTAAGAACCTAAGGGACGGAATTCTACTCAAACTGGATTGTTATCTAAAGATCCAACCTATCCTCACCGGGTAAGTCTCGGAAGAGTTAGTCTTAAGCTACCATCCAGCACACTTAATCCAATGGCGGCTTATTAGGCTCACCACTACCTAAGGTTTGTTATCTTTGGAATCTAAGAGTAGGATTACCGGGTAAGTCTCTCCTAACACTTAGTTGCTAACACTAGGTCACCCTAGGATAGATTTTACTCAACAAACACTTCGGATTTCAACATTCTAACAATCTAAGACTAGATCCACCGAACCAGGGAAAATCACGGTTTGTTCTATCATAGCCCTAGCCATAACCATCCTTTCCTTACCCTAGAACCACATCTATTTAGCCTACAACATTCATGATAGAAATCGAAACAAACAAACATAAAATCATGACATCCATTTGTAAAGTGATGAAGGAAAAGAGATGAACAAGTGAACTTAAATCAAAACCAAGCTGAAAATAGAATTAGAATAACTCACAATCCTTCTTAAAGAAGGTTCAAAGGGTTCATACAACTCTAGAAATCAAATCCGAAACTCTTCACTACAAAGCTATCAAAGTGTGGCAATGGTGTGTGTTCTTCTTCTCCTCTTCAATGGAGCTCTTCTTCTTCCTTTTTGACACTTTCCTTCCTAGAAAATCTTCTTGTTGGGAGAATATTTTTGTTAGAGGATTTGGATAATGGAGAGCTGCTCCAAGATTGCTCCCAGCTGCCTCTCACAGCCCATGAAGGACCACTTTTATAACAAACTTGCATGAGTTGGCCATGAGAGTCGTGGCACAGTTGTCACAGGAATCTGGCAAAATCCACGGTTGATTCCACGGCCGTGGAGTGTCAGAGAACCGTGATTCTGTGCAGAAACTTCGCCTTGGATCATTAAGCTGTGATTTGGTGCATGGCTAGTGTTGGCAAGGTTCCATGAGTCCTCTTTAGCCCTTGATTTGTGCCCTAATGAGTCCGAGGGTGTGTCATCTAGATGAGCGATCCTCAAACGCATCGTTTTAGCTCCTAAATTTCCCGAAATACCTATAAAACACGCACAAGTCCGTGCAGACGTCTATCTCGACAAAATACATGAATTGAGTGCAAAACGTCTTGAACTAATGCTAAACCACGCATGAATGAGCGAGAAATCTATCTAAATGATTACCTAAAACTAAGTCATAAATCGTGTTACCAAAATACCCCATACTTAAGGTTTGCTCGTCCCTGGGCAAATTCCCAACTATAGACTAAGAGATGACATGATTTATGTATGCAGAAAAATGGCAAAAAATCTTTTTGGGTTTGTGCTTCTACTATTGGATCACCTTCATAGTCATGTTTTATGGCAATGGACAAGCAATTATGTATCAAACAAATGAAGGCATGGAAAGACAATCGTACTTAACTCAAAGACATGCATGAGATGTAAAGATGAAGAGGTCAAGAAGATCAAGAGTATATCCAATCTAGATTACTAAGTCTTACAAACATGCAAGTAGGTCATAAGGTCTTGTGACATAAAAGGGCAAGAAACGTTATGATTAGGTGGGGAATTTTCTAGGTTATGTGATGCTAATCCGGGAATGGAACTAACTTCACATCCTTGTCCTCGATCAACTTCCCTCAAGTGTATATTTTTCTCTATCTTGCTTTCTTTTCTTTTTCTTTAACTTATTCTTTTGAGACAATGGCATTAATGTACAATAGCCGAAACCTCGGTGATTAGCCGTCTTCGGGCTTTTTCTATTTTTCGAGGTGCATCCACACCGGGCACACTTACCAAAGCTCGTTAGGGCTATTGGTTCATTTGACTTTGGCAAGGCACCAACACCTGATTATGTGAAGTGTACCGAGTTACTTGTCATTTAAACCAACGCCCCCAAACCTATGTTTTTGGCTACACTTCCACAATAATTTCAGCATTTCGTTCATGACATTTCTTTCATCAACAACTTTACCCCACACTTGCTTTTCACACACTTCAACACACTAGTATGCTCCTATTCCCGGATGGGTTAAAAGAGGTCTATTTTATATCAATTGAGGTGCTCAAGCAATCATGATCAAGATGAGAAGTAGAGAAGGATGAAGTGCCTCATTCATTCCTAGATGGTATGCAAGAACTATCATGTAATTTTGATTTTTAATACTCAATCCATTCTAGGCAAACATCATGATCACAAATCATTCATAGAATTTAAGAGAAGTAGTTCAAGTCCACATATGCATTTATCAATTCAACACATAAGGCCCTCCATGGCCAATCCACAAGGCAAGATTCATCATTAGGATCATATCCAAGCCTAGAAAGCACAAAATTTTTTAAATTTTCTGATTTTTATGGGATTTTCGAAATATGTATGTACAATGCAAGACATGTGCAAATATTAAACTATCCTAGATGCTCATCATGCAAAAGATCATGCAAACCCCACCCCATACTTAGAAACACATTGTCCCTAATGTGTAAATGAAGTAAAGAGAGTGAAAGAAGGTTCTCACAATGTAAAAGTGGTTTGCTATGGTATTTTGGAATTTCTCAAGTGAATTGATGTTGAATGATCCTATCAACCATGGTAGAGAGCTCTAAGCATCCATCAAAGCTTCGGGGACCCGTGTTAGCATGAAATATTGTGATACTTTCGGCACATTTTCTAAGCGTATTTGATTCATATTGATAGTCTTTGATTGAACATTGTTGCATAAGTGAGTTAGTTTGCCTATATTGTCGATATAGATGTCTACACTAGTTCTATGTTAATTATAGGTACTTAAGAGCTATTTCTGAACGGAATCGAGCAAAGAAGAGTTGATTTGATATGTCCATAGATTGAGGGCATTCTTAGGAGCAAATTGGAGTTTTACTTGAGGAATGCACGAGGCTAGGGAAGAATCACGTTCTTGCCCTAAACCACGCTCTAAAATATGGCCGTATTACAAACCACGTTCAGTTCCACGGCCGTGGATCCTTGCAAAGAGAAGCGTGATGCATTCCAGTAACTATTACGGTCGTGGAACATATAGTGCAAACCGTGACCTAATCCACGCTCTAAATTACGGTCGTGGAAACTTCCACGACCGTGATCTTGGCGATCTTTTTCGCCACACTTTGAAGCCACGATCTTTTGAAGATTTGGTCCGGGCCGATATTTCATCTTGCCCTATAAAAAGACGGACGAAGAGAGATTTTGGCATCCCCGCTAAGACCGCATATACGCTCGCTACCTCGTTTTAGGTTTACACTTGCGACATCACAACTTATCCTCATTGAGAAGCATTTGGAGATCTCGTTGGAGATCGAAGTTCGTGCTTGGATTTGCCCTAATCTCGCACTTGGTGGAGATTATCGTGGGGATATCCATATTTTCCGGATTGACGGAAGATTCGGAGGGTTTCTTGCAAGAAGACTTCTCTTCTTGTTTAGGTTTGATTTAGAAGACGGATTGACATCCCGTTCTTCCTTCTTTCCTAAGATTGTGTTTGTTTGTTCTATTACGGATCTTGTGACGATATTTGTTCTTGATTTTGACTTTCAGATTGGTTTGGAGTTTATTGAAAGTTTTCGGAAGTTTTCATCTTTCTATCTTTTAATTCTTGAATTAATATCAACATGACTGTTATTGGCTAAAAACCCTTAACAATTCTAAGGTGAAGGGTTGATAGTTGTGGCTTAGATGATGATAGATCGATCGCAAATAGATTAGACCCTGAGAGTTCGAGAGAATTGTCGACGAACCCTAAATTACGGGCTGTTCTTGAGTTCCACGACCGTGGACTCTCAAGATCCAACCGTAATTTCCCTTAAGTTTACGAACCTGCTTTTACTTTAATCCAAAGTTAAAGATTTGCTTTAACTTAGTTTAGACTTGTCTTTTCTAGGTGGTAGTGAAGCCTCAACAACCTCTACCTCGATTGTGAGTGTCACAACCTCAATTGGTTAAGTTAGTCTTGATCCTTGGATTACAAGTTTGGGTATTTGACACTAATTCTTACCTTTAAAATCTTTCTATATTGAGCCTCAACAACCTGTATAGAAAGTGCCTTATAGGTGAGTCATATAAGGTTTTTGGAACTTCACCGTACGATTACCTTACATTAGTATACCTTTGCATATCTCAACTCTGTCTTTATATCATTAAGTATATCTTGAATCGATTGCCACAGCTGGATATTTGGATCTTTAGGATTGTTGTTTTCCCAATATTTGCAAAACTCTCATATTTACTCGCTTGATAATCTGCAATTGAATTTGTTCCCACCCAAATCCCTGTGTTCGATACTCTGGAATTCTTGCTTAACTACGTCGATCCGTACACTGCGGGTTCGCTGCTTGATTCTAGTTTTATAAATTTAAAGCTTATTTGCACACACCTTTAGGGGCGAACAAGTTTTTGGCTGCAACTTGCTTGTCCCTAAGCAAGGTCTCTCAAAAGCTTTCAAAACAAGAGTTAGGATGAAATGTGTGTACCTTCTTTTGGATGAATGTGCCTTCTAAAGAATAGATCATTCTCAAACCTTGCTTCAATCGTTTATCAAACTTTCATACACTTAATCGAAGAGTAAAAAGCAAAGAAAACTCATGAATCAATTAAACTTCCAAACAAGCATCATAACCTTCAAACATTATCAAAATCAATCACAAGAAACTTCAATTTAGATCACAAAGTCATATAACATTCTTTTGATCTTAAGGACTTTCAAAGAAAAGGTCTAGAATATGGAAGGGAAGGAAACTTTTAGGGAATGTGGTGCATGAATCCGGGAAAGCGGACAACTACCTTCTTCTTCTTTTACGGTTTCCGCAACACTTCAACTTAGAGCTTCGCTCTTCTTTCTTTCATTTTTCGACTTTACTTTTGGAGTTATGGATAGAGGTGCACAAAAACCGAAGCCTAGGAGATTGGCGTTTCTCAATTTTCATGAGATGCCTCAAACCCTTAGCGCACATACCATAATCCGCTGGGAATATCGCTCAATTCGACTTTGGCAAGACACAAACACC
This sequence comes from Fagopyrum esculentum, assembly GCA_033239045.1. Lineage (NCBI taxonomy): Eukaryota > Viridiplantae > Streptophyta > Magnoliopsida > Caryophyllales > Polygonaceae > Fagopyrum > Fagopyrum esculentum. Next base: position 53,420,429 of record BSUD01000004.1, read on the forward strand.
CGGCTATGTGAATAGTGCCGAGTTACTCATCGTCATGATTGACTTCCCCAAACCTACAACTTCTTTCTATTCTTTTGATTGCAAATAATTGCTCTCATGGCCCTCCCACATCAAACATGCCTTTTTCATTCACTTCTCCAAATTTCCCGGATAGGTAAAGGAGGTTAATATTTCAATGAGGAGCTAAAATGATCAAAAGAAAGAAGAAAGAAAGTATCGAATTGCCTTAATCATCTCAACAAGAAGTATAGGAACTTATAATGTGATTTCAATTTCAATTTCTCAACATGATTTAGGTAACATAATCACATTATGAAACTTGCAAAAGAGGTATAATTCATTCATTCAAATCTTTTTCGATTCACTATTCTTTTAAGCATGCAATTGTTATCAAACTCCATTCACAAGTAATGATTATCATGGAAATCATCTCAATTCATTAGAAGCACAAAATTTTCAAAATTTTTCAATTTTTATGGGTTTTTCAAGTTATTTTTCATGCAATGCAATAAGGAAACGTGCAACACATAATGAACATGCAATGATTGTCTCAAATGAAAGCGAACATAGTAAGTAGAGTTATTACAAACTTTTAGTACATCCCACCCCACACTTAGGACGAACATTGTCCCTAATGTTCAAAAGAAAGAAAGAAAAGAGAGAAAAGAAAAAGAAACTCACAAAGTGGTGGCGGAATGTCTAAAGCAACTGTCATGTATCAAATCATTGCGGCGGTGGTGGAGGCAGGAATGGAGAGAAGCTGGAGTCGTAGGGCCGCCCAAACTGCTGGCGGTAGACGTCCCTCATCATGTGATCAAGATCATCCATGTGTCCGTCCCTGGCATCAGCTCGGATCTCCAACGCTCCTACTCTCTCTGAAAGTCCGGTAGCCCAATCCGGCATCCGCTCGTACCATCCCGGGGCCTGACTAAACCATGCTGGGGCATCGGATGGTGCTGGTACTGGTGGTGGTGCTGGCTACTCTGTGGACCAAGGAGGGGGAATGCCATACCATGTGGGAGGTGTGGTCATCCACGTAGGCCTCTCACTCACGCTAGCGCGGCGAGAAGACGAGCCTGAGGCTCTAGTAGGACGTGGAGAGCGTCTAGGTACATCTGGGGCCGCCTCCGGCTGATCCGGAAACGTGCCAAACTCCTGCTCGGCTCCTCCTCCACTCTCAAACTGATCTCCCATATCCTCCTCCTCAACAACCGGTGGTGGGACATAAGGGGGAGCTACTATCCTGTTCGCGTGCATAGTAGCGAACTTATCCTTCCAATTATGGCGTCCCGCCATAATGGAGTACTCCGGCAGCCACTCAATACCCCTGCCCGTCCTACTCTCACAAGGCATGCCCGCATAAGGCGGACCTCTATGTGTGGGGAAGATGAGGCCCCAACCATGAATGCATGGAGTCCTAAAGGTACGGCCGGTATGCGGGTGCAAGCAGAAAAATCAACACCAAAACTCCTAGCAATGTGGGTCACTATCCCACCATAACCGATGTTCCCTTTCTTCTTGTTCTTGAGCTTGCTCATCGTAGCAGCCAAGAGAGTAACACAATCTGCACGACGTCCATAAAGCATAGAGTAAAGCAAGAATAGCTCATCCGTCTTGATCTTTTGGGGCGTCTCCGTCCTAGGAAAGAGACACTCCGAAAGAACACGGTGAGCTATCTTCAAAGCTAGATGGTACATCAATCTAGCTTTGGTATCAGCGGGTTGCCAACGGTCCTCGTCGGCGTATATCATCGCAACCTCCTTCCAAAAGTCTTTGGCGTAAACGCCACTCGGAAATCGACCATTGAAGGTCTCATGGAACCCAAAAATGGTCCCAAACTCACGGATACTCAAATGGTAGTCTCTCTCCATGAGACGGAAAGAGACGGTCCTATCTACGTGGCTGTGCTCAAAGGACGTCACAACCTCCCGTGTAATCTCCTCATACGCGTCTTCTCGGATAGCCGAGAAGACAACTAATCCGGCTCTATCCAAGAGCCAAGTAAGATCCTCCACAATGTTGAGAGGAGCTAGATCCTCCAATAACAAATATCTAGGGCCAATCACTGCCCTCTCCTTGATCCTATCAAGGGCATCAAGATGGTCGTCATGTATGGTCGGGACTCTAGGGTGTGGGGGTGAAGATGGAGGTGAAGGTGAGGATGGAGGTGAAGGTGAAGAGGGTGGTGGTGCCCTAGAGGATGAGGAGGAGGAGGGATTACCCTTCCTCTTCTTATTCTGGCCACTCTTCTTCTCTTTTATCCTTCCCGAAACTCTTCTCACAAAATCCATTCTGCTCAAAAATTACGGTCTATTCTTCAAGAATTACGGCCGTGGTTTACCCAGAAACCGTGATTCGTCTCAGAAAATCTCAAATCTCAGCCAATCAGCAATCAATCACCACAACAAGCAGTCCTAGTCTAATTCCTTCCAGTCTCAATCAGTTCTTCCTAAAAATCTATAGCAAAAACGAACTAAATCGGCGAGAATCAAGAAGGAAGAATAAACCTCTTTTTCGGATTGAAAAATCCAAATTGTGCGTTTGTTGATGGATTTCCGCTTGATTCGTCGCTTGGATCTTGTTTGTGGTTGAATTTGCTGCAGTTTAGGACGAATAATCGTTGAAAACGATTAGAAAACGAAGATTTGAGAGGGGGTCGTGGGTTGTCGGCACTTAGGTCGTGGAAAGAGGGGTTTTTGGGAGGTTTTTGTGAAGAATGTGGCTTATATAGTCGCAGGCAAAAATTTTGAAAATCACTGTCTGTCGGGGTGTTCCATGGCCGTGGAAGTGTACGGAACCGTGATTTTGGTGATTTTTCAAAGGCTTTTGGAAATTACGGGCACTGTAGCTATGACGCCCGTAATTTAGACCGTGGAAGTCTCTATAAAGCTCCAAAGTCCAAATTTCGTCACTTTTCTTCAACATTATCATCCCCTTTTCCTTTTCCATCGATCCTACAACCAAAAACACGAACATACCGGAAGAAATCGAGGCAAAAACAAAGCGAAAACGTCTATACTAAGCTAAACTATGAATCGAAAACAAAAACGAAAATACAATACCTTGTGTTGCCTCCCAAGAAGCGCTTTGTTTAAGGTCCGTAGCTAGACCAATCTCGCACTTATTCGAGTGCGGTAGGCGCGAACTCCTCATCTTGGAGTTCCGGCGTGTATTTCTTGAGTCGTTGGCCGTTCACCTTAAAACTTCCGCTCCCTTCACCCCATACTTCAACTGCACCATGGGGGAAAATACGCTTAATTAGAAAGGGTCCGGTCCAACGGGATTTAAGCTTACCTGGGAAGAGGCGAAGTCTTGAATTGAAGAGGAGAACTTGATCTCCTTCTTTGAAGTCCTTTGGAATGATATGCTCATCATGCCAACGCTTTGCTCTCTCCTTGTAGATCTTAGCGTTTTCATAAGCGTTCAAGCGGAGTTCATCCAGCTTATTGATGTCTAGGAGACGCTTCTCTCCCGCTTCCTTCATGCCGAAATTCAGCCACTTGATAGCCCAAAACGCTTTATGCTCCAGCTCCACCGGCAAGTGACAAGACTTCCCATACACAAGATTGTATGACGTGGTTCCTATAGGAGTCTTGTACGCAGTCCGGTACGCCCATAGTGCATCGTCAAGCTTCAAGGACCAATCCTTCCTAGTCCTTGAAACTGTTTTCTCTAGAATTCCTTTGATCTCCCTATTTGAGATCTCAACTTGTCCACTTGTTTGTGGATGATAAGGGGTAGCGATCTTGTGAGTGACCCCATACTTATCTAGAAGAGCTTCAAAGCGACGGGCTATGAAGTGAGAACCTCCATCACTAATGATAGTCCTTGGCGTCCCAAATCGCGGGAAGATGGTCTTGTTGAAGAACTTAACCACCACCATGGCATCATTGGTGGGATAGGCAATTGCTTCCACCCATCTAGAAATGTAGTCCACCGCTAGTAGTATGTATTGATTACCACAAGAAGATGGGAATGGTCCCATGAAATCAACTCCGCAAACGTTGAAAATCTCCACCTCTTGGATGTTGTTGAGGGGCATCTCATTCCTTCTAGAAATATTGCCTGTTCTTTGACAAGCATCGCAGCAAGAAACAAAGGATTGCACATCTATAAATAAAGTAGGCCAATAGAATCCAGATTGCAATACCTTTGCGCTAGTCTTGTTCGAACTAGCGTGTCCTCCACAAGGTAGTGAATGACAATGGCGGATGACACTTTGTATCTCATCTTCCGGCACACATCGCCGAATGATGCCATCCGGACCTCTCTTAAAGAGGAGAGGCTCGTTCCAATAGTATTCCCGGACGTCCTTAAAGAACTTCTTCCTTTGTGCGTAGGATAGTCCGGGCGGTATCTCCTGGCAAACCAAATAGTTAACAAAATCAGCAAACCATGGTTCGTTACCTTTGGAGATCACGTTGATGCACTCCTCTATGATGTGTAAGTGTTCGTCCGGAAAGGAGTCATCAATGGGTAAATGGTCGTCCTCTAGATGTGTTAGGCGACTCAAATGATCCGCAACAGAATTTTCCGAGCCTTTCTTGTCGCGGATCTCAAGATCGAATTCTTGTAGGAGAAGAATCCATCTAATTAGCCTTGGCTTCGCATCTTTCTTTGCAAGGAGGTACCGGATCGCAGCATGATCCGTGTAGACTATCACCTTTGCACCTACAAGATAAGAGCGAAACTTGTCAATAGCATAGACAATGGCTAAAAATTCTTTTTCGGTAGTGGCGTAGTTGAGCTGCGCTTCATCTAGCGTCTTGCTAGCATAGTATATGGCATGGGTTCGCCCTTCCTTTCATTGTCCAAGAACAGCTCCAATTGCTACGTCACTAGCATCGCACATAATCTCAAAGGGGAGAGTCCAATCCGGGGGTTGGATAATGGGTGCTGAAATTAGAGCTTGCCGAATGGTGTTGAACGCATCCAAACATTCCTGCGAAAACTCAAAAACCGCATCCTTCATCAATAGATTAGTGAGAGGTTTTGATATCTTAGAAAAGTCCTTAATGAAACGTCTATAAAATCCAGCGTGTCCTAGGAAACTTCTTATCCCTTTCACCGAAATTGGGGGAGGAAGTTTCTCTATGGTCTCTATCTTAGCCTTGTCTACCTCTATCCTTCTACTAGAGACTAAGTGACCTAATACCATTCCTTCCTTAACCATGAATTGACACTTCTCCCAATTAAGAACTAGGTTAGTGTCTTCACATCTTTGCAAAACAAGAGAAAGGTTAGAAAGGCAATCGTTAAAAGAGGAACCGTATACGGAGAAGTCGTCCATGAAGACTTCCATGATTTCCTCTACGTATTCGGAGAAGATAGCCATCATGCACCGTTGAAAGGTGGCTGGGGCGTTGCAAAGCCCGAACGGCATTCTCCTATAGGCGAACGTACCCCAAGGGCACGTGAATGTGGTCTTCTCTTGATCATCCGGATGTATCGGAATCTGAAAGAAACCACTATAACCGTCAAGGTAGCAGAAATGTGAATGTTGTGCTAACCTTTCAAGCATTTGATCGATGAATGGCAATGGAAAGTGATCCTTCCGCGTTGCGTTGTTGAGCTTGCGGTAGTCTATGCACATTCGCCATCCAGTCACGGTTCGGGTAGGAATGAGTTCGTTGTTCTTGTTGGTGATGACCGTCATTCCTCCCTTCTTCGGAACTACTTGAACTGGACTCACCCACTTACTATCGGAGATAGGATAGATGATACCTGCATCAAGAAGCTTAAGAATTTCCTTCTTGACAACCTCCTTCATGGTCGGATTCAACCGCCTTTGAGGTTGTCTTGAAGTTCTAAAATCTTCCTCCATTAATATCTTATGCATGCATAGGGAGGGTTTAATTCCTACTAAGTCCTCAATAGTATAGCTTATGGCTTTCCTATGTTTCTTAAGGACAATCATGAACTGTTCATGTTCATCTATGCTTAGTTCGGAACTAACGATAACCGGAAAGGTAGAATTAGATCCTAGGAAAGCGTATCTTAGATGAGTAGGAAGTGGTTTGAGTTCCATTGCTTTCGGAGCTTCCAACGATCCTTGAGAAGCATCCGATGTCTCCTTAGAAGTTTCTACGGGTGTTGAGTGTGTGGGAGAAGAATCAGAAGAAGTTGAAGAAGTGTCTCGATCACTCTCTTCCACGGCCAAAATTACGGGTGGATCTTGTCCTCCACGGCCGTGGTTTAGGGTGTGGAAGGGGAATACGGTTGTCACATCTTCTCCACGACCGTGTAATCCCCTGGAGTGAAGGACGTTTTTGGTTGTGAAATCCACGGCCGTGGAATACAATGTATGGCCGTGAATTCTCACGTTTTCAGCTTCATCGTGGAGTTTTTCGAACTCCTCTTCATGCATCTCTTCTTGTGCTTCTAAGGCTTCAATTGCCTCATTGCACTCTTCTTCGTCCCTTACATCTGTTAGACTCATAGTAATGACTTTTTGTTGTAACACCCCGAATCCGAGGGACTCGGGATGCTACGGGTTGGGGCCTCACAATGGGTCCCGACCCTTAGCCTGACAACAATTTCACCGGATCTTGCAACAAGGCACAAATAAAGGCCAAAACCGAAATACATTTTTATGCAATGTTATGAAACCCGGAAATAAAGGAAAGGAAAGACATCAGCCGTCCTTACAACAACATCAAAAATATACAATAACAACAACACAAGGACTCCAAACCCAAACAACCTAAGATGTACGGAACCCCGGCTGCCCACTCCTCCGGATCACTCGGCCACATCCTAACCTGCACATCAACTACAACAATCGGTATAAACCGTTAGCTCACATTCTAGGCATTATAAGAATAATATGGCACAAACACACATAGGAACACAAACACGCAACATGCTCATAAACATACACATCCGTTACTTATTATCTTTTTAGGTTATTCCATATCTAATCCATTCGTTGTAGTGTGACACGAGAGTCTTATAACTCTCGCCTCTGTCCCCGTGTAACCAACAGGAGTGTGGCAACACCCAACCCGTATACCCTGAGGGAGTGATGAAGAAGCCCGCCCGTATACCGTGTATGGCCTGGTCGCAGAGATCCCCCAGTCTCCCTCGGGAAACTGAGCGGTGATGTCACCGCCCGATAATAATAGTAGTAACAATGGGCCAATAAATAAGGTCAAGTAAATGCTAATCCATTTTCATGCTTAAAAGCGGTAAACACACACCACCACATACATCCAAATAAGGCATAGAAGCGGCTAAGTAAGTCCGAGGACTTACCTCGTCTCAAAGCTACCCGAAACCGATAACACTCTCCGAAGGAATATAACCAAAGCCTGTTCAAGACAAGGCACAATAATCAACAACTACTCACAAGCTAGAAGTCCTAAGACTTCTAGTCCTATATCATCTTACTAGGTCATACACTCTCATAAACTAGGATACTCTCCTAGCCCTCATAAACTCACGAGATCTCAACTATAACCTCATGGTAGAATTCTTCCATCCTAACTCCACAATCTCAACAAACACATACTCACAACCCCAACAAAGCTCACATGATAACATACACACCTCAATCCTTAGAACGTTCAAACCATCCTCAAATCCTCACATAAATCTACCACGAGGCTCACAAATGTATAACAACTCAAGATCAACACACCACATGACATAGAACATCAATAACCTCAAACACTCACCTAAAGGTTTCAAGCCACTACTTGGCATTTACCCTAAGTTATTCTAAATCCAACCTAGCATGATTCTACCACTAAACATAACTAGATCGAGGAAGAAGGTACTCACACACGATCCAAGGTTGAAGATGATCTACAGACGTCGAGATTGGATTCGTTGGTTTATAACGGTCGCTTCCGAACCTAAAACCAAAGATAAGAAAATTTAGCTCATATGCTAAATTTGAACGGAGGATTTAACGTATAATATTCTAAGAAACAAAATCTCGCTTTGAAAACAAGGTTAAAAACCCGCCAAATATTTTCCGGGATGATTTATACCATTTTATAAAGATGGGTAAAAATCCGAAATCAACTTTTCTGGGCAACTATGAAACTCACCAAACTCGGGTCATATATCCGAAATACGCTTTGGGTCAAAACTAAGTTTATTCACAAGGGCAAAAACTACACATTACAAAACATAGGGCCAAAACTGCAAAATAATATATGGGTCAATTTATGTAAATAAATTTGCAGGAGGGTATAAAAGTTCGTTTCTAAAAATCAGGGTTCACCACTGCAAATATCCAGCAATTGGGCACAAAGTGTAATAAACAACAAATAGAGGGTTGAAATTAAAATGACCAAAAAAAGGTCTTCTTCAACCTAATTCAACGCTGCAGAGAAAGGGAAAAGAAAGAGGCCGGCCGCCGGCGCTTCAACGGCCCGTCTTGGCAGGGAAGACGGGGATAGCGGCTGTGGGAGCTCCGGCAGGGCAGGCGTGGCTCCGGTGTGTGGAAGGGAACGACACCCTCAGTTCGGCGGTTGCAGAGAAGAAGCGGCGGCAGGGAACGTTGGCTGCACATGGCTCCGACAGCGAGGACCTCTCCGGTGGAGGCAGGGGAGCACAAACGACCCTTCTCCTTGGCGGCAGAGGCTCCTGGTGTTGTCCCTGGCGTGGCTCGACAGAAGAGAAGGAGTGTGTTTGCTTCTTCTGTGCTGCGAGAACAGAGGGGAAGAGGTATGAGCAGAGGGAGAGCGAGACGGCGGCGGCGAGGACAAGGCAGGTAGGCTAGCTTCTCCGTCAGTGTCGGTGGCGGGGTCCCTGGTGGCGCAGACTCTTCAAACTGGTGCTGCAGCTTCTCAATTGTTTTCCAGGGGCTGCCATAGAGAGAGGAAATGGAAAGGTGGGAGAAAGGTTGTGTGAAGGGTGATGAAGAGGGAGATAGGGCACAATAGAGGGCCTTGTGCAGAAGCTATTCAGGGGCTGCAGAAACGAGGGGTCGGGTGAGGTCGAGAGGATGGTTGCAGAGGTCCAAATCGAGAATGCGTGTTGCGGTTTCTCACCAGTTAGAGAGACCAGATCATAGGGAGAAAAATAAAAAGGAAAAGGAAGGTAAATAAAGAAGAAAAGAAATAATCAAGGATGGGCTCGATTCAAACATTCAACACGGGATTCCCGAATCGGATGAACATCCCGTCCCTTTTTGAAAGTAGAACAAAAATATAAATAAACTCGGGAATTTTATTTATACGTCTTAAAAACATTTTTATTTTATTTTATTTTTTTACAAAAAAAAAAGTAAAAGAAATTACTAATAAAAATATCGAAAGAAATACGCGAGAGGGGAAAAGTCGAAACCGGGCGTTACATTAGGTTCCCCTAAAAACAAGTTTCGTCCCGAAACTTGCTAAACGTGAAACTCTCAACCGACATCGTCTCGATAACCTCACGGAATACTATAACACGGCAACTACGGCCCTCTAATCCAAAGTCTACTCGCCTAGACACTCCAAGACTCGCAAGATATACCCATACAAAACACACATAAACACATCACGTCACAAATAACATAAGCATAATCAAGGAAAGATCTCGGGACTAACCCGACGGTCCTATAGATGTCGCTAAATCTGCGTAAAACTCGACCAATAATACTATCCTACGTCTTCCAGTTAGCCTCATCAGTTCCTCGTCTTCTACTAGATCATCACAACGGATCATCCGTCTCGAGTCATGTATACACTCCCTCGACTGATACACGTGAACTCCGGGTGAATACCCTCTACTCTCTATGGTCACGCCAACATGTAAAACCACTTTCCCCACTCGCTCTTAGATTTCAAAAAGTTTCGATATATCGGAAACTCAACTTCTTTTTGTGGTCTTTCTCAATACAATATTTCATTGTGTGTCTCTTTTATTACCTTTACAAAGAAGATCGGATTTTCAATATACACCGTCGGCTTTGGGTCTTGTCAAACAAAACTTTGTTGTTACGCTTTCTCATTTCTTGCCGCGAGTTCCAAGTAATGAAGGTAGTACTTTACTTCACACTGTTTCTACTCAAGAGACACGTATGCTATTACTTTTACATCGCTCCTCAATACTCGATCAAGACCTTGTCTTGAAAAATCACTTGTCCACTTCAAACTCATAATACCTCAAGGTAAATCAAAACAGTTGTACCTATGAATCCCCTCTTAACTCTCAACAACTCTATTGTCAATTCTTCGTCCCATTCAATACTTCATCTTCATCCGCAGTAGGTTACCATAAAAGGTGTTACGCAACTTCTCCCTTCACATATCTGGTAAAGCTCAACACATCTAAGATAACTTGTAACTCCTACCATATCTCTCGGAGTTTGCCATCCCGAGACAACTTGTCCTACGACTTCTCTCTTCTTCGAGAGTAGACCCAAAATATCTCCTTCCGGCATCAGTAAGCCCATATGGAGTAACTACAACTCGTAGTGACCCTGGTTGGTCCAGAGTGCCGTAATTGTAATATCCGAGTCTCGGATTCTCAAACGGTGACAATCAAATCTTAGTTAATCTTAGAAGAAACTACCGACCCTTACAACTGATCGAGTAGGTCCCCCATTCGTTGTACGGGATACTTGTCTTTCATTGTCATCTTGCTCAACTTATAGTAATCAATGTACAAATGGAGATAGATGTCTCTCTCTTCGCAGACTGGTGTCCTCTATAATAACTTCAAATCTTCTTAATGGTAAATTCGCCTCTCGATGCTTTGGAATTCGTTCTATCTCGGGTTCCAGCTTTTCCTCTCCCATAACATATCGTAAGATATCGTCACAATCTTGTCTTAACATTGGTCAAATTGTCCACCCTGATCTGTTGAGGTGACGTCCATCGAACACATGGTTTAATACTTCTTTAGTTGCAATGTTCATCGTCCTCTTTCAAAGATCCTTCATCTCCACAACTCGGGAGACTTGCTCTAATAATCTTTATAAGGTTTCACAGTTATGTGAAGTCATGAAGGTCCTAACTGCAGGACTTAATCACGCCTTATAATATATTAGTGTTATTGTCTTCATATTCTACCAAAGCTTGCATCATTCCTTCGAGTAGGTGTAGAACTTACTCCCTTTTCTTATGTAACATCCAATCGACCGTAGAGGTTCTAACCTCAATCTTTCATGTACTTCTTGTACATCTCACATCGACTTTAACTTCAAAACTTCAGTCTTCCTTGACTATTATTGGTCACCTTATATATTTCTCGGTATTCTATGTACAACTACAAAGGAAGTCTGATCTTACGTTTGACCCACTAGCTCCTCTTACCATGATCAAACCTTAAAAGTTGTAACCCGTGGCGTATCTCCATATGTCAATCCCATAACCTAAGAAGGTCGCGTAAGATCGTTACCATCTCCTCCTCGGAGGTCTTGTTATATCTACTTGCTTGAACTCATTCAACATTATTTGATTTAAGACAAATGTGCGTCCATTGTTGTACCTCCTTACTATTGAAATTGATCCACTTTCGTATACTCCAAGCTCTTGTTCCCGATCTAATATGTTCCCATAGTCCTGTTTACTCTTCCCATCTACACACATCAATAGACAACCCGCACTTGTGCGTTCTTAGTTGTCACCGATTAATTTGTATCTGACCTTTTCCGAAGTTAACGACTTACCCTCCTACCATACTTTCATGCTACCATACTCCTGAAATGATACCCTCTTCGGGTACTTGCCTTAGCTTCAATAGCTCATTTTACTCTGCTTCAACTCCGTTGGCTCTTTATACGCTCCTCTCTTCCTTCCGCTTCTGTAAGATAACCATACCTACCCAACTCTCTCGTCTCATATGTCCCACCTTTATAGCATTAACTGCTCTTCATAATGTTCTACAATTGCACTCCTCAAATATTCTGACATTAATAAGCCTCCCCTCGCATCCTTGGTTGATAACTTAAGTTCTTCGATCCAGCTCCTTGTTTCCTCTTTCAACTTCTGAAGATCATCATCCACACACACTTCCTCCTTCTTAGCGTTGCTTAGTCGCATCACAGTGACGGAAAACGGTTGACTCCACAAGGTAATTCTATTATGCGAACTTTCACCATGTGTTCCTCCTCGTAACTCTCATATGTCTAAATAAGTTGCCCGCTTAGGATCTCACAAAGATCATCACTTCACCCTCTGGTACCTCCGTAAGCTTAACTTATGGTTCTCATAAATCTTTCCCAAGGTCTTTTCATCTTGACTCTCATGCTTAGGAGTGTATATGGAAAACTCGTCTTACTTAGAATGCCACTTTTATTCTCGAGCGAGAATGTAGTTCTCTTTACTTGATTTGCATCTTTAGTTCATCGACACCGCACTTGGGAAAATCTTACGTTCATTGTCTCTAGTTGCCTTATTGATGCTCCTTCATTGTCTCCTTGATACCACTCTCATGTCTTCATGTCGCTTTTATATTGGTATGGTTTTCATCTTGGTATTGCTTAAGTCGACATGAGGTCCTCTTTTATTTGTTTGTCCTTTGGTTACGTCATCTCTAGTCTTCTTCTTCTTCGACGTCCTCTTAAAGGAGTCCGGGAAATCACCGGGGAGCTTGCGAAAAATTGATACTCAATTGGATAACTTGAGCATACTTATCTTCGTATGTATACTATCCTAAGCCAAAAGGCGTTGTCCAAGGGGGCAATGATAGCTTTCTATCATCCTAGTTATAAGGTCCACTATCACTAATATGATATTAGCATACCATATGTTTATATATATATATAAAGATATAAATATTATGCTACTACTATAAACATAATCAGTCCATAACCAATTTACAAATTAATATACAAGTATAGTCCAAAACATCCTAAGTCCACATATACATATCTACATATATATACATAATATAATAATCAATAACTACGTCGCCGAGATCCGCGGAGGAAGTGGTGGTCCCGTACATTCTACCCCAACTGACTCATGCACATGATTTGAAAACGAAATCCATTTCTTTAAAACTCAGAACCCTTGAGGGTTCTGTTTATTTTTATTCGGCCTTTAGAAGATTGCGAGTGCCATTGTTGATAACCTGGCTCTGATACCACTTTTGTAACACCCCGAATCCGAGGGACTCGGGATGCTACGGGTTGGGGCCTCACAATGGGTCCCGACCCTTAGCTTGACAACAATTTCACCGGATCTTGCAACAAGGCACAAATAAAGGCCAAAACCGAAATACATTTATATGCAATGTTATGAAACCCGGAAATAAAGGAAAGGAAAGACATCAGCCGTCCTTACAACAACATCAAAAATATACAATAACAACAACACAAGGACTCCAAACCCAAACAACCTAAGATGTACGGAACCCCAGCTGCCCACTCCTCCGGATCACTCGGCCACATCCTAACCTGCACATCAACTACAACAATCGGTATAAAGCGTTAGCTCACATTCTAGGCATTATAAGAATAATATGGCACAAACACACATAGGAACACAAACACACAACATGCTCATAAACATACACATCCGTTACTTATTATCTTTTTAGGTTATTCCATATCTAATTCATTCGTTGTAGTGTGACACGAGAGTCTTATAACTCTCGCCTCTGTCCCCGTGTAACCAACAGGAGTGTGGCAACGCCCAACCCGTATACCCTGAGGGAGTGATGAAGAAGCCCGCCCGTATACCGTGTATGGCCTGGTCGCAGAGATCCCCCCAGTCTCCCTCGGGAAACTGAGCGGTGATGTCACCGCCCGATAATAATAGTAGTAACAATGGGCCAATAAATAAGGTAAAGTAAATCCTAATCCATTTTCATGCTTAAAAGCGGTAAACACATACCACCATATACATCCAAATAAGGCATAGAAGCGGCTAAGTAAGTCCGAGGACTTACCTCGTCTCAAAGCTACCCGAAACCGATAAGACTCTCCGAAGGAATATAACCAAAGCCTGTCAAGACAAGGCACAATAATCAACAACTACTCACAAGCTAGAAGTCCTAAGACTTCTAGTCCTATATCATCTTACTAGGTCATACACTCTCATAAACTAGGATACTCTCCTAGCCCTCATAAACTCACGAGATCTCAACTATAACCACATGGTAGAATTCTTCCATCCTAACTCCACAATCTCAACAAACACATACTCACAACCCCAACAAAGCTCACATGATAACATACACACCTCAATCCTTAGAACGTTCAAACCATCCTCAAATCCTCACATAAATCTACCACGAGGCTCACAAATGTATAACAACTCAAGATCAACACACCACATGACATAGAACATCAATAACCTCAAACACTCACCTAAAGGTTTCAAGCCACTACTTGGCATTTACCCTAAGTTATGCTAAATCCAACCTAGCATGATTGTACCACTAAACATAACTAGATCGAGGAAGAAGGTACTCACACACGATCCAAGGTTGAAGATGATCTACAGACGTCGAGATTGGATTCGTTGGTTTATAACGGTCGCTTCCGAACCTAAAACCAAAGATAAGGAAATTTAGCTCATATGCTAAATTTGAACGGAGGATTTAACGTATAATATTCTAAGAAAAAAAATCTCGCTTTGAAAACAAGGTTAAAAACCCGCCAAATATTTTCCGGGATGATTTATACCATTTTATAAAGATGGGTAAAAATCCGAAATCAACTTTTCTGGGCAACTATGAAACTCACCAAACTTGGGTCATATATCCGAAATACGCTTTGGGTCAAAACTAAGTTTATTCACAAGGGCAAAAACTACACATTACAAAACATAGGGCCAAAACTGCAAAATAATATATGGGTCATTTTATGTAAATAAATTTGCAGGAGGGTATAAAAGTTCGTTTCTAAAAATCAGGGTTCACCACTGCAAATATCCAGCAATTGGGCACAAAGTGTAATAAACAACAAATAGAGGGTTGAAATTAAAATGACCAAAAAAAGGTCTTCTTCAACCTAATTCAACGCTGCAGAGAAAGGGAAAAGAAAGAGGCCGGCCGCCGGCGCTTCAACGGCCCGTCTTGGCAGGGAAGACGGGGACAACGGCTGTGGGAGCTCCGGCAGGGCAGGCGTGGCTCCGGTGTGTGGAAGGGAACGACACCCTCAGTTCGGCGGTTGCAGAGAAGAAGCGGCGGCAGGGAACGTTGGCTGCACATGGCTCCGACAGCGAGGACCTCTCCGGTGGAGGCAGGGGAGCACAAACGACCCTTCTCCTTGGCGGCAGAGGCTCCTGGTGTTGTCCCTGGCGTGGCTCGACAGAAGAGAAGGAGTGTGTTTGCTTCTTCTGTGCTGCGAGAACAGAGGGGAAGAGGTATGAGCAGAGGGAGAGCGAGACGGCGGCGGCGAGGACAAGGCAGGTAGGCTAGCTTCTCCGTCAGTGTCGGTGGCGGGGTCCCTGGTGGCGCAGACTCTTCAAACTGGTGCTGCAGCTTCTCCATTGTTTTCCAGGGGCTGCCATAGAGAGAAGAAATGGGAAGGTGGGAGAAAGGTTGCGTGAAGGGTGATGAAGAGGGAGATAGGGCACAATAGAGGGCCTTGTGCAGAAGCTATTCAGGGGCTGCAGAAACGAGGGGTCGGGTGAGGTCGAGATGATGGTTGCAGAGGTCCAAATCGAGAATGCGTGTTGCGGTTTCTCACCAGCCAGAGAGACCAGATCATAGGGAGAAAAATAAAAAGGAAAAGGAAGGTAAATAAAGAAGAAAAGAAATAATCAAGGATGGGCTCGATTCAAACATTCAACACGGGATTCCCGAATCGGATGAACATCCCGACCCTTTTTGAAAGTAGAACAAAAATATAAATAAACTCGGGAATTTTATTTATACGTCTTAAAAACATTTTTATTTTATTTTATTTTTTTACAAAAAAAAAAGTAAAAGAAATTACTAATAAAAATATCGAAAGAAATACGCGAGAGGGGAAAAGTCGAAACCGGGCGTTACATTAGGTTCCCCTAAAAACAAGTTTCGTCCCGAAACTTGCTAAACGTGAAACTCTCAACCGACATCGTCTCGATAACCTCACGGAATACTATAACACGGCAACTACGGCCCTCTAATCCAAAGTCTACTCGCCTAGACACTCCACGACTCGCAAGATATACCCATACAAAACACACATAAACACATCACGTCACAAATCACATAAGCATAATCAAGGAAAGATCTCGGGACTAACCCGACGGTCCTATAGATGTCGCTAAATCTGCGTAAAACTCGACCAATAATACTATCCTACGTCTTCCAGTTAGCCTCATCAGTTCCTCGTCTTCTACTAGATCATCACAACGGATCATCCGTCTCGAGTCATGTATACACTCCCTCGACTGATACACGTGAACTCCGGGTGAATACCCTCTACTCTCTATGGTCACGCCAACATGTAAAACCACTTTCCCCACTCGCTCTTAGATTTCAAAAAGTTTCGATATATCGGAAACTCAACTTCTTTTTGTGGTCTTTCTCAATACAATATTTCATTGTGTGTCTCTTTTATTACCTTTACAAATAAGATCGGATTTTCAATATACACCGTCGGCTTTGGGTCTTGTCAAACAAAACTTTGTTGTTACGCTTTCTCATTTCTTGCCGCGAGTTCCAAGTAATGAAGGTAGTACTTTACTTCACACTGTTTCTACTCAAGAGACACGTATGCTATTACTTTTACATCGCTCCTCAATACTCGATCAAGACCTTGTCTTGAAAAATCACTTGTCCACTTCAAACTCATAATACCTCAAGGTAAATCAAAACAGTTGCACCTATGAATCCCCTCTTAACTCTCAACAACTCTATTGTCAATTCTTCGTCCCATTCAATACTTCATCTTCATCCGCAGTAGGTTACCATAAAAGGTGTTACGCAACTTCTCCCTTCACATATCTGGTAAAGCTCAACACATCTAAGATAACTTGTAACTCCTACCATATCTCTCGGAGTTTGCCATCCCGAGACAACTTGTCCTACGACTTCTCTCTTCTTCGAGAGTAGACCCAAAATATCTCCTTCCGGCATCAGTAAGCCCATATGGAGTAACTACAACTCGTAGTGACCCTGGTTGGTCCAGAGTGCCGTAATTGTAATATCCGAGTCTCGGATTCTCAAACGGTGACAATCAAATCTTAGTTAATCTTAGAAGAAACTACCGACCCTTACAACTGATCGAGTAGGTCCCCCATTCGTTGTAAGGGATACTTGTCTTTCATTGTCATCTTGCTCAACTTATAGTAATCAATGTACAAATGGAGATAGATGTCTCTCTCTTCGCAGACTGGTGTCCTCTATAATAACTTCAAATCTTCTTAATGGTAAATTCGCCTCTCGATGCTTTGGAATTCGTTCTATCTCGGGTTCCAGCTTTTCCTCTCCCATAACATATCGTAAGATATCGTCACAATCTTGTCTTAACATTGGTCAAATTGTCCACCCTGATCTGTTGAGGTGACGTCCATCGAACACATGGTTTAATACTTCTTTAGTTGCAATGTTCATCGTCCTCTTTCAAAGATCCTTCATCTCCACAACTCGGGAGACTTGCTCTAATAATCTTTATAAGGTTTCACACTTATGTGAAGTCATGAAGGTCCTAACTGCAGGACTTAATCACGCCTTATAATATATTAGTGTTACCGTCTTCATATTCTACCAAAGCTTGCATCATTCCTTCGAGTAGGTGTAGAACTTACTCCCTTTTCTTATGTAACATCCAATCGACCGTAGAGGTTCTAACCTCAATCTTTCATGTACTTCTTGTACATCTCACATCGACTTTAACTTCAAAACTTCAGTCTTCCTTGACTATTGTTGGTCACCTTATATATTTCTCGGTATTCTATGTACAACTACAATGGAAGCCTTCATCTTACGTTTGATCCACTAGCTCCCCTTACCATGATCAAACCTTAAAAGTTGTAACTCATGGCGTTCCTCAATATGTCAATCCCATGACCTAAAAAGGTCGCGTAAGATCGTTACAATCTCCTCCTCAGAGGTCTTGTTATAACTACTTGCTTGAACTCGTTTAACATTATTTGATCTAAGACAAACGCGCGTCCATTGATGTACCTCCTTACTATTGACATTGATCCACCACGAATACTCCAAGCTCTTGTTCCCGATCCTATATGTTCCCATAATCATGTTTACTCTTCCCATCTACGCACATCAATCGACAACCCGCACTTGTGCGTTCTTAGTTGTCACTAATTAACTTGTATCTGACCATCTCCGAAGTTAACGACTTACCCTCCCCTTCTGTAAGATAACCATACCTACCCAACTCTCTCGTCTCATATGTCCCACCTTTATAGGCTTAACCGCTCTTCATAATGTTTTGCAAATGCACTCCTCAAATATTCTGACATTAATTAGCCTCCACTCGCATCCTTCTTGGTTGATAACTTAAGTTCTTCGATCCAGCTTCTTGTTTCCTCTTTCATTTTCTGAAGATCATCATCATCACACACTTCCTCCTTCTTAGCGTGCTCAGTCTCATCACAATGAAAGAAAATCGATTGACTCCCACGGTAATTCCACTATCTGAATTTTCACCATGTGATCCTCTTTGTAAATCTCATGTGTGAATAAATAACCCTCTTAGGATATCGCAAAGATTGCCACTTCACCCTCTAGTACCTCCGTAAGCTTAACTTACGGTTCTCATAATCTTTCCCAAGGTCTTTTCATCTTGACTCTCATGCTTAGGAGCGCCTATTGAAAACTCGTCTCACTTAGAACGCCACATTTATCCTCGAGCGAGAATGTAGTCCTCTCTACTTGATTTGCACCTTCAGTTCATTGGCACCGTACTTGAAAAAACTTTAAGTTCTTTGTCTCTAGTTGCCTCGTTGATGCTCCTTCCTTGTTTCCCTGATACTACTCTCATGTCTTTATGTCGCTTTTGTATTGGTATAGTCTCCATCTTGGATTCGCTAAGTCGACACGAGGTTCTCTTATATTTGTTTGTCCTTCGGTTACATCCTCTCTAGTCTTCTTCTTCGATGTCCTCTTAAAGGAGTACGGGAAATCACCGGGGTATTTGCGTAAACTTGATGCTCAACTCGATAACTTGAGCATACTCATCTTTGTATATATATTATCCTAAGCCAAAAGGCGTTGTCCAAATGGGCGATGATAGCTTTTTATCATCTTAGCTATAAGGTCCACTATCATTAATATGATATTAGCATACCATATGTTTATATATATAATACGATATAAAAGCAATGCTACTGCTATAATATAACTAGTCCATACACAATTTACAATTCAACATACAAGTATAGTCCAAAACATCCTAAGTCCACATATACATAACTACATATATACACATATATATACATAATATAATAATCAATAACTACGTCGCCGAGATCCGCGGAGGAAGTGGTGGTCCCGTACATACTACCCCAACTGACTCATGCACATGATTTGAAAACGAAACTCATTTCTTTAAAACTCAGAACCCTTGAGGGTTCTTTTTATTTTTATTCGGCCTTTAGAAGATTGCGAGTGCCATTGTTGTCAACCTAGGGCTCTGATACCACTTTTGTAACACCCCGAATCCGCGGGACTCGGGATGCTACGGGTTGGGGCCTCACAATGGGTCCCGACCCTTAGCCTGACAACAATTTCACCGGATCTTGCAACAAGGCACAAATAAAGGCCAAAACCGAAATACATTTTTATGCAATGTTATGAAACCCGAAAATAAAAGAAAGAAAAGACTTCAGCCGTCCTTACAACAACATCAACATAATATACAATAACAACAACACAAGGACTCCAAAACCCAAATCAACCTAAGATGTACGGAACCCCGGCTGCCCACTCCTCCGGATCACTCGGCCACATCCTAACCTGCACATCAACTACAACAATCGGTATAAAACCGTTAGCTCACATTCTAGGCATTATAAGAATAATATGGCACAAACACACATAGGAACACAAACACACAACATGCTCATAAACATACACATCCGTTACTTATTATCTTTTTAGGTTATTCCATATCTAATTCATTCGTTCAAGTGTGACACGAGAGTCTTATAACTCTCGCCTCTGTCCCCGTGTAACCAACAGGAGTGTGGCGGCGCCCAACCCGTATACCCTGAGGGAGTGATGAAGAAGCCCGCCCGTATACCGTGTATGGCCTGGTCGCAGAGATCCCCCCAGTCTCCCTCGGGAAACTGAGCGGTGATGTCACCGCCCGATAATAATAATAGTAGTAACGATGGGCCAATAAATAAGGTCAAGTAAATCCTAATCCATTTTCATGCTTAAAAGCAGTAAACACACACCACCATATATATCCAAATAAGGCATAAAAGCGGCTAAGTAAGTCCGAGGACTTACCTCGTCTCAAAGCTACCCGAAACCGATAACACTCTCCGAAGGAATATAACCAAAGCCTGTTCAAGACAAGGCACAATAATCAACAACTACTCACAAGCTAGAAGTCCTAATACTTCTAATCCTATATCATCTTACTAGGTCATACACTCTCATAAACTAGGATACTCTCCTAGCCCTCATAAACTCACGAGATCTCAACTATAACCACATGGTAGAATTCTTCCATCCTAACTCCACAATCTCAACAAACACATACTCACAACCCCAACAAAGCTCACATGATAACATACACACCTCAATCCTTAGAACGTTCAAACCATCCTCAAATCCTCACATAAATCTACCACGAGGCTCACAAATGTATAACAACTCAAGATCAACACACCACATGACATAGAACATCAATAACCTCAAACACTCACCTAAAGGTTTCAAGCCACTACTTGGCATTTACCCTAAGTTATGCTAAATCCAACCTAGCATGATTGTACCACTAAACATAACTAGATCGAGGAAGAAGGTACTCACACACGATCCAAGGTTGAAGATGATCTACAGACGTCGAGATTGGATTCGTTGGTTTATAACGGTCGCTTCCGAACCTAAAACCAAAGATAAGGAAATTTAGCTCATATGCTAAATTTGAACGGAGGATTTAACGTATAATATTCTAAGAAAAAAAATCTCGCTTTGAAAACAAGGTTAAAAACCCGCCAAATATTTTCCGGGATGATTTATACCATTTTATAAAGATGGGTAAAAATCCGAAATCAACTTTTCTGGGCAACTATGAAACTCACCAAACTTGGGTCATATATCCGAAATACGCTTTGGGTCAAAACTAAGTTTATTCACAAGGGCAAAAACTACACATTACAAAACATAGGGCCAAAACTGCAAAATAATATATGGGTCATTTTATGTAAATAAATTTGCAGGAGGGTATAAAAGTTCGTTTCTAAAAATCAGGGTTCACCACTGCAAATATCCAGCAATTGGGCACAAAGTGTAATAAACAACAAATAGAGGGTTGAAATTAAAATGACCAAAAAAAGGTCTTCTTCAACCTAATTCAACGCTGCAGAGAAAGGGAAAAGAAAGAGGCCGGCCGCCGGCGCTTCAACGGCCCGTCTTGGCAGGGAAGACGGGGACAACGGCTGTGGGAGCTCCGGCAGGGCAGGCGTGGCTCCGGTGTGTGGAAGGGAACGACACCCTCAGTTCGGCGGTTGCAGAGAAGAAGCGGCGGCAGGGAACGTTGGCTGCACATGGCTCCGACAGCGAGGACCTCTCCGGTGGAGGCAGGGGAGCACAAACGACCCTTCTCCTTGGCGGCAGAGGCTCCTGGTGTTGTCCCTGGCGTGGCTCGACAGAAGAGAAGGAGTGTGTTTGCTTCTTCTGTGCTGCGAGAACAGAGGGGAAGAGGTATGAGCAGAGGGAGAGCGAGACGGCGGCGGCGAGGACAAGGCAGGTAGGCTAGCTTCTCCGTCAGTGTCGGTGGCGGGGTCCCTGGTGGCGCAGACTCTTCAAACTGGTGCTGCAGCTTCTCAATTGTTTTCCAGGGGCTGCCATAGAGAGAGGAAATGGAAAGGTGGGAGAAAGGTTGTGTGAAGGGTGATGAAGAGGGAGATAGGGCACAATAGAGGGCCTTGTGCAGAAGCTATTCAGGGGCTGCAGAAACGAGGGGTCGGGTGAGGTCGAGAGGATGGTTGCAGAGGTCCAAATCGAGAATGCGTGTTGCGGTTTCTCACCAGCCAGAGAGACCAGATCATAGGGAGAAAAATAAAAAGGAAAAGGAAGGTAAATAAAGAAGAAAAGAAATAATCAAGGATGGGCTCGATTCAAACATTCAACACGGGATTCCCGAATCGGATGAACATCCCGACCCTTTTTGAAAGTAGAACAAAAATATAAATAAACTCGGGAATTTTATTTATACGTCTTAAAAACATTTTTATTTTATTTTATTTTTTTACAAAAAAAAAAGTAAAGGAAATTACTAATAAAAATATCGAAAGAAATACGCGAGAGGGGAAAAGTCGAAACCGGGCGTTACATTAGGTTCCCCTAAAAACAAGTTTCGTCCCGAAACTTGCTAAACGTGAAACTCTCAACCGACATCGTCTCGATAACCTCACGGAATACTATAACACGGCAACTACGGCCCTCTAATCCAAAGTCTACTCGCCTAGACACTCCACGACTCGCAAGATATACCCATACAAAACACACATAAACACATCACGTCACAAATCACATAAGCATAATCAAGGAAAGATCTCGGGACTAACCCGACGGTCCTATAGATGTCGCTAAATCTGCGTAAAACTCGACCAATAATACTATCCTACGTCTTCCAGTTAGCCTCATCAGTTCCTCGTCTTCT
Source organism: Fagopyrum esculentum (assembly GCA_033239045.1). Classification (NCBI taxonomy): domain Eukaryota; kingdom Viridiplantae; phylum Streptophyta; class Magnoliopsida; order Caryophyllales; family Polygonaceae; genus Fagopyrum; species Fagopyrum esculentum. The sequence continues at coordinate 53,443,110 of BSUD01000004.1, forward strand.
ACTAGATCATCACAACGGATCATCCGTCTCGAGTCATGTATACACTCCCTCGACTGATACACGTGAACTCCGGGTGAATACCCTCTACTCTCTATGGTCACGCCAACATGTAAAACCACTTTCCCCACTCGCTCTTAGATTTCAAAAAGTTTCGATATATCGGAAACTCAACTTCTTTTTGTGGTCTTTCTCAATACAATATTTCATTGTGTGTCTCTTTTATTACCTTTACAAATAAGATCGGATTTTCAATATACACCGTCGGCTTTGGGTCTTGTCAAACAAAACTTTGTTGTTACGCTTTCTCATTTCTTGCCGCGAGTTCCAAGTAATGAAGGTAGTACTTTACTTCACACTGTTTCTACTCAAGAGACACGTATGCTATTACTTTTACATCGCTCCTCAATACTCGATCAAGACCTTGTCTTGAAAAATCACTTGTCCACTTCAAACTCATAATACCTCAAGGTAAATCAAAACAGTTGCACCTATGAATCCCCTCTTAACTCTCAACAACTCTATTGTCAATTCTTCGTCCCATTCAATACTTCATCTTCATCCGCAGTAGGTTACCATAAAAGGTGTTACACAACTTCTCCCTTCACATATCTGGTAAAGCTCAACACATCTAAGATAACTTGTAACTCCTACCATATCTCTCGGAGTTTGCCATCCCGAGACAACTTGTCCTACGACTTCTCTCTTCTTCGAGAGTAGACCCAAAATATCTCCTTCCGGCATCAGTAAGCCCATATGGAGTAACTACAACTCGTAGTGACCCTGGTTGGTCCAGAGTGCCGTAATTGTAATATCCGAGTCTCGGATTCTCAAACGGTGACAATCAAATCTTAGTTAATCTTAGAAGAAACTACCGACCCTTACAACTGATCGAGTAGGTCCCCCATTCGTTGTACGGGATACTTGTCTTTCATTGTCATCTTGCTCAACTTATAGTAATCAATATACAAATGGAGATAGATGTCTCTCTCTTCGCAGACTGGTGTCCTCTATAATAACTTCAAATCTTCTTAATGGTAAATTCGCCTCTCGATGCTTTGGAATTCGTTCTATCTCGGGTTCCAGCTTTTCCTCTCCCATAACATATCGTAAGATATCGTCACAATCTTGTCTTAACATTGGTCAAATTGTCCACCCTGATCTGTTGAGGTGACGTCCATCGAACACATGGTTTAATACTTCTTTAGTTGCAATGTTCATCGTCCTCTTTCAAAGATCCTTCATCTCCACAACTCGGGAGACTTGCTCTAATAATCTTTATAAGGTTTCACAGTTATGTGAAGTCATGAAGGTCCTAACTGCAGGACTTAATCACGCCTTATAATATATTAGTGTTACCGTCTTCATATTCTACCAAAGCTTGCATCATTCCTTCGAGTAGGTGTAGAACTTACTCCCTTTTCTTATGTAACATCCAATCGACCGTAGAGGTTCTAACCTCAATCTTTCATGTACTTCTTGTACATCTCACATCGACTTTAACTTCAAAACTTCAGTCTTCCTTGACTATTATTGGTCACCTTATATATTTCTCGGTATTCTATGTACAACTACAAAGGAAGTCTGATCTTACGTTTGACCCACTAGCTCCTCTTACCATGATCAAACCTTAAAAGTTGTAACCCGTGGCGTATCTCCATATGTCAATCCCATAACCTAAGAAGGTCGCGTAAGATCGTTACCATCTCCTCCTCGGAGGTCTTGTTATATCTACTTGCTTGAACTCATTCAACATTATTTGATTTAAGACAAATGTTCGTCCATTGTTGTACCTCCTTACTATTGAAATTGATCCACTTTCGTATACTCCAAGCTCTTATTCCCGATCTAATATGTTCCCATAGTCCTGTTTACTCTTCCCATCTACACACTTCAATAGACAACCCGCACTTGTGCGTTCTTAGTTGTCACCGATTAATTTGTATCTGACCTTTTCCGAAGTTAACGACTTACCCTCCTACCATACTTTCATGCTACCATACTCCTGAAATGATACCCTCTTCGGGTACTTGCCTTAGCTTCAATAGCTCATTTTACTCTGCTTCAACTCCGTTGGCTCTTTATACGCTCCTCTCTTCCTTCCGCTTCTGTAAGATAACCATACCTACCCAACTCTCTCGTCTCATATGTCCCACCTTTATAGCATTAACTGCTCTTCATAATGTTCTACAATTGCACTCCTCAAATATTCTGACATTAATAAGCCTCCCCTCGCATCCTTGGTTGATAACTTAAGTTCTTCGATCCAGCTCCTTGTTTCCTCTTTCAACTTCTGAAGATCATCATCCACACACACTTCCTCCTTCTTAGCGTTGCTTAGTCGCATCACAGTGACGGAAAACGGTTGACTCCACAAGGTAATTCTATTATGCGAACTTTCACCATGTGTTCCTCCTCGTAACTCTCATATGTCTAAATAAGTTGCCCGCTTAGGATCTCACAAAGATCATCACTTCACCCTCTGGTACCTCCGTAAGCTTAACTTATGGTTCTCATAAATCTTTCCCAAGGTCTTTTCATCTTGACTCTCATGCTTAGGAGTGTATATGGAAAACTCGTCTTACTTAGAATGCCACTTTTATTCTCGAGCGAGAATGTAGTTCTCTTTACTTGATTTGCATCTTTAGTTCATCGACACCGCACTTGGGAAAATCTTACGTTCATTGTCTCTAGTTGCCTTATTGATGCTCCTTCATTGTCTCCTTGATACCACTCTCATGTCTTCATGCCGCTTTTATATTGGTATGGTTTTCATCTTGGTATTGCTTAAGTCGACATGAGGTCCTCTTTTATTTGTTTGTCCTTTGGTTACGTCATCTCTAGTCTTCTTCTTCTTCGACGTCCTCTTAAAGGAGTCCGGCAAATCACCGGGGAGCTTGCGAAAAATTGATACTCAATTGGATAACTTGAGCATACTTATCTTCGTATGTATACTATCCTAAGCCAAAAGGCGTTGTCCAAGGGGGCAATGATAGCTTTCTATCATCCTAGTTATAAGGTCCACTATCACTAATATGATATTAGCATACCATATGTTTATATATATATATAAAGATATAAATATTATGCTACTACTATAAACATAATCAGTCCATAACCAATTTACAAATTAATATACAAGTATAGTCCAAAACATCCTAAGTCCACATATACATATCTACATATATATACATAATATAATAATCAATAACTACGTCGCCGAGATCCGCGGAGGAAGTGGTGGTCCCGTACATTCTACCCCAACTGACTCATGCACATGATTTGAAAACGAAATCCATTTCTTTAAAACTCAGAACCCTTGAGGGTTCTGTTTATTTTTATTCGGCCTTTAGAAGATTGCGAGTGCCATTGTTGATAACCTAGGGCTCTGATACCACTTTTGTAACACCCCGAATCCGCGGAACTCGGGGCGCTACGGGTTGGGGCCTCACAATGGGTCCCGACCCTTAGCCTGACAACAATTTCACCGGATCTTGCAACAAGGCACAAATAAAGGCCAAAACCGAAATACATTTTTATGCAATGTTATGAAACCCGAAAAATAAAAGAAAGGAAAGACTTCAGCCGTCCTTACAACAACATCAACATAATATACAATAACAACACAATGACTCCATAACCCCAAAACAACCTAAGATGTACGGAACCCCGGCTGCCCACTCCTCCGGATCACTCGGCCACATCCTATCCTGCACATCAACTACAACAATCGGTATCAAACCGTTAGCTCACATTCTAGGCATTATAAGAATAATATGGCACAAACACACAACATGATTATAAACATACACATCCGTTACTTATTATCTTTTTAGGTTATTCCATATCTAATTCATTCGTTGTAGTGTGACACGAGAGTCTTATAACTCTCGCCTCTGTCCCCGTGTAACCAACAGGAGTGTGGCAACGCCCAACCCGTATACCCTGAGGGAGTGATGAAGAAGCCCGCCCGTATACCGTGTATGGCCTGGTCGCAGAGATCCCCCCAGTCTCCCTCGGGAAACTGAGCGGTGATGTCACCGCCCGATAATAATAGTAGTAACGATGGGCCAATAAATAAGGTAAAGTAAATCCTAATCCATTTTCATGCTTAAAAGCGGTAAACACACACCACCATATATATCCAAATAAGGCATAAAAGCGGCTAAGTAAGTCCGAGGACTTACCTCGTCTCAAAGCTACCCGAAACCGATAAGACTCTCCGAAGGAATATAACCAAAGCCTGTCAAGACAAGGCACAATAATCAACAACTACTCACAAGCTAGAAGTCCTAAGACTTCTAGTCCTATATCATCTTACTAGGTCATACACTCTCATAAACTAGGATACTCTCCTAGCCCTCATAAACTCACGAGATCTCAACTATAACCACATGGTAGAATTCTTCCATCCTAACTCCACAATCTCAACAAACACATACTCACAACCCCAACAAAGCTCACATGATAACATACACACCTCAATCCTTAGAACGTTCAAACCATCCTCAAATCCTCACATAAATCTACCACGAGGCTCACAAATGTATAACAACTCAAGATCAACACACCACATGACATAGAACATCAATAACCTCAAACACTCACCTAAAGGTTTCAAGCCACTACTTGGCATTTACCCTAAGTTATGCTAAATCCAACCTAGCATGATTGTACCACTAAACATAACTAGATCGAGGAAGAAGGTACTCACACACGATCCAAGGTTGAAGATGATCTACAGACGTCGAGATTGGATTCGTTGGTTTATAACGGTCGCTTCCGAACCTAAAACCAAAGATAAGGAAATTTAGCTCATATGCTAAATTTGAACGGAGGATTTAACGTATAATATTCTAAGAAAAAAAATCTCGCTTTGAAAACAAGGTTAAAAACCCGCCAAATATTTTCCGGGATGATTTATACCATTTTATAAAGATGGGTAAAAATCCGAAATCAACTTTTCTGGGCAACTATGAAACTCACCAAACTTGGGTCATATATCCGAAATACGCTTTGGGTCAAAACTAAGTTTATTCACAAGGGCAAAAACTACACATTACAAAACATAGGGCCAAAACTGCAAAATAATATATGGGTCATTTTATGTAAATAAATTTGCAGGAGGGTATAAAAGTTCGTTTCTAAAAATCAGGGTTCACCACTGCAAATATCCAGCAATTGGGCACAAAGTGTAATAAACAACAAATAGAGGGTTGAAATTAAAATGACCAAAAAAAGGTCTTCTTCAACCTAATTCAACGCTGCAGAGAAAGGGAAAAGAAAGAGGCCGGCCGCCGGCGCTTCAACGGCCCGTCTTGGCAGGGAAGACGGGGACAACGGCTGTGGGAGCTCCGGCAGGGCAGGCGTGGCTCCGGTGTGTGGAAGGGAACGACACCCTCAGTTCGGCGGTTGCAGAGAAGAAGCGGCGGCAGGGAACGTTGGCTGCACATGGCTCCGACAGCGAGGACCTCTCCGGTGGAGGCAGGGGAGCACAAACGACCCTTCTCCTTGGCGGCAGAGGCTCCTGGTGTTGTCCCTGGCGTGGCTCGACAGAAGAGAAGGAGTGTGTTTGCTTCTTCTGTGCTGCGAGAACAGAGGGGAAGAGGTATGAGCAGAGGGAGAGCGAGACGGCGGCGGCGAGGACAAGGCAGGTAGGCTAGCTTCTCCGTCAGTGTCGGTGGCGGGGTCCCTGGTGGCGCAGACTCTTCAAACTGGTGCTGCAGCTTCTCAATTGTTTTCCAGGGGCTGCCATAGAGAGAGGAAATGGAAAGGTGGGAGAAAGGTTGTGTGAAGGGTGATGAAGAGGGAGATAGGGCACAATAGAGGGCCTTGTGCAGAAGCTATTCAGGGGCTGCAGAAACGAGGGGTCGGGTGAGGTCGAGAGGATGGTTGCAGAGGTCCAAATCGAGAATGCGTGTTGCGGTTTCTCACCAGCCAGAGAGACCAGATCATAGGGAGAAAAATAAAAAGGAAAAGGAAGGTAAATAAAGAAGAAAAGAAATAATCAAGGATGGGCTCGATTCAAACATTCAACACGGGATTCCCGAATCGGATGAACATCCCGACCCTTTTTGAAAGTAGAACAAAAATATAAATAAACTCGGGAATTTTATTTATACGTCTTAAAAACATTTTTATTTTATTTTATTTTTTTACAAAAAAAAAAGTAAAGGAAATTACTAATAAAAATATCGAAAGAAATACGCGAGAGGGGAAAAGTCGAAACCGGGCGTTACATTAGGTTCCCCTAAAAACAAGTTTCGTCCCGAAACTTGCTAAACGTGAAACTCTCAACCGACATCGTCTCGATAACCTCACGGAATACTATAACACGGCAACTACGGCCCTCTAATCCAAAGTCTACTCGCCTAGACACTCCACGACTCGCAAGATATACCCATACAAAACACACATAAACACATCACGTCACAAATCACATAAGCATAATCAAGGAAAGATCTCGGGACTAACCCGACGGTCCTATAGATGTCGCTAAATCTGCGTAAAACTCGACCAATAATACTATCCTACGTCTTCCAGTTAGCCTCATCAGTTCCTCGTCTTCTACTAGATCATCACAACGGATCATCCGTCTCGAGTCATGTATACACTCCCTCGACTGATACACGTGAACTCCGGGTGAATACCCTCTACTCTCTATGGTCACGCCAACATGTAAAACCACTTTCCCCACTCGCTCTTAGATTTCAAAAAGTTTCGATATATCGGAAACTCAACTTCTTTTTGTGGTCTTTCTCAATACAATATTTCATTGTGTGTCTCTTTTATTACCTTTACAAATAAGATCGGATTTTCAATATACACCGTCGGCTTTGGGTCTTGTCAAACAAAACTTTGTTGTTACGCTTTCTCATTTCTTGCCGCGAGTTCCAAGTAATGAAGGTAGTACTTTACTTCACACTGTTTCTACTCAAGAGACACGTATGCTATTACTTTTACATCGCTCCTCAATACTCGATCAAGACCTTGTCTTGAAAAATCACTTGTCCACTTCAAACTCATAATACCTCAAGGTAAATCAAAACAGTTGCACCTATGAATCCCCTCTTAACTCTCAACAACTCTATTGTCAATTCTTCGTCCCATTCAATACTTCATCTTCATCCGCAGTAGGTTACCATAAAAGGTGTTACACAACTTCTCCCTTCACATATCTGGTAAAGCTCAACACATCTAAGATAACTTGTAACTCCTACCATATCTCTCGGAGTTTGCCATCCCGAGACAACTTGTCCTACGACTTCTCTCTTCTTCGAGAGTAGACCCAAAATATCTCCTTCCGGCATCAGTAAGCCCATATGGAGTAACTACAACTCGTAGTGACCCTGGTTGGTCCAGAGTGCCGTAATTGTAATATCCGAGTCTCGGATTCTCAAACGGTGACAATCAAATCTTAGTTAATCTTAGAAGAAACTACCGACCCTTACAACTGATCGAGTAGGTCCCCCATTCGTTGTACGGGATACTTGTCTTTCATTGTCATCTTGCTCAACTTATAGTAATCAATATACAAATGGAGATAGATGTCTCTCTCTTCGCAGACTGGTGTCCTCTATAATAACTTCAAATCTTCTTAATGGTAAATTCGCCTCTCGATGCTTTGGAATTCGTTCTATCTCGGGTTCCAGCTTTTCCTCTCCCATAACATATCGTAAGATATCGTCACAATCTTGTCTTAACATTGGTCAAATTGTCCACCCTGATCTGTTGAGGTGACGTCCATCGAACACATGGTTTAATACTTCTTTAGTTGCAATGTTCATCGTCCTCTTTCAAAGATCCTTCATCTCCACAACTCGGGAGACTTGCTCTAATAATCTTTATAAGGTTTCACAGTTATGTGAAGTCATGAAGGTCCTAACTGCAGGACTTAATCACGCCTTATAATATATTAGTGTTACCGTCTTCATATTCTACCAAAGCTTGCATCATTCCTTCGAGTAGGTGTAGAACTTACTCCCTTTTCTTATGTAACATCCAATCGACCGTAGAGGTTCTAACCTCAATCTTTCATGTACTTCTTGTACATCTCACATCGACTTTAACTTCAAAACTTCAGTCTTCCTTGACTATTATTGGTCACCTTATATATTTCTCGGTATTCTATGTACAACTACAAAGGAAGTCTGATCTTACGTTTGACCCACTAGCTCCTCTTACCATGATCAAACCTTAAAAGTTGTAACCCGTGGCGTATCTCCATATGTCAATCCCATAACCTAAGAAGGTCGCGTAAGATCGTTACCATCTCCTCCTCGGAGGTCTTGTTATATCTACTTGCTTGAACTCATTCAACATTATTTGATTTAAGACAAATGTTCGTCCATTGTTGTACCTCCTTACTATTGAAATTGATCCACTTTCGTATACTCCAAGCTCTTATTCCCGATCTAATATGTTCCCATAGTCCTGTTTACTCTTCCCATCTACACACTTCAATAGACAACCCGCACTTGTGCGTTCTTAGTTGTCACCGATTAATTTGTATCTGACCTTTTCCGAAGTTAACGACTTACCCTCCTACCATACTTTCATGCTACCATACTCCTGAAATGATACCCTCTTCGGGTACTTGCCTTAGCTTCAATAGCTCATTTTACTCTGCTTCAACTCCGTTGGCTCTTTATACGCTCCTCTCTTCCTTCCGCTTCTGTAAGATAACCATACCTACCTAACTCTCTCGTCTCATATGTCCCACCTTTATAGCATTAACTGCTCTTCATAATGTTCTACAATTGCACTCCTCAAATATTCTGACATTAATAAGCCTCCCCTCGCATCCTTGGTTGATAACTTAAGTTCTTCGATCCAGCTCCTTGTTTCCTCTTTCAACTTCTGAAGATCATCATCCACACACACTTCCTCCTTCTTAGCGTTGCTTAGTCGCATCACAGTGACGGAAAACGGTTGACTCCACAAGGTAATTCTATTATGTGAACTTTCACCATGTGTTCCTCCTCGTAACTCTCATATGTCTAAATAAGTTGCCCGCTTAGGATCTCACAAAGATCATCACTTCACCCTCTGGTACCTCCGTAAGCTTAACTTATGGTTCTCATAAATCTTTCCCAAGGTCTTTTCATCTTGACTCTCATGCTTAGGAGTGTATATGGAAAACTCGTCTTACTTAGAATGCCAATTTTATTCTCGAGCGAGAATGTAGTTCTCTTTACTTGATTTGCATCTTTAGTTCATCGACACCGCACTTGGGAAAATCTTACGTTCATTGTCTCTAGTTGCCTTATTGATGCTCCTTCATTGTCTCCTTGATACCACTCTCATGTCTTCATGCCGCTTTTATATTGGTATGGTTTTCATCTTGGTATTGCTTAAGTCGACATGAGGTCCTCTTTTATTTGTTTGTCCTTTGGTTACGTCATCTCTAGTCTTCTTCTTCTTCGACGTCCTCTTAAAGGAGTCCGGCAAATCACCGGGGAGCTTGCGAAAAATTGATACTCAATTGGATAACTTGAGCATACTTATCTTCGTATGTATACTATCCTAAGCCAAAAGGCGTTGTCCAAGGGGGCAATGATAGCTTTCTATCATCCTAGTTATAAGGTCCACTATCACTAATATGATATTAGCATACCATATGTTTATATATATATATATATATAAAGATATAAATATTATGCTACTACTATAAACATAATCAGTCCATAACCAATTTACAAATTAATATACAAGTATAGTCCAAAACATCCTAAGTCCACATATACATATCTACATATATATACATAATATAATAATCAATAACTACGTCGCCGAGATCCGCGGAGGAAGTGGTGGTCCCGTACATTCTACCCCAACTGACTCATGCACATGATTTGAAAACGAAATCCATTTCTTTAAAACTCAGAACCCTTGAGGGTTCTGTTTATTTTTATTCGGCCTTTAGAAGATTGCGAGTGCCATTGTTGTCAACCTGGCTCTGATACCACTTTTGTAACACCCCGAATCCGAGGGACTCGGGATGCTACGGGTTGGGGCCTCACAATGGGTCCCGACCCTTAGCTTGACAACAATTTCACCGGATCTTGCAACAAGGCACAAATAAAGGCCAAAACCGAAATACATTTATATGCAATGTTATGAAACCCGGAAATAAAGGAAAGGAAAGACATCAGCCGTCCTTACAACAACATCAAAAATATACAATAACAACAACACAAGGACTCCAAACCCAAACAACCTAAGATGTACGGAACCCCGGCTGCCCACTCCTCCGGATCACTCGGCCACATCCTAACCTGCACATCAACTACAACAAACGGTATAAAGCGTTAGCTCACATTCTAGGCATTATAAGAATAATATGGCACAAACACACATAGGAACACAAACACACAACATGCTCATAAACATACACATCCGTTACTTATTATCTTTTTAGGTTATTCCATATCTAATTCATTCGTTGTAGTGTGACACGAGAGTCTTATAACTCTCGCCTCTGTCCCCGTGTAACCAACAGGAGTGTGGCAACGCCCAACCCGTATACCCTGAGGGAGTGATGAAGAAGCCCGCCCGTATACCGTGTATGGCCTGGTCGGAGAGATCCCCCCAGTCTCCCTCGGGAAACTGAGCGGTGATGTCACCGCCCGATAATAATAGTAGTAACAATGGGCCAATAAATAAGGTAAAGTAAATCCTAATCCATTTTCATGCTTAAAAGCGGTAAACACACACCACCATATACATCCAAATAAGGCATAGAAGCGGCTAAGTAAGTCCGAGGACTTACCTCGTCTCAAAGCTACCCGAAACCGATAACACTCTCCGAAGGAATATAACCAAAGCCTGTCAAGACAAGGCACAATAATCAACAACTACTCACAAGCTAGAAGTCCTAAGACTTCTAGTCCTATATCATCTTACTAGGTCATACACTCTCATAAACTAGGATACTCTCCTAGCCCTCATAAACTCACGAGATCTCAACTATAACCACATGGTAGAATTCTTCCATCCTAACTCCACAATCTCAACAAACACATACTCACAACCCCAACAAAGCTCACATGATAACATACACACCTCTATCCTTAGAACGTTCAAACCATCCTCAAATCCTCACATAAATCTACCACGAGGCTCACAAATGTATAACAACTCAAGATCAACACACCACATGACATAGAACATCAATAACCTCAAACACTCACCTAAAGGTTTCAAGCCACTACTTGGCATTTACCCTAAGTTATGCTAAATCCAACCTAGCATGATTCTACCACTAAACATAACTAGATCGAGGAAGAAGGTACTCACACACGATCCAAGGTTGAAGATGATCTACAGACGTCGAGATTGGATTCGTTGGTTTATAACGGTCGCTTCCGAACCTAAAACCAAAGATAAGGAAATTTAGCTCATATGCTAAATTTGAACGGAGGATTTAACGTATAATATTCTAAGAAAAAAAATCTCGCTTTGAAAACAAGGTTAAAAACCCGCCAAATATTTTCCGGGATGATTTATACCATTTTATAAAGATGGGTAAAAATCCGAAATCAACTTTTCTGGGCAACTATGAAACTCACCAAACTCGGGTCATATATTCGAAATACACTTTGGGTCAAAACTAAGTTTATTCACAAGGGCAAAAACTACACATTACAAAACATAGGGCCAAAACTGCAAAATAATATATGGGTCATTTTATGTAAATAAATTTGCAGGAGGGTATAAAAGTTCGTTTCTAAAAATCAGGGTTCACCACTGCAAATATCCAGCAATTGGGCACAAAGTGTAATAAACAACAAATAGAGGGTTGAAATTAAAATGACCAAAAAAAGGTCTTCTTCAACCTAATTCAACGCTGCAGAGAAAGGGAAAAGAAAGAGGCCGGCCGCCGGCGCTTCAACGGCCCGTCTTGGCAGGGAAGACGGGGACAACGGCTGTGGGAGCTCCGGCAGGGCAGGCGTGGCTCCGGTGTGTGGAAGGGAACGACACCCTCAGTTCGGCGGTTGCAGAGAAGAAGCGGCGGCAGGGAACGTTGGCTGCACATGGCTCCGACAGCGAGGACCTCTCCGGTGGAGGCAGGGGAGCACAAACGACCCTTCTCCTTGGCGGCAGAGGCTCCTGGTGTTGTCCCTGGCGTGGCTCGACAGAAGAGAAGGAGTGTGTTTGCTTCTTCTGTGCTGCGAGAACAGAGGGGAAGAGGTATGAGCAGAGGGAGAGCGAGACGGCGGCGGCGAGGACAAGGCAGGTAGGCTAGCTTCTCCGTCAGTGTCGGTGGCGGGGTCCCTGGTGGCGCAGACTCTTCAAACTGGTGCTGCAGCTTCTCAATTGTTTTCCAGGGGCTGCCATAGAGAGAGGAAATGGAAAGGTGGGAGAAAGGTTGTGTGAAGGGTGATGAAGAGGGAGATAGGGCACAATAGAGGGCCTTGTGCAGAAGCTATTCAGGGGCTGTAGAAACGAGGGGTCGGGTGAGGTCGAGAGGATGGTTGCAGAGGTCCAAATCGAGAATGCGTGTTGCGGTTTCTCACCAGCCAGAGAGACCAGATCATAGGGAGAAAAATAAAAAGGAAAAGGAAGGTAAATAAAGAAGAAAAGAAATAATCAAGGATGGGCTCGATTCAAACATTCAACACGGGATTCCCGAATCGGATGAACATCCCGACCCTTTTTGAAAGTAGAACAAAAATATAAATAAACTCGGGAATTTTATTTATACGTCTTAAAAACATTTTTATTTTATTTTATTTTTTTACAAAAAAAAAAAGTAAAAGAAATTACTAATAAAAATATCGAAAGAAATACGCGAGAGGGGAAAAGTCGAAACCGGGCGTTACATTTGTAAAGGATCGTTAAAGAGAATCGCACTTACCTCCTCCCTAGATAAACCTTCTTCATCTTGGATATCGTAAATATCCTCATCGAAGATTGGCTCCTTCACTAGAGTGGAAAGGACGAACTCTACTTTCTCTTCTCCTATATCAAAAGCGAGTCTCCCATTCTTGCAATCAACCATGCAGCCGGAAGTTGCAAGAAACGGTCTTCCGAGTATGATCGGGACCGGACTATCTGCAGGAATGTCAAGCACGACAAAATCAATGGGAACAAAGAATTTACCTAGCTTGACCGGGACGTCTTCTACAATACCGACGGGGCGAGTGACGGATCGATCCGCCATGTATAACGTCATCTTTACCGGTTTAGGGTCGCGTAAACCGATCTTCCTGCACAATGCAAGTGGTATGATGCTCACACTTGCTCCAAAGTCACATAAAGCGTCGTATGTGACATCTCCCACTCCAATGGGAATGCAAAATGACCCTGGATCTTTCAATTTTGGGGGCATTTTCTCCTTCATGGTCTTGATGAGATCCGAAGAATCCGAACTCATCTTGACCTCACCGAAGTCTTCTAGATTCCTCTTGTTGGAGAGGAGCTCCTTCAAGAACTTGCCATAAGCCGGCATACCTACAATAGCATCAATGAAGGGTATATTAATATGCAGCTTACTCATGAGTTCTATGAACTTACCGAATTGTTTATCTAGGCGCGCTCGCGCTCTAGATTGAGGGAATGGTAGGGGAGGTTTGTAAGCTGGAGGAGGAACATAGACATCTTCCTTCTCCGCTCCTAGTTGTTATCGCCATCACCCTTCCTTTAGGGTTGTCCTCCGTCTTTCCTGGAAGCTTTCCTTGATTCCTAGGAACTTCCTCCGCATGGTTGAACATTTGGTTTTCTAAAACCTTTTGAGCTTTATCAACCTTAGAGATTTGATCATCAACCTTTATGATGCGGTTCTCCAACCCTTGAAGCTTTCCCAAAATCGTCTCCAACATGGGATCGGGCTTCTCCTTTCCTGAAGTGTTTCCTCCATTTGATGTTTGCCCCTGGCTACTCAAAGGAGTAGAGGAAGAGGAAGGTGGAGTTAGTGAATTAGAATTGGAAGGGTAAGAGTTACCAGAATTTCGTTGATTAGGGCGCCAATTGTTGTTGTTTGAACCCCTATTGTTGTTCCAATTGTTGTTCCGGTTGTTGTTGTTTCCATTCCAATTGTTATTCCGGTTATTGTTCCGGTTGTTGTTGTTGTTGTTGTTGCGGTTTGTGTTATCACCGCCATTGTTGTTGCCCAAATAACCAACATCTTTCCCTTGTTGCTTTGGGAAGTTGGTCTTGATAGCCTCCTTCAACTCTTTGATCTCATTATTGAGGGAGAAAATCTGATTTTGAGCTTCATGTGTGAGCTTTGCTCCTTGCTCCACACGAGTTCCCTCCACTTTCCGGTGGGAATACTTTTCTATGACCCTTGCTTGCTTCTCAATGAAGTCCCAAGCGTCATCTTCTCTCATGTCCATGAAGGTTCCACATGAGAGGGATTGGAGGTTGAATTGCGTTCCCGCATCCAGCCCTTTGTAGTAAATCTCTAGCAAGGCAAGTTTGGATATGCCATGATGAGGGCAATCCAAGAGTAAATCCTGAAACCTTTCCCAAGATTGAAACAAACTTTCGTTAGGTCTCATGGAAAAAGCATTAATCTTACCTCTAAGTTCCGCCGTTTTGGAAGGCGGAAAGAATTTGGTGAAGAACTCCGCGGAAAGGTCTTCCCACGTATCTAGTTATCCAATAGGAAGAGCTTGATACCAAGACAATGCTTTCCCCTTCAAAGAGAAGAAGAAAGGTTTGAGCTTGTAGCTGTTGGTAGTAGCATTCTTCGGTCTCATCGTCTCCATCATACACTCAAAGTTTTGCAAGTGTTGGTGTTGAGATTCAACGCTTGTCCCGCCAAATTGGTTTTGGCGAACAAGAGTAATAACTTGAGGGTTGAAACTAAACCCTTGTACATCTTCAGCATCAAAATTCACGCCCAAACGGCGTGGTTGTTGCGTTGGATCCATCCGCTGGCCAAGAGTTCTTGGCTCATTGTCTACACGCTCTATCCTTGCATTCCTAGGTGGAACACGGCGATTAGCAGCTCCTTGTGGATGAAAAAGATTTATACTGATCGTGGGATCAATTTCTTCTAATGGTGGCATGGAAGAGTCACTATCATCAGCGGATGAATGACTTCTTCTTCTTCTAGATCTTGATCCCCTCCTTGAGGATTTCTTGCTTCCTTTATTCTTAAGGTCGCTTAACTCCATCCTCATTTGGAACATCGCATCCTGTAGTTTGCTAACTTCAGATTGATGACGATCTATCTCATCCCGGCGGAGGTTCTCATTCCATTGGAGTTGAGCATCCTTCTCCGCCAATTCCGTTTGAAGATCACGTTCGTGTTCTTCAGCCATCTTCTTTTCCTTGCGCTTTTGTCTTAAAGTTTTCTCTAGCTCTTGATCAAGAGGTAAGAGATCTTCGGTGTTCCTAGACCTGCGCATGCACTCAAAGTAATATCAAATAGCGAGAGCAAGCTCCCAAGCTTGACAACCGGCTACCGAATTCGGCCGAAACCAAATCCCCGGCAACGGCGCCAAAAACTTGTTCGCCCCTAAAGGTGTGTGCAAATAAGCTTTAAATTTATAAAACTAGAATCAAGCAGCGAACCCGCAGTGTACGGATCGACGTAGTTAAGCAAGAATTCCAAAGTATCGAACACAGGGATTTGGGTGGGAACAAATTCAATTGCAGATTATCAAGCGAGTAAATATGAGAGTTTTGCAAATATTGGGAAAACAACAATCCTAAAGATCCAAATATCCAGCTGTGGCAATCGATTCAAGATATACTTAATGATATAAAGACAGAGTTGAGATATGCAAAGGTATACTAATGTAAGGTAATCGTACGGTGAAGTTCCAGAAACCTTATATGACTCACCTACAAGGCACTTTCTATACAGGTTGTTGAGGCTCAATATAGAAAGATTTTAAAGGTAAGAATTAGTGTCAAATACCCAAACTTGTAATCCAAGGATCAAGACTAACTTAACCAATTGAGGTTGTGACACTCACAATCGAGGTAGAGGTTGTTGAGGCTTCACTACCACCTAGAAAAGACAAGTCTAAACTAAGTTAAAGCAAATCTTTAACTTTGGATTAAAGTAAAAGCAGGTTCGTAAACTTAAGGGAAATTACGGTTGGATCTTGAGAGTCCACGGTCGTGGAACTCAAGAACAACCCGTAATTTAGGGTTTGTCGACAATTCTCTTGAACTCTCAGGGTCTAATCTATTTGCGATCGATCTATCATCATCTAAGCCACAACTATTAACCCTTCACCTTAGAATTGTTAAGGGTTTTTAGCCAATAACAGTCATGTTGATATTAATTCAAGAATTAAAAGATAGAAAGATGAAAAC
This sequence comes from Fagopyrum esculentum, assembly GCA_033239045.1. Taxonomy (NCBI): domain Eukaryota; kingdom Viridiplantae; phylum Streptophyta; class Magnoliopsida; order Caryophyllales; family Polygonaceae; genus Fagopyrum; species Fagopyrum esculentum. The sequence goes on from BSUD01000004.1 coordinate 53,459,385, forward strand.
TTCCGAAAACTTTCAATAAACTCCAAACCAATCTCAAAGTCAAAATCAAGAACAAATATCGTCACAAGATCCGTAATAGAACAAACAAACACAATCTTAGGAAAGAAGGAAGAACGGGATGTCAATCCGTCTTCTAAATCAAACCTAAACAAGAAGAGAAGTCTTCTTGCAAGAAACCCTCCGAATCTTCCGTCAATCCGGAAAATATGGATATCCCCACGATAATCTCCACCAAGTGCGAGATTAGGGCAAATCCAAGCACGAACTTCGATCTCCAACGAGATCTCCAAATGCTTCTCAACGAGGATAAGTTGTGATGTCGCAAGTGTAAACCTAAAACGAGGTAGCGAGCGTATATGCGGTCTTAGCGGGGATGCCGAAATCTCTCTTCGTCCGTCTTTTTATAGGGCAAGATGAAATATCGGCCCGGCCCAAATCTTCAAAAGATCGTGGCTTCAAAGTGTGGCGAAAAAGATCGCCAAGATCACGGTCGTGGAAGTTTCCACGACCGTAATTTAGAGCGTGGATTAGGTCACGGTTTGCACTATATGTTCCACGACCGTAATAGTTACTGGAATGCATCACGCTTCTCTTTGCAAGGATCCACGGCCGTGGAATTGAACGTGGTTTGTAATACGGCCGTATTTTAGAGCGTGGTTTAGGGCAAGAACGTGATTCTTCCCTAGCCTCGTGCATTCCTCAAGTAAAACTCCAATTTGCTCCTAAGAATGCCCTCAATCTATGGACATATCAAATCAACTCTTCTTTGCTCGATTCCGTTCGGAAATAGCTCTTAAGTACCTATAAAACATAGAACTAGTGTAGACATCTATATCGACAATATAGGCAAACTAACTCACTTATGCAACAATGTTCAATCAAAGACTATCAATATGAATCAAATACGCTTAGAAAACGTGCCAAAAGTATCACAATATTTCATGCTAACAACCCGCGCTAGGCACCGCTAGCCGTCCAAGTTCCCCGTCCGCTCCACCCATAATTGGTGAGGGGTTCATCATCATTCATATGCTAAGAAAGGCTTCCAATGCCACTAACGTTCTAGCACACACACGAAACACAAAGCACACAAAAACAGAAAAATCTAAGCAAAAACGAAAAATGAAAAGGGAAAGATGTTACCAATGGGTTGCCTCCCACCAAGCGCTTCTTTAAGGTCATTAGCTTGACCAAACTCGGGAGTGTCTACTCAAGGTGAAGTGGGGCAATCATGTCCACCGGAGCTCCGGGTATATACTTCTTCAACCGATGCCCATTCACCTTAAAGTTCCCACAATGTTCCCCTCCTATCTCAATAGCTCCATGGGGAAAGATCTTCTTTACCACATATGGCCCGGTCCATCTTGATTTGAGCTTTCCGGGAAAAAGCCGCAGCCTTGAGTTGAAGAGAAGGACAAGGTCGCCTTCACTCAACTCCTTCGGGATGAGGCGCTTGTCATGCCATCTTTTGGTCCTCTCCTTGTAGATCCGGGCATTCTCATAAGCTTCCAACCGGATCTCCTCAAGGGCGTTTATATCAAGCAACCTCTTCTCCCCCGCTTCCTTGAGGTCAAAATTTAGCCACTTAATGGCCCAATAAGCTCTATGCTCCATTTCCACCGGAAGTTGGCAAGACTTGCCATAGACTAACTTGTAAGGAGTGGTTCCAATTGGTGTCTTGAAGGCGGTTCTATATGCCCACAATGCGTCATTGAGCTTCATAGCCCAATCCTTTCTAGTCCTAGACACCGTCTTCTCAAGGATGGCCTTGATCTCCCGGTTAGAGATCTCCACTTGGCCACTAGTTTGGGGATGGTAAGGTGTTGCCACCTTATGAGTCACCCCATACTTGGCCAAAAGCGTTCCAAAGTTCCTATTTGTGAAGTGCTTCTCTCCATCACTAATGATCACCCTTGGTGTTCCAAACCTAGGGAAGATCACTCGGTTGAAGAACCGTACCACCACCTTGGCATCATTTGTAGGAGAGGCGATTGCCTCCACCCATCTTGACACATAATCCACCGCCAATAGGATGTAGAGGTTGCCACATGAAGAAGGGAATGGTCCCATGAAGTCCACACCCCACACATCAAAAATCTCCACTTCTTGAATGTTGTTCAAGGGCATCTCATTCCTCCTTGAGATGTTGCCCGTCCTTTGGCAAGCATCACATGCCGCTACAAAACCTTGCACATCTCTAAACAAGTTAGGCCAATAAAAACCGGATTGCAATACCTTTGCACACGTCTTGTGTGAGCTAGCATGGCCTCCACATGGTAAGGAGTGACAATGCCGGATCACACTTTCCACTTCATCTTCCGGTATGCATCTTCTAAACATTCCGTCCGGCCCTCTCTTGAATAGAAGTGGCTCACTCCAATAGTAATGCCTCACATCATTGAAGAACTTTTTCCTTTGAGCATATGTCAAACCGGGAGGCACTTCCTCACACACTAAGTAGTTCACGATGTCGGCGTACCATGGCTCACTTCCTCTAGACATTTGGAACAAGCATTCCTCCACCATTTGCAATTGCTCATCCCGGAATGAGTCATCTATCGGGATGTTATCTTTTTCAAGCTCCAATGGTGGGAGTCTACTAAGGTGATCCGCCACAGAGTTCTCGGATCCCTTCTTGTCCCGTATTTCTAAATCAAACTCTTGAAGAAGAAGGATCCACCGAATCAACCTTGGTTTGGCATCCTTCTTGGTAAGTAGATAACGGATTGCAGCATAATCCGTATAAACTATGACCTTCGCTCCAACAAGATACAAGCGGAACTTCTCAAATGCATACACAACCGCTAGCAACTCCTTCTCGGTGGTAGCATAATTGAGTTGGGCATCATCTAGCGTCTTGCTAGCAAAATAAATAGCATGAGTACGCCCATCTTTCCTTTGCCCCAAGACAGCCCCCAACGGCTACATCGCTTGCATCACACATGATCTCAAATGGTAGACTCCAATCCGGAGGTTGCATGATAGGTGCGGAGATCAAAGCGTTCTTCAACCTACAAAAAGCCTCAAGGCAATCTTTGGAGAAAACAAAATCAACATCTTTCATTAGTAGGTTAGTGAGGGGCTTAGAAATTTTTGAGAAATCTTGAATAAACCTCCGGTAGAAACCGGCATGCCCTAAGAAACTCCTTACCCCTTTCACCGAGGTAGGTGGTGGCAATTTCTCTATAGTTTCAATCTTGGCCCTATCAACCTCAATGCCACGGTTAGACACCAAGTGTCCCAACACAATGCCTTCACTTACCATGAAGTGGCATTTTTCCCAATTTAAGACAAGATTTGTCTCCTCACATCTTTGCAATACTAAGGACAAGTTAGCCAAGCAATTATCAAAGGAAGAACCATAAACAGAGAAATCATCCATAAACACTTCCATGATATTTTCTATGTATTCCGAAAAGATAGCCATCATACACCTTTGGAAGGTGGCGGGTGCATTACACAACCCAAATGGCATTCTCCTATAGGCAAAAGTACCCCATGGACATGTAAAGGTTGTTTTCTCTTGGTCAACGGGGTGGATAGGGATTTGGAAGAATCCACTATAGCCATCTAGGTAGCAAAAATGAGAGTGTTGGGCTAACCTTTCTAGCATTTGGTCAATGAAGGGGAGAGGGAAGTGATCTTTCCTAGAGGCCATGTTCAACTTCCTATAATCAATGCACATCCTCCACCCCGTAACCGTCCTAGTCGGGATTAGTTCATTGTTCTCATTGGTTACTACGGTCATCCCTCCCTTCTTAGGTACTACATGAACGGGACTAACCCACTTACTATCCGAGATAGGGTAGATGATTCCCGCATCTAGCAACTTAATGATTTCCTTTTTGACTACCTCTTTCATTATATGATTAAATCTCCTTTGATGTTCAATAGAGGGTTTATGATTATCTTCCATCATTATCTTATGCATGCATAAAGAAGGTTTAATGCCAACCAAATCATCAATAGTATAACCAATGGCTTTTCTATGCAACCTTAGTTCATGCAACAACTTAGAAAGTTCATCATCACTTAAGCATGCATTAACAATCACCGGATATGAAGAATTTTCACCAAGAAAAGCATATTTCAAATGAGAGGGGAGGGGTTTAAGTTCAAGTGAAGGAGGACCTTTATCGGTTGAAGACGACCCAAATAAGGTTGGATGAGATGAGTCCAAAGCAAATGAAGACTCCCCATGGCTCCTAGAAGCTTGATCACCATCAAGGGCTGATCCAGGGAAAACCACGGCTGGAAACACGGTTTGCTCAACTTCCACGGCCGTGGTTCTTGCCAAGCTTGCTTCCCGGAGTTGTCCAGAAAGTTTGACGGCCGTGGAACATAAATCTCGGCCGTGGAACTTGCAGTTGTTCAACACCTCTTCGTGGCCTTCAAATCCATCTCTTGGCTCCTCTTCCAATGCATCCAAGGCCTTGATCTCTTCATTGCAAGCCTCCTCAACACCTTCCTCCATCATACTTAAGGTGAGAACCTTCTCCAAGGGATCCTTGATCAAGATCGAGCTCACAACTTCTCTAGATTCTTCATGCTCGATTATGTTGAAGACATCCTCATCAAGGGTTGGCCCTTTCATCATTGTGGACAACTTGAACTTGATGTTCTCTTCTCCAATGTTGAAGGAGAGAGTCCCGTTCTTGCAATCCACTAGGCATCCGGAAGTGGCTAGGAAAGGTCTTCCTAAGATGATAGGAACCGGATAGTCCGCCGGAATATCGAAGACGACAAAGTCAATTGGCATATAGAATCCTCCTAGTTACACCGGGATGTCCTCTAAAATCCCAACCGGATGAGTGATAGAACGATCCGCCATATAGAGGGTCATCTTGACCGGTTTCGGCTCTCCTAGCCCAACCTTGTTGCAAAGTGCAAGCGGTATGATGCTTACACTCGCCCCAAGATCACAAAGGGCCTCGTACTTCACATCTCCCACTCCAATTGGGAAACAAAAAGAACCCGGATCTCTTAGCTTGGGAGGCATCTCCTCCTTCATTGTTTGGATCAATTCCGAGGATCTCTTGGTCATTCTTATCTCCCCATACTCCTCCAACTTCCTTTTGTTGGAGAGTATCTCTTTCAAAAACTTGCCATATGCCGGCATTCCTAAAATGGCATCCATGAACGGAATGTTAATATGCAATTTAGACATTAGTTCAAGGAACTTACCAAAGTGATTGTCCAAACGAGCTCTTGCTCTTGATTGCGGGAACGGTAGTGGTGGCTTGTATGGAGGCGGCGCCACATAGGTTGGCTCTACATCCCTGCTCTTGCCTCCATCTCCTTGCAACTTTCCCTCTTCTACCACTACTTGCTTTCCCTTAGCATTGTCCTTGGGCAAAGGATCTTTCATACTCAACCCGCTCCTTGTTGTGATAGCCAACACTTGGCCTCCTGGGTTGTCTTCGGTTCTTCCGGGAAGCTTTCCCGGGTCTCTATGGGTTTCACCCGCCTTTTGGAACACTTGTGCTTCCAAAACCTTTTGAGCTTTAGAGATTGAAGTCACGGTGCTCTCAAGGTCACTCAACCTTTCTAGCAATTGCTCAAACATTATTTCAGTTCTATCCTTGGGAGGTTGAGTAAATCCGGGTGGAGGTTCTTCTGAAGCTCTTGGTGGTGGAGTTGTGCTTGTGGAAGCGGGAGGGTTCAAGGCTCCATCCGGGTTAGAGTAAGAAAATCCGGGATGGTTGTGGTTAGGCCGGTAATTGTTGAATTGCCGGTTGTTGTTGAAACTCCTTGGGCCTTGGTAATTGTTGAAGTTGCCCCTTCCCATGTAATTCACATCCTCCTCCTTGGAAGACAAGTTGGCTTGTGGAAGCACTTGAGGAGTTGCTTAGTTCTTCAAAGTTGTAGCACACAACTCCCTCAAGGACTTCAACTCGTTGTTGATGGCGTCAAGCTTGAAATTGCTCATGGTGACTTCACTCACCTCATATGCTCCCGCCTTTCTTCCTTCACTCTTCCTATGGGAGTACTTCTCAATCACTAGAGCTTGCTTCTCCATAAATTCCCAAGCTTCATCTACATGCTTCTCCATAAAAGTCCCACCAGAAAGAGATTGAAGCTTGAATTGGCTATCTTCATCAAGTCCCTTGAAGTAGATCTCCAATAGCTCAATTTTCGGTATGCCATGGTGTGGACAATCAAGGAGAAGATCTTTAAACCTCTCCCAAGATTTGAATAAACTTTCTCTATCCTTCATCACGAAGGCATTGATCTTCCCTCTTAACTCGGTAGTCGTGGAAGGTGGGAAGAACTTAGTCAAAAACTCGGTTGTCATCTCCTCCCAAGTACCAAATCGCCCTTGTGGAATAGATTGATACCAAGCCAAGGCTTTATCCTTAAGAGAGAGAAGGAAAAAGCCCTAAGCTTATGGTTGTTGCTCTCCAATCTTGGCGGTCTAAGAGTCTCCATCAAGATCTCATAATTCATCAAATGTTGATGAGGAGACTCTCCTTCCATCCCTCCAAATTGATTATGCCGGATCATTTGTAGAACTTGAGGGCGGAGCTCATAGTTGTGAGTTGCGGGATCTCCTAAGGTCACACCCGGACGGTGTGCTCTTTGTGCCGGATCCATACGTCTCCCTAGGGTTTGTGGCTCCTCAATAGCAATGGGTACAACCCTAACATTAGCCGCCGGCTGCGGTTGTGGTAGAGGAGGTGGAGGTTGTTGACGATTAAGCTCCCCTCGTACAAGGGTTTGCCTAATCTCATCAATCTCTCTCCTAGTTGCTTCTTGCCTCTCATTGGCAAGTCTCCTTTCTTCCTCCAAGAGCTCATCTCTTAGCCTTATTTGCTCTAAGGCTTCATCCAACTCAACTTGGAGATCTCTTCCGGCCATCTCTTTTCCCTTTTTGATACTCTTGGATCTAGATCTAAGGGTTTTCTCCGGTTCGGGATCGAATGGAGCTAAATCCTTGCCACGAGATCTTCGCATACACCTAGAGAATAATAGATGTCCTGAAAAAGCAAAGACATACACCAAAGAGAGATCAAAAGCAACAAGAAAGATCTACACTAATAAACAATCACAAAATAAACTCAATTAAGACCTAGTCCCCGGCAACGGCGCCAAAAACTTGTTACGCTCAGGATATGTGCACAATAAGTCTTAAATTTATACTCGTTATATTTCTCCTAACTCCTAGCGCACCCGCAGTGTACGGGACGTTCGTAGTGTGGATAGTATTCCGAGGTCGAACACAAAGACTAAGGTGAGATTGATTCGGTTTATGATTAAATCTAGTGAAGATCTAAGTTAAGAAATGAAAAAGAAATAAAGAAATGAAAACTTCAAATGTTTTTGGTTGGTTTTTGGTGATCAATCAAAGATCACAATTCATGTAAAAATAAGCAATCAACTAAGCTAACGAATCAAACAAAGAAATAAACTAAACAAGATATGGATCAAAGAAAGAAAAGACGGATTCTAGGGGTTGGAAGTTCCGGTTATGGCATAAAACTCAAGTTATCTTATTCATTCTTTGGATTAACTATGTTGGGGTTAAGTGTTTCTAAATTGGGATCAATCACCGGGTAAGTCTCATGATCTACTAGTCCATTCCCTAGATCTCATTACCGGGTAAGTCTCTAAGAACCTAAGGGACGGAATTCTACTCAAACCGGATTGTTATCCAAAGATCCAACATATCCTCACCGGGTAAGTCTCGGAAGAGTTAGTCTTTAGCCCTTGATTTGTGCCCTAATGAGTCCGAGGGTGTGTCATCTAGATGATCAATCCTCAAACGCATCGTTTTAGCTCCTAAATTTCCCGAAATACCTATAAAACACGCACAAGTCCGTGTAGACGTCTATCTCGACAAAATACATGAATTGAGTGCAAAACGTCTTGAACTAATGCTAAACCACGCATGAATGAGCGAGAAATCTATCTAAATGATTACCTAAAACTAAGTCATAAATCGTGTTATCAGGACGCTCCTCAAGATCACCTTGGTCGAGGTGACACTGTAGCTGATCGAGATGAATCTCAACTGAATGTGAAATCTCTCAAATCTGGTCCAAAGTAAATCTTCTTCATTAATTCCATGCTTCCTGAGTTCTCTTTTAAGCTCCGGAATGTAGATCCCATGACTCCTTAGCTCCTTAGCTCCATTTCGATCCAAAACGTGCCATTTTACCTACGATTACAACGAAACTTGGTGTAGACCTCGATTCCCGTAAAGGTAGATGAAACAACAATATAATCACATAATATACATCCATACATGCAGCTTATTGAAGATAAAACGTCTAAACAAGTCCCAAAATATAGACTATAATACATGCTATCACAACATTTTCACAATCTTGCCTTAACATCCACATTGATTCGAATCTAAATGGTTTATTCTTCCCGCCTATCTGGTTATTTTTTAGAATAAATGATATCATACAATGATCAGAGTTTGTGAAAGCATGATGCCTGGTGTGCAACCCAGGGTATTCTTGAATGATTTCCAATGATGTCATCACTCTATCTAATTTTTCGTACGTATTGTTATCCCCTTCTTTCCTTTTCTTCCATGTCAAATCATTTCATTTGGTTGGTAAATCTCTTAAGGTAAATGATTAGAAAATTGTATTAATCTATCGAATCTATTAAGCGCGGTCGTAGCACCTCCTTTTTTATCAGATGGTTCCAACAATTCGTTATAATCTCCCACTATGATCAACGGTATTTTAATGCTCATCATATCGTTTTGTAATTGGATCCAAGATACATTTTTCATTTGTTCGTTTGGTGGTGCATAAATGAAAATAATCATTGATACAAAATTAGAATTAGCGTTAATATGTTTCATTAACAGGAATCGTTTTGATGCTTTTATAACTTCTATTTTCTCACCTTTTATTTGGTATTCTTTCCATAGGAGACACATCCCCCCAGCAAATCCTTGAGAGGGGATAAAGAAGATTCTATCAAAACCAGCGCTTTTCCAAGCTTTTTCATCTGGCTCGTCCTTTGTTTTGGTGTCCGCCAATATAATCATTTGAATGTGTTCGTTTTTACATGTCAGATTCAAGTTAGTCCAAAAGTTTTTTTTCTTCATACCCCGGCAATTCCAGAACGCGATCTTCATTTAACATTATTGAGAATGTTAGGGTGTTCACTTCCCCCTTTTCTGAACAAGAATTCCGTTTTAGAGTTGTTACCTTTTTTACTATTAAAAAATCCTGTAACTCGACCAAATTTGGAATTTGGTATCACAATTTTGAAATACCTTAGTGGTGTTCTGAAATGGTATTTACCCTCCTTTTACTACCATTTGTCAGCCACAATGTCTCATTTGCGTCGTATAAGATGAAGTGTATGCTAACCAAGTAGATCAACTCATATGACCAGCCATCAGTGCTGTGTTTTAGATACTTGAGGTTACTTCCTTCATGGATATTTTTATTGTTGTATTGGACGGAATGCAATTGCTTTACTTTTACATCCCTTAACTGCCTTATAACCTTTTGACAAAATGTAATATTTTCCTGAAAAGCCTCGGAACCAGTAGTTGTGTTCATTATTCTTCTCAAATCACTTATTCGGACACAATCTTTGAAACTAACTCTGAAAGCAACCCATTTATTTGGTACTCCATCACCATCTTCTTTTAGTTATTCCTGTTATAAACTAGTTTCAATTTACTCGCCATAAAAACAATGTGTAACGTTTTTTGCATCACCAATACTTTAATGTGGTCAACTCTTTGACAAACTAGGGATATAGATTGTCTAAGACTCATTACCTCACACCTTGTTCTTTGGAACCGATTTGAAAAAAATGCTGATATGATAACCTGTAGGTCGGATTTCGCATCCTGAACATCCCATAGAGAAATTATTATTTCAATGAAACTGTTATTTAGAAATAGGAGAACTAATTTTGTTCTAATGCTTGTCCAAAATTTTCTTTTACTGTAGTTGAAGGAAAATAGACCTTTAGCATACACAATATCATGAGATTTCATTACCATTTTGCAAAAACGAAAATGTATTACTCCAAATAGTTGTGTTTTAGTCTTTCCGTATGCTATGATCTTTAGTTGTCCATCGTATCTTGGAAGCTTTGCTTTGCAGGAAACGTTGTTCTTTTGTTGTGTGTTAATTGATGTTAAAATGTTCAATTTTCTTCCATTAACATGATCATGGGGAGACCTACTTCCTGCACAAAAATCCCACAGGAAACAAAAACCAAAAAAACAAACATCTTGTATACATGAGGAATAGGCAAAAATGCCTTGTTTTGGTTAGTTGAAACTTACTCTGTACATAGAAATAGCTGTCTGATGAATAAATGGACATATAGATCATGGTTCTAAAATCAGAGAGAACCACCATCCATTTGCAATAAAGTATGATAGATTCATGATGAAGCAAAACATGAATAATCAAATTCGTACGACTAGCAAAGACACAAAAAACACTACCCGCACATTGTTCATTGATTTTTAAATTTTCAGATTTCTGATTGTTCTTTTGATGGGGAGGTGTCTCTTGGCACACTGCATCTTTAAGAGATTTGTTAATTTCACTCATTTTGTGTTTTGTTAGGTGAAATAAAGTGAATAGAGGAGAGCAGGGAGAGTATTCATATTGAAGATGGAGAGGGATTCTCTGAATCATGTTTGGGTCCTTAAAAAGGCATATGTTCAGCCACTCAAGTAAGAGAAACTCAGTACGTTCAACATCTATTTGGTCGATAGTGAATACTAAATCCGAAAGTTTTCTTCTAAGTTACTCAAAGACAAGATTATTGTAAATCTAGGTTTTTTGAGAATGGTAGGTTGGTTACCTCTTTTGTCGATTGAAAGAAGAATGGACTCCGACCATGCTCGAATGCTCGTCAATCTGTGTGAGACTACCACGAACCATCTACGTTTCGACACCATAGTCCTCCTACTTCTTGACAATAGATGCATCGGCTTCTTCAAACCTATGTCTGTAGGAGATGGCTTTCTCAACTCAGTCTTGCAATAATCGCCCTTTAAAGGCCGTCTATACTCCAAATGTAGGCTTTTGGATTCGTCGCTACGGTTGCTTGCTTGACTCTCCTTGGGACACCTTTTGAGATTCCTCCATCTTTTCTTCTTACGGGGTCGAAATTTCCGGCCTATCCACCTTCGATTTTGCACCTTAATGCTTGAATGAATACCTCTTTTCCGAAACCATCTCCTCTGCTTTCGTGGACATGCTTTGGCATCACTTCTCTTTCGATTCTGCAGCCACAAATCTTGAATTAACTTGGATTTGGTACTTCCTTTCAATCCTGCTGAAGATCGCTCACCATTTTTGTTGATGACTGTGTTCGATGAGGGTTGTAGTAGTGGGGAAGGTGTAACACCCCAAATTCTGAGAACTCGGGGAGCTACTGGTTAGGACCTCACAATGGGTCCCGACCTTAGTTTGACAACAACTTAACTTGGATCTTACAACAAGGCACAAAAGTATTTAAAACATTTGAAAACTTTAAACAATATATACATGAAGAATATGTATCAGCCTTACAAAGCAATGGTACCAAAACGACACATAAGAAGAACAGAAGACATCCCCGTCCCTAACTAAATAAGTACGTGGACCCGGCTAACCATTCCCTCCGGATCTCTCTACAATTGTCTTAACCTGCAAGGCATCTACAAGCGGTATAAAACCGTTAGCTAACATTCTATGCATAAGTATAAAGGTAAAAGCACAAACATACAACAAACACAATCAACATGCAATAATCAACCCTTTTATTATCTTTAATTAGGTGATATGTCATTACTAATGATACTTATTTTGTGACACGAGGGATTCCCAAACCTCGCCCCTGTCCCCGTTTACCAACGCGGAATGGTACTAATGCATTTGACCGTCTACCGGACTGGGCTGGTCGCAAGGAACCTTCTAGACTCTCGCAAGAGCTAGGTAGATGATGTCACGACCCGTTATCATACACTTGGGTCAATTACACAATATACTAAAGTCGGCCTATTCCAGTTTCGTTATTTATCTTAACTAGCAAACATCACTCATACACATCACACACATGCCAGAAGTCAGCTAAGTAAGTCTGTGGACTTACCTGAATCAGATCTCGACTTTCTAATTCGCAAATCGATTTGTACAGTAGGAATTCAGTGGCATGTCAAAGGAGGCAAGTGTGTCAGCACACTTTATGGGTGATTAGAAGTCTAAGACTTCTAAGATAGTAGGTCTTAATAGAACGGAATTGATTAAAGTATTAATTTATGGTAAAATGACTATTTTACCCTTGGTCTCGAAACTTCCAAAAATTCCCTAATTCATGTCTAAACTCTTATTTGAGACTAAAGAGTCATATTCTAACTCCTAAAGGTGAGTTTGGTTACAAACTGACAATTTACCCATTTCCTTATTTTCGGAAAGATCGTTAAGGTCCAATTTCGGCATCAAATAAGAAATTCGAATAAACTTATAAAAATTCCGAAATAATTATCTAGATCATCTATGATATCTCATCTACTCCTAGGAGGAAGAATTTCTTAAAACTGTTCACCCTTCACTTCTACAAAAATTCCAAAGTTGGTTACAACACTTGAAGTTTCCTATACTTAGCCAAAATCTTAGTACTCTTTGAAAAATCATAACTCCTAAACCACTCACTGGATTTATCCCAAATTTTGATATGTTCTACTATAAAATCTTATCTATAATATATCCAAAATTCAGCCGCAAAGGAGATCAAAATCTTATTTAAAACTATCTCACAAAACCGAATTTCAGCACAACAGAGAAACTACTTACATATTCGATCTTTGAAAAATCATAAATCCCAAACCACTCGCTGGATGTCTCTCAAATTTTAATATGTTCTACAACAATATGTAAACTATATCATTTCCAAAATTCAAGCCCAACGGATATCAAGAGCTTGTTCAAAACCATCTCACAAAACAGCATCACTTGCTGTTTTCCCAACACTCAGCACATATATAAAAAAAAACTGCATGAGGAGTCCACTTTGCAATATCATAACTTTCATAACGTAACTCCGATTGTTCCCAAATTTTAGTATAATCTACTATGTACTACTGACTACAACATATCCAAAATTCAGCAGTAAAGGAGCAGTATAACGTACTCAAGTCTGGACCCGAAGTTGAATGCTTTTCACTTCTAAAAACTCAGAAAACGTAACAGCTCTCTGCTGTTGTTTTCTTGACTGAAATACAGGGTTCCAAGATGGTTTAGCATCAGCTATAAGTACACATATGATTGAAGGAAAGCAAGGTTGAAAGAGTATGGTTACACTCAACTATAAAACTCGCCCACGAGGCTCACGATGTTGCAAGGGATGTGCAGAAGGGTGAACGCTCCTGCTGCTGCTCCTGACTGTTGGTCTTGCCGGCTCCTATGCGCAGAACGACGCCCAGGTGCTTCTTGTGCACGACTCCAGGGCTGGAAGGCGCAGTGTGCAAGTAGACGGAGAGGACGGAGCTGAAGCGTCCCTAGCTGTGTGCAGAAGGAGGCGTCTGGCTGCTTGCTGCTGCGATTGTGGTAAGTGTGTAGAGAAGATCTGATGGGTATGGAAGGTATCAATAGAGGGAGTAAAGGGAGACGTGAAACGTGGGCAATTACGTTCATTTGTAACGTCTACAGAGGACGTGGTAGCTGCAAGGGAGATGGAGCGCTCTTGGGCTGGCTATTGATGACCTGCTTCTCTCTTCACTTGCTGGGCTGGATATGTTGTTGGGCCGGCACACTCACCATACAGACGGGCTGCAGTTGGGCAAGGACTGACTGAAAAATTAAAGGAGGAAGTGGGCTGGAGCTGTTAAAATTAAGGGTGGGCTGAGTTGTCAAAACTCGTCATGGCCTTGTCACAGCTTTGTCTCAGTCTCGTCTCAGCCTTGTCATGATCTCGTCTAAAGTCGTCGTTAAGGATTAATTATAGGAATTAGGGTTTGATATAATTCTATCATTTTATGTGAATTAAATTCTACATAAAATGATAAATAATTATAAGGATTAGGGTTTGATATAATTCTATCATTTTATGTGAATTAAATTTTACATAAAATGATAAATAATTATAAGGATTAGGGTTTGATATAATTCTATCATTTTATGTGAATTAAACTCTACATAAAATGATAAAATTTGTGAAGAAAGAAATACTAGATAGAATGGGAACCGTCAACGGCTCGAAGTCCGAATTGATTCGGAAATAAACGGAATAAAAATTTCGGATATTACATCAGTACCCCCTTAAAATAAGTTTCGTCCCAAAACTTAGAACAAGGTACTTAATTAAACGACTTCCATAAATAAACGGGTATATCCTAGTCTCACTAAATTTTTATTCGTTCCCTAAACTTCTCTAACCCAATCAAGGCATAACGAAAAATCCGGTCGTTACATCAGATCCCCCTCAAAATAAGTTTCGTCCCGAAACTTAGGGTAAGACCATCTTGATCGGCCTTTAAGGCACCAAAAGGGTGTGTTTGGTCCCTAGACAAAAGTCTTGTCGTTTCCACATCTAAGTATCCCGCACATCAAGGTTACCAAAAGAACACATCACTGACTAACACTCAATCATGAAATAAACAAGTAGTCAAACAATATCACACATACAAGGTCAAGCCCTAAATCGTTACTCCCGAGGTTACAACTATCGCTCATAAGTCTTTGAAATGTTACGTCTCTTATTATCTCCAATCTTAGGTAGCCTTATCGGATTTTCATAAAACCACTAAATCTTAAATCTTTTCAGGTACTTAGATCGCAAGCGTATGTTACCACGTTCTAGAGTGGTTACCGGATATCTCACCGGTATCATCCGGCTCAACTGTCTAATCCTCTAAGCTGATGATCTAACTCGTGTCTGGTAGGTATCTCTCCAACTGAAATTCTCAAACTCAGTTCCCAGCTTAGTCTCCGTTGAAAACTAAAGTTCTAGATCCTTTGATGACCCTACGGAAAATGATCTATTCAACTTTCTTCCCTTCGTTATGACCACTTGCTTCGAGCCTTCTGAAAAGGTTTTGTCTACACAATCAGGTCAAAGGTCTTGGACATCCACCAACACTTACCAAGTGCTCAATGCTCTTCGTATCACGACCCACTTGGTCTTGTCTTTTAATATTACTCAGTCATCTTATTCCTCAGGTAAGGAATTGCCACCTTTACCCTTTTCAGGTCTAACACTTGAGACAACAAAAAAAATCAAATCTAGTGGTCATCTTCTCTGTTCACTTGGCATTGTTATATTATTCATAGATCTCTAATATATCGTTAACTCTAACCTAGGCTTCTTACGCATTTTCCAAGATCTTAAGTGACGTAGAATATGTCCGGAATGACGGTATTAGACACAAAGTGATCTCATATCACCGTTATTTGATCATAACTACTCGATTAATGCTAGCACACCATCAACATTGCACTTTTATATCCTCCCCTTTTATCCGACTAGTAATATCCCTCTAGCTCAAAACACAACTAGGCTCTGTTCCGACATAATGTTACACATAAAATCTTCTCCGAGATTATGCTTTATTTAAGTACAGTTACTAGTTGCAACTATACTCTCGTCGCTTCTCTTTCTTATGTAACTTTTGACTCCGAAAGGTGGTTACGCACTTTGAGCTTTCTAGTGCAGACCACGCACAATACCTTAATACTATCGTGAATTATTTTCTCCCTCCAATGGAAATACACTCTCGAAACTTATCTATCGACATGTGACGGATTTTTCATGTTTTATTGGGATCCATAATGGTGTACCAATCTCTTTCCATAACCTCTACATGCATGTACATTTTCGTGTACCTTGATGATGGTACAATTCTTCCACCAACATTTACAGTCACTCCGCATAGCCCCTCTCGTGTTCGTTGTCATCAAACGCATGTCACCAACTACCATTATCTTAACCTCGACACGTCACCATATTGTACCATTTCTTCTCACTCCGTGGGTTTGGACCTACCACGCTTCCGCTGCGCTACTCTGACTATCCTATTGTCACTCATTAATCATAAGGACTTTTTCTATTAAGTATAAAATGATTGACCCCAAAACTCTTTCTTCCAATTACACCATGAGTCTTATACGGATGAAATACCAAGTATCTTCTTTACTTGCCTTAAGAAAATAAAACAACGATTGGAAAACAACTTCTTCCGCTTACTTTCTTAATTCTTCTACCACGGATCCAAACTCCCTGACTTGACCGGAGTTTGATCTTAACTAGCCAAGAAGTAACCCTTAAAACGTTTCTCTTTATACCTTTAATTCATCCAAGAAGGTTGTCGTTGCCTACTTGAGGAAATCCTCTAAGGCGTCGGAAAAGCTACTCCATAGATGCACAGTCACAAATATCTCTTCTTAACGGCACATAACTCGTCAATACCAAACAATATTTGTACGTCCTTGGTTGACATCGGTTAGTCTATAATTGACTTATCTCAATTTCATACCGATACTCGTATTAAACTTTTGGTGCACATCACCTACTACATTAATCCTTTTATCCTTCTTTAGTTCGTCTTATCTTTCACTCTTCTACTTCCCTTGGGACAACTATCTTTCTCAAGTCCAATTGTGTCATTCATCTGGCATAAATAGTCGTTTCAAGTTTCCACGATAGCTTGCAAGCGTCTTTGAAATTTTTATGGCCGAAATGATCATCCACTTGCAGTTCCTTTTGCATGGACCATCTGTGTTGATGGCTTAGGTCCCGTGATTATTTGGGTTACCTTGGGCTCTCGAGTCTAGCAACGCCGTTCTCCCATACACATTTCTTCATTGGAGTTGGTGGTAATATCGCCTTCATGAAACTCCGTTGACCTTGCCACAGGATTCCATTCTTTGGATATTGGCGTCGTGGTTTCTTTCAAACTTCTTATATCTTTGAGGAGGTCAAAACCTCCCCACACTTGTAGGGTCTGCCTTTCCGCTTTTTACACTCAATTGTAAGTCTTCATTCCGTTCACCTTAGATTCTCACACCCGGATTGACACTTTGTCTCTTCTGGTTTCTCATGCCCACAATGGTCTATGCGGCATCCGCCTCGATTATAATGTCCTTGATTCCGCAATCTTGGTTGTACTCAATTCTACTTGTGCCGTTCCAATATCGTTATCTCTACTCCGCACTATTGTAGTCTCTTGCATGGTTCTTCTAATTCCGTCTCTCGACCTCGTATGCCCGATTTCCTTGTTCGACCTTCTATTCTTTCTCACTGAACTGACTCAAGAATTTCTTCCTCATCTGATTGTGCTGGTGGTAAAATTTATCTTCACAACTTTACTTACCTGCTCACTTGTTCTTTGGATGATTTTTAAGGGTCACCAAGCGGCCTACCCGAGTATAATACTCAATTCAAGGTTCGATTTCATTACCTCTTGTTGAAAGCTCTTCAAGTGTAACACCCCGAATCCGCGGGATTCGGGATGTCACATTGGGCTAGAATCTCACAATGGATCCTGACCCTAGCCTGACAACAAGTTCACTGGACCTTACAACATGGCACTGACAGATATAAAACAAATACATAAAACAATATAAACTGTACGACCCAAAGTAAACAACAACGTAGCCGAGTATATAAAACGACATCCTCACACAGGAGGTACACAAGATCATCCTCACGCAGAGGGGAAACACAACAACCCCAAACCAACCACCTAATGTACGAGAGTCCTCGGCCTGTCACCTTGTCAGATCACCCAGTAGCGCCTAACCTGTAAACATCTACAACACGGTATGAAACCGTTAGCTAACCATACATATATGAGGTAATGCATAAGCACAAACACAATCATGAAAGATAAACATATCATCATGCTTTCACACATTTACCCATTTTATTATCTTTATGTAATAACCATTCACTCAAAAACCATATATAAATATATATATAGATATATGAAAGTATGTGACACGAGGACCGATACATCCCCGCCTCTGAGTACAATGTCCAGCTGTACGAGTATCGGTCACACAATCCGTGTACCCTATGGGAGTGGATTGCGCCCTTCCTGTAAACTAGTCTGGCCCGACATTAGAGAACCTCCCAGACTCCACGGCGGGATGAAAGGGAAAGGTTATCACAGCCACGCAGTGGGGCAGTCAATAAAACATAGGTCGATAAAAACGACAACTCATGCTATCATAGCAAACATATAAAGCACACACCACTCATGCAAACACCCAATATAGGGATGGTAGCTAAGTAAGTCCTACGGACTTACCTCAACCTCGTACAATCACAACCACGATCAACCTCCAATCCTGAGAGGGACACTGCCTAATAACAAGGCATAAAGAGATATCAATACTCCTATCAATCAAAAAGGTCACATCTAGACCCAAGGGATCCATAAGGATCATAATCAATCAATAAGCCTCACAACCAACTAAACCTCAATATCTCAACATAACTCACAATTCCTCAAATCTCAAGGTAGTATCGAATCGACATTCCTCAATCTCAATTCTAATCCTAATTTAATTAATTAACCTTTAATTAATTAATTAGATTTTGCCAGAATAACGTTTTGCCCGCAGGCAATTTCTAAACCCACCTGTCATCAGATTTCATCAAACAAACAACCCATAATCACCAGAATAATATAGCGACCATAATGGAATTTCTAATTGTCCTATTTGACAAGCCTAAAGTCAATTTAGGCCAAATCGCAATACGGAAAACGAATAAATTCATAACTTATTCGTTACTAACCCGATTGACGATCTGAAAGAAGATTCGGAAACACAGCGACGCAGGCTACCCATGGACAACATCAAATTCACCGGAATCTGAGCGACGGAACCGTCCTGGTGACATATATGCTCGACCAGCCCTCCATATACTCGGAAATGCAGAAACTCGGTACCGTTATGAAGAGAATGAAGAGAGGAATCCAGAAACTCAAACGGAATTGAAATCGGATTAGAAACGGAGAGTAGATCTGAGTTTGAAGGTTGAGAGAAATCAGAGCTTTTACGAGAAAACGTGAAAGGAAATGAATTAATAAAGGATTTTCCGCTATTTATAGTGAAGACGATAATTATCCTTTAGTAAAGTCGATAATTATCCATTAACCGATCAAAAGGCGGGTCGAACCTCTTTCTCAAAACTTCTCGAGATTTGAACATTAAATCTGGAATATTGTAGGGATAATTATTCCACAACTGTCTCGGAAAACGTGTATTCCTAAGCCGTCTTTCTTAGCTGTTAAGAAACGAAATAGCGACTCTTTTGGCCGTTTTGCCTCTCCATGTTATTTCATATCTAGAACATATCCGATGTCCTGATGATTTCTCTCAACTGCATTTTTATTAATTGGAGCTCCCAAATGCTCCAAATAACACCGGAGGGTAAAAATAATTACCCGGGGGAAAAAGTAAAAATTTCCCCAGACGTCCAAAATTACGCCAGGAACATAACGGTGGGACTCTTACTCATCACTTGCGAAATCTTCGCGAGTTATATGTCAATTACTATCAACGATTAAGTTAATCAACATTAATTAGAATTCGGAAATCCTAGCTATTACATCAAGTCCGCTACCGATTTATAATGAGGCGATAATCGCTTCATTATCTCTCAACTAAAGGATACAAAATATTCGTTAGGATACTAACATGCTATACATATACATATATATAATCATACATTAGAACATATCGATATAAGTCTATATACTAACTAACACACCTATCATTCTAAGTTGCAGAGGTCCACGGAGAGTGATGGTAGTCCGACGTACTACTAACCCACAACCCGACTATGCTCGTGTAAAAACATAAATCCGTTTTGAAAATTTTAGACCCCTTTCGGGTTCTAGTTATTTTATACAATCGGTCTTTCAGAAGATTTCAAGTGCCATTGTTGCCAACCCAGAGCTCTGATAACACATTGTAACACCCCAAATTCTGAGAACTCGGGGAGCTACTGGTTAGGACCTCACAATGGGTCCCGACCTTAGTTTGACAACAACTTAACTTGGATCTTACAACAAGGCACAAAAGTATTTAAAACATTTGAAAACTTTAAACAATATATACATGAAGAATATGTATCAGCCTTACAAAGCAATGGTACCAAAACGACACATAAGAAGAACATAAGACATCCCCGTCCCTAACTAAATAAGTACGTGGACCCGGCTGACCATTCCATCCGGATCTCTCTACAACTGTCTTAACCTGCAAGGCATCTACAAGCGGTATAAAACCGTTAGCTAACATTCTATGCATAAGTATAAAGGTAAAAACACAAACACACAACATACACAATCAACATGCAACCATCAATCCTTTTATTATCTTTAATTAGGTGATATGTCATTACTAATGATACTTATTTTGTGACACGAGGGATTCCCAAACCTTGCCCGTGTCCCCGTTTACCAACGCGGAATGGTACTAATGCATTTGACCGTCTACCGGACTGGGCTGGTCGCAGGGAACCTTCTAGACTCTCGCAAGAGCTAGGCTGATGATGTCACGACCCGTTATCATACACTTGGGTCAATTACACAATATACTAAAGTCGGCCTATTCCAGTTTCGTTATTTATCTTAACTAGCAAACACCACTCATACACATCACACACACGCCAGAAGTCATCTAAGTAAGTCTGTGGACTTACCTGAATCAGATCTCGACTTTCTAATTCGCAAATCGATTTGTACAGTAGGAATTCAGTGGCCTGTCAAAGGAGGCAAGTGTGTCAGCACACTTTATGGGTGATTAGAAGTCTAAGACTTCTAAGATAGTAGGTCTTAATAGAACGGAATTGATTACAGTATTAATTTATGGTAAAATGACTATTTTACCCTTGGTCTCGAAACTTCCAAAAATTTCCTAATTCATGTCTAAACTCTTATTTGAGAATAAAGAGTCATATTCTAACTCCTAAAGGTGAGTTTGGTTACAAACTGATAATTTACCCATTTCCTTATTTTCGGAAAGATCGTTAAGGTCCAATTTCGGCATCAAATAAGAAACTCGAATAAACTTATAAAAATTCCGAAATAATTATCTAGATCATCTATGATATCTCATCTACTCCTAGGAGGAAGAATTTCTTAAAACTGTTCACCCTTCACTTCTACAAAAATTCCAAAGTTGGTTACAACACTTGAAGTTTCCTATACTTAGCCAAAATCTGAGTACTCTTTGAAAAATCATAACTCCTAAACCACTCACTGGATTTATCCCAAATTTTGATATGTTCTACTATAAAATCTTATCTATAATATATCCAAAATTCAGCCGCAAAGGAGATCAAAATCTTATTTAAAACTATCTCACAAAATCGAATTTCAGCACAACAGAAAAACTGCTTACATATTCGATCTTTGAAAAATCATAAATCTCAAACCACTCGCTGGATGTAACGCCCCAAATATTTTTTTAATTTTTATTTTGGCGCATTTGCGATATTTATTTTCCCGGCTTCTACCGATATATTTATTAGCTTAATTATTCAATTAAAAGTGTTTTACGACGTAAAATATCTTTTCCGAATATAATTTATATTTTGGGTACTGTATTACTATTTTCGGACAATGTCGGGAAAATTTTCCGGTTCCGAAAACCCCGTTCTGGATATTCGGTTCTAGGTTATTTGATTTTTTTTTCCACTTCTTATCTTATCTTATTTTTCTTTTCTTTTTTTTGTTTGTCCTTTGCTTCTTCCCCTGCCAGCTGGTGCAAAGCTGCACTCCTTCCCCGCTTTGGAACACGCCAGTAGCTCCCGCCCAGCTACGTTCCTACTGCACCCTATCCCACGACCCCTCGACCTCCCTGGATTGCACAATCCCAAGCGAGCAGCCTTCACACTCTCCCTATCCTCACTCAATCTCGTCATACCTCACATTTCACTCTCACGCCTATCTCCCTCCTCATCCTCTGCACAACGCTCAACCCCCTCTCCTAAATCTCTCACTCAGCATCTCTACATCTTCTTCGTTGCTTCCTTCACAGATGAGCTCCTTTCTCTCTCTCGGATCTTTGTTGTCGATCTTTCCCACTACAACCAACGCCACCTCTCTCGATTGAACTCACCACTACCGGAACAGACTGCAACACTCTCTCTTTGAGCTTCCCATGTTTACTCATGTTGCAACCACCTCCATCTACACCCCGAGCGAGCCGCCGCCTGCATCGAACCACAGGAGAGTCCTTACCACCGGATCTGTTGTCACCGGAGCAGCTCCTCAGCCGCGGAGAAGCCCTCGCCATACCCTGCTCCACTACCTCGCTTTCCGGAGACTACCAGCCACCACCTCGAGCCATCATCGGAGCCCTGCATTTGCCTACCCTGGTGCGTGCTGGACTCGACTGGAGCCCCTGCCACCTGCGCTGCCGCCTGTGCAGGTGACCCACTTTTGCCCTGCCGAAGCCCACCGAAGGCCAACGCCGCCGCCAGGGGAAGCCTCCTGGGTTGCCTTTGCGCTGCTGTGTCTAAGGGTTTAATAATCCTTTTAATTAATTCAAATTGGGCCCCCTCATTTATGCTATAATTGCAATTTGGAACCCAATTTTTGTAATTGCAGATTTGACCCACTCTTTTGAATTTAGTGGTATGCCCCTGCTTTTATATAATTACAGATTTTGGCCAGTTTTCTTATTTATTGTTTAGGACCCAAATTCTGAGATTTAACTATTATGCCCTTTGTGGGATTATTTTCAGAATATGGCCCAAGGATTTATTTGCGGGTTTTGACCCATGTTTATAATTGTATAAATTTACCCGGAAATGTTTTCGTGATTTTTAACCTTGGTTTTGAAAACGAGTTACCTTAGATTTATATATATATATATATATATATATATATATATATTATATTACTCACTCGTTGGGTTAGTTTCGAGTTATATATATTATATATTCCCCGGGAGGGTTTAATTGCGGGTTTTAGCGTTTGCTTATGAAAATGAGTTTACCTTATTATAATATATCTTATATATATTACAATCAAATTTAGCGTATTAGCTAAATTTGTGTAGCTTTGGTTTTAGGTCCGGAAGCGCCCCGATAAAGGCCTAACGAGTCCAAGATTCGACATCCGTCTTTTGACGTCGTGTGAGTATCTCCTTCCTCGATTTAGTTATGTTTAGTATTAGTATCATGCTAGGTTGGATAATCTAGCATAACTTAGAGTGAATACCAAGTAGTGGTCATGAACCTTAGGTGAGTTTTGAGGATTTATTATCGTTATAAAGCTTGAGGTGTTATTATCTTGTGAGGATTGTAAGGCGTTGAGTGTTTGGTTGATCTTGTGAGCTTATGAGGATTGAGATTATGGTTATACGTTTGTTAAGATTATGGTGACTAGGACGAGAGTATCCTAGCATGTGTTGTGATGCTTATGACGTTGTGAGATCGTGAGGATTAGGAGGTTGTTATCCTATCATGGTTATGGTTTATGATCTTGCGAGATCATTGGGACTAGAAGTCTTAGGACTTCTAGCATGTGAGAGAGATGTTGATCGTGCGCCTTTTGACAGGCGTTGAGTGTCTTCCTGCGAGAAGCTGAGAGCGGGATATAGTGGGATTATCTTTGGGAAGAGGTAAGTCTCCGGACTTACTTAGCTCGTATTCCTTGTATTAGCATTAATGTGTGTTTGGTGGTGTGTGTTTATTATTTATAACAACCAAACCGGAATTAGGATTACCGACCTTTATATTATTTTGGCCCAAGTGTATGATAACGGGCGGTGACAACTTGCCTAGCTCCCGCGAGAGCTAGGAGGTTCTCGGCGACTATCCCGTGCTGGTAGACGGTCGGATGCATCAGTACCATTCCATGCCGGTAAGTAGGGACCGAGACGAGTTTCGGTGACTCTCGTGTCACAACCTAAGTTGAATTAGAACGGGATATGACTTAATAATAAAAAAGATAATAAACCGGACTTGTGTGCTTTGGTGTATATTGTGTGTTATGTTGATTTACTTGTGTTTGTGCCTTTCACCTTGATTCTAATGCTTCGAATATTAGCTAACGGTTTTATACCGATTCTTGTAGATTGCCTTGCAGGTTAGGAATGCGGTCGAGAGATCCGGAAGAGTGGGCAGCCGGGGTTCCGTACATTTTAGGATTGGGTTTTGGTTAGAGTCGTGTTTGAGTTTTGTATTCATTATATATTGTATGCCGCGTGTATGGCATTTGGTCTTTCGGTTGTATCTCGGCTGGAGTCTTTGGTTTGTATGGTTTTGGGTTTCTTTGCATTGCATAAAATGTATTTGGTTTTGGCCTTTATTTGTGCCTTGTTGCAAGATCCGGTGAAATTGTTGTCAAAATAAGGGTCGGGACCCATTGTGAGGTCTCAACCCGTAGCATCCCGAGTCCCGCGGATTTGGGGTGTTACAAAAGTGGTATCAGAGCCTTAGGTTGACAACAATGGCACTCGCAATCTTCTAAAGGCCGAATAAGGAATAAACAGAACCCCACGGGTTCTGAGTTTTCATTTTTAAAATCTCATGCATGAGTCGGGGTAGAATGTACGGACCACCACTCCTTCCACGGATCTCGGCAGCTTAGTTTATTGGATTTTGGTACATATATGTAGATATGTAGAGATGTATAGTATATGTTGATTGAAGTTGCATGATGACTTGATTTATATGTATAGTTAAAATATGTGGACTATAGTGCATGTTTAGACCTTGTTTTGTCGTTATGGATTTCCGGATGTGATGTATTAGTAGTAATGTGAACATAAGACTTATATATATAATTATATATACATACACATATGGTATGTTAGTATTATATTAGTAGTAGTGGACTTATTGTTAATATGATAGGAAGCTATCATCGCCCTTGGGCAAATGCCTTTTTGGGATTAGGATAATATATATACAAGGATGAGTATGCTCAAGTACCGAGTTGAGCATCACGTTCTGGCGAACACCCTGGCGATTCATCGGACTCCTTTTGGGGACGTCAAAGAAACAATTCAAAGATAAAGAGGACATTAGCGGCAAGGACGAACAAATAGAAGGGAACTTTGAGTCAACTTAAGCAAAACCGAGATTGAAGCTATGCAAGAAAGAAAACGACATGAAGTTATGGGAGTGGTTCCAAGGAAGCAAGGATGGACATCAATGAAGCGAACTCGAGACAACAAAATTAAGATTCTTCCAAGTGGCGTGACGATAAACCAAAGATGCATATCGAGAGGAAAAGAAGTACCTACTAGCAAGGGTAGAAATGGTATTCCATTAAAACGTAAAAGTTCTCCCTAGGCGCTCCTAGGTATGGGAGTCGAGATGAGAGACGTGGATGAACAAATCACAAAAGACTTAAGATACCGTAAGTTAAACTTACGAAGTACCAATAAGTGAAGTGTCAACCTTACTAGAGTTATGAGAAGAAGAGCATGGTGGAGATTCACGTGGAGTTGAACGATTTCGGTTATGATGATAAGGCTAAGAAACGCCAAGAAGGAGGAAGTGTGTATAAATAATGACCCTAAGAAGATGAAACACGAAACAAAGAGCTTTGATCGAGAGACTTAAGATATCAACCAAGAGGAACGCGAGTGGATGCTAGCTAGGGCTATAATATTTGGGAAGGGCACCTGAAAGACATCAAGGAAGAACGGTTAAGCTTATGAAGTTGGGTAATATGACACGTAAGAGTTGGGGGAGGTATAGTTATCTTACAGAAGCGGAAGGAAGAGGAGGGCGTAGTCGGAGCGAACGGAGTTGGAAGTAGAGTAAAAAGTGAGCTAGTGAAGTTAAGACAGAATACCACGAAAGGGTATCCTTCAGAAGTATGGTAGCATGGAAGTATGGTAGGAGGGTAAATCGTTAATCTTGAAGAGGGACATCAATGAGTTAATCGGCGACCACCGAGAATGCGTAGGTGCGGTTTGTATACTGGTGACTGTAGGTGGGGAGAGTAACCCAGGAGATGAGATCATGAAGAGGGGTAACAAGAACTTGGACCATTCCCGGTGGTTAAATGTCAACAATAAGAAGTTGTATCAAGAGAAGTGCAAGTGTTTTAATAAAGTAGCATGGATTGAGGTCAAAGCAAGTAACTATAATAGACCTCCTAGGGAGGGATTGTAACGAACCTATGCGACCTTCTTAGGTCATGGAGTTGGCATATGGGAGAATAACACGGATCAGAACTTTTAAAGTTTGATTAAGGAGAAGAGAACTAGAAGAAACAAGAGAAAAGTGAGGCTTCCGTTGTTGTTGTGCGTAAAGGGGATGCATGGTATGTTTGATCGAATGAAATGATGGTATATTTTTTTTGCGAGTAAAATCTGAGTCAAATGTTTCAGATTCACACAAAAGAGCCATGGTGGCTATGGCGTGAAAGGGATGTGACCTAGATTAGGGAAACACTGCAAGCTTAGAGTTTATGATGTTATTACCTGGAGATGTAATGAGTTTGATATTTTAGTGGTTTCGGATGGGGAATTTCTTCTAGCATTTCCACGGGGATACGGGTACGGTTGTGAAGTTGTTTAGGGAATATCGAGAGATGCATAAGGTGACCAGCAAAAGTAAGAGAAGACCGAAGTTTTGAAGTTTGTTGTCAATCTGGGATGTACAAGGAGTACATGAAAGGTTGAGGTTAGAGCCTCTATGGTCGGTTTGACGTTACATCTACGCCTACTTGAAGAAAGGATGTCTATAATGAAAGTTTATGTAGAATACGAAGAGCTCCCTCCATATGTTGGGATGTCATGGAAAGCGATGAAGATAAGATCAATTGTTTTGAAGCACGGTAAAGTCCTACAGTTTAAACCCTTATGGCTGCACATAAGTGAGAAACCATAGAAGATTTTTACAATCATGTCATCAAAGGGGGAGAATGAGATTAAGATAAAGGAATATTTAAATAAGGCTACAAGAGTCAGAAGACTCGAACAAGTCTCTCAAGTTCAAGAGATGAAGGATCTCAGAAAGAAGACGGTAAACATTGTAGCTAAAGATGGAACAATACACGTGTTTAAAGGACGTCACCCCAACATATCGAGGTAGATCATTAGTATCATTACCACTTGTAAAGTGATAAGACAAGATTGTGTCAGTTATTACGATATGTGACGAGAAGAAAAAAGATGAAACCTGAGATATCACGGATTCCAATACGTCGGAATGTGGAATTTTCCACTAAGGTCGAGCTTGATTTAATTCCGATGTCTAAGGAACCGTATGAAATGATACTTGTGCAGAGACATGAGTTGTGGAAGCAAGTGAAGGAGGAACTGCAAGAGCTTAGTGATAAGATTTCATTAAAATTAGTGAAATGTCATAGAGAATACCAAGCGATATATTAAACTCTTGATTTGAAATTGTTATGGAGAACACCAGTTTGCGAAAAGTGAGACAGTTATCTCCGTCTGTACATCGATTACCATGAGCCGAACAAGATAAAATGAAAAACATGTACCCCTTACCAAGTATGGATGATCTACTCGACCGATTGCAAGAGTCGGTGGTCTCTTCTAAAAATTATTTAAGGTTTTATTGTCACCAATTGAGAAGTCGAGAGTGGGATATTGCAAACACGGCACCCCGGATAAACCATGGTCACAACGAGTGGTAATGATTCCATATGGGCTTACCAATGCCCGAATAAGATATTTTTGTCTACTCTCGAAGAAGAGAGAAGTGGCATGACAAGTTGTCTTGCGATGGCAAACCCCGAAAGATGTGAAAGAAGTTACAAGTTTTCTTAGAAGTGCCGAGCTTTACCAGATCTATGAAGGGAGGAGTTGTATAACGCCAATTATGGTAACCTACTATGGATGACGATGAAGTATTGAATGGGACGAAGATTTGATAATAGAGTTTTGAGAGCTAAAGAGGAGTCTTATTGGTACAACTATTTTGATTTGCTTTGAGGAATGATGGGTTTGAAGTGAACAAGTGATTCTTCAAGATAAGGTCTTATCGAGTATTGCAGAGCAATGTAAGAGTAATAACATATGTGTCTCGTTAGTAGAAGCGGTGTGAAGTAAAATACTTACTTCGTTACTTGGAATTGCAACTAGAATTGAGGAAACGTAACATCAAAGTTTGGTTTGACAAGAACCAAAGCTAATGGTGTAAATTGGAAGTTTGATCTTCTTCGTTAGAGACAATCAAAGAGAAACATAATGGAAGTGTTGTATTGAGAAAGACCCGAGAAGGAAGTTAAGTTTCCGATATATCGGACCTTTTTGAGATCTTAGAGTGAGTTGAGAAAATAGTTTACCGGTTGCCGTGGCCGCCGATAGTAGAGGGTGATCACCCAGTGTTTCATGTGAATCAATCGAGAGAGTACATATATGGATCGAGACATGTTGTTGGTCATGAAGATCTAGTGGCAGACGAGGAACCGATGAAGCTAATTGGAAGACGATGAATAGTGACCTTGATTGAGTTTTACGCTGTGATAGAATCGATGAGTTAGACCATGTTCTTTCCTTAGTTCTGTTATGTGCATGTGTGATGTTATAATTATTTGTGCCCCGCGCGGGAATGTGTTTTACGTCCGGTTATATATATTGTGATGGTGGTTGGAGCAGTTGTGTATATAGATTAGAAGGTCTAAACCTTCCTAGCTGTGACTTCATACCTCGGCCTTAGGGACCGAGAAGTTCGGCGTGTGTCAAGTTTCGGGACGAAACTTGTGTTAGGGGGATCTGATGTAACGCCCCAAATATTTTTTTAATTTTTATTTTGGCGCGTTTGCGATATTTATTTTCCCGGCTTCTACCGATATATTTATTAGCTTAATTATTCAATTAAAAGTGTTTTACGACGTAAAATATCTTTTCCGAATATAATTTATATTTTGGGTACTGTATTACTATTTTCGGATAATGTCGGGAAAATTTTCCGGTTCCGAAAACCCCGTTCTGGATATTCGGTTCTAGGTTATTTGATTTTTTTTTCCACTTCTTATCTTATCTTATTTTTCTTTTCTTTTTTTTGTTTTTCCTTTGCTTCTTCCCCTGCCAGCTGGTGCAAAGCTGCACTCCTTCCCCGCTTTGGAACACGCCAGTAGCTCCCGCCCAGCTACGTTCCTACTGCACCCTATCCCACGACCCCTCGACCTCCCTGGATTGCACAATCCCAAGCGAGCAGCCTTCACACTCTCCCTATCCTCACTCAATCTCGTCATACCTCACATTTCACTCTCACGCCTATCTCCCTCCTCATCCTCTGCACAACGCTCAACCCCCTCTCCTAAATCTCTCACTCAGCATCTCTACATCTTCTTCGTTGCTTCCTTCACAGATGAGCTCCTTTCTCTCTCGGATCTTTGTTGTCGATCTTTCCCACTACAACCAAAGCCACCTCTCTCGATTGAACTCACCACTACCGGAACAGACTGCAACACTCTCTCTTTGAGCTTCCCATGTTTACTCATGTTGCAACCACCTCCATCTACACCCCGAGCGAGCCGCCGCCTGCATCGAACCACAGGAGAGTCCTTACCACCGGATCTGTTGTCACCGGAGCAGCTCCTCAGCCGCGGAGAAGCCCTCGCCATACCCTGCTCCACTACCTCGCTTTCCGGAGACTACCAGCCACCACCTCGAGCCATCATCGGAGCCCTGCATTTGCCTACCCTGGTGCGTGCTGGATGTAACACCCCAAATTTTACAACTTAGGGAGTTACTGGTTAGGACCGCACAGTGGGTCCCGACCTTAGATTGCCAACAACTTAACTTGATCTTACAACAAGGCACAGATAAGGAAAAACCAGAAATCATAAAATAGTTTTTATCAATGCATGAATGTGACCAGTTCAACTACAGCCGGAAAAGTAATAAAACAAAGTACGAAAGGAAACAATGTTCAACTGTAAAACCCACAAATGCAAAAACTGCAAAACGTCCTAAAGTACGACACCCCGGCTGACCACTACCAACTGGATCACTCGGCATCTGCTCTAACCTGTGTCAAATCTAAACAACATATCAACAGTTAGCTAACTAACCAAATATAAGCAAAATGATAACAGCACAAACACAAGTAGAAATAAAAATAAACAAACATCATGCTGGCACTCAACCAATTATTATCTATTATTTAAGTGGTTCACATTATTCAATTTAGTTGTGGCACGAGAACTATTATTAGTTCTCGCCTCCGTTCCTTATCCAACTGGTGTAGGTCTAGCTGACTTCCTTTGGTAGCATCACTACAAACCATGTGTGGACTAGTCCCGAAAGAAACCCCCAGCGCCCCGCGAGCTACTGAGCGGAATGCCACCGCCCGTTACTCTTAGGCCAAAAATACAGGTCGGTATTTATATATCACAACCTATCTCTCCAACATGTCAATCACACACCACCATCATCATTTATACTCATATTTAGCAGTCAGCTAAGTAAGCCCAAAGGACTTACCTTTTATAACGCTCGACTCTTTAATAACCACTCGCTCTGTAAACTGTAACCACTCAGTTGCCTGTCAAAGGCGATAAGTGTATTAGCACACTTTCATGTAGATAGAAGTCTAAAACTTCTAAGATCAAAATAGTATTAAGACGTACTAGTTACATTATTAGTTTTAGGGTAAAATGACCATTTTACCCTTGGTTCCGATTTTCTCGAAAACCCTAAAATTCATGTCCAAACTCCTATTTGAAGTTCTAAAATTATATCCTAACTCCTAGAATTTTATTTGGTTCGAAACTGACATTTTTCCTATGTTTCTATTTTCCGGAAGAATCGAAAAAGGTTTAACTTCGGCTCTAAATATAAAATTCTTAACAGCTTATAAAATTTCCGAATTAAATCTCTAGATCATCTATGAGGTTCTAACTAACCTTAGAAGAAAGAATTTCTCCAAACTGTTCAGCCAATAATTTTATAATAATTCCCAAAGTCGGTTCTTCACTCTACTTTCCTATACTTAGCCAAAATTTAAGTTTACCGAAACTGCTCAACTACCTAGCTTCGGGAGCTCATAACTTTCAATCCGACCGTTCATTTCTCCCCAAATTTTAATATGCTAAACTACATATATCCGTCTATAACATATCCAAAATTCAACGGTGGATCTTTATCCAAACGTTTCATAATTGATCGACAAGATGGGCTGTTGGTAACCTAGAAGCTGAAGGATGTAAAACGAATTTACAGCAGCCATTTTATTTCCATTGTTCATAAAATACAGCAGTCCTTTATTCTTCTCTTTAGGTCTATATGCTCAGCAGCTACACAAGGTCAACCTAACCCAAGTTCAAGTCCGAACTATCACAACACAAAATTCCAATCCTAAGAATCGGTACACATACATTCTAAGTTCTAATTTCATAAACAGGAGCAGCACGGAGTGGATAACTTACCCGCAACCGTGAAGGTATTATGTGCTGCTGATCTCCCAAAGACGAGTCCGGCGTGGGTCTCCAACGATGAGGTTGTTACCGCTGTTGTACAGATTTTAAGGAGGAGGAAGGTTACTGTTAAACGTATGAGAAGAGATGGTTGGAAACGTAAGAAGGCTGCTTACCAGGATCGGAATCTGCAGCAGATTGGAAACAGAGGGCTGGAGCGTATGTGCGGAAGAAAGGGGCGCAGAAGGGAAGCAGAGGCTGGAGCGTGTGTGCAGAAGAAAGGGACGCAGAAGGAAGCAGAGGCTGGAGCGTGTATACGTGAATCTGAACGGATGTGTGCAGCGTATAAGGAAGGCGATCAGCAGCGGATCTTCTGGCGTGGAAAAAAGGCAGTTACAGATCTCTTTCTTAATTGATACAGCAGTTACGTAAAGATCAAAGGGAGGAGCGTTGCTGAGTTGGAGGAGGTAAAACGGCAGCCCTTCTGGCTAGGATGGACGCTGAACTGGAGTGGCCGCTGGGCTGGACTCGGGTTGGCAACGCTGGACCGGGCTGCTGGCGTGGGCTGTGCTGCTGCTGGGCTGGGGTGTTACTGCTGAAGGCTGCAGAAGGGGCTGGGCTGCGCATAGGACTGGGGCGGACAAGGCAGCTGCTGTTTCTGGGCTGGAGCGGACAAGGCAGCTGGGCGGCTGGGCTGAACGTGCTGTTGGCGCTGGGCTGTCAACAGCCTGTCTGGGCTTGTCACAGACTCGTCACAACCTTGTCTGGCCTTGTCACAAACTCGTCACAGCCTTGTCTGGCCTTGTCACAGCTTCGTCACGGCCTTGTCTGGCCTTGTCACAGCTTCGTCACAGACTTGTCTGGACCTTGTCACAGCTTCGTCACAGACTTGTCCGGACCTTGTCATATTCTAAAATAGGGCTAAACTTATTATTTTATGTGAAGGTAAGCTACCTAAAATGATAAATTTTATAAAGATCCTATCATTTTATGTGAAGGGGAAGCTACATAAAATGATAAACTTTTAAAGGATTCTATCATTTTATGTGAAGGAAATCTACATAAAATGATAAATTTTATAATAATGTGTCTAACTAAGTAAACGGATATGGATCAACTGATCGAGATCTATTTTATAACGGAAATAGATGGAATAAAAATTCCGGATTTTACATCAGTACCCCCTTAAAATAAGTTTCGTCCCGAAACTTGGAATAAGATACCTACCCCCACTACTACATCACAGGGCTAATGAAGCGGTCGATTACCGCTTCAAAAAGAAAAAATACCGTTGCAAAAGATCTAATGAAGCGGTTTTTAACCGCTTCATTTGCTCGCGTTGCATTAGGCTTTATGAAGCGGTTCCTAATAGCTATTGTAGCTGTTTAATACAATTATGTGAAACCGCTGCATTTGACTAGTAAACCGCTGCAAGATAACCTAATGAAGCGGTTTTCTAACGCAACTTTAACCGATGCATCAGTGTAAATGAACCGTTGATTAATACCAAATGAAGCGGTTTTTTCACCTATTTATAGATGTTATCAATTGGATATATGCAACGGTTTTCTTGAAATTGTTGCGGTTGCAAGGTGTGCAAAAATTTTATTTATGCTTTTAATTAGAAAAGCTTTTGAATCTGTAATAAAAATTCCTGCATATATAAAACTCTGAACTGCTTATGAATACCATCAAGAAAAGAGGAATACAAATATTCAAAATCTGATCTCCTTGCTACATCAACAATTCATACTTAATAATCTCAATTATCACAAATACCAAGTACTCTAATTAACTTCGATCTCTTTAACGTCATTAACAAAAGAAAATTCAACAAATTCAGTGTGTAACTTAGCTAGACAAAAAGGGTTCCACACTGTTCAAATCAAAGTATCATACATATACCCAAAATTATAGAGTTATGTCTACTCAACTAATTCATACCCACAAAGATAACTTGGTTGTGTTCTTGTTTGTGTCCTTTCCCTAATCAAATCAAATCAAAATCACCTGCAATTGAAAATGAATGAAAATAATATTTAACAAGGAACCTTCAATTGAGCTAAATAGCAAAAACAAACAATCCACGTCAGACATTCACCAAGTTCCAGTTGAACTAAACAAGCCAACTTGCCACTAAAGTCATTTCGTCAAGTTTCTAGAATGACCTTCGGTAAGTCAATTAAGTACAAAATCTTGTAGTTTCCATCAACAAACATTCAACAACAATGAAAGCAAAATATCTTGTTTGAATTCAGTAACAGAAATTCAGCAATAATTCTGCCAAATATCTTGTCTACATTTAGCAACAGACATTCAACAACAAACATTCAGCCCACATACATGCCGACATACTAATTCGATCATGGAATAAGAAGGCATAAATTACCATTTTCAATGAAACTTATATGTATCATTGCAGCTAGCATTCACTGGATCTACTGATACCGGACCACCACCGCCAGTAGGTTTCCTGTAACTTGTTCTTCTCTATGACAATCTCAAATAAGGATCCGCCAGTGAATTAGGGTTAACAAAATGATAGAATAATAACGAATTAGGGTTAACGAGTGTTGAAACCAAGAATGCATATATGATCACAGGAGAAAAGAGAGGTTCCGTATGGCGCACCTGAGGGTGTGAAAGAGAGACGATAAAGGTTTTATGCAGGGGAGAAAATGGCTGGAACTACCATGTCAAAATTATGGAGGGAGATCAATGACTGAATACTAAGGGCCTGTCTCAAACTCTCTAATGACATGTCAAAATTAGAGCACTAGAAATTCTGCCAATACTACTATACTAGAACCTTAATACATCCTTCCTTCCAAGATCCTCTCCTTCACCTCAATTGGTGTGTTGCAACATAAGCAGAGGAAATTATAAGTGAAAAATACTTTGCAATTTATTTTTTTAAGAAGAAAAACGAGCAAGAAAGTTGCATGGCAGTGAATGAATTATGTGAAGTAGCAAATGGCAACTTACACAAGATAGATATGTCCTCCCCAACCACTCAAGTAGTCACGATCTACTGACGCCAGAAGTGCCTAAGAGACGGTCTCGATCAAATCTCCAGCTTCCTGTAAAATAGCAAATTATGTGTTATTTTCTTCTATTGGCACCAATGTTACGAGCAATCAACAATCTATTCATTTGTTCAACCCATCATCTACATACAAATGTATATGAATAGAACTTGGCTCACACTGGAACACTTTTTTTTTGCCATAAATAGCAAGTTTAGTGGTCATATGGAAAATACATATTGTCAGATTCTATAGTAACATTTAGTATGATCTTGACAGTCAATCACACAATTTCCGAAGAAGCTTATACATGATTAATAGAAAGAAAGCAAATGAGGTGCAAAAAGTGAAAAAAAAATAATATCACATATGTACATACTTAGCTCTAATTGAATCCATAGTGCAGATGAACGGCTTGTCTCCATCACCCAGACCAGCAATCACAGGTTGGGTAAAGTAAGGATCAAACCTACATAATACCAAATAACACTTGGGTGAAAACATGTATGAACTAGTAACTGGCAAGCACAACCATGAGTAGTAAATTTATATAATAAATGAGTTTATAAAGGTAAAAATGCACCCATCTAGATGGCTTCTGAGTACTGCTTCAGACCATCACTAATCAAAGTGCCCTAGTTTTAAAATCCAAATATACATGAACCATGGAGCATGAACTATCAATTACGTCGTTCATGGGAATGACTCTAACCTCACCAAAACTTAAGCCTCAACCATAAATATCTAGACTAATCTCATTATTTCAAAGCTGAATTTGGCCCATTATTGACCTGAGGCAGATTATTACTAATTTACTTGAAAACGTAATTTAAACAAATTTCAAAAATCATTCTACAACACACATGATCAAATAAAAACGAGGCAGATTAATACTGAAAGGAGTTATTCAAAACAAATTACAATGATCATTCTATAGCACATATGATAACACTTCGCATTATAATTCTTGTAAAGGTAAGATAAGCCAGCATGAACTAGCAACAAATGGTGTGTAATCAATGAGTGAACGCCAGCACATATCACAATACCCAAATTTCAAAACCCAAGCATAGATATGTCAAGGAACATGAGCTATTAACTACTCCATGGCAGTACGAATCTACATTCAACAAACCTTCAACCTAAGCCACAAATTTCAACACATAAGTCATAATTTCAGATTCTAAAATATAATCTACGTTAAAAAAATCAGCTGTTAGGTGGACTTTGGTAGGAAGAGGGAGAAAAATAGTGGATAAAGAACAACAAATAGATATTTATAAGCTGATTTGGTTTCTTCTCATTGGTGAGCAGAAATTAGTTTTAAAAAAACTCAATAGTATGGTAGGTACTTGTCGTTAGGGGTGAACTAAAGACAGATAGGAAAAACAATCATGAGGCAGCTGATTAAAATATAAAAAAGGTTTCTTGTCATCAGAAGCCAAGAATCCTGCTCATATCCTTCCATTAATGACTGAAGGCACGTGTCATGCAGATGTAAACTTGCAAGCTAACACAAACATCAGAATGATAATCATAATTAAAATCCTCACAAAAAGATATTTATAAGCTGAAATTGAGGAGGTTTCAAGGATATAAAAACTAGCAAGTAGAGCTCATAAAAACTTTTGGAAAGGTATTAAGCCATAATACTAATAAAAGATCATAGATTCATTTACATAATTTAGTCAAAATGAGCAAGGGTGAATCAAGAGCAATTCATACAACAATCAAGATAGAAAACATTCCGAGACAGAAGTATAAAGATACAGCAAACAAAAAGGTAGTAATACCATTTTTAGTTTTGGTTTGCCACAATCCCCAAGGATACTAATAGAGAAACAAATGCCCATTGGGAAGAATATTTCCAAAAGAAAAGAAAGTAGACAAAATATGAAGCATATAAAGCACTCAACCAACAATAGATTAATCTATTGAACGACAAATATGTTTCAGCAAGATAACCGAAAATTAGTGTTTCGTCAAACTCATTCACACTGAGCCACAAACTAAACATTTTTTTTTATCCTTTTCTTGGGCATAGATCCACAGAAAATCGAATTCAAGTTCTATGCAAGCAAGCAACATCTTCAATGAAGACAGTAGGCTAAAACCCTATCAACTAAAACCTACCCAAATGAATCAACAACTCCAAATGAATCAGCAATAAGCAGCAACGCTTGAATCCCTAGATGAATCAGCAAACTCCCATAAATCAGCAACTCCGGCCAAATGAATCAGCAATAAACAACAAATTGAAAGAAACCATATATACATATCCAAATGAATCAGCAATAAGCACTTTCGAACCAACTCAGCTTTATGCAATAAACAACATTTTATGCATATCCAGCGTATGATAAAACGTCAGAATCCAAATGAAATAGCAAACTGAAATTGAATATGAAGGACTTCAATCCAAATGAATCAACAACTCCAATAAAGATAAAGATGTAGTTGATCAATTCAGACTCAAGAAAATAGGTAAGAGCCTAACCGAAATTTATTATGAAGGACAGCCAAAACAGGAAGGAGAGTCGAGGTCGAGATGGAGAATCGCCCTCCGCTCACCGCTACTCGCAGTCGCCAGTTACCGACTCACCGCCACCAGTCGTCGCTGAGATGTTATTATATGGTTGGGATGTCGCCGGGAACACGAAGGAGAGTTGGGATCAAGATCGATAGGTTAGGGCTGAAACACAGGTGCATCGATGCCATTGTTTTGCTAAGCTCAAAACGACGCCGTTGAAAGAGGTTTTTTTTTTCTTTATTTGATGAACGAGCCTGTTTTCATTTCCCCGCAAAGGTTTTCAAGAATTTAGCGAAAAATAGGGCGCTGATGACCCGCGCCACTAGATTTTCGGCCTATTAAACATTAAACATTAAAAACCGTTATAATAGGCCCATAGTAACCGCTTCACTAGATTTTCGGCCTATTAAAATATCAAACATCGATTAACCGTTTCAAAAACCATTGCAATAGACAAAACCGTTAAGGTAAACCGCTTCTTTAGCCCAACCGTTGCTTTAAACCGCTTCATTAGTGAAAACCGTAGATATGAACCGTTTCATTTGCTCGTTGATGTAGTAGTGCCCATACATTTCCCCTCGAGAAATGTATTCTAGCAAGCAACTACTCACGTCATCAAGCACATAGACATAAACAATTATGTAAACATATAATCACAGAAGTCATATAAGGTCTCGTCTTAGTACTAACCCGTCGGTACTGAGGTAGCGGCTAACTCCGCAAAGAACTCTGGGTAGTTACGTCTAATACTCTCCTCTGTCTCCCAGGTAGCCTCATCAACTCCTCGTCTAGGCCACTGAATCCTCATCATCGGTATCTCCTTAGAACGCAGGTGCCTAATGCTACGCTCTAGGACGGCTACTGGATACTCCACAAAAGTGTGGTCTGGCTCAACTATCACATCCTCATGACTGATGATGTGTCTAGGATCCGGTATGTACTCTCGCAGCTGAGATACATGAAAAACTGGGTGTACTCCCTCTAATCTCGGTGGTAGTGCTAGTCGGTAGGCAACCTCTCCGACTCTCTCTACGATCTCAAATGGGCCGACATACCGGGGACTCAGCTTCCCCTTAATGCCGAAACGTCTAACTCCTCTCGTAGGTGACACTCTCAACCACACCTGTGCACCTACTCTAAACTCCAAAGGTCGACGCCTTTTGTCGGCGTAGGACTTCTGACGACTCTGAGCTGCTAACATCCTCTCCCGGACTAAGGCAACCCGGGCGATGTCGTCCTGTATCTGATCTGGTACTACTCCATCAGCCTTGCTAGGCTCATCCCAACATAGTGGTGTACGACATCTCCGCCCGTACAAAGCCTCATAAGGTGCCATCCCAATAGACGCATGCCAGTTGTTATTATATGAAAACTCTACTAGTGGGAGGTGATCTGGCCATACCTGTCCCCAATCTAGCACATATGCCCTCAACATGTCCTCTAGGGTCTGGATGGTCCTCTCGGACTGACCGTCTGTCTGTGGGTGGTAGGCAGTGGTAAAGTGAAGACTCGTACCCAGAGCAGTATGTACCTGCTGCCAGAACCTCGAGGTAAAACGTCCATCCCTGTCGGAGACGATAGTCCTCGGTACTCCATGGAGTCTCACAATATGCCTAGTGAACTCCTCTGCTAGACGACTTACCGGCCACGTTTCCTTAATCGGAATGAAACGTGCGGTTTTCGTCAGACGGTCTACTACTACCCAAATGGCATCAAAACCTCTGCTGAGCCTCAATCCGGTGACGAAATCCATAGAAATGTCTTCCCACTTCCAATGTGGTACTGGAAGTGGGTGTAGCTCTCCTCCGGATCTACGATGCTCAATCTTGACCTGCTGACAGGTCGCACACTGGGCTACATATCGGGCCACATCGGGCTTCAAACCACCCCACCAGAAGGAACGTCTCACGTCCTTATACATCTTACTCGCTCCTGGATGTACGGAGTAAGGGGTAGCATGAGCCTCACCTAGTATTCTCTGTCTCAGCTCACTGTCTGATGGCACACA
Organism: Fagopyrum esculentum; assembly: GCA_033239045.1. Lineage (NCBI taxonomy): Eukaryota > Viridiplantae > Streptophyta > Magnoliopsida > Caryophyllales > Polygonaceae > Fagopyrum > Fagopyrum esculentum. The sequence goes on from BSUD01000004.1 coordinate 53,498,246, forward strand.
GACACGGTCCTGTCGTCTCATCACTCCATCGGCACCAATAGTGAACTGAGGTACCTCATCTCGTGACATCCGGTCCCGGATCCGGATCAAAGTCGGACAGGTCTCCTGCTTCTGTAGGATCTCACCCAACAGGTCAGGAAGTAACTCTAAGGTGGCTAACGGATGAGCTGTATCGGGGAATTGGATCTCTACCTCCAACCAAGCTAAGTCTCTCTGTAACTGTGGCTGTACTGTCAACCGAGCTATCGCCTTCTCCTGAGGCGTCTTCCGACTCAAAGCGTCAGCAACTACATTCGCCTTTCCGAGGTGGTAAAGTATTTCAAGGTCGAAATCCTTGATCAACTCTAGCCACCGTCTCTGGCGGTTATTCAACTCCCGCTGAGTGAATATGTACTTCAGACTCTTATGGTCTGTGAAGATCTGACAGGTCGCTCCATAGAGATAATGACGCCAGATCTTAAGAGCGTGCACTACTGCTGCTAACTTCAGGTCGTGAGTGGGGTAGTTCTCTTCATACGTCTTCAGCTGTCGAGACGCATATGCTATAACCTTACCCCTCTGCATCAAGACACACCCCAAGCCCAGCTTGGATGCGTCACTGTACACTACGAAGTCCTCTGTACCCTCAGGCTGTGCTAAGATCGGAGCAGACGTCAATCTCCTCTTCAGCTCATCAAAACTCTACTGACACGGCTCAGACCATACGAATCGAGTAGTCTTCCTTAGGAGGGAAGTAAGTGGTCGGGCGATCAGAGAAAACCCTTCCACAAACCGGCGGTAATAACCTGCCAATCCTAGGAAGCTGCGAACCTCCTTAACATTCTTCGGAGGTTGCCAAGATGACACTGACTCAGTCTTCGCTGGGTCGACCTTAATCCCTTCAGCAGTCACTACATGGCCTAGGAACGCCACCTCTGACATCCAGAACTCACACTTGGATAGTTTAGCATATAGCTGACTATCCTGCAGAATTTGCAGCACTGTCCTCAAGTGCCCGGCATGCTCCTCTCGACTTCTAGAGTAAACTAGAATGTCGTCGATGAAGACCACTACAAACTGGTCTAAGAAGTCGATGAAAATCCCATTCATCAACTCCATAAATACTGCTGGCGCATTAGTGAGCCCGAATGGCATCACTACAAACTCATAATGACCATACCTAGTCCGGAATGCCGTCTTAGGTATGTCCTGATCTCTCACCCTCAGCTGGTGATAACCCGATCTCAAATCTATCCTCGAGAACACTGACGCTCCATGCAGCTGGTCCAGCAGATCATCTATGCGAGGCAATGGGTACTTATTCTTGATGGTGACCTTGTTCAGCTCCCTGTAGTCGATACACAGCCTCATCGATCCATCTTTCTTCCTCACAAATAACACCGGCGCGCCCCAGGGAGAAACACTAGGGCGTATGAAGCCCTTCTCTGCTGACTCCTCTAACTGCTTCTTCAACTCAAGTAGCTCTATTTGTGTGGAATGCTAAGTAACCTCTATCTGGTCTGACGTAGGATCTGGTTAAAATTATCTACTTCTTCTTACTCCTCTCGTGCTTCTAATACGACTTCGTATGTACTAACTATGATTTGTACCCTTCCTTAGCCTGTAAGTGAACAACTGCTCGCAACCATTCTCTTATATCATTAATGATATAAGGGGTCATTTTTGACCGTCAATTCTTCCTTTACCATTTTAATTAGATTTACTGACTTGACTTATTCGGTGTTACTTGTACTTGTATCGATTTGACTTTACAATTGTTGTATTTGATCTTTGTAAGGACTTCTCCACATGTCGATAAAATTCATTTGTAACCATGTGGTCATTCTTCTTATATGCCAACACGTCACTACTAATTAACCCTCACATGTAAAGGCTCCGTTGTTACCATTTAGTCTATAGTTGACCTTCTACAATATCATAGACTTACCTTTCTTCTATCTCTTTGCAGTTTGATTTACTTGTTGGAATCTACCTCCTCCAGTTTCTACGTTTATACTCCTTTAGCTTCTTCCATAATCTACACTTCCATTTCTCACTATAAGGCCACTATACTCTTTCCTAGTTTAGCTGCATCATTCATATGTCATCAATGGACTCATCAGATTTTCCATGATAGCTCGTAATTACATCTTCGCGATTCCTTTTACCTCGGTCATCAGCTGCTTGCGAGGTTCCGGTGTGAATTGTTGGTGTTGGTAACTTAAGTCCCTTTGAGAGAGGGAAGTTATTACGGCCCTTGGGTATGCCACGATCATTTTCACACACTCTTGTTCCTGAGTTGGTGCTAGATTATAATGTTGCCTTTATAGTGATCCTTTGACTCCGCTTTCAAGATTCTATCATATGGATATTTGTGTCAAAATCTTTCTTGTAACTCACTTGCCTTATAGAAAGTCACTATGCCTCCATGGTTATGAAATCTACCCTCCACTTTCTGGCTAATCCATAAGCTTCAGTTGTGCGGCTCTTTAAGTCCTCATAGTTGGTTTGACGACATCTCTCTTCGTAACTCTTAGGTTATCAGTGTCTAGGTGGACCCGCTGATTAGGATGCCGACTTAATTTGCCAATAGTGGCCATATTCCGCCCTGCTTCTAACAACAATCTTCATATTTTGGCCTGTCGGTAAGCTTAAATTTAATATTTCTTGTTTGGATTGGTTCTAAACCTTACTTTGACTTTCATTACTATGACGGTTTTTGACGGTATCTACGTGGTTCGTATAGTCATTTTACACCACACTTGAAAGAACCTCTGTGATGTCGCTCCAAATCTGCATCATTGTCGACCATCCAATGCTTTTCCGGAACTACTCTCATGTAAAATCTTCATTTGATCCTATTAAGTTAACTCGGGATCCCCTTCATGCCATGGTCGTTGGTGTTGTCCTTCAGCCTTCACTTTTCCATCTCGACGTTCCTCAACCAATCGGAGGAGTTGTCTGCCATTCGTCTACCCTAATGCACATAAGATGTGCATACTAATCCTCACGTTGACACCCTCCAAAATCTACTTAGATGTGCCAACGGAGTGAGAAACTCATTAATCTCTATTAAGGACATAATATATTATTATGCTACTAACCTTCGACATAAGTTATCTATTGTACATATCTTTATAAGCAGCTACTACATCAATATAACATTTCTAAATGTACTAAGCTGCCGAGATCCGCAGAGGTAGTGGTGGTCATCCGTACTTTCTATCCCAACTCGACTCTATATGCATTTTAAAACCAAAAATTTTCTTTGGAAAACTCAGACCCTTTTCGGGTTCTGTTTATTTACTTATATGACCTTTTTAGAAGATTCAAGTGCCATTGTTGCCAACCTAGAGCTCTGATACCATGTTGTAACACCCCAAATTTTACAACTTAGGGAGTTACTGGTTAGGACCGCACAGTGGGTCCCGACCTTAGATTGCCAACAACTTAACTTGATCTTACAACAAGGCACAAATAAGGAAAAACCAGAAATCATAAAATAGTTTTTATCAATGCATGAATGTGACCAGTTCAACTACAACCGGAAAAGTAATAAAACAAAGTACGAAAGGAAACAATGTTCAACTGTAAAACCCACAAATGCAAAAACTGCAAAACGTCCTAAAGTACGACACCCCGGCTGACCACTACCAACTGGATCACTCGGCATCTGCTCTAACCTGTGTCAAATCTAAACAACATATCAACAGTTAGCTAACTAACCAAATATAAGCAAAATGATAACAGCACAAACACAAGTAGAAATAAAAATAAACAAACATCATGCTGGCACTCAACCAATTATTATCTATTATTTAAGTGATTCACATTATTCAATTTAGTTGTGGCACGAGAACTATTATTAGTTCTCGCCTCCGTTCCTTATCCAACTGGTGTAGGTCTAGCTGACTTCCTTTGGTAGCATCACTACAAACCATGTGTGGACTAGTCCCGAAAGAAACCCCCAGCGCCCCGCGAGCTACTGAGCGGAATGCCACCGCCCGTTACTCTTAGGCCAAAAATACAGGTCGGTATTTATATATCACAACCTATCTCTCTAACATGTCAATCACACACCACCATCATCATTTATACTCATATTTAGCAGTCAGCTAAGTAAGCCCAAAGGACTTACCTGTTATAACGCTCGACTCTTTAATAACCACTCGCTCTGTAAACTGTAACCACTCAGTTGCCTGTCAAAGGCGATAAGTGTATTAGCACACTTTCATGTAGATAGAAGTCTAAAACTTCTAAGATCAAAATAGTATTAAGACGTACTAGTTACATTATTAGTTTTAGGGTAAAATGACCATTTTACCCTTGGTTCCGATTTTCTCGAAAACCCTAAAATTCATGTCCAAACTCCTATTTGAAGTTCTAAAATTATATCCTAACTCCTAGAATTTTATTTGGTTCGAAACTGACATTTTTCCTATGTTTCTATTTTCCGGAAGAATCGAAAAAGGTTTAACTTCGGCTCTAAATATAAAATTCTTAACAGCTTATAAAATTTCCGAATTAAATCTCTAGATCATCTATGAGGTTCTAACTAACCTTAGAAGAAAGAATTTCTCCAAACTGTTCAGCCAATAATTTTATAATAATTCCCAAAGTCGGTTCTTCACTCTACTTTCCTATACTTAGCCAAAATTTAAGTTTACCGAAACTGCTCAACTACCTAGCTTCGGGAGCTCATAACTTTCAATCCGACCGTTCATTTCTCCCCAAATTTTAATATGCTAAACTACATATATCCGTCTATAACATATCCAAAATTCAACGGTGGATCTTTATCCAAACGTTTCATAATTGATCGACAGGATGGGCTGTTGGTAACCTAGAAGCTGAAGGATGTAAAACGAATTTACAGCAGCCATTTTATTTCCATTGTTCATAAAATACAGCAGTCCTTTATTCTTCTCTTTAGGTCTATATGCTCAGCAGCTACACAAGGTCAACCTAACCCAAGTTCAAGTCCGAACTATCACAACACAAAATTCCAATCCTAAGAATCGGTACACATACATTCTAAGTTCTAATTTCATAAACAGGAGCAGCACGGAGTGGATAACTTACCCGCAACCGTGAAGGTATTATGTGCTGCTGATCTCCCAAAGACGAGTCCGGCGTGGGTCTCCAACGATGAGGTTGTTACCGCTGTTGTACAGATTTTAAGGAGGAGGAAGAAAGGGGCGCAGAAGGGAAGCAGAGGCTGGAGCGTGTGTGCAGAAGAAAGGGACGCAGAAGGGAAGCAGAGGCTGGAGCGTGTATACGTGAATCTGAACGGATGTGTGCAGCGTATAAGGAAGGCGATCAGCAGCGGATCTTCTGGCGTGGAAAAAAGGCAGTTACAGATCTCTTTCTTAATTGATACAGCAGTTACGTAAAGATCAAAGGGAGGAGCGTTGCTGAGTTGGAGGAGGTAAAACGGCAGCCCTTCTGGCTGGGATGGACGCTGAACTGGAGTGGCCGCTGGGCTGGACTCGGGTTGGCAACGCTGGACCGGGCTGCTGGCGTGGGTTGTGCTGCTGCTGGGCTGGGGTGTTACTGCTGAAGGCTGCAGAAGGGGCTGGGCTGCGCATAGGACTGGGGCGGACAAGGCAGCTGCTGTTTCTGGGCTGGAGCGGACAAGGCAGCTGGGCGGCTGGGCTGAACGTGCTGTTGGCGCTGGGCTGTCAACAGCCTGTCTGGGCTTGTCACAGACTCGTCACAACCTTGTCTGGCCTTGTCACAAACTCGTCACAGCCTTGTCTGGCCTTGTCACAGCTTCGTCACGGCCTTGTCTGGCCTTGTCACAGCTTCGTCACAGACTTGTCTGGACCTTGTCACAGCTTCGTCACAGACTTGTCCGGACCTTGTCATATTCTAAAATAGGGCTAAACTTATTATTTTATGTGAAGGTAAGCTACCTAAAATGATAAATTTTATAAAGATCCTATCATTTTATGTGAAGGGGAAGCTACATAAAATGATAAACTTTTAAAGGATTCTATCATTTTATGTGAAGGAAATCTACATAAAATGATAAATTTTATAATAATTTGTCTAACTAAGTAAACGGATATGGATCAACTGATCGAGATCTATTTTATAACGGAAATAGACGGAATAAAAATTCCGGATTTTACACTGGACTCGACTGGAGCCCCTGCCACCTGCGCTGCCGCCTGTGCAGGTGACCCACTTTTGCCCTGCCGAAGCCCACCGAAGGCCAACGCCGCCGCCAGGGGAAGCCTCCTGGGTTGCCTTTGCGCTGCTGTGTCTAAGGGTTTAATAATCCTTTTAATTAATTCAAATTGGGCCCCCTCATTTATGCTATAATTGCAATTTGGAACCCAATTTTTGTAATTGCAGATTTGACCCACTCTTTTGAATTTAGTGGTATGCCCCTGCTTTTATATAATTACAGATTTTGGCCAGTTTTCTTATTTATTGTTTAGGACCCAAATTTTGAGATTTAACTATTATGCCCTTTGTGGGATTATTTTCAGAATATGGCCCAAGGATTTATTTGCGGGTTTTGACCCATGTTTATAATTGTATAAATTTACCCGGAAATGTTTTCGTGATTTTTAACCTTGGTTTTGAAAACGAGTTACCTTAGATTTATATATATATATATATATATATATTATATTACTCACTCGTTGGGTTAGTTTCGAGTTATATATATTATATATTCCCCGGGAGGGTTTAATTGCGGGTTTTAGCGTTTGCTTATGAAAATGAGTTTACCTTATTATAATATATCTTATATATATTACAATCAAATTTAGCGTATTAGCTAAATTTGTGTAGCTTTGGTTTTAGGTCCGGAAGCGCCCCGATAAAGGCCTAACGAGTCCAAGATTCGACATCCGTCTTTTGACGTCGTGTGAGTATCTCCTTCCTCGATTTAGTTATGTTTAGTATTAGTATCATGCTAGGTTGGATAATCTAGCATAACTTAGAGTGAATACCAAGTAGTGGTCATGAACCTTAGGTGAGTTTTGAGGATTTATTATCGTTATAAAGCTTGAGGTGTTATTATCTTGTGAGGATTGTAAGGCGTTGAGTGTTTGGTTGATCTTGTGAGCTTATGAGGATTGAGATTATGGTTATACGTTTGTTAAGATTATGGTGACTAGGACGAGAGTATCCTAGCATGTGTTGTGATGCTTATGACGTTGTGAGATCGTGAGGATTAGGAGGTTGTTATCCTATCATGGTTATGGTTTATGATCTTGCGAGATCATTGGGACTAGAAGTCTTAGGACTTCTAGCATGTGAGAGAGATGTTGATCGTGCGCCTTTTGACAGGCGTTGAGTGTCTTCCTGCGAGAAGCTGAGAGCGGGATATAGTGGGATTATCTTTGGGAAGAGGTAAGTCTCCGGACTTACTTAGCTCGTATTCCTTGTATTAGCATTAATGTGTGTTTGGTGGTGTGTGTTTATTATTTATAACAACCAAACCGGAATTAGGATTACCGACCTTTATATTATTTTTTGCCCAAGTGTATGATAACGGGCGGTGACAACTTGCCTAGCTCCCGCGAGAGCTAGGAGGTTCTCGGCGACTATCCCGTGCTGGTAGACGGTCGGATGCATCAGTACCATTCCATGCCGGTAAGTAGGGACCGAGACGAGTTTCGGTGACTCTCGTGTCACAACCTAAGTTGAATTAGAACGGGATATGACTTAATAATAAAAAAGATAATAAACCGGACTTGTGTGCTTTGGTGTATATTGTGTGTTATGTTGATTTACTTGTGTTTGTGCCTTTCACCTTGATTCTAATGCTTCGAATATTAGCTAACGGTTTTATACCGATTCTTGTAGATTGCCTTGCAGGTTAGGAATGCGGTCGAGAGATCCGGAAGAGTGGGCAGCCGGGGTTCCGTACATTTTAGGATTGGGTTTTGGTTAGAGTCGTGTTTGAGTTTTGTATTCATTATATATTGTATGCCGCGTGTATGGCATTTGGTCTTTCGGTTGTATCTCGGCTGGAGTCTTTGGTTTGTAAGGTTTTGGGTTTCTTTGCATTGCATAAAATGTATTTGGTTTTGGCCTTTATTTGTGCCTTGTTGCAAGATCCGGTGAAATTGTTGTCAAAATAAGGGTCGGGACCCATTGTGAGGTCTCAACCCGTAGCATCCCGAGTCCCGCGGATTTGGGGTGTTACACTGGATGTCTCTCAAATTTTAATATGTTCTACAAAAATATGTAAACTATATCATATCCAAAATTCAAGCCCAACGGATATCAAGAGCTTGTTCAAAACCATCTCACAAAACAGCATCACTTGCTGTTTTCCCAACACTCAGCACATATATAAAAAAAACTGCATGAGGAGTCCACTTTGCAACATCATAACTTTCATAAAGTAACTCCGATTGTTCCCAAATTTTAGTATAATCTACTATGTACTACTGACTATAACATATCCAAAATTCAGCAGTAAAGGAGCAGTATAACGTACTCAAGTCTGGACCCGAAGTTGAATGCTTTTCACTTCCGAAAACTCAGAAAACGTAACAGCTCTCTGCTGTTGTTTTCTTGACTGAAATACAGGGTTCCAAGATGGTTTAACATCAGCTATAAGTACACATATGATTGAAGGAAAGCAAGGTTGAAAGAGTATGGTTACACTCAACTATAAAACTCGCCCACGAGGCTCACGATGTTGCAAGGGATGTCCAGAAGGGTGAACGCTCCTGCTGCTGCTACTGACTGTTGGTCTTGCCGGCTCCTATGTGCAGAACGACGCCCAGGTGCTGCTTGTGCACGACTCCAGGGCTGGAAGGCGCAGCGTGCAAGTAGACGGAGAGGACGGAGCTGAAGCGTCCCTAGCTGTGTGCAGAAGGAGGCGTCTGGCTGCTTGCTGCTGCGATTGTGGTAAGTGTGTAGAGAAGATCTGATGGGTATGGAAGGTATCGACAGAGGGAGTAAAGGGAGGCGTGAAACGTGGGCAGTTACGTTCATTTGTAACGTCTACAGAGGATGTGGTAGCTGGAAGGGAGATGGAGCGCTCTTGGGCTGGCGATTGATGACCTGCTTCTCTCTTCACTTGTTGGGCTGGATATCCTGTTGGGCCGGCACACTCACCATACAGACGGGCTGCAGCAGGGCAAGGACTGACTGAAAAATTAAAGGAGGAAGTGGGTGGAGTTGTTAAAATTAAGGGTGGGCTGAGTTGTCAAAACTCGTCAAAACTCGTCATGGCCTTGTCACAGCTTTGTCTCAGTCTCGTCTCAGCCTTGTCATGATCTCGTTTAAAGTCGTCGTTAAGGATTAATTATAGGAATTAGGGTTTGATATAATTCTATCATTTTATGTGAATTAAATTCTACATAAAATGATAAATAATTATAAGGATTAGGGTTTGATATAATTCTATCATTTTATGTGAATTAAATTCTACATAAAATGATAAATAATTATAAGGATTAGGGTTTGATATAATTCTATCATTTTATGTGAATTAAATTTTACATAAAATGATAAATAATTATAAGGATTAGGGTTTGATATAATTCTATCATTTTATGTGAATTAAACTCTACATAAAATGATAAAATTTGTGAAGAAAGAAATACTAGATAGAATGGGAACCGTCAACGGCTCGAAGTCCGAATTGATTCGGAAATAAACGGAATAAAAATTCCGGATATTACATCAGTACCCCCTTAAAATAAGTTGCGTCCCGAAACTTAAAACAAGGTACTTAATTAAACGACTCCCATAAATAAACGGGTATATCCTAGTCTCACTAAATTTTTATTCGTTCCCTAAACTTCTCTAACCCAATCAAGGCATAACGAAAAATCCTGTCGTTACAGAAGGGATTTGGGATTCGGCGGCTAGGGCTTTATTATGGTTGTCGGAAAGGGGCAACTTTCCTCCGCGCGTGAGAGACGCGTTCATTTATGGAGATTTAGGTTTTCTGGGTTGCCCGTCCTAGAAAAAAAGTAAGATATCTATACTAGTGTATATATAACCAAATATGATATTCATGTATATTTAATAACATATCTATAAATTTTCCAAATAATTAATTATAGATTTTTAAATTTTAATACAATTTTATCGAGAAAAGTTCACGTAAATTACAACTGTTTTTTAAAAAACTGACCTTATAAACTTTGATAAATTAATTTGACTGACCATATAAACTTATATGAGAATTTTGTTAAAGTAATTATTACATCAAATTAATATATTAAAAATACTCTACAACCATATTAAAAAATTGATCAAGTTACATAGTTAACTAATTTTGTAATAAAATGTGTTCAACTTATTATAAAGAAAAGTCTCAAACAAAGTAAATTTTATTTGATATTATATAATGCAAACAATTAAAATTGAAGGTATATAAATGAAATATTTGTATATTTAAAGTAACTATTTAAATGTATTAAAGTGATCCAAGAAGGCTAGGGTTCTTTTGTTTTGAGCAAGCTCTAAATTATATGCCCTCGTGCTTGAACCAAGCCTAATTGTTAAAAAAAAATCTATAAATATAAGAGAACAATGCAAGGCCCCGCCGCAATTCCACCATTTCTAGCCTCACCATCTTCATTTGTTATCAATCTCTCTATCTTCATTGATTCTTAGGCAACGCCTCATCCAACCACTGATTATCTTACTCCACCCTTTACTTACCATTGAATCTAAAAAAAGCCGCATTCCAATTCACATTTTAGTTATTTCTGATGAAGAATCAATGAAAGACACCATAAAAAAAATAAAAGTAGTTGCATTGAAGATAAATGTATACAATAAGTAACCTCACATGAGAGTACATATTTTGATAATATCGAGATAGCTCTTCATCTTTGGTTCTTCATTTTGTTTCCTGCAAATTCAAAAAAAAAATGAAACCTGTAATATCCGAAATTTTTATTCCATTTAATTCTGTAGCAAACCGGAATTTAATCCGTTGACAAACCAGAATTTAATCCGTTGATCTTCCTCTGTCTACCTAGTAGTACAGTATCTCAAAATTTTATCATTTTATGTAACCTCACTTCACATAAAATCATAGAATTTTATATCAACACTAATATAGCAAACCCTAGTTTTATCATGACATATCCTTGACAAAGTCATGACGTCCTTTTTACGAGACCATGACGAGACTTTACGAGACCATGATGAGACTTGACGAGACCAAGACGAGTTAATGACAAGGCCATGCATGGGCTTGGCAAGGCAATGGCAGGTTTTGACAAGGCCTTGACCATATCAACTTTTTTTTTTTTGTTTCCTACCTTGTTTCAGCCCATTGTTGTGTCTTATTGGATTCAACTATCCAACCCTTGTTTCTCCCTTGCTAGCGGATTGGAGCAGCCCAGGAAGCCCAATCAGAAGCAGCCCAGTTCACCCCACACCTGCTGTCCAGGAAGCCTAGCTGCTTGATGTGAAGAAGAAACCGTCAGCTCCCTCTCTCCCCATATCTTGTAACGCCCTAAGATCACGCCACAATCACAACACGTTTCTCCTTCCTTTCAGTCACACTCGTTTTGTCCCAGTTCACGTAGCAATCTTCTCTTTCCTTCTGGCTACTGTCTGCACATCTCCCTTCCGTCCCTGCGTACCACTGTCAAGCCTCTCCAGCGTTGTTGTTCACTCGCAGCAGACGAAGGACGCACCAGAGAGCAACCGGACGCCCAACCTTCTGCACCCAACGCCGTCTGAGCAGGTGAGCCATTACTTCTCCCTCTTCTCCTATCTGTTGTTGTCTTCCAACGCCTACCAACCTCCCTTGATGTCGACAGCCAGGCAAGAAGAAGTTTTACCATCTACAATCAATGTGAAGACTACATAGTGACCAACCCTCTCTTACAACTTCATTAACGCGAGCTGCTACTCTATGACAGCAGTAAAGCCACTCTATGACAGCAGTGAGACAGGATAGAGTCTCCCAATCACTGCAACAGTGAAGCCGATCCAAGCCTTGCCTCCCCTCTTTCTGATCTGTCACGTAGGAGCCAGACTTGCCCAATTGTGCACGTAGGGAACCCGCCAGCAGGGTCTGAACATCAGACCATTCTAGACACATCACACTGTAGCAGCCTGCAAGTTATCCATGTTCTTTTTCACCTGCTGTCATTTTATGTAGAAGAGAGGAAGTAGGAGGCTTAGGCTTGGAAGCAGTGGCGGAGCCAGAAATTTTTGGTTGGAGGGGCACAAATTTTTATAAGGAAAGTCGAATATTAAGGTTGAAATTAGACAATAAAATATATAAATTAAATAAATAAATAAAAGTTTATTTAAATTTTGTACTATAAATTTGAGCTTTAAACTTATTTTTTTACTTAGATAAAATTTAAAATTATTTTATATATTTAGTTTCTTTTATAAATATATTGTCATATAAATTAGATAGTTGTTGATGAATTATTGTATTAAAAATGATATGAATTTTATTAAATTAATTTTTTACTTAGATAAAATTTAAAATTATTTTATATATTTAGTTCCTTTTTATTGTAATTTGTTTAAAATAAATCCATAAATTTAATAAAATAAAGTTATATCAAAAAATAAATTTAATACAACTTTTTGCTACTCCCATAACTCGAACCCACGACTTCATGTACCTCATTCCCTTACTCTACCAGATGAGCTAGTAGAACAATATGTAATATAATTCGTTTTAAGGAGGATTTTTTCCTTCTTTTTTTTCCTTCCTAAGGCAAAACGACGTCGCAAGCCGGGGCACCGTACCACCCGTTACCCCCCTTGGATCCACCACTGCTTGGAAGGTAGGGGTGATAAGTTAGGATGCATAGCATTAGGGGCTGCCATGAGTGTGAGTCCAGAGAGTGTAGGTAGAGTGGGGGTTGTACTGTCAGAAAGGGAAGGATAATGAGCTGCTGTAACAATGAACTGTTGTAAATAAAATTCTGTTTGTTTCAGTTTGGAAGTGGGAAACGGTCAATCTTGTAGATCAATTTTAAGGAGTTATACTGAAGATCCACCGTTGAAATTTTGATAGGTCATTGATGTATATATGTAGTTTACTGTATCAAAATTTGAGAATAAATGAACGGTCGGATCAGAAGTTATAAGGTCTCAAAGTAGGGTAGTTGAGCTGTTTTTCCAGCAGTGAAATTTGGCTAAGTATGGAGTTTTCTAAGTGTTGTAACCGACTTTAGAGAATTTTGTAGAAGTGATGGTTGAACATTTTTAAGAATTTCTTGCTCCTATGAGTAGATTGGATGTCATAGATGACCTAAGGAATTATTTCGGAATTTTTATAAATTTATTCGAGTTTCATATTTGAAGCCAAAGTTGGACCTTAGTGACTTTTTGGGAACTAGAAAAATGTGTAGTCTTTCTAGTTCTTACCCAACTCATCCTTAAGAGTTAGAATATGACATTTTAGTCTCAAATAAGAGTTTTAGCATAAATTATGGGACTTTTGGAAGTTTCGGGACCAAGGGTAAAATAGTCATTTTACCTTAAATGAGTATTGTAATAAATTATGTTCTAATAAGATCTCTTATCTTAGAAGTCTTAGACTTCTAATTTCCTGAGAAGTGTGCTGACGCACTTGCCTCCTTTGACAGGCCACTGAGTTCCTACAGTCACATATCGAATTGTGATTAAGAGAGTCGAGATCTGATTCAGGTAAGTCCTTTGGGCTTACGTAGCTGACTTCTAGATATGAGTATGGATAATGTTAGTGGTGTGTGAATGAGATGTTTATAGTCATATTTTAGTAATAATTATCTACCGACCTATACTTTGGCCTAAGAGTAACGGGCGGTGGCATTCTGCTCAGTTAGCCTGAGGGCGCTGGGGGTTTCTTTAGGGACTAGTCCACACTCGGTTTGTAGTGATGCTGCCGGCGGAGGTAAGCTAGACCTACACCCAGTTGGATAAGGAACGGAGGTGAGAACTCTTAAGATTCTCGTGCCACAACTGTAAAATGGAATGCGGTGAATCACTTAACTACTAGATAATAACCGGTTTGTGTGCCAGCATGATGATTGTTTTATGTTATCTTGGTTGTGTTTGTGCTATCTTTATTCCTCTTATATTTATATTGTTAGCTAACGGTTTATCCGTGTTGTAGATTTGTTGAGATAGACAGTTGCAGAGAGATCCGGGATGGATGGTCAGCCGGGTCCACGTACTCATTAGAAGGGGACGGGGGAGTCTTCCATATGGCATGCATGTTATGTATCCATATATATATATATGTTTGTAAGGCTGTCACATGTATACATTCATACCATAAAAATATTATGTTTTAAAATTGTTTTAAATACATTTGTACCTTGTTGTAAGATCCTAGTAAAGTTGTTGTTAAACCAAGGTCGGGACCCATTGTGAGGTCCTAACCAGTAGCTCCCCGAATTTCGAGAACTTGGGGTGTTACAAAACCTGGCGTAACTCAATTGATAGACATACAAATTTTGACGATGAGATGTATTTTGTGAGAGAGGTTGAACTTCGTGCACATATATATAGTAAAAAATAGGTTCGTAAAGCTTGTTAGGAAAGCTTTTCAACTAACAAAGTATTACCATAACATATACATAATTAAATCGAGCAAAATTAGGATAAAGTCCAAAAAGAAAATTAAAACCAAATTTGAAAACAGTAGAATTCCAAAAAATCTCGAATTTGTTTTCTGATCGATAGTTTTTAATTTCTAAATATCAAAAATATTAACCTTTTAAAATATTTTTTGATTAACTAAAAAAGCTTTGGAAGATCTTCTTTATTTTGAAAATGTTAAAATTTCCTTCCATTTTTTAAATCAAAATTTTGTAAAAAACTTTACTCTATTTTGAGATCAAAGCTTCCCAAATTATTGATTTAATTATTTTTTTTAAATTTCCAATTGTTGATTTAAAAATATCTTCCTAGATAAGATCAGTTATTATTATTATTATTATTATTATTATTATTATTATTATTATTATTTATTTGGATTTTCGAATAAATTTATCTAGAATTTTTAATTAATGAAAAAAAAATTAATTGTTCCGATTTCAAATTATTTATTTAAATTAAGTAAACTTGAAACTCGGTTCACAAACTTTTTAAATTTGTTACGTAATTAATTATCATAAGATACGGTTAAAAAGCATTTAGATTAGGAAAAATAACCCAAAATAATATCAACTATCAACATTGAACCGAAAATCATACCAACTTTAAAAATTATTAGAAGCGATACAAACTATCTAGAAACAATTTGGTTTACTAGGCTTTTTTAGTTTTGTGTTTAGTAAATGTACCCCTTGAGAGAAGAGTGTGTAGAGTTTGAAAATAAATACAAAAGGTTGAGGTATATTTACTTAATTGAAACATTAAAAAGCCTAGTTACTACTATAGTTTTTCAAAAAGGCCTAGTTACCAAAATTTCCCAACTATCAATGTATTTACCAAAAATAATACCTCATACTTTTCCTGGAAAAACCAAAGTTCCGGCGATGACATGGCTGCCGGAATGTTACATGTCACCAAATATTTTTTTATTAAAACATTTTATTTAATTTTAAATGTGCAATGTGGATTTTTTTTAAAAAAATTCAATTTAATAATATTTAAAATATTAAAAAATAAAATAAACTTATTAATTTAAAATTTAAAAATTTTTATTTTGTAAATTTGAAATAAAGTGTGATAATTTTTTTAAAATAAATCGTTTTCTTGTGAATTTTTTGAAAATGTTTTTTGGGGTTTATTTTTATTATATATTTTAACTAATTATTAATAAATATTTTATTTAAAAAAATTGGGAAAATTTTCTTTAGATATTAGGTTAAAAGATGAAATTTTGTTATAAAAATTCGAATATTTTTTTACAAAATATTTTTTATAATTAAAATTTTCATTTTATACAAAAATCAATTTTATAAAAAAAAATCGAAAATTATTTTTTGGAAAAATGAAATTTAATTATTATATTAATATATTTTTTGGAAAAATTAATATTAAATAAATATTTTTACATTTTCTTACAAACATATTTAAAAATATGTTCAAACTTTATTTAATTTTTGTTTTATTACAAAAAATTTTTTATAAATATTTGTACTAAAAAATTATTATTTAAATTTTAAAAATAATAATTTTTAAAAATTTTGATATTTAAATATTATTAAATTATTTTTAAAAAAAAAATAAAACCCACATCACACATTTTCATCCATGTATTTGATGACATGTAACATCCGGCTGTCACGTCATCGCCGGAGTTAGTGTTTTTTGCCGGAAAAGTATGACATATTATTTTTGGTAAATACATTGATAGTTTGTATCGTTCCTAGTGATTTTCAAAGTTCGTATTATTTTCGGTTCAATGTAGATTTAACAAATTGTTGGTTAATAAAATCTTTTCTGAATATTTAAAATATATTTTAAATTAATAATGGTATTTTGGTAAATATTTTACAAAAAAACTGAGGTGACATCCCTCCTTACTTGACACGTGACATTAATGTCCTTAGTTTTAGTAAGTAGTATAGATTCTACTAGTTTTAGTCGTGTGCGCTAGGCGCGTGACTTGTGATTTTGTTTCGTGTCGTATGTAATGTGAACAAAATTTAGACTACAGTTGTCTAAATGTGCTATCAAAACAAGGTACTACATAAATATTGGTATACAAGTGTTAAAGTGAAATTACACGCAGTAGCAAGATGTTTAAGAACTAGAAGAAAAAAAAATTTACAGACACGTATCACACATATTGATGTAATGCTACAACTTAAAAACAAAGCGATAATTTAAAATTACAATGAGTTGCTATATTGTACTCATGAAAATGAAATAAACAGTGTAAATTTACTATTCATATGTTATTGTGCGGAAGTTTGATTTTTCCAAAATTTCAAAAGAGACAATATTTTTTACAGAATTGTGAACGGAGGGGTCTTTACTATTATTTTGGCTTGTGAAAATATTTAGATTATGCATGTGCTTAACCCTTGAGAGAGCTACATACAGTTTGTCCGTCTGCAAAACACGATTCACGTAAATAGACTCCAATTTTGTCTAATGTTTGTCCTTGTGCCTTGTTGATTGCATTGCAAAACATAATTTAATGGGAAATTGTTTTCTTTGAAATGCAGACGGGTATTTGCTATTTGAAGGACGCGGTGTAATGTGTGGTATGAAAACAGCAGTGCCTTTGTAATATTCATTAGTTATTTGGCATTCATTTAGATTCCTATGAAAAGACTTACAGATTAATCTCGTGCCATTGCATAGTCCTAAATCTATATTTCGTAATAAGATTACCGGACAATTTTTTTAAGGCATAGATTCTAGGGACTTATACCTGGTGGGCACAAACAACTAAGAAATTCGATAGGATACAAATTGTCAGTTTCATCGAATACCGAATCGAAGCTTGTGTAAATTTTTTCCTCTCTTGGAAATGCATTATGTGATTGACGTCTTGATTGTTTGGTAATAGAATTGCTCTAGTGGTGAAAATGTTGTAGTTTATGTCTGTTGTGGTTATCTCTAGGAAAATGGTATTTATTAAGGCATTTGTTGTGCTGTCATCAATTGAACGACAGTTGACAATAGATGTAGGTATGTTTATATGTGTGTTCTTGTACTTGTAGCTCTTCGTTTTCCATTTGGAGGAATTTTGACAACTCAATATCATCTTTTGCTCGGATATTTTCTGTGAGCTTGAATTTGATTAAAGATGGTCAAAGTACATATATGACTAAACTGCAGTTAATGGCTTCCTTTTACCCCTGGTTTTGAACAATTGGTAATACATATTTGAAATCTCCGCCGAAAACAACTATTTTCCGTCAAAAAGTTCTTTGGAGTTGCATATATCCTGTAGTAGTATATTTAGTGCTTCTATGTTTTTTGTCCTGGATGTTGCATCCCATATTATCATAGTAGTCTGTCGTATAAGGTGTGCAAGGTTACTCTGCCTTGGTACGTTACAAAGTTGACTGTTAATGTCATCGATTGGTATCTTAAATCTAGAATGAGTTGTACGTCTGTTGGGAAATTTTGATGTAGTAATGCCTGATGTAGCAGTATTTATAAATATTTTATTAAGTTTTCTTGCTTTGGCATACAGGCAACAATAAAGAAATGTTTTACCCGTTCCCCTTTGGCCATCAATGAAAAATGCACCCGAGCGATTATGTTTTACATGGCTGACGATGAATTTGTATTCGATTTTTTGATTTGTGTTTAGTAGTTTAGAAGAATTTATATATTCCTCTAGAATGACAACGTTTAATGCATTTTAGATTTCTCTAATACATGTATCAAAGTTATAGTTACTTTAGGGTTCTACTATTCCGTAATGATGTAGTGACTTTCTCATAGGCTCTAAATATTTGTCAATGTTAATCTATGTACAGTGTCAAGCTGCAATGTATATTTCTTTGAGTAAACATCAGATAAGTAGCTATAATAGCGTTCCCAAAAACCTTGTGTATTTAGTGGTATGAAGAATACAAGTAGTGTAGCAAACAAATTGTGTAACACTATTGGCATGTCAGTTACTAATGCCTCTTCCATACATGCATATGTATAACCATCGACTTCAATAAATCCATAGTTAATTGTTGCTTCTTCAAAAGTTGAAAATGTATGGCCATTTACAGTATGTAAATCTTCAAATGAAGTCGGGCCTTTATATGCGTAAGAAGTAATCGCAAATAATATCTTTCGCCCTCACACGGGCTGACATGTGTTAGTCTTCCAAGTCAGGTTCTTTGTTGTCTCTTATTCCAAACCTTATGTTGTTGATGTTACATGTAGTATTGTGGGAAGTCAGTATATAAATATTTTTCTATTGTCTCCGGTTTACTATTTGTGTGGAAAAAACCCATTAGAGGTGTCTTGTGACGAGCATCGTCTGAGATCATTGTGTCTAAATGTTCAAAGGTTGAAAATATTATACATTACAGATCAGGCAAATGAATTTGTAGTGGGATAACAACAAGGTTTATGTCATATAAGTCAAATGCAAAAATACGGCATGCTGCTTCTAGAGGTGAAATCCATCTTCCATTTTGGTAATTTTGTATTTCATCACATGTCGTTGCGTCATACTTACTTAAAGCAAATGCTATTTTGGCATGTCCTTTGTACACATATTTGTAGATATATTTAACTGTCCCAACTGTCGAGAAAACTTATATATTTATGTGACAGTCAAATGTTGCAAGAAGAAAAGGATTATACGGTATTACTCAACGGTTATCAAGCGTTGAGCCCCGAACATTACTTCGTCACCGTTATTTTTGCGCCTGTTTATAGGATATGAATCTTCGGAATTTGAAGTGAATTCAACAAATTTCTTGGGGTAACTGTATTTGCACATTTGCTTATTATTTTTGTTCTTCATACAGGCACATCTTGGATTTTTATTACCGCATGGTCCATGCATCATATGTTGGATAACCAATTTACGCAAGTAACTATTCTCATTGCTGAGAATATATGCACAAACGTATTTGTCAAAATCGTCTGTGCAAAATATCTTTGACTCTGTTGACAGAATCAATAATATATGTGCATGGGGTAGACCTCATTTTTGGAATTCTACAACATCAACCCGTGCACCTACATGCCCGAATATTATTTTCTCATTAATAGGGATTTAAAGTAGTCAGTTTGTCTCTAAATACTCTTGTTGTAATATGCGGTCTATTTTCTGATTTTTCTCCTAGGCTAAGTTGGGCTTTTATTTCGGGCTAGTTTGGATTGCATGTCATAGTTATAAATAGATCAGGCTTGACGTTTACCAATGTCTGATGCTCTTCTATAACTGTCGTTGATGTTGTTAACTACTCCCTTATACAGTTCACTACATATTGTGATTTGATTTCTGCGAAAGTAGTCTAAATGTGTGTTTTCTATTTTGACATACATATCAACAATGTACTGCTGGTATATGCGTCCCGCGTGTAAGATATGATTGTTTTCCCTTATTTTAAATTTGTAGCAGTAATACTCTCTACATGAGATCACTTTACCCTCTTCCGGAGGCCGCCTGCGAGCAACTAATTACCTTGTTCCTCGTGTCTTAGTAACTGATCTACATTTTGCGTAATATTGTGCCCATGAGGAAACTGTGTTTCAACATTAAGTGCATTTCTGTTTTTTTTTCTTCTTTATTATGTCTTGATGCCAGCCAGATTCACCTTTGCAAAAAAGAAGAGGATATTGAAGAGGGTCGTAACAACCATAAAAATTGCATAACTTTGTAAGTCTTGTTTTCATTTCTAAGTACTAAAATATTAGGGTTGTTTATTCTGCCCGAGTTTACGTTGTCTACAAGAATAACAACAACTTCATCAGAGCTGGGGGCATTGTATACACGTTGATCTAATGTCGGGTTCTTTGATATGAAAATTGTTGTATCCTCATGCACTTGTTGTTGTTGTGGAAAGGAATGGAAAAAGGCAACGTATGGATTTTAAGTCGTAAGTCCCATAAGTATAGAAATTATATCGGGTTTTAGATTTGAAAATGTACGTACATGTTGTTCCCTTTCCTGTATGCCGTCGAATAAATAAAGTTGCAAAAACTTGTGTTTATCTATTCTTGATTGTATGTTGGGTAAAAAATGATATAGCTGCCCTTGAAGTCTGAATACATGTATCCCTTTGTCGGTCCGCATGTCAATATGATCGTATCTTAATGAACAAATGCAAAGAAGTTGTTGTAAAGACGCGCGTATTGCCGAAAGTGATTGCCAAGAGGTGTCTGATCAGTTAAAAACCTGAGCAATGGAGGCGGTAGAGGATGACATATTTGATGTATTGTGCCACCCTAACAACACTAATTTGTAGTTTCGGAAGCAAATGTGAAGGTTGCGCATTTCGAACATTGTCGTTGTGTCGGGAGCGTCATCAGAAATGATGGTGTGTGTTCCACTCCGATTTCCAATGGAACATGGTTGGGTAATGTTCCGCATCGATTTTTTTTTTCGGAAACCATCTTGTTGGGTATAAGAGGAACTTGTCATTATTAGCTGGAGTGACGATAAATGTTTACAAGTAGAGGTGTCAAACGGGGCTAATAGGTCGGGTTCGGGTCGAGTCATTACAAGGCCGGGTTGAAATTGGGTTGGGATCAAAATAGGCTTGTTTTAAAAGCGGGTTGTCTTAGGTCGGGTCAGTTTGGGTGAGGGGTGAGTGAAGTCACCATGAGCAACTTCAAGCTTGATGCCATCAACAATGAGTTGAAATCTTTGAGGGAGTTGTGTGCTACAACTTTGAAGAACCAAGCAAGCCCTCAAGTGCAAGTGCAAGCTAATTTGTCTTCCAAGGAGGAAGATGTGAATTACATGGGAAGGAGCAATTATAACAACTATCAAGGCCCAAGGAACTTCAACAACAACCGGCAATTCAACAATTACCGGCCTAACCACAACCATCCCGGGTTTTCCTATTCTAACCCGGATGGAGCCTTGAACCCTCCTGCTTCCACAAGCACAACTCCACCGCCAAAAGCTTCACAAGAACCTCCACCCGGATTTACTCAACCTCCAAAGGATAGAACCGAAATGATGTTTGAGCAATTGCTTGGAAGGTTGAGTGGTCTTGAGAGCACGGTGACTTCTATTTCCAAGGCTCAAAAGGTCTTGGAAGCACAAGTGTTCCAAAAGGCGGGTGAAGCCCATAGAGATCCGGAAAAGCTTCCCGGAAGAACCGAAGATAATCCAAGAGGCCAAGTGTTGGCTATTACAACAAGGAGTGGGCTAAGCATGAAGGATCCCTCACCTAAGGGAAATGACAAAGGGAAGCAAGTGGTGAATGAAGAAGAGCAATTGCAAGAAGATGGAGGGAAGAGCAAGGAAGATGAGCCATCATATGTGGCACCACCTCCATACAACCCACCACTACCATTCCCACAATCACGAGCGAGAGCTCGTTTGGACAAACACTTTGGTAAATTCCTTGAACTTATGTCTAAATTGCATATTAACATTCCGTTCATGGATGCTATTCTAGGTATGCCGGCATATGGCAAGTTTTTGAAGGAAATACTCTCCAACAAGAGGAAGTTGGAGGAGTATGGGGAGGTAAGGATGACTAAGAGGTCCTCGGAGTTGATTCAAACGATGAAGGAGGAGATGCCTCCTAAGCTAAGAGATCCGGGATCCTTTTGTGTGCCAATCGGAGTAGGAGAAGTGAAGTATGACGCCCTATGTGATCTTGGGGCAAGTGTAAGCATCATCCCGCTTGCACTTTGCAACAAGGTTGGGCTAGGAGAGCCAAAGCCGGTCAAGATGACCCTTTACATGGCGGACCGCTCAATCACTCATCCGGTTGGGATCTTGGAAGACATTTCGGTGCAACTAGGGAAGTTCTATGTGCCCATAGACTTCGTTGTTTTGGATATCCCGGCGGACTATCCGTTTCCTATCATCTTGGGGAGACCTTTCCTAGCTACTTCCGGATGTTTGGTGGATTGCAAGAATGGAATTCTCTCTTTCAACATTGGAGAAGAGAACATCAAGTTTAATTTGTCCACAATGATAAAGGGGCCAGCCCTAGGTGAAGATGTCTTCAACATTGTTGAGGAAGAGGAGTCTAGAGAGGTTGTGAGCTCAATCTTGCTTAAGGATCCACTTGAGAAGGTTCTTAGCTCAAGTTTGATGGAGGAAGGAGTTGAGGAGAGTAGCAATGAAGTAATCAAGGCCTTGAATGCATTGGACGAGCTACCAAGTGTTGGATTTGAAGTACTAGAGGAAGAGAGAATCACCCAGAAAAATCGGACAGAGGAGGCCAGATCGGCCGATTTTCCTACTTGTCCTGAAGTGCCATCAAATTTTGCAAATACAGAAACTGAGATCGACCTACACTCAGGAAAATCGGCCGATTTTCCTGAATGGGCCGATTTTCCTGAGTCTTTTGAGCATCATCCAAGTATTTGTGAGCAATCATCAAGGGACTTAGGGGAGGCTTCCATGGCTTTGCAATCATCTCAACCTACATTGTATGGATCATCTTCAACCGAAAAAGGTCCTCCTCAACTTGATCTTAAACCTCTTCCTTCTCATTTAAAGTATGCTTTCCTTGGTTCAAATTCTACTTATCCGGTGATTGTGAATGCATCTTTGAATGATGATGAGCTTAATAGATTGTTGAATGAATTGAAACTGCATAGGAAGGCAATAGAATACATCATTGATGACCTTGTTGGCATTAAGCCCTCTTTGTGCATGCATAAGATATTGATGGAAGATGAACATAAACCCTCTATTGAATATCAAAGAAGATTGAATCCTATAATGAAAGAGGTAGTCAAGAAAGAGATCATTAAGTTGCTAGATGCGGGAATAATTTACCCTATTTCGGATAGTAAGTGGGTTAGTCCCGTGCATGTAGTTCCTAAGAAGGGTGGGATGACCGTTGTTACGCTAGGAAATAGCACAAAAAGCTTTATATTTATAACTCGAACTAAATCCTAAACTACCTAGCGAAACCCGCAGTGTACGGGACGTTCGTAGAAAGATAAGTATTCCGAGGTCGAACTCGAAGACTAAGGTGAAATTGATTCAAATCGTGATTGAGTTTAGTAAGGATCTAAGTTGAAGGAAAAGACAGAAATAAAGAAACAAAAATCTCAAATGTTTTGGTTGGTTTTTGGTGATCTCAATTCATGCAAGATAAACAATCAAACTAAACTAAGAATCAACACAAATGGACAAGTTAAACAAGATAATGATCAAAGAAAGAAAAGACGGATTCTAGGGGTCGGAAATTCCGGTTATGGCATAGAACTCAAGTTATCTATTCATTCTTTGGATTTCACTATGATATGTTGGGTTTAAGTGTTTCTAAATTGGGATCAATTACCGGGTAGGTCTCATGGTCCATCTAGTCCACACCTAAGGTCTCATTACCGGTTAAGTCTCTAAGAACCTAAGGTTAGGAATTCCACACAAACCGGATTCGTTAATTAGGGATCTAACCTATCCTTACCGGGTAAGTCTTGGAAAGGGAGATCCTAAGCAACTATCCTAGCACATCTAATCCAATGACGGCTTATTAGGCTCACCACTACCTAAGGGTTGCTATTTTAAATTCTAAGGGCAAGGATCACCGGGTAAGTCTCTCCTAACACTTAGTCACTACACTAGGTCACCCTAGGGTAGGTTAAACTTTAGCAAACACTTAGGGTTTCAACATTTTATAGGTCTAAGGCAAGATCCTTCGAACCAGGGAGAATCACGGTTTGTTCTACTTAAACCACGGCCGTGGTTCTTCAAGAACTACCCGTGATTTCTAACAGCAGGTACGTTCATAAACAAAAGTCATCCAAAGGTAAATCTAAGTCCGTCCTATCATAGCTCTAGCCATAACCATCCTTTCATTACCCTAGAACCACATCAATTTAGCCTACAACATTCATAATGGAAATCAAAGCAAACAAACATAAAATCATAACATCCATTGCAAGATAATGAAATAAAAGAGATGAACAAGTGAACTTCAAAAACAAAACCAATCTGAAAATGGAATTAGAACAACTTACAACCCTTCCAAAAGAAGGTTCAAGGGTTCACAAAACTCTAGAAATAGAATCCGAAACACAAGAAAGCTATGGTGTGTGTTCTTCTCTCCTCTTCAATGGAACCTTTCTTCTTCTCTTTGGCACTTTTCTTCCTAGAAAAATCTTCTTCTTGAGAGAATATATTTGTTAGAGAGAAATGGATAATGGATGAGCTGCTCCCCAAACTACCCAGCTGCCTCTCACAATCCATGAAGGACCATTTTTATAACAAACTTGCATGAGCTGTCCATGAGAATCGTGGCACAGCTGTCACGAGAATCTGGCAAAATCCACGGTCATTTCCACGGCCATGGTTTGTCAGAGAACCGTGATTTTATGCAGAAACTTTGCCTTGGATCATTAAGCTGTAATTTGGTGCATGACTAGTGTTGGTAAGGCTCCATGAGTCCTCCTCAGCCCTTGGCTTGTGTCCTAATGCGTCCGGGAGTGTGTCATCTAAATGAACGATCCTTAAACGCATCGTTTTAGCTCTAAACTTCCCGAAATACCTATAAAACGCACACAAGTCCGTGTAGACGTCTATCTCGACAAAGTACATGATTTGAGTGCAAAACGTCTTGAACTAATGCTAAACCGTGCATGAATGAGTGAGAAATCTACCTAGATGACTACTTAAATCTAGATCATAAATCGTGTTATCAAAATACCCCATACTTAAGGTTTGCTCGTCCCCGAGCAAATGTTCAACTATGAAATACAAGATAGCATGATTTATGCATGCAGAAAAACGGCAAAATCTTTTTGGGTTTGTGCTTCTACTATTGGATCACCTTCATAGTCATGTTTCATGGCAATTGGACAAGCAATTATGTATCAAACAAATGAAGGCATGGAAAGACAATTGTACTTAACTCAAAGACATGCATGAGATGTAAAGATAAGGAAGTCAAGAAGATCAAGAGTATATCCAATCTAGATTACTAAGTCTTACAAACATGCAAGTAGGTCATAAGGTCTTGTGACATAAAAGGCCAAGAAACGTTGTGATTGAGTGGGGGATTTTCTAGGTTATGTGATGCTAATCCGGGAATGGAACTAACTTCACTTCCTTGTCCTCGATCAACTTCCCCCAAGTGTATATTTTTTTCTTATCTTGCTTTCTTTTCTTTTTCTTGACTTGTTTTTGAGACAATGGCATTGGTGTACAATAGCCGAAACATCGGTGATTAGCCATCCTCGGGCTTTTTCTATTTTTTCTAGGGTTGGGTTCGGTACATTACCAACTTATTTTTACCCTTACCACCTACCAACCAACTATAATTGCTAATGAGAAATCTTGTACCATTACCAACCACCTAAACCCATTTACCAACTCTTCGGTACACCAACTTTTTCGGTTGGTTCGGTTGGTAATGACATTTTACCAACTTATATGTTTGCTAAAATTAAATTTAAATAAGACAAGAACTTCATCAATTCAACAATCCACAAATTTGTGTACAATATATATGTTTAACAAGTTTATGGAACTTCATTAATTACAAACCAAACAAAAATATTTAAATATGCAATCATCATCCCAATCTCGACTTGTGCTCCACATGATATCATATTGAATCGAGCTAGAGCTTGTTGCATTCCTTCCTGCCTCATAGCCTTGATTGAAAGCATTCTTTTCCAAATGAATGAAGATTAGATAACAGAACAAATGCTATAATAGTAAAAAAAAAATAATAAAGAACACATATTTTTACATTAATAAGCTAAAGTTAGGTTTAGTAACTTGACTACATAAGAAACAACATAAATAGATGTTGTTATAGTACATAAGCATCCCCATCATCTGATTCATGATACACTACCCTACCCTAATCAATCGATTCATGAGATACTAGCTAGAAAAGGATATATGATACACAAGTACAATACCCTAATCAATCGATTCAACAAATCCTTATCCAGCAGATTATTCAAGTTCAAAATTCGTACCACTTGAGCAAGTCGATTCAATCGCAAAGAAGAAAAATATCTGAAAGTTCTCTATCGATTGTAGGGCTTCTCGTAGTATTGAACGAGCTGATTGCTTCTCTTCTAGGGTTCTAAACTTCTAACGGGTTGATTGATCTGCAGAGAACCAAGAGTAAAGAGAATACATTATGTAAGAGAATCAAGAGAACAAAAGATCAAAAGAGATGAAAATCATGAGAAAGGGATGAGTATTAGCATATTAGGTTTCAGCTGCGGTGGAAAGCAAGAATAGTAGAGAGCTTGAAATTCCTATTTCAATTTGGGATTTGGGAAGTCCTATAGGGAGTAAAGTGTATAATTATACATGAATTTACATCTAATGGTACAAAAGAATTGCATATATAATTATATATGAAGTACTATATTAAGATTAGTATGTATATATTATTTTATTTTTTTATAAAAAAAACTCGGTTGGTACGGTAATCCCGTGGTACGCGGATATTGTTACCACCTACCAACCAACTCTTTGTAGTTGGTTCGGTAGTACCGTACCAATTAAATTGGTAACCAACATGTTGGTAACCAATTTAATTGGTTCGGTTGGTAAGCCTCGGTATGGTTTCGTTTGGCTCATTATATCCAGCCCTAATTTTTTCGAGGTGCATCCACACCGGGCACACATACCAAAGCTCGTTAGGGCTATTGATTCATTTGACTTTGGCAAGGCACCAACACCCGATTATGTGAAGTGTACCGAGTTACTTGTCATTTGAACCAACGCCCCCAAACCTATATTGTTGGCTACACTTCCACAATAATTTCAGCATTTTTATTCATGACATTCCTTTCATCAATATCTTTACCCCACACTTGCTTTTCACACACTTCAACATACTAGCATGCTCCTATTCCCGGATGGGTTAAAAGAGGTCAATTTTATATCGATTGAGGTGCTTAAACAATCATGATCAAGATGAGAAGTAGAGAAAGATGAAATGCCTCATTCATTCCTAGATGGTATGCAAGAACTATCATGTAATTTCGATTTTCAATACTCCATCCGTTCTAGGCAAACATCATAGTCACAAATCATTCATAGAATTCAAGAGAAGTAGTTCAAGTCCACATATGCATTTATCAATTCAATACATAAGGCCATTCATAGCCAATTCACAAGACAAGATTTCATCATTAGGATCATATCCAAGCCTAGAAAGCACAAAAATTTTTAAATTATCTGATTTTTATGGGATTTTCGATTTAAGTATGTACAATGCAAGACATGTGCGAATTTTAAGCTATCCTAGATGCTCATCATGCAAGGGATCATGCGAACCCCACCCCATACTTAGAAACACATTGTCCCCAATGTGGTATACAAGTAAAGAGAGTGAAAGAAGGTTCTCACAATGTAAAAGTGTTTGCTATGGTATTCGGGATTGTTCAAGTGAATTGATGTTGGATGATCCTATCAACCATGGTAGAGAGCTCTAAGCATCCATCAAAGCTTCGAAACCCGCGCTAGGCACCGCTAGCCGTCCAAGTTCCGCGTCCGCTCCACCCATAATTGGTGAGGGTTTCATCATCATCATTCATATGTCAAGAAAGGCTTCCAAAGCCACTAATGCTTCTAGCACACACACGAAACACGAAACACACAAAGCACACAAAAACAGAAAAATCCAAGCAAAAATGAAAAATGAAAAGGGAAAAATGTTACCGATGGGTTGCCTCCCACCAAGCGCTTCTTTAAGGTCATTAGCTTGACCAAACTCGGGAGCGTCTATTCAAGGTGAAGCGGGGCAATCATGTCTATCGGGGCTCCCGGAATATACTTCTTCAAGCGATGCCCATTCACTTTGAAAATTCCACAATGCTCCCCTCCTATCTCAATAGCTCCGTGGGGAAAGATCTTCTTCACCACATATGGCCCGGTCCATCTTGATTTGAGCTTTCCGGGAAAGAGCCTTAGCCTTGAGTTGAAGAGAAGGACAAGATCTCCTTCACTCAACTCCTTGGGGATAATCCTCTTGTCATGCCATCATTTGGTTCTCTCCTTGTAGATCCGGGCATTCTCATAGGCTTCCAACCGGAGCTCCTCAAGGGCGTTTATATCAAGCAACCTCTTTTCTCCCGCCTCCTTGAGGTCAAAATTTAGCCACTTAATGGCCCAATAAGCTCTATGCTCCATTTCCACCGGAAGATGGCAAGATTAGCCATAGACTAACTTGTAAGGAGTGGTGCCAATCGGTGTCTTGAAGGCGGTTCTATATGCCCACAATGCGTCATTGAGCTTCATAGCCCAATCCTTTCTAGTCCTAGACACCGTCTTCTCAAGAATGGCCTTTATCTCTCGGTTGGAGATCTCCACTTGGCCACTAGTTTGGGGATGGTAAGGTGTTGCCACCTTGTGAGTCACCCCATACTTAGCCAAAAGTGCCCCAAAATTCCTATTTGTGAAGTGCTTCCCTCCATCACTAATGATCACCCTTGGTGTTCCAAACCTAGGGAAGATCACTCGGTTGAAGAACCGTACCACCACCTTGGCATCATTTGTAGGAGAGGCGATTGCCTCCACCCATCTTGACACATAGTCCACCGCCAATAGGATGTAGAGATTTCCACATGAAGAAGGGAATGGTCCCATGAAGTCCACACCCCACACATCAAATATTTCAACTTCTTGGATGTTGTTCAAGGGCATTTCATTCCTCCTTGAGATGTTGCCCGTCCTTTGGCAAGCATCACATGCCGGTACAAAACCTTGCACATCTCTAAACAAGTTAGGCCAATAAAAACCGGATTGCAATACCTTTGCACACGTTTTGTGTGAGCTAGCATGGCCTCCACATGGTAAGGAGTGACAATGCCGGATCACACTCTCCACTTCATCTTCCGGTATGCATCTTCTAAGCACCCCATCCGGGCCTCTCTTGAATAAAAGTGGCTCACTCCAATAGTAATGCCTCACATCGTTAAAGAACTTCTTCCTTTGTGCATATGTTAATCCGGGAGGCACTTCCTCACACACTAAGTAGTTTACGATGTCGGCGTACCATGACTCATTTCCTCTAGCCACTTGGAACAAGCATTCCTCCACCATTTGCAATTGTTCATCCCGGAATGAGTCATCTATCGGGATGTTGTCTTTCCCAAGCTCCAATGGTGGGAGTCTACTAAGGTGATCCGCCACGGAGTTTTCGGATCCCTTCTTGTCCCGTATCTCCAAATCAAACTCTTGAAGAAGAAGGATCCACCGAATCAACCTTGGTTTGGCATCCTTCTTTGTAAGTAGATAACGGATCGCCGCATGATCCGTATAAACTATGACCTTCGCTCCAACAAGGTATGAGCGGAACTTCTCAAATGCATACACAACCGCTAGCAACTCTTTCTCGGTGGTAGCATAATTGAGTTGGGCATCATCTAGCGTCTTGCTAGCATAGTAAATAGCATGAGTACGCCCTTCTTTCCTTTGCCCTAAAACAGCCCCAACGGCTACATCGCTCGCATCACACATGATCTCAAATGGTAGACTCCAATCCGGAGGTTGCATGATAGATGCGGAGATCAAGGCGTTCTTCAACCTACAAAACGCTTCAAGACAATCTTTGGAAAAAACAAAATCAACATCTTTCATTAGTAGGTTAGTGAGAGGCTTAGAAATTTTAGAGAAATCTTGAATGAACCTCCGGTAAAAACCGGCATGCCCTAAGAAACTCCTTACCCCCTTCACCGAGGTAGGTGGTGGCAACTTCTCTATTGTTTCAATCTTAGCCCTATCAACCTCAATGCCACGGTTAGACACCAAGTGCCCTAACACAATCCCTTCACTTACCATGAAGTGGCATTTTTCCCAATTTAAGACAAGATTTGTCTCCTCACATCTTTGCAACACTAATGACAAGTTAGCCAAGCAATCATCGAAAGAAGAACCATAAACAGAGAAATCATCCATGAACACTTCCATGATATTTTCTATGTATTCCGAAAAGATAGCCATCATACACCTTTGGAAGGTGGCGGGTGCATTACACAACCCAAATGGCATTCTCCTATATGCAAAGGTACCCCATGGACATGTAAAAGTTGTTTTCTCTTGGTCATCGGGGTGGATAGGGATTTGGAAGAATCCACTATAGCCATCTAGATAGCAAAAATGAGAGTGTTGAGCTAACCTTTCTAGCATTTGGTCAATGAAGGGGAGAGGGAAGTGATCTTTCCTAGAGGCCATGTTCAACTTGCTATAATCGATGCACATTCTCCACCCCGTAACCGTCCTAGTCGGTATTAGTTCATTGTTCTCATTAGTTACTACCGTCATTCCACCCTTCTTAGGCACTACATGAACGGGGCTAACCCACTTACTATCCGAGATAGGGTAGATAATTCCCACATCTAGCAACTTAATGAATCCTTTTTGACTACCTCTTTCATTATAGGATTCAATCTCCTTTGATGTTCAATAGAGGGTTTGTGGTTATCTTCCATCATTATCTTATGCATGCACAGAGATGGTTTAATGCCAACCAAATCATCAATAGTATAACCAATGGCTTTCCTATGCAATCTTAGTTCATGCAGCAATTTAGCAAGTTCATCATCACTCAAGCATGCATTAACAATTACAGGGTATGTAGAATTATCACCAAGAAATGCATACTTTAAATGAGAGGGGAGGGGTTTAAGTTCAAGTGAGGGAGGACCTTTATCGGTTGAAGACGATCCAAATAAGGTTGGATGAGATGAATCTAAAGCAAATGAAGACTCCCCATGGCTCCTAGAAGCTTGATCATCATCAAGAGCTGATTTAGGGAAAACCACGGTTGGAAACACGGGTTGCTCATTTTCCACGACCGTGGTTCTTACCAAGCTTGCTTCTCGGAGTTGTCCAGAAAGTTTGACGGCCGTGGTTTGTAAATCTCGACCGTGGAACTTGCAGCTGTTCAACACTTCTTCGTGGCTTTCAAATCCAACTTTTGGCTCCTCTTCCAATGCATCCAAGGCTTTGATCTCTTCATTGCAAGCCTCCTCATCATCTTCCTCCATCATGCTTAAGGTAAGAACCTTTTCCAAAGGATCCTTGATCAAGATCGAGCTCACAACTCCTCTAGATTCTTCTTGCTCGATTATGTTGAAGACATCTTCATCAAGGGTTGGCCCTTTCATCATGGTAGACAACTTGAACTTGATGTTCTCTTCTCCAATGTTGAAGGAGAGAGTCCCGTTCTTGCAATCCACTAAGCATCCGGAAGTGGCTAGGAAAGGTCTTCCTAAGATGATAGGAACCGGATAATCCGCCGGAATGTCCAACACTACAAAATCGATAGGCACGTAGAATCCTCCTAGCTGCACCGGAATGTCCTCTAGAATCCCAACCGGATGAGTGATAGAGCGGTCCGCCATATAGAGGGTCATCTTGACCGGTTTTGTCTCTCCTAGCCCGACCTTGTTGCAAAGTGCAAGCGGTATGATGCTTACACTCGCCCCAAGATCACAAAGGGCCTCGTACTTCACGTCTCCTACTCCAATTGGAACGCAAAAAGAACCCGGATCTCTTAGCTTGGGAGGCATTTCCTCCTTCATCGTTTGGATCAACTCCGAGGATCTCTTGGTCATCCTTATCTCCCCATACTCCTCCAACTTCCTTTTGTTGGAGAGTATTTCTTTCAAAAACTTGCCATACGCCGGCATTCCTAAGATGGCATCCATGAACGGAATGTTAATATGTAACTTGGACATTAGTTCAAGGAACTTACCAAAATGATTGTCTAAACGAGCTCTCGCTCTTGATTGTGGGAATGGTAGTGGTGGCTTGTATGGAGGTGGTGCCACATAGGTTGGCTCTACATCCTTGCTCTTGCCTCCATCTTCTTGCTTTCTTCCCTCTTCTACCACTACTTGCTTTCCCTTGGCATTGTCCTTGGGCAAAGGATCCTTCATACTCAACCCACTCCTCGTTGTGATAGCCAACACTTGTCCTCTTGGGTTGTCTTCGGTTCTTCCGGGAAGCTTTCCCGGATCTCTATGGGCTTCACCCGCTTTTTGGAACACTTGAGCTTCCAAGACTTTTTGAGCCTTAGAGATTGAGGTTACGGTGCTCTCAAGACCACTCAACCTTCCTAGCAATTGCTCAAACATCATTTCGGTTCTATCCTTGGGAGGTTGAGTAAATCCGGGTGGAGGTTCTTGTGAAGCTTTTGGTGGTAGAGTTGAGCTTGTGGAAGCGGGAGGGTTCAAAGCTCCATCCGGATTAGAGTAAGAAAATCCGGGGTGGTTGTGGTTTGGCCGGTAATTGTTGAATTGCCGGTTGTTGTTGAAATTTCTTGGGCCTTGGTAATTGTTGAAGTTGCCCCTTCCCATATAATTCACATCCTCCTCCTTGGAAGACAAGTTAGCTTGTGGAAGCACTTGAGGAGTTGCTTGGCTCTTCAAGGTTGTAGCACACAACTCCCTCAAGGATTTCAACTCATTGTTGATGGCGTCAAGCTTGAAATTGCTCATGGTGACTTCACTCACCTCATATGCTCCCGCCTTTCTTCCTTCACTCTTCCTATGAGAGTACTTCTCAATTACTAGAGCTTGCTTCTCCACAAACTCCCAAGCATCATCTACATATTTCTCCATAAATGTCCCACCGGAAAGAGATTGAAGCTTGAATTGGCTATCTTCATCAAGTCCCTTGAAATAGATCTCCAATAGCTCAATTTTTGGTATGCCATGGTGTGGACAATCTAGGAGAAGGTCTTTGAATATCTCCAAAGACTTGAACAAACTTTCTCTATCCCTCATCACGAAGGCATTGATCTTCCCTCTTAATTCGGTGGTCTTGGAAGGTGGGAAGAACTTGGTCAAGAACTCGGTTGTCATCTCCTCCCAAGTACCAACTCGCCCTTGTGGAATAGATTGATACCAAGCCAAGGCTTTATCCTTAAGAGAGAAGGAAAAAGCCCTAAGCTTATGGTTGTTGCTCTCCAATCTTGGCGGCCTAAGAGTCTCCATCAAAATCTCGTAGTTCATCAAATGTTGGTGAGGAGACTCTCCTTCCATCCCTCCAAATTGATTATGCCAGATCATTTGTAGAACTTGAGGGCGGAGCTCATAGTAGTGGGTTGCGGGATCTCCTAGATTCACACCCGGTCGGTGTGCTCTTTGTGCCGGATCCATAAGTCTCCCTAGGGTTTGTGGCTCCTCGATAGCAATGGGAACAACCCTAACATTGGCCGCCGGCTGCGGTTGTGGTGGAGGAGGTGGAGGTTGTCGGCGATTAAGCTCTCCTTGAACAAGGGCTTGCCTAATCTCTTCAATCTCCCTCCTAGTTTCCTCTTGCCTCTCATTGGCAAGTCTCCTTTCTTCCTCCAAGAGCTCATCTCTTAGCCTTATTTGTTCTAAGGCTTCATCCAACTCAGCTTGAAGATTTCTACCGGCCATCTCTTTCTCTTTTCGGATGTTCTTGGATCTAGATCGAAGGGTTTTCTCCGGTTCGGGATCGAATGGAGCTAAATCCTTGCCACGAGATCTTCGCATACACTTAAAGAGTAATAGATGTCCTGAAAAGCAAAGACACAAACCAAAAGAGATCAAAAGCAACAAGAAAGATCTACACTAGAAACAATCACAAAATAGACTCAATCTAGACCTAGTCCCCGGCAACGGCGCCAAAAACTTGTTACGCTAGGAAATAACACAAAAAGCTTTATATTTATAACTCGAACTAAATCCTAAACTACCTAGCGAAACCCGCAGTGTACGGGACGTTCGTAGAAAGATAAGTATTCCGAGGTCGAACTCGAAGACTAAGGTGAAATTGATTCAAATCGTGATTGAGTTTAGTAAGGATCTAAGTTGAAGGAAAAGAAAGAAATAAAGAAACAAAAATCTCAAATGTTTTGGTTGGTTTTTGGTGATCTCAATTCATGCAAGATAAACAATCAAACTAAACTAAGAATCAACACAAATGGACAAGTTAAACAAGATAATGATCAAAGAAAGAAAAGACGGATTCTAGGGGTCGGAAATTCCGGTTATGGCATAGAACTCAAGTTATCTATTCATTCTTTGGATTTCACTATCATATGTTGGGATTAAGTGTTTCTAAATTGGGATCAACTACCGGGTAGGTCTCATGGTCCATCTAATCCACACCTAAGGTCTCATTACCGGTTAAGTCTCTAAGAACCTAAGGTTAGGAATTCCACACAAACCGGATTCGTTAATTAGGGATCTAACCTATCCTTACCGGGTAAGTCTTGGAAAGGGAGATCCTAAGCAACTATCCTAGCACATCTAATCCAATGGCGGCTTATTAGGCTCACCACTACCTAAGGGTTGCTATTTTAAATTCTAAGGGCAAGGATCACCGGGTAAGTCTCTCCTAACACTTAGTCACTACACTAGGTCACCCTAGGGTAGGTTAAACTTTAGCAAACACTTAGGGTTTCAACATTTTATAGGTCTAAGGCAAGATCCTTCGAACCAGGGAGAATCACGGTTTGTTCTACTTAAACCACGGCCGTGGTTCTTCAAGAACTACCCGTGATTTCTAACAGCAGGTACGTTCGTAAACAAAAGTCATCCAAAGGTAAATCTAAGTCCGTCCTATCATAGCTCTAGCCATAACCATCCTTTCCTTACCCTAGAACCACATCAATTTAGCCTACAACATTCATAATGGAAATCAAAGCAAACAAACATAAAATCATAACATCCATTGCAAGATAATGAAAGAAAAGAGATGAACAAGTGAACTTCAAAAACAAAACCAATCTGAAAATGGAATTAGAACAACTTACAACCCTTCCAAAAGAAGGTTCAAGGGTTCACAAAACTCTAGAAATAGAATCCGAAATACAAGAAAGCTATGGTGTGTGTTCTTCTCTCCTCTTCAATGGAACCTTTCTTCTTCTCTTTGGCACTTTCCTTCCTAGAAAAATCTTCTTCTTGAGAGAATATATTTGTTAGAGAGAAATGGATAATGGATGAGCTGCTCCCCAAACTACCCAGCTGCCTCTCACAATCCATGAAGGACCACTTTTATAACAAACTTGCATGAGCTGTCCATGAGAATCCTGGCACAGCTGTCACGAGAATCTGGCAAAATCCACGGTCATTTCCATGGCCGTGGTTTGTCAGAGAACCGTGATTTTATGCAGAAACTTCGCCTTGGATCATTAAGCAGTAATTTGGTGCATGGCTAGTGTTGGTAAGGCTCCATGAGTCCTCCTCAGCCCTTGGCTTGTGTCCTAATGTGTCCGGGAGTGTGTCATCTAAATGAACGATCCTTAAACGCATCGTTTTAGCTCTAAACTTCCCGAAATACCTACAAAACGCACACAAGTCCGTGTAGACGTCTATCTCGACAAAGTACATGATTTGAGTGCAAAACGTCTTGAACTAATGCTAAACCGTGCATGAATGAGTGAGAAATCTACCTAGATGACTACTTAAATCTAGATCATAAATCGTGTTATCAACCGTAGTGACTAATGAGAACAATGAACTAATCCCAACTAGGACGGTTACGGGATGGAGGATGTGTATTGACTATAGGAAATTGAACATGGCCTCTAGGAAGGATCACTTCCCTCTTCTTTTCATTGACCAAATGCTAGAAAGGTTAGCTCAACATTCTCACTTTTGCTACCTAGATGGCTATAGTGGATTCTTCCAAATCCCCATCCACCCCGATGACCAAGAGAAAACCACATTTACATGTCCATGGGGTACATTTGCATATAGGAGAATGCCATTTGGGTTGTGTAATGCACCCGCCACCTTTCAAAGGTGTATGATGGCCATATTTTCTGAATATATTGAGAATATCATGGAGGTGTTTATGGATGATTTTTCCGTTTATGGATATTCGTTTGATGATTTCCTAGCTAACTTGTCTTTGGTGCTTAAGAGATGTGAGGAGACAAATCTTGTCTTGAATTGGGAAAAATGTCACTTCATGGTAAGTGAAGGTATTGTGTTGGGACACTTGGTGTCCAACCGTGGCATTGAGGTTGATAGGGCCAAGATTGAAACGATAGAGAAGTTGCCACCACCTACCTCGGTGAAGGGGGTAAGGAGTTTTCTAGGGCATGCCGGTTTTTACCGGAGGTTTATTAAAGATTTGTAAGCCTCTTACTAACCTACTAATGAAGGATGTTGAGTTTGTTTTCTCCAAGGATTGCCTTGAAGCTTTTTGTAGGTTGAAGAACGCTTTGATCTCCGCACCTATCATGCAACCTCCGGATTGGAGTTTACCGTTTGAGATTATGTGCGATGCAAGCGATGTAGCCGTTGGGGCTGTTTTGGGGCAAAGGAAAGATGGGCGCACACATGCCATCTATTATGCTAGCAAGATGCTAGATGATGCCCAACTTAACTATGCCACAACCGAGAAAGAGTTGCTAGCGGTGATGTATGCCTTTGAGAAGTTCCGCTCATATCTTGTTGGAGCAAAGGTCATTGTGTACACGGATCATGCTGCGATCTGTTATCTCCTTACAAAGAAGGATGCCAAGCCTAGATTGATTCGGTGGATCCTTCTTCTTCAAGAGTTTGATTTGGAGATCCGGGACAAGAAGGGGTCCGAAAATTCAGTGGCGGATCACCTTAGTAGACTCCCACCATTAGAGCTTGAGAGAGATGATATCCCGATTGATGACTCATTCCGAGATGAGCAATTGCAAATGGTGGAGGAGTGCTTGTTCCAAGTGTCTAGAGGAAGTGAGCCATGGTATGCCGACATTGTGAACTATCTTGTGTGTGAGGAAGTGCCTCCCGGTTTGACATATGCCCAAAGAAAGAAGTTATTCAAAGATGTGAGGCACTACTATTGGAGTGAACCATTTTTGTTCAAGAGAGGGCCGGATGGAGTGTTTAGAAGATGCATACCGGAGGATGAGGTGGAGAGTGTGATCCGCCATTGTCACTCCTTGCCATGTGGATGGCATGCTAGCTCACACAAGACATGTGCTAAAGTGTTGCAATCGGGCTTCTTTTGGCCAAGTTTGTTCAAGGATGTACAAAACTTTGTGGTAGCTTGTGATGCTTGCCAAAGGACGGGCAATATCTCAAGGAGGAATGAGATGCCCTTGAACAACATACAAGAGGTAGACATATTTGATGTGTGGGGTGTGGACTTCATGGGACCATTCCCTTCTTCATGTGGCAACCTCTACATCCTATTGGCGGTAGACTATTTTTCGAGGTGGGTGGAGGCAATCGCCTCCCCCACAAATGATGCCAAGGTTGTGGTGCGGTTCTTCAACCGAGTGATCTTTCCTAGGTTTGGAACACCAAGGGTGATCATAAGTGATGGAGGGAAGCACTTCACTAATAGGAACTTTGGGGCACTTTTGGCTAAGTATGGGGTGACTCATAAGGTGGCAACACCTTACCATCCCCAAACTAGTGGCCAAGTGGAGATCTCCAACCGGGAGATAAAAGGGATACTTGAGAAGACGGTTTCTAGAACAAGAAAGGATTGGGCTATGAAGCTCGATGATGCTCTGTGGGCTTATAGAACCGCTTTCAAGACACCAATTGGCACCACTCCCTACAAGCTAGTTTATGGCAAGTCTTGCCACCTTCCGGTAGAGATGGAGCATAGAGCATATTGGGCCATAAGGTGGCTGAATTTTGACCTCAAAGAAGCCGGTGAGAAGAGGTTGCTAGACATGAACGCCCTTGAGGAGATCCGGTTGGATGCTTATGAAAATGCTCGGATCTACAAGGAAAGGACCAAGCATTGGCATGACAAGCGCCTCATCCCAAAGGAGTTGAGTGAGGGTGACTTAGTGCTTCTCTTCAACTCGAGGCTGCGGCTTTTCCCCGGAAAGCTCAAGTCAAGATGGACGGGTCCTTATGTTGTGAAGAAGGTCTTTCCTCATGGAGCGGTGGAGATAGGAGGAGATCATTGTGGCAACTTTAAGGTGAATGGGCACCGTTTGAAGAAGTACATCCCGGAAGCCCCGGTGGAAGTGATTGCCCCACTTCACCTTGAGTGAAACGCTCCTGAATTTGGTCAAGCTAATGACCTTAAAGAAGCGCTTAATGGGAGGCAACCCATTGGTACATATTTTTCCCTTTTGTTTTTCTTGCTTTTGTTTGATCTTACTCTTGGTGTGCTTTGTTTTTCTTTTGTGTTTTTGGTTGCTAGATCTTGTTGATTGTCATGTGTGATGAGATGTTGGAGGTCATGTGAAAACCTCATGGAACTGTTAAAGGTACAAGACCCAAGCACATGGACAAGGAAGAAACTACCCAGGAAAGGAAAGTGATGATCTCCAATCAAGCATGGGTGGAGCAGACGTGGAACTTGGACGACTTGCGGTGCCAAGCGCGGGTTCCGACACCATAATGAACATCAAGAGCTCTCTACCATCCTTGATCGATCATCCACCATCATCATTCGATGTGAACCGAAATACCAAAGCATCACCAATTTTACATTGTGAGGACTCTCTTTCACTTCTTTATTTAGTTTCCACATTGGGGACAATGTGTTTCTAAGTATGGGGTGGGGTTTTCATGATCACTTGCATGATTAGCATCTAGGATAGTTTAATATTGTCACATGTTTCATTATGTCTTGCATTGTACATATATATTTCGAAAAATCCAAAAAATCAGAAAATTTTTTTAAAAAAATTTAGTGCATCTAAGCTTGGGAATGACCCTTATGATGAGATTGTCTTGTGAATTGGCTATGGATGGCCTTATGTGTTGAATAGATGAATGCATATGTGGACTTGAAGTACTTATCTTGAAACCCATGAATGATTTGTGATCATGAATGTTTGCCTTGATTGAATTGAGGATTGAAGGTCGAAATTACATGCTAGTTCTTGCACATCATTTAGGAGTGATTAAGGCAATTCATCTTTCTCTACTTCTCATCTTGATCATGTTGTTTGAGCACCTCAATTGATGAAAAATTTACCTCTTTTGACCCATCCGGGACTAGGAGCATGTTAGTGTGTTGATGTGTGTGAAAAGCAAGTGTGGGGTAAAGTTATCGATGAAAGAATGATGTGAATGAAGTGCTGAATTTGTTGTGAAAAGTGTAGAAAAACAATATAGGTTTGGGGACGTTGGTTTAAATGACGAGTAGCTCGGCACCATTCACATAATCGGGTGTTTGTGCCTTGCCAAAGTCAAATAAACCGATAGTCCTAACGAGCTTTGGTATGTGTGCCCGGTGTGGATGCACCTCGAAAAATAAAAAAACCCGAGGACGGCTAATCACCAAGGTTTCGGCTTTTGTACACCAATGCCATTGTCTCAAAAATAAGTGAAAAAGAAAAGAAAACAAAGAAAAGATGGGGAAAATTATACACTTGTTGGGAAGTTGAGCAAAAACGAGATTGTGGAGTTAGTTCCTTTCCCGGATTAGCATCACATGACCTAAAAATTCCCACCTAATCACAACGTTTCTAAGCTTCTTCTTTTCTAAGTCCTTGTGACCTAAATGCATGTGTGTTAAGTATAATTGTCTTTCCATGCTTTCATTCATTTGATACATGATTGAACATACTCATAATCACAACGAGATTGGACATACTCATGATCATCTTGACTTCTTCATTTTCACCTCTCATACATGCTTTCTAGTTAAGTATAATTGTCTTTCCATGCTTTCATTCATTTGATACATGATTGACTATCCATTGCCATGAAACATGACTATGAAGGTGATCCAATGTTAGAAGCACAATTCCAAAAAGATTTTGTTGTTTTTCTGCATGCATAAATCACGTCATCTCCTAGTCTATAGTTGGGTCTTGCTCGGGGACGAGCAAATCTTAAGTATGGGTTATTTTGATAACGTGATTTATGACGTTAGTATAGGCATACATTTAGATAGTTTATCCCGTTATTCATGCACGGTTTGACATTAGTTCACGACGTTTACACTCATTTCGTGCATATTTCTAGAAAAGACGTCTACACGAGCTTTTGTCGGTTTTGTAGGTATTTTGGGGATCTTTTGGACATTAATCGATACATTCGAGGGTCAAGCCTCATGGTGGTACACATCCTAGGCTTTGAAGGAACATAATTGGAGCAACAAAGGACACAAGGACCCTTATTGGTGCAAGCAATGGAGCA
The DNA here is from genome assembly GCA_033239045.1 of Fagopyrum esculentum. Lineage (NCBI taxonomy): Eukaryota > Viridiplantae > Streptophyta > Magnoliopsida > Caryophyllales > Polygonaceae > Fagopyrum > Fagopyrum esculentum. Next base: position 53,538,764 of record BSUD01000004.1, read on the forward strand.
ACTCATGGCTAGACGATCATAACATGCCTCTGTTGAAGAAAATCGGACCATCACTCAGGAAAATCGGCCGATTTTCCTGACTGGGTCGATTTTTGGCCTTCAACAGCTTAAGCCACGTGTCCCACGATCTCTTAGCCCGGCCTTGCTCTTGGTGGAGAATATAAGTGGGCCTGCAAGCTGTTGCTGAGGACACCTCTCTCTCCCACATTCTCTCACACACAGCTCATGGGATTGGAGGCAAGACTTGGAGAAGAAGAAAAACTCTCTCAATTTGGAGGAGGAAGAAGAACACCAACTTAGAGTGATAGTGAGTTTTTGAGTGATTTTGAGTGATTTTTGGAGTCTTGGATTGAAGAACTATTGCAAGGATTGTTAGGAACGTTTTGGAACTTCATTTGAAGGGTTGTAAGTCTTGCTAAAACTTAGATTCAGCTGAGATTTATTGTTTTTACTTGCTTATCTTTCATCATCCATCTATGAGAACCATGTATGCTTGTGTGATGATTTTGGATCTTGATATGCATATTATTGGCTAGTTTATTGTGATTCTGGGGTGATGGATTGATGGTTATGGCTTGGTTGATGATAGAATGGACTTATATGTTAGTTTAGGATGATTTGTATGCACGAAACCTAACCTAGGAAGAAAAATCGGGCTGTTCTTCAGCCAGATCGGCCGATTTATCCATGATCCATCCGATTTTTCTCTCTGTTTCTCTTTAATTGATTGATCTATATGCTAGGATGTTAGGTTGTTGAAATCTTAGTGTTTATTAAGCATAATTTAGCTTAGGATCACCTAATGCTATCAACCTAAGTGAGGAAAGAGATCTACCCGATGATTTCCGACCTTAGATACCTAAGATAATGAACTCTAGGTAGTGGTGAGCCTCGCAAGCCGCTATTGGATTGAGTGTGCTAGGATTATCGCTTGAGACTTCCCTTTTCCGAGACTTACCCGGTAAGGAGAGGGTTGCCCCTTAAGTGGAGTCCGGTTTGTGTAGAATTCCCTACTTTAACCCCTTGAGACCTACCCGGTAATAGGAGTTTTATGCGGGATTAGCGAAGTGAGAGACCTACCCGGTAATTGCTTCCATTAGTGAAACACCCTTTCCCAACACCGCAGCTTTATCTTTAGAATCTTTAGAATCTTGAGTCCAATGCCATAACCGGAAATCTTGACCTCTAGAATCCATTTTTCTCTCTTAGATCACATATTTTGTGTTGGTGATACTTGTTTGTTTTGCTAGCTTGAGTTGTTAGTTTGATTTAGTATTTTGCATGAATTATGATCTTTGATTGATCACCTAAAAACCAAACCATAAACATTGAGATTTTCATTTCTTTATTCCTTTCTCTTTTCTTAGACTAGTTCTACACTATCTATGCTCACTTGTTGATTCGATTTCACCTTAGTCTTCGAGTTCGACCTCGGAATACTATCCTTGCTACAAAACGACCCATACATTGTGGGTTCGCTAGGAGTTAGGAAAAATATAACGAGTATAAATTTAAGGCTTATTGCGCATCTATTCCTAGACGTAACACCTTCGACTGAGTTTTTAAAAACTCAATCAAGTGAAGGTTGTAAAAGATTACTCGAGGCACTACTCGAGGTTCACTCGACCTATGTGTACATCTCTACTCGAGGTAGGAAACTTAACTCATTCCTTTGAATACTTCATTCCTCCTTCTTTCCTTTGTCATTTTTCTTCAAATCTTTTCATCTTCACTCCATGTACTATCTTTTAAGATCAAAGCAATACAAAGAACACTCATATTATTCAAAACAAAATCAAAAGAACAGAAAACATATCAATGGGTTGTGTCCCATTAAGCGCCCTTGTTTAAGGTCATAGACTCAACCCATCTTCCTTTAGGAAAGCTTAATAACATCTTTAGGCAACCATTTTGTTGAAAGAAATCATACCCACCGTGTTATTTTACCATTGAAAAACATGGTGAGAGCATGAAGGAGTTGAATTTGATTTTCGGACTTTGATGCATCTTTACCAAGCTTTCTTGTTCACTCCTTCTTGTTAGAAAATGTTAACTTGCCTTGTGCTTCAAGCTTTGTTTAACTACCCTATACTTATCTTGTACTTCTTTAGCAAGCAATGGACTTATGGGGTGAGTGGAATGAGAGTCTCTACTACTTCAGCTGCCCCATCCTTGATCAAACAATCATCACTAGACTTTGGAAGGTCACATGGAACATTCCAATGAAGTTGATCAAGATGACCATGTCAAGAATCTCTTTCTCCATTTCCAAATCTCATTCTTTAGTCTCTTTTGGAACAACTTCTTCTTCAAGAGGCACTTCTAAACTTGACTCTTCAATGCTTGGCTCCTCAATGCTTGGCACTTTAATGCTTGGATCTTCCTCAATCATCATTTTTTCTACTTGGTTTTGAAAAATATTGAGGAGCTTTAAGTGGCTTTAATGAATTTTTCACTTGTTGAGCAAATTGTTGCTCAAGAATCTCTTGTCTATTTGAAATTGATTCCACTTTGATGAGGAGCTTCTTCATCGCCTCTAGCAATCTAGATTTTTTCTTCTCTAGCAAGAACTTCTTCATGTTATATTCTCCTAGCTTCCTCTTCTTGAGCTAGTTGTTGCTCAAGCATCCATCGATATTGTGCAATGGAATCAACCTTGACATTGAGTTTTTGTAGCATTTCTTTCATTTCAAAAAGATACTCTTCATTTTCCTCTTCTTGTTGGGCATTTCATCCATCATATTCAACTTGCTCATCATATGCCTCTCTTTTTGTAGTCCACAAAGAAGATAAGCTATTAGCCATTTCTTGAAGCACAATCCACAAATCATAAACACACACCGAAGTGCATCAAAAGTAACAAAATAGTTAAACTCCCAATAAAATTTCAAACACTCAAACAAAGTCAAGAATCTCTGCGGCAACAACTAAAAACTTATGTGAAGTGAGAGACACATCAAAAATCACATATATACGGTCATTGTCAATGTAAGTACATGATGTTATTTTTCATCAAGGTTGAAATCCCAAGAGAGATTCTATATAGTTTAAAAGTATTAAGTTCAAAAGCAAGGTTTATGTATGTAAAAGAATGAAAAATGAGTGATCAATAGATCAAAACTTTGGGGGTTTTGAGTAACAAGTACCACAAGTATCAAGTATATGGAGAAAACACTAGGTTTGGGGATATTACTCCCAAACCATTGCTAGTATCATGCTCAAGAAAATTATGTTCAATCAATGAAGGGAATAGAAATAAAATGTAATTTAGGCGATCTTTGTCACAACATATGGCTTTATGTCAACTAATATGCATTCCATGGTGTTAGTTATTTGCATATTAGTTGCTTAACCTTGGTAACAACTATGATCATAATAAATAGCATAAGCATCACATGTTGTTTGCTATTGCTTTCATTATCTTTACAATCATAGTTTGTACAATAACATCAGAAGTAAGTCAATCATCCTTTCGGTCCAAATCTCCCTACTCTAGCATGATAAGTATCTCAACATTGCACAATTATCCTCATATTACTTATAAGTATCAACTTGAATGATTAATCTAGACATCATTCATTCATGCATGGAAAAATACGATGTTTTAAGGGAACAATTTAAACTAGTGATAGTCTAACTTACAACATTTAGATAATTCCAACATGAACGAATAATAATCTAGATTTTATTCTCCCTATATGCTACTAACATGCTTAATTTCCCTTCAAATCATAAACACAGCATAAGAATAATACTAGCCTAGCATGATTTGGGGATTTTCGCCCCAAAACCTAGCAAGGGAACTACTCGCATATAAAAAATGTGGACATGGTAACAGTTGAAAAAAATTCATTGTTGAAAATTAGACAAGAAATAAGGAATATAGGAAGAATAATGGATGAATTTGGACTTACCAATCCAAAGTTATGAGCAAAACAAGTTGGGGTGAAGATCCAGCCAGAACAAAATCAAGAATACCAATGCTTCTCTTTGATTGAGTCAAAATCCAGCCAATTCTCTTTCAAGTGTTGTATCTAGATCAAAAATACTAACTAAGAAAGTATTTAAAGAGGTGTATGAAGACTTGATATATTTACAATCATCCAATGTCCCTTATATAAGCCTAGAAATCGTGGTCCCCTTGGATGCAAGTGGAGCAAGTTGGAAAGTTATTTAGAGGAAGATCCTATAAGGAGGTGATGTAGAAACTCGACGTAGAGCTACCTCGAGTGGGTTGTATTCCTTGATCAAGTGAGTTTCTCTTGAACCTCGAGTTGTTCCACGGTCTTAGTCTTGCACTCTTTGCTTGAGTGTCTTGTCTTCTTCTCTCAAGTTTTTGTGTTTTTTTTGTTTGAGTGATAATGTAAGCTCGAACGATGTTGACAAATGTGAACATTGACTTCCTTGCCCGAGTGTAAGTGCACTCATTGCTCGAGTGAAATATCACTCGAGGTATCACTCAAGCAACTTTGAATCTTTTGCAGTGCATGTCTTCTTTGACGAGTAAAGTGTCTTCTTTGCTCGATTAATAATCTACAATCAAAGATAGAACGAGATCCATTTTCCATCATCTCTAAAGGAATCCTTGGTACGAACCGAAGAAGCGAGGATCCCACCAGAGCGCCTTATACTACTTCTAATAGGCCATCAACTAGATCAGAATCCGTCCCAACAAGTCTATAAGAAGTGATCCAATTTTTTTCACCGGGTCCGGGTAGAGACCAAAGATCTTGAGCGACCAATCAGGCAGAACAACTCAAAAGATAAAGAATATCATAGGAAAAATTTCCGGATTCGTCAGCTTCGATGAAATAAGACTAGGTCGCTCATTGGTATACTACTTAAAATATTTTTTATGTCTTCTTTGACGAGTAAAGTGTCTTTCTTGCTCAATTTTTATCTTTTATTTTCCCTAGTGATGATGTAACCTCGAGCTTAGGTGGCAGTTTCACCTCTAATGATTCTTTGCTCGAGTTTAGCCTTCCTGTTTTGCTCGAATTTGATTTCACTCGATACTCCAACCTTGGGTTTTTCTTCGCTCCATTGGCTTCATGTATGCATCCTAGCTTATCTTTCCTCCTTCCTTTGCTTCATGAGGATAATTAATAGTTTAAACTTCCACTATCCAATTGTTCCCACAATATTTTGTAACATACACAAATGTCATTCCTGATTCACAAATATTCATCATATATACGTGTCAGTTTGGAAAATAATTAATAGTTTAAAGTTACCCAATATACCTATTTTAACAATTATACCCACTATATCATATATGTGTCATTTCTTAATTAATCAAGCAGTAAAGTAAACCCAAACAAATTTCAATTACCTAATTAGTTTTTTCAATTACACAAGTAGTATCGTACACCCAACATAATGCATTATCCAACTAGATTTTGTGTTATTTCTTAATTACCTAATACAATGTAACTTAAACATTATCCTAAAATTATTAACTTTACATTTACCAAATATCCAACATTGTTATATATGTTAGTTACATTTTGAATTACCCTAATACCCAAACAAAATTCATTTACTCAAACATATTTCACATTTACCCAAGAGCTAACAATTACCAAATAATAATTTTCGAATTAAAAACGCTCTCTTATCTCTCATAAACCTGGAGTAAGTTCCGATCGCCCTCCCCAGTGTGCCC
>BSUD01000004.1:53546274-53719587 GCA_033239045.1 Fagopyrum esculentum
CCCCCCCCTCTGACTCCACAATTATAACCCCGCCTGCTAATCCCACTACTTACCCCATCACTTCCACTAACCCATACGTACCCCCAACAATACCTTCAATTGTTGACTCTCTCCCTAATCCGTCAACCTCTTCCACCACAACATCCCCTATCATCACCACCAACCACTCCATCCAAAACCCACAAGTTGAGGCCAACCCTAAGCCCACGGCTAACCTCCTCGTTATAGCAAGTGCTAACAAGGGTCAAACCACATCTTCTCAATGAATATTAGAATTTGCTCTTGGAATATACGGGGCCTAAATGACCCTGTAAAACATAAAGCTATCCAATCATTTGCTAAGAAGCAAAACATTGATCTTCTTGTCATCCTTGAAACAAGGCTAAGATCCAACAATGAGAAGCGTCTTGCCAAACCTCTTTTCCCTTCTTGGTGTCAGCTCTCCAACTCCTCCAATGCCCACAACTGTCGCATTTGGATTTGGTGGAACCCAAGTAAACTCCACCTCTCTACATCCCTCAAAACCGATCAGATAATCCACTATTACATAACTAAGCCTTTACCCAACCCTAATCAAGTTACAAGACTTGAAGTATCCTTCATCTATGCTCACAACACCCCTGAGGATCGGCATGACCTGGGCAGCCATATCTACTATCAGAATGCTCAACACTTCTAACCCTTGAGCATTACTTGGTGACTTTAATGTCACCCTCTCCCCTGATGAGAAATTGTCCAATAATCTCCCATGCATCACACAAACTTCCGATGAGATTGCTACCTGCTTTGAAGCCAACAACATCTCTGGTCACCCTTATTCTGGATGTAAATTCACCTAGAACAACAAACAAATCGGTACTCGAACCTGGTGCAAGCTAGACCGCATCATCACAAACTCTACATGGCGCACATCCTTCCCCACTCCAAAGCTCATTTTGACCACCCGGATGTGTCTGATCATTCGCCTATTATTCTCATCATCGAGTCGTCTGTAGCTACGAGCCATACCCCTTTTAAATTCAATAATGCATGGGTCTGCCACGAGAAGTTCATTGATAGTGTGAAGAATGCATGGGAGCTAGAGATTGACGGGTATCCCATGTACAAGCTCACGAGGAAGCTCAAACACCTTAAGCCTACCCTCAAAAAATTCCCAAGTGCAAAACTAGAAGAGATTCACTCCACTATCTAAGAAAACCGCAAGGTCCTCCACTTAACCCAGGACCAACTACAAACAAATCCCCATGTCTCAGCTCTCCAGGAGGAGGAACGTAGACTTACTGCTACCTTAAATGCTTGCACAATCACCCTACATACCACATTGGCGCAGCTCTCTAAAGCGAAATGGTTTGCTCATGGAGACCAACGCACCTCCTTCTTCTTTAGAGGTGTCAAAGCTCGTCGATGTATCAACCACATAAATACAATCCGTACTCATGATGGCAACATAACCAATGACCCAACCGTAATTGATACAACCATTGTCAACCATTTCAGGCTCACCCTTCACCCCACTACCCGTCCTTCTCTCCAACCAATTCCAAACTTAGACCTCCCTATCCTTCACCAAGGTGACGTTGCTTCTCTTGACAGGTTGGTGACCATTGATGAAATATACAAATCTCTCCACAGCATCGGAGATAACAAGTCCCCTGGGCCAGACGGCTACAGCTCTCTCTTTTTCAAATCCACATGGGCCATTACTCACCACGACTTCACAGATGTGATCCTTGATTTCTTCACCAATGGAAGACTCCTAAAGCAGGTCAATCACACATCAATCTCTCTATTGCTAAGAATGATAACCCTCTTGATCCCACTGATTTCAAGCCAATCTCATGCTGTAATACAAGTTATAAAACCATTGCAAAGATCCTCTCGGCTCGCATTAATTCAGTCCTCCCACAAATCATCAGCTTCAACCAAAGTGCCTTCGTGTCAAACAGATCCATCAAACACAATGTGCTCACTTGTCAAGAACTTCTCAACAAATACGGAAGGAAGCACATCTCACCGAGAATTGCAATGAAGGTGGATATTTCAAAAGCATTCGACACAATAAGCCATGAGTTCATCTTCCATTGTCTCCACAAAATGAAATTCCTGGAGCACTTCATTAGCCTAATCAAAGAGTGCATTTCCACAACATCATTCTCAGTCAATATAAATGGTTCCCTACGTGGGTTTTTCACTGCCAGTCGTGGACTACGCCAGGGTTTCCCCCTCTCTCCACCACTCTTCACTATAGCAATGGAATTCCTCTCCAGAATGATCCATTCCAGCACTTCTAACCCTGAATTCAACTATCACCCCAAGTGCTCTAACCCCACCATTACCCATCTTGCCTTCGTAGACGACCTCCTGCTTCTTTGTCGTGGAGATATGCCTTCCATCACCATCCTTAAAGATACTCTTGACAAGTTTGGGGCTATCTATGGGCTTAAGATTAACCCCAACAAATCTCATATCTTCACAGGAGGTATGTGCAATACTAAGCAAGAGCAGGCTTCTAATCTGACCGGTATGGCCATAGGCACCATGCCGTTCCTTTACCTTGGTATTCCTATCGGTTGTAGAAGACTGGCCATAAGAGACTACCTCCCTCTCATTCATAAGGTCACAAAACGTATCCAGTCTTGGACTGCTAAGTCCCTCTCCTATGCTGGACGCGCCCAACTCATTAAGTCCATTCTTGTTTCAATCAGTCAATACTGGACTTCGATGTTTCTGCTACCAACCAAAGTCCTAAATATGATTCAGTCCCTCATTCGCTCATTCTTTTGGTCTGAAATCAAGAATAGTAAAAGAGCTCTTGTTGCCTGGTCATCGGTCTGTAATGCAAAGGAGGCAAGTGGTCTAGGCTTTCCCGATCTTGCAGCTAGGAACAAGGTTGCTCAGGTTCGGCTAATCTATGAAATTGACAAGGGTAGAACAATATCTGGAATAGATGGATAAACCGTCACATTACCAAAGGTAGGAGCATTTGGAGGTGCAACCCTAAGCCACATCACAGTTCTTTTGGAAGGGGCTTCTCAAGACCATGAATGAGATCCCTTACCCATCCACCGGCACCCAACACTCTGACGCTATTACCCTTCCTAATGGATCCTTCTCCCCAAATAAAACCTATGCCATTTTCAAGCCACCACCATCCCCAAACCACCCAAACCCCTACCGAACAATCTGGTTTAAGTCTAACATTCCCAAATGCTGCTACATATCATGGCTTGCCTACCTTGATCAGCTCCCAACACTAGCTAGGATCAAGTCGATGCATCTTGTGGATAATGATATTTGCAAGCTCTGCCATACATTGACCGAAACTGAAAACCATTTGTGGTCCTTCTGTAGCTATGGCTCCCTTGTTCTGGATATTATCTCGAGATGGACTAGAGTACCGTATCCTGCACCATACATTAACAATGTTTGGAGTTGGCTTACCACATGCTCTAACCACAAAAATAACCTGCTGGACTGTATTCGGATTGCCTCCATGACTTCATTCATCTACTTTGTACGGAAGGCACGTAACAACCAGATTTTTCGAAGCTCCTTTACTAGAGCAGTGGATTGTGCTAGCGAGGCCATTAGAGCAACAAAACTGCACTTCGAACACAATTGGAAAGATCGCTCCTCACTCAACTTGGCTACGGCTCGTATGCTAAGTATCAACCTTGTCTGAAGATCTCTTCCTTGTTGTTTTAATTCTCTTCATTCTGCCTTAATCTATCCCCTCTTCCTGCTATGAAACTGATGTACCCTTCCTTGTATATTCTCCTTCTTAATACAATTACATTTTCAAAAAAAAAAATTTTGAATTACATAAGCAGTGACGAATATCCAACATAATGCAATTACCCAAATAGATTTCATGTTAGTTTTGGATTATCCAGTATAATATAACTTTAACATTTACCCAATTTTTCATTATTACCCAAATATTTACCAAATATCCAACATTAATATACATGTTAGTTCTAAATTATCCAAATTGTGACTTATACCCAAACAAATTTATACACCCAAAACTCCTACAATTATCCAAGCGTTATCAATTATCCAAATAACCATAACAGTTCAGAATTACCTAAACATTTTATAATTACACAAGTAGTTTTAAAATATTGCAGATTCCCATAGCAAGAACGTGTAAATTGTGTTGAAATGTAATACTTAAACATATTTAATACATTGTGATTGACAAAAAAATACATTTAATAATTTTCATACCAGATTTGGAGATGAAACTCGAGTTGCATATTTAAAATACCCAAACCGGAGAACTTCCAAGCACGATCCATGCAAACGAATACCCTAATTCGATTTATTGTTATAAAATTTGTAGAGAACCAAGGTACACAAGATACCCATTAATTCAAAATATGCAAAGAACCAACTTCAAATAGATCAAGAGAGAAATAATAAGCCTAGACTTAGATTTCCTTTTATAGATTCACTCTTTTGATGTACTGATAAATAAAGTCCGAGTCCAAATTGAAGCTTTTTAAGAGCGTCCATTTTAAAAACTCATATAAAACCTAAGTTCGGCTCTCGGCTCATTTATACTTCTTAAGAGATGGATGGATATATGAACACCAATATATCCGTTGAATTGAAGTAGGCCAAAGATTGAAAATTGCTTATTTTGATCATTTTTCCATGTTGGGGCTAATATGGTCCTACACCTATAGTCCTATCCTAGTTATGGGTTCTCCATTGGATTCTCTTCTTTTTGAAGCTTTTCCTCTCCCACCCGAACCTTCTCATTGGCGTGTCTAAAGTTGAATTTTGTTCCAATGGATCATGAAGAACCCGAAAAAAAAAAAAGGCAACACCTTTGGATACCGAACACATTGATACAATCCTACAACATCTTCTGAAAAAGGCATTTCCGTTCACCCAATCCAAATATATAAAGTATTTAAAAAATGACCGTTGGGATATCGCTTAAAAGTGAAACATCACATTCTTTACAGGTAAAACAATCATAACAAGAGTAATGATGAAGAAGAAAATGGTGCCCATTTTCTAAAATTTCTTGAATTTATATTCATTAATGATGACTTGAAGAGTAGAACACAAACCACTGATGACTACAACAGTTGTTTGTTTAACCAAAATAAAATCCAAAAAAATCTGATGGCAATTGAAGTATGGTCACCATCATGAGGATGTGGATAATTTCCTTGTATATAATGTTGTCCTAGAGAAATGAAGGAAGAAATGCGCGGTTCAAAAGACATAAAACCAAATCTCTTGACCGACAAGTGATGCTATGAACAAGAGGTGTATATATATGCCATTAGATGCTTTGTGCACCCTTGGGTCATATATATACATGACATGCTTTCTTGTCTAGGAGAGGATGGAAAGTCTCAAAACCCAATATTTGAGTTTCCCACCCCTCACAAAAATTACAAATCAAAATGAATTAAATGGTTTGATCCTAAATCTCCCTAATGACTCCTAAATGAACCCTATATGTCTAAGCATAACATGTGTGGTGATGATCATGGCATTGATGGTACGGATGTTGCTGTTATTTTCTATGTGAGTGAAAGAAACTTGTTTGATCGATCTCTTTCCACGGCAGATGCAGCTATTGATGTTTTGTATGTGTCGCTCTTGAACCCATTCCTTTTTTCGGGTTGGTTAGTTGTAGAAGAATGCCATATATCAGGTGGATGATGAGTTGTGTTCGGAGGCAGCAGCTCCGCTGGCTGCCTGGGGTGGATGAACCTGCCCTCCTCCAACTACTGCTGTTGCTACCAAACCCGACACGTAAATTTTACCACTCAGCCACAAATCTAACACATGCAATATGGAATGAACATATCTGTATGTTTTATGCAATTGTATACATTTAGGGCCCGTTTGTTTTAACTACGGAAACGGAAACAGAATGAAAACGAATCTAGTTCTGTACTCAGCCACAAATGAACAAAATATACATATGGACTAAATTCATTTTCATTCCGTTTCCGGAGTTAGAACCAAACGGGGGCATACTATTAATGGTAAATGAGAGGTGGTTATACGCGTACCTGAGGAGGGAGAAGGCAAGGCAAGGGAAGTGGGGAGAGACAAGATACCAGATGAGGAAGAAGGGAAGGGGTGGTGATGCTGTTGGGGCAAGTAGGATGAGTATTGGAGCATCTGTGACTGTGGGTGATGGTACTGGTGTACTCCATATCCTCCATGTTGTTGCTGTCCTTGGCTCCCCGGTGATGCAGTGTAGGATCCATAGTATGGATAGTAGTTGTGAAAATACCCTCCTGCCCCTCCTGATCCTCCTCCTGTGTAGTATGGTGATGACAAATTTTGACCCCCATAGACTCCATAGTAGCTCTATCAAACATTTTTTATATTATCAATTAGTAATTGCCATGCATTAAATATATACATATATATGGAGTGTACTTACCATAGGGTACATTGTATCATGTGAAAACCCTGTGTATCTGTCAAACAAAAGAATAGTAACAGTGAAAATGAAAGAAAGAAATGCACAAAAGTAGAAGAAAATTGAGTAGGGTAAAAATCCAAAATTTCATATTGTAAATAATGTATATAGGAGGAGGAGGAGGTAGTGTTTACTGTTTACCCATATGCTGAATAAGGAAATGTTAGCTGAGCAGATTGTTGGAGTTGAAAGTATGTTGAAGGTGGATAAGCTGGTGGAGCCACCAAGCCTGGTGCTGTGCCTGCTGCTCTTAGCCATCCAACTGCTTTTGCATTTGAACCAAACTCATTCAGCAACCCACAACAAATAAAAATATAATAATAAAAAAAATCAAAGTTTCATTTTTGGTTATTTATTTAATTATTATTGTAAAAATAGTAATGCAGGCTTGCTGCATGTGAGATTGTGACAAGAATGCTAAGAAATAATGGGGGTTTTTAGTTTTTATCTCTCCAGTCAGCAAATTACCTTGCCATGTTTTTACCATACATAATAATGGACTGTGTAATCATAATTAGCATGCAATTAAAGAAAGAGAGAGAGAGAAAGTACTACCATGGTGAGGAGGTGGTTGGCGGTTTTTCTGTGCACCGAGAGATGCAAGATTGCAATTGGCCTTTCTTCCGTCAATTACAGGAGCTGGATTTTGACAAGCCCTGAATGCTGATTCTGGATCTTTAAACGTGACCTAATCACACCAAACACAATATATATATAAATTTAGTTATGAGATGAAGGTAAGTTAATTAAAAGGAAGAAAAGAAGTGATTTGAAGTTACAAAGCCATAGCCTTTGGATCTCCCGGTGGATTTATCGGTGATGACAACGGCTTCCAAGATCTCACCAAACTGTTCAAAATAGTTTCTCATGGTGTCCCTTTGAGTCTCCCAAGCTAAGCCTCCAACAAAGATCTTGGTGAGAGTTGTGTCGCTGAACTGCCCTCCGCCGCCCATCATGTGCTGCTGCTGCTGGAACTGCCGAGGTTGAGACGACATCCCCACAACCCAAAACCCTTTGTTTTGTTTTCCAAGAGGAAAAAGAAAGAGGTGAAAGATTGGAAAATGAAAACCCCGGATCAGAGCATCATCTCATCCGAAAGGTCTTTTAGGAGGGGCTTCAAAAACCTAATAAATAAAAGAACCACCCAAAGGCAAAGGCCTGACCCTATAGTGTGTGTATATATATATATATATATTCTTAATTGAAGAGTGAAAGAAGGGAACGTGGGTCTGAGCCAAAAACCTAACTGTCCCTTTTGAACAGCCCACCTCAGATTCCTCAACAACACTGTCGATCGATGTATCATGATGGCGTTAACCCAGCTATAAAAATCATTACGGTTAACAATCGATGGTGGAACAAAAGCACACTTATCGATCAACCAAATACTATTGTTGACTTACTTGAGGAAATTTTTATTCGGCATCACAACCATCCAATTTGGGTGCGTAGTTTTATTTTTCACATTCGGATTGCAACTACGCATTTGGTGTGTAGTTGGAGCTGAGCTGAAGCCGATGAAATACGCTTTTGAGAAACGTAATTGTAATTATTATTTTAAAAAATAACACTCCAACTACGCACCTATAAGCGTAATTGAAGTGTTTTTTATTAAATAATTACTAAAACTACGCATACAAAACGTATAGTTGGTCGGTTCCAATCGATTTCAGATCGGCTCCAACTACACATGTCATATGCGTAGTTTATATAAATGATATAAAATTAAGCTAAGCACCCGAATTGCATAATGCTGGTGACTAATAAAGTTTTTCGCCGATATATATATATATATATATATATATATATATATATATATATATATATAAAAGAGCCAACAGGAGAGAAGTTTGATAAAATGTGTAGCTGGAAAGACATCCAAATTTTTAGACGTAGAGGTAAACAATTGGAAGACAATAAAGCTGGTAGTGGCTGCCCACCACAACAATAATCATAGCTGTGCCTGTATAGAGGATACAACCCTGATCACATTTTACTTTTACTCTCTAATACATCAAATTATCATACTCTCTCCCATCACTCTAATTTTTATTTTTACTTCTTTTCTAATACATCAACATATTTTTACCATAATTTCTTTATTTTGTTTTCCTTATACCACCTTACATGAACCATACATTTTATTTATTTATGTAATATCTATTAATATTATTTTTTTATATATATACTTACTGATATTAACGCAGAAACTCTTAACGTCATGTGTTAATTTTTTTATGTATTTTGTCGTGTATCAGTTTTATATGCATCTCATTTAAAAAAAATTATGTAAACTAACTCTCTTTAAAAATATCTTTCCATATACATTTTAACGGCTCATAAATAATATTTCCTTCATTATATTTCATTTAACAAACTTTAAATTTATGGAATTGGTTCAGACACGGGTAAAACTACCGGTATGGAGCTACGGAGCATTTTTCACCGTTAATGCACTTGACTCAACAGTTCAGATTAGTCCATGTCATTTAATGATTTTCGGGACAGTGCGGTGAAATTTTTGTTATTATATGAAGTTTAGGCGGCATTATTGTCATTTTGAATATTGTTTTAAAAGCATCTAATGTGGTGACAATTTTTTTTATTTTTAAAAGGTGTAGTGAGAATTTGTTTTGTTTTGTTAATTCAAATTTTTTGGTCTAATAATTCTTATCTTTAATAATTTTTTCGTTTAATTTTTTACACATTTTTTTGAATATTTTTGAATTAATAGTATAAAAATTATGAATTTTTTTATCCAGTTGTTAATTTTTTTTCTTTCTTCAATTGGTTCAAACTGTGTTTGTTCTAATAATTCTTAATTTTTTTTAACACTTTTTCATTCAAAATTTTTATACATTTTCGTTCAAACTTTTTAATTAATATTATAAAAATTTTGAAAACTTTTATTCCAGTTTTTCACCGTTCTTTTGTTAGTTCATATTGTTTGTTCTAATGGTTCATATTTTTGTAGCCTTCGTTCAAATTATTTGTTTAGTTAATTCATATTATATTTTACTTATAATTCATACATTTTTTTATAAAATTGTTCATAAATTTTAAATGATGCATGAACTAGTAATATAAAATAAATGAACTAATGTAATGCTTGATTTTAGTAACCATAACTATAAAAATATGAACATTTATAATATTAGTTCAAATTTTGGGTATTGTTAATTTGAATGTACAACTAGTTCAAACATTGTGTTTTATGAGTTAAAAAATATACAAGTAACAAAGTGTATTAAAACATAACCACTAAATTAACAAAATAATACGTTAACCAACTATATAAAATATCAAAAACGAATTGAAGTAAAATTATGAATATTATAGATTTTTAGAAGGATAAAAATGGGCTCACTTATAAAAATTGCAACAATGGTCTGGTGTGATGAGCGCATAATGAGGATTAAAGGGTGGGTTAATTGATAAGTTGTAAATAAGATCTGGAAGAGAGAATTTGTAGTAAACATATGTGAGTCACATTTGGAGAGTGGGTCTCTTTGCTTCGCTGTATTCAACCATCTTCTATTCTTAAGGCTGTCATCATCTGTCACGCCATTTTGTGGGCCTTTTTTATTTATTTTATTTTATTTTGTTACAGTTTTATAGTATTTAATTTTATGGAAAATTGGGTTATGGGAATTCCCGCAGAAGATCCCTTGACCGCTCTTCTTTGTTGCAGATGCTTCTGTTAACGGAAAAAGTACATATAATGGTTTTTCTGGTTGGACATGGCCCCACTTACCACATCATCCCTCCCTTCCTCTCTTCATTTTCATTATCATCTTTCTACAAAGGATGGACCTTTTTATTGATTTCAATGGTTAAAAAACTAGGGGTAATAAATATTTGTAAATTTTATGTTAGAAAAATAACTAAATAGATTTCTATCTTTAATCGAAATTATAAAAATATCTAATTTTACAATTTTTATGTGAATAAAAATAGAGCTAAATAATGGTATTTTTTTCTAAATAGATTTCTATCTTTAGTTTAGTTTACAATATATTTTATGTAATTAAAATTGAGAGTAATTTTATTTTGATGAATTTATGTAATTATAATCGAATGTATTTGATAATTGAATGAACTAGTACATTTCACTGTATTTGTGTAATTAAAATTTATAAATATTTTTATTTTTCATATAGATGCGTTATTAAATAAAGCTCACAACTTCGTGCAGTATTTTCAATTTTATACAGATTCAACTATTTGAGTTTAAATAGTTTGTTTTGTGTTGTCAAGTTTAGTTTTATGAAAATATAAGTTTGTATGTGTATTTTCAAATGTTTTGTAGAGTCAAGAATAATAAGTTTGTGTAGATAATGTAAGTATGTCTTCAGTATGTGTATACAATTGTAACATTGAATCTTTCGTGTAGATGATTTGTGAATATAATATAGTTTTTAAATTTCAAAATATTTTATGTAATTAAGAGTATATTTGATTAAATTACTCAACACCATGTAAGCAAATTATATAAATATGTTAAAAAAATAATTACATAATTTACACATACAAAAAGTTACACAAATTAACGCAAAAAAAATATATACAAACTAACACACTCATGAATCTGAACAAATTATGGTGTTTCATTTTGAAAAGTTGATTAGAGAATTAATAAGGGTATAATTGGATTTATAAAAATAAAAAGGCACAATTACTTCCACGTTTAATTTATTTAGCCTATATGATACAACATTAAGAGATTTAAGCACACTCCACCAATTCACCCTTACCTCTTTCCCTAGAATTCCAACATATTTTTGTAACACTTTAAGTTCATAAACATGAACCAGAAACCAAAGATAGAGCAATCTGGTCAACTGGGTTGAAACGCGAATTTGAACCAGAAATCAAGAGATAAATAATCAAAGACGATATCGGAGCGAAAGATGTGAAGTCCCTCAGCCTGGTCGACCGACCTCACTGAGGAGTTATTGATTGTAAAAAATAATGTAGTAGAAAAGGGAGAAGGAAAGAAGACAATTTGGATCTTTATAGAACTCGAAACCAATAGATTAAGGGGACAAACAAAGAATAAGTATCAACATATTAAGCAATTATAGAATTCAAATCACCCCAACATGCATATATGATAGATCTCAATTAACAATTCCATAATATTGAATGTAAGTCACAATCATGCGGGAGAAACATCACTTGATTGTCACGTGGACAAGACTTTGCTCGACATACATCATTGTTATTACACATTGATTGTCACGTACTCAATACGGTATTTGTTCTTCATATTGAATTCAATGTGGAAGTGTGAGGGCTAGAGTGTCACATTAAGCCAACATCACCTTGAGGAACATATAACAAAGGATTATTCCAAATACTACCATAACTCATATAGACAATACATCCAATACAAAGAATCAATTCAATGGCATAGAGCCTTGTAGTTGGGGATCTCTAGACCCTAGAAAAGATGATAATTAGTCATATATACCTAATCAAAACTCAAAATGTTGTATTATTGATCGAAAGAAGATCTAGTTGAGCGAGTTGAAGGGAAAAGTGGCGATATAAAACTATAAATTGCGAAAGAAGAAGATATCTAACCTAAGGGTTGTTAAAGTCTTATTTATAGGGTTAGGGTATAACCTAAACCCTAGATCTATTAAGATCTTATCTTCTAATAAGATAATGTAACACCCCGAATTCTCAAAACGCGGGGCATTACTGGTTAGGACCTCACAATGGGTCCCGACCTTAGTTTGACAACAATATTACTAGGATCTTACAACAAGACACAAATAAGAAAAACCGAAATTCATGAAATAGTTTTTTTAAAGGAATGAATGCAAAAACGTCTAACAGCCTATAGTACTTAAACAACGAAAAAGACTAACTGTCTTAACAAAAGGAAAGGACAACAAAGCAACAACCCAACCCCCACTCTAAGGAGTACGGAAACCCGACTGACCACTACTTCCGGATCACTCAGCTGCTTCTATAACCTGCGGTAAATCTAAAAACACAACAGAACAACCATTAGCTAGCTATCTAAACATTAGTAGAATAATAATAGCACACACGCACATAGCAAAAGTAAACACTCATCATGCTTTCAAACAATCCGTTTGTTATCTTCATCTAAGTAATTCACTCTTACTAATGATACTTATTTTGTGACACGAGGGATTCTCAAACCTCGCCTCCACCTCCGTGTAACCATCAGGAATGGATCCGATGCATCTCACCTTGTACCTACATGGTCTGGGTATAGAGAACCTCCTAGTCTCCTGTCAAAGCTGGGCAGTGATGCCACGGCCCGTTATACATACACTTGGGCCTTAACATATAATAATAACAGTCGTCCTATCAAGTTATTATTATAAACACACATCGCACACACCACTATTATCATTCAACCAACATCCAGAAACCAGCTAAGTAAGTCGCAAGGACTTACCTGAATCAAATCACACTCTCTCAAATCTCAACTTGGTCTGAAAACGTGGTAGCTCAGTCGCTTGTCAAACAAGGCATGCGGATCAAAATCACATCCCATACTCTTAGAAGTTATAAACTTCTAAGTTGTACAATCTCATGAAGAGAAATCACGGAAAAAGGTTCTCTTAAGGTAAAAAGACTATTTTGCCCCTGATCCCGAAAGTCCAAGAATTTTCTATAACTTAATTCTAACTCTCCTTTGGAGCCTATTTCCATATTCTAGTTCTTGCGGAAAAGTTTAGTGCCGAATTACAAGAGTTGCACAACATCCTTAGTTTACACAAAATGTCGTTAAGGTCCAACTTTGGGTTAAGATACCAGGCTTGGATAGAAATATAAAAATTTAGAAATAAATTCTTAGATCCTCTATGATATGCATACTATACATAGGGGTAAAGATCTTTCAAAAATACTCAACCATAATTCTCCCATAAATCTCCAAAGTTGGAATGAAAGCTGTAAAATTCCCATACTTAGCCAATTTTCCTCTGCTGTAAAAACAGCCCATCTGTCCTACTTCGAGCCGTTATAAGTTCTAATCCGACCATTAACTTTCTCCCAAATTTTGACACAGTAAACTACATATTTCTATCTACAATGTATCAAAAATTCAACGGTGGATGTTCGATCTAAGCTATCCAAAAACGGGTTCAGAGTTAGCAGTTTCAGCTCACAAAACTGAAAATTTTCCTAAGATGAATAAGGTCCTAGGTTCAACTCTCACTGTCAGCAGTCTCTCTTATTTACCATGATCTGAAGGTCTCAAGTTCGAAACCCTCTTTAGTCTTTCTAACTCCAACCTATACTACTCCCCTAACATACATTTCTTCAACATATTCTAACCTACACCACTCTCATTCAGCACACAAAACAAGCGTAAATTCCTAACAATACTGTATGTAGAAGAGAGGGCTGCTTACTCGCTATAGGTGGGCAAGGAGGAAGACCCGGCGTTGGCTTCCGAGTAGTTGCAGGATCAGTTTCCTTCTGTCACGGCTGGTGGAGACGCCGTCTGCAGTGGCTGAGCCACCGTTTGAATTGATGGCTGCACCGTCTGTAGTGGCTGGAGGAGGGCAGTCGCTTGAGCGCAGAGGCAAGGGGGTCTAGCGTCGTAAGAAGAAGGGGTAGGTGCAGTTCCGGTTGACCTGCTGGTTGCAGAAGGGCTGCTGCGTCGGACTGCTGCTATGGGTTGCTGAAGGGGAATGAGATCTCATCGGGCTGTTGCGAGGCTGCTGCTGCATCGGTTTATAGAAGGAGTTACTGCGTGTCTCTCTTCGGTTCCCGGCGAAAACGAGATGGCTTCCCCAATACGCGTCCGATCCGGTGGTCGTTGACGGCTGAGCGGAAACACGAAGGGAGATGGGTATCGGTGTTCCAGAGGCGTGATATTGTTACGGAAGAGAGGGAGAAGCTAACGACGTAAGAGGTAGCGGCAACTAGGTTAGGTTAAACGTGATTAAGGGGAAGAATTAGACTTCTCATGTAACTGGGCCAACACAAGCAACCACCTGTTGGGCTGAAGCAAGGTGTAACACTTGGGTTGCACTTGCATGGCCTTGTCCAAAATTATCAAAACTTGTCATAAACTTGTCCCATGACATGAACTAGTTGATGAACAATTAGGGTTCGATACATATTCATCATTTTATGTGAGTTAGGCCTACATAAAATGATACAAATTTGTGTGGGTATAAATCTTAGGTATCATGTAGAAGGTCAATGAGTCGAAGTCCGGGTTGACTCGGTAATAAACGGAAAAAAAATTCCGGATATTATATCAGTACCCCCTTAAAATAAGTTTCGGCCCGAAACTTAGAATAAGGGATCTAATAAAACAGCTTCCCTAACTAGGTTTGTATAACTTGGTCTCAAAATTATTATTATTATTATTATTATTATTATTATTATTATTATTTTATTTTTTTATTTTTTTTAAAACTATTTTTCCAACTCGTTTTCTATCATGCAAACTACTCAATCATTATAATCAGGCAATACATAAAACAATTACTTGATCCCATGTATAATCACACCACAATATATGAGCACTAACTCGTCGGTACAACAGTAGCGGCTAACTCCACAAGGGACTCAAATAACTAATCCTGCTACCCTCCTCCGTCTTCCAAGTAGTCTCATCGGCTCCTATATTATAACACTAAATGCTCCATAAAAGTATGTTTTGGCTCAGTTATCAGATTTTCATGTTTGACGACGTGTGTCGGTTCCGGTACGTATTCTCTCAACTGGGCATGTGGAACACTAGGGTACACCCTAGAGTACGGGAAGGGGTTTTGTTTGATAAATAACTGCCCAATCAGCTTTAAGATCTCAACAGGTTGCTTTACTAAACTCACTTCCAGCTCTTTTGATGACTCTACATTGACTAGTTATAATAACTTTATTCCTTCTGCTGGTCTCACTTGCTTCTACTTTTCGGAAGGTCCCGACTATAAATTCTGAAACCATGCTCTGGACTTTTGACCGAACCTTACTAATTGCCTAATGCTCTTTGTAATACAGTTTGCTTGGTCCGGTTTCTTAATGTGACCCAATCGGATAGTCTCTTAACTAATGAATCTTCACCTACTTCTAGTTCAACTTTCAACTTGATCTAAATTCACACTCCCCAGTGGAGATCATCAAATCGGTATGTAATCCCTTAACTAGTTGTCATAGTTGACATAACATTAAGTTTCGTGTTTTGTCTGTTATGGATCCACCACGCTTCCGCTGCGCTACTCGAATCAATCTCTTGCCACTCATTAATCATAATGATGTCTTCCGTGAGTCATAATGATTTACCAAATTCATGTTTGTAACTCGTCTCGTAAGAAGACATGTCGTACTATATGTACCCTCTTCCATCATACAATCCATATACCAGAAAATAAAAAGGTGGTCTGGACACACTTGTTCTTTAATATAACGCACACGCCCGTAGCTTCCCTTCCAATACGGCAATGTCTTCTCAAACCGATCGTCGGTCCAGGGATGATTTACTATAATAACGTGAAGGCTCATACTCTAAGCCATGTGTCCTGGCGTCCAAACTTCGAGATATCCTGTCCATATCTGGCAAAACTATGGTCCTGGACCCCTTTGGAGTTTCACAATTGATTTTGAGAACTCCTCAGCAAAATAACTCCCCGGTCACGCCTCAGTTATGTCTCATCAAACTCTACTTACTACTCACCAAGACTACTCAATATGATTACCCTTCCACTATCTCTTTGACCTCCAACGTAGGGTACATCACGTTGACCTATAAGTCATTAACTTGGTCTATTTACGCTCTTAGCATGAAGTTTTCTATTTAGCTCCAAATTCTCGAGGTGCGGTAATATGTCTACACAAAGACTATCATAAAATTACACGATGGTCTCTCATGCTTGTCTTGTGAATTCTTATATTGGGTGACCCATCTTATAACGTTTTCCTTCTCCGATTCGGTCTCTAACTGTCAATTGAGCATTACTACCCTTCCGTGCTGGAACCTCAGTTATGTAGTACTCCTGCAAAGATTCCGTAAGGCATCCTCATCTTAACACGTTATTTTAAATTAGCATGACCCGCCTTTTGGTACAAGAATTTCCTTCTCATTAGTCAAGTTATACGCTTGGTTTACACTTTATCCATCATAGGGCATCGGTCCGGCAGTATGACTTTTTATTAAGGATCTACTTGTACCCTTTGTATACAAAATATCAATGCATATGTTTTTCTCAAAAATCTAATTCCTCGCATCACATTTATTATGTTTTCCTTATACTCATGTCGCTTTACCTTCTTTAAATCTTTACCACGAGTAGGATCGTTAAACCCCTTTGAGTTTCCTCGTATACGCCTTACGGTCCACGTTGATTGGTCTTATTACTTTCATCAACTCTTATGTCATCGGTCGAGCTTGAATTTTCATTGGAGTACCACCATTTCTCATTAAACTCTTATATAGACACTTTTCGATTATTATTTTATTGAGGTAATACCGGATCCATATAACAACCTTTAGTCATTTAACTTTATTCTTTCTCATGTCTGTTCTAGCCAACATGTAGATTCCATCTGCAATCACCTCACCACTCGATAAGACATTTCACCAGGGCTTTAAATCATACTCTCAATGTTTAATTCCAATTATTCTGTGTCACATCTTAAATCACAAGGGCTTCCTCTATCAACCTAGACAATTTGACCCCACCTTTTCTCGGAAGGGAACCATCATTCCTACTTGTGTGGAATGCTAAGACATAGGACATGTTCACAATCATTTGTTTCTTCTTACTCTTCTAGTTCTTCTTACTGGGACCTCTCCATACTAACTTTGATATGTATCTTTCCTTAGTCAGTAGTAAGCAACTGCTCACAACAATTCTCTTTAATTTCTTAATTAGAGTTATCATATTGGACTCATTCAATGTTACCATCAAGGCTACTAGTACTTGTATTGATTTAACTTCACCATTGTTGTTGTTGATCTCTAGGAGAAATTCTCCAGATGTCGATAAAATTCCTTTATAACCTTGTGGTTATTCTTCTTATCTGCCAACCAACCATCACTAGTTAGCCAGCACGTGTAAATTCTCTATTGTTACCAATTAGTCTGTAGTTGACCTTCTATAAGATCGTAGACTTACTTTTTGTAACACCCCAAATTTTACAACTTAGGGAGTTACTGGTTAGGACCGCACAGTGGGTCCCGACCTTAGTTTGACAACAACTTAACATGATCTTACAACAAGGCACAGATAAGGAAAAACTAAAAATCATAAAATAGTTTTTATCAATGCATGAATGTGACCAGATCAACTACAGCCAGAAAAGTAATATATCAAAGTACGAAAGGAAACGATGTTCAACTGAAAAACCCACAAATGCAAAAACTGCAAAACGTCCTAAAGTACGACACCCCGGCTGACCACTACCATCTGGATCACTCGGCATCTGCTCTAACCTGTGTCAAATCTAAACAACATATCAACCGTTAGCTAACTAACTAAATATAAGCAAAATGATAACAGCACAAACACAAGCAGAAACAAAAATAAACAAACATCATGCTGGCACTCAACCAATTATTAGCTGTTATTTAAGTGATTCACATTATTCAATTTAAGTTGTGGCACGAGAACTATTATTAGTTCTCGCCTCCGTTCCTTATCCAACTGGTGTAGGTATAGCTGACTTCCTTTGGTAGCATCACTACAAACCATGTGTGGACTAGTCCCGAAAGAAACCCCCAGCGCCCTGCGAGCTACTGAGCGGAATGCCACCGCCCGTTACTCTTAGGCCAAAAATACAGGTCGGTATTTATATATCACAACCTATCTCTCTAACATGTCAATCACACACCACCATCATCATTTATACTCATATTTAGCAGTCAGCTAAGTAAGCCCAAAGGACTTACCTGTTATAACGCTCAACTCTTTAATAACCACTTGCTCTGTAACGGTACCCACTCAGTTGCCTGTTGAAGGCGATAAGTGTATTAGCACACTTTCACGTAGATAGAAGTCTGAAACTTCTAAGATCAAATAAGTATTAAGACGTACTAGTTACATTATTAGTTTTAGGGTAAAATGACCATTTTACCCTTGATTCCGATTTTCTCGAAGACCCTAAAATTCATGTCCAAACTCCTATTTGAAGTTCTAAATTATATCCTAACTCTTAGAATTTTATTAGGTGCGAAACTGACATTTTTCCTATGTTTCTATTTTCCGGAAGAACCGAAAAAGGTTTAACTTCGGCTCTAAATATAAAATTCTTAACAGCTTATAAAATTTCCGAATTAAATATCTAGATCATCTATGAGGTTCTATCTAGCCTTAGAAGAAAGAATTTCTCCAAACTGTTCAGCCGATATTTTTATAATAATTCCCAAAGTCGGTTCCTCACTCTACTTTCTTATACTTAGTCAAATTTTTAAGTTTAATAAAACTGCTCAACTATCTAACTTCGGGAGCTCGTAACTTTCAATCCGACCGTTCATTTCTCCCCAAATTTTAATATGTTAAACTACATATATCTGTCTACAACATATCAAAAATTCAACGGTGGATCTTTATCCAAACGTTTTATAATTGAGCGACAAGATGGCTGTTCGTAACCTGAACGCTGAAGGGAGTAAAACGAATTTACAGCAGCTACTAACTTTCCTTTGTTCGTAAAATGCAGCAGTCCTTTATCCCTCTCCTTAAATCTATATGCTCAGCAGCTACTAAGGTTAACCTAGCCTAAGATCAAACTCGACTACAGCAGTTCGTCATTCTAGCCTTACGTAAATAGTGTATATACATAAGGTTATATATTACTTCTAGGGGTAAGGAATTGGGATGCAGAAACTGTGACTCACCTCTAATGGCTGAGGCGTCGTTAGTATGGTTCCGGATGCTCTTCGGGCTCCTTTGTATGACGATCCAGAAGGAGGATAGTCGAGTTTGGCTCGGCTCTACCACTGCAGTGACAGGACGAAATCCTTCCAGCCCACTGCTGTCATGGAGTGGCCGAGATGGCGTTGTCCGGCACAGCAGAAGAATCACGTTAGTCCTTGAGGTGGGTACAAGAAGAAGATGAATACAGGGAGGTAGATAGGCTCTTACCGAATGGACGAAATTGGACGGAATTGAACGGAATTGGACGGAATTGGTTGAGTCTTCGCTTTGCTCAGCCGGAACGTGTGCAGTAGGCAAGGACGCAGAATGGGCGTGGCAGCGTAGAAGGGCGATGCAGCAGCAAAGGAACGCAGAAACGGAAGAAAATAAAACGCAGAAGGGAAGAGCGAGATTTGGGGGATATGATAGGAAAGAGAACGGTTACAGAAAGGGGAAGAGCTGTAACGGCTGTTCAGCAGGAGGAGGTGGCGAGTAATGTGACGCTGGGCTAAAGACTGATTGCTGTTGGGCTGAACTGGAGGCTGCAGAAGGTTGGACTGGCGGACAAGCAGCTGGGCTATTGGCTTCTGGGCTGGAGCGGACAGCAGCTGGGCGGACAGCAGCTGGGCGACTGGCTTCTGGGCTGGAGCGGACAAGGCTGCTGGCGACTGGGCTGTCAACAGCTTGTCTGGGCTTGTCACAGACTCGTCACAGCCTTGTCTGGGCTTGTCACAGACTCGTCACAGCCTTGTCTGGCCTTGTCACAGCTTCGTCACGGCCTTGTCTGGCCTTGTCACAGCTTCGTCACAGACTTGTCTGGACCTTGTCACAGCTTCGTCACAGACTTGTCCGGACCTTGTCATATTCTAAATTAGAGCTAAACTTATTATTTTATGTGAAGGTAAGCTACCTAAAAAGATAAATTTTATAAAGATCCTATCATTTTATGTGAAGGGGAAGCTACATAAAATGATAAACTTTTAAAGGATTCCATCATTTTATGTGAAGGAAATCTACATAAAATGATAAATTTTATAATAATGTGTCTAATTAAGTAGACGGATATGGATCAACTGATCGAGATCTAATTTATAACGGAAATAGACGGAATAAAAATTCCGGATTTTACATCAGTACCCCCTTAAAATAAGTTTCGTCCCGAAACTTAGGATAAGGTATCTACCCCATACATTTCCCCTCGAGAAATATATTCTAGCAAGCAACTACTCACGTCATCAAGCACATAGACATAAACAATCATTTAAACATATAATCACAGAAATCATATAAAGTCTCGTCTTAGTACTAACCCGTCGGTACTGAGGTAGCGGCTAACTCCGCACAGAACTCAGGATAATTATGTCTAATGCTCTCCTCTGTCTCCCAGGTAGCCTCCTCAACTCCTCGTCTAGACCACTGAATCCTCAGCATCGGTATCTCCTTAGAACGTAGGTACCTAACGCTACGCTCTAGGACGGCTACTGGATACTCTACAAATGTATGGTCAAGCTCAACTGTCAGATCCTCATGGCTAATGACGTGTCTCGGATCCGGGATGTACTCTCGCAGCTGAGATACATGAAAAACTGGGTGTACTCCCTCTAGTCTCGGTGGCAGTGCTAGTCGATAGGCAACCTCTCCGACTCTCTCTACAATCTCAAAAGGTCCGACATACCGGGGACTCAGCTTCCCCTTAATGCCGAAACGTCTAACTCCCCTCGTAGGTGACACTCTCAACCACACCTGTGCACCTACTCTAAACTCCAAAGGTCGACGCCTCTTATCGGCGTAGGACTTCTGACGACTCTGAGCTGCTAACATCCTCTCCCGGACTAAGGCAATCCGGGCGATGTCGTCCTGTATCTGATCTGGTACCACTCCATCAGCCTTGCTAGGCTCATCCCAACATAGCGGTGTACGACATCTCCGGCCGTACAAAGCCTCATAAGGTGCCATCCCAATAGACGCATGCCAGCTGTTATTATATGAAAACTCTACTAGTGGAAGGTGATCTGGCCATACCTGTCCCCAATCTAGCACACATGCCCGTAACATGTCCTCCAGGGTCTGGATGGTCCTCTCTGACTAACCGTCTGTCTGTGGGTGGTAGGCAGTGGTAAAGTGAAGACTCGTACCCAGAGCAGTATGTACCTGCTGCCAAAACCTCGAGGTAAAACGTCCATCCCTGTCGGATACGATAGTCCTCGGCACTCCATGGAGTCTCACAATATGCCTGGTGAACTCCTCTGCTAGACGACTTACCGGCCACGTTTCCTTAATCGGAATGAAACGTGCGGTCTTCGTCAGACGGTCTACTACCACCCAAATGGCATCAAAGCCTCTGCTGAGCCTCAATCCAGTGACGAAATCCATAGAAATATCTTCCCACTTCCAGTGTGGTACTGGAAGTGGGTGTAGCTCTCCTCCGGATCTACGGTGCTCAATCTTGACCTGCTGACAGGTCGCACACTGAGCTACATAACGGGCCACATCGGGCTTCAACCCGCCCCACCAGAAGGAACGTCTCACATCCTTATACATCTTACTCGCTCCTGGATGTACGGAGTACGGTGTAGCATGAGCCTCACCTAGTATCCTCTGTCTCAGCTCACTGTCTGAGGGCACACAGACACGGTCCTGTCGTCTCATTACTCCATCGGCCCCAATAGTGAACTGAGGTGCCTCATCTCGTGACATCCGGTCTCGGATCCGGGTCAACATCGGACAGGTCTCCTGCTTCTGTCGGATCTCACCCAACAGGTCAGGAAGTAACTCTAAGGTGGCTAACTGATGAGCTGTATCGGGGAACTGGATCTCTATCTCCAACCAAGATAAGTCTCTCTGTAACTGTGGCTGTACTGTCAACCGAGCTATCGCCTTCTCTTGAGGCGTCTTCCGACTCAAAGCGTCGGCAACTACATTCGCCTTCCCGGGGTGGTAAAGAATCTCAAGGTCAAAATCCTTGATCAACTCTAGCCACCGTCTCTGGCGGTTATTCAACTCCCGCTGAGTGAATATGTACTTCAGACTCTTATGGTCTATGAAGATCTGACAGGTCGCTCCATAGAGATAATGACGCCAGATCTTAAGAGCGTGCACTACTGCTGCTAACTCCAGGTCATGAGTGGGGTAGTTCTCTTCATACGTCTTCAGCTGTCGAGACGCGTATGCTATAACCTTACCCCTCTGCATCAAGACACACCCCAAGCCCAGCTTGGATGCGTCACTGTACACTACGAAGTCCTCTGTACCCTCCGGCTGTGCTAAGATCGGAGCAGACGTCAATCTCCTCTTCAGCTCATCAAAACTCTGCTGACACGGCTCAGACCAGACGAACCGAGTAGTCTTCCTTAGGAGGGAAGTAAGTGGTCGGGCGATCAGGGAGAACCCTTCCACAAACCGACGGTAATACCCTGCCAATCCAAGGAAACTGCGAACCTCCTTCACATTCTTCGGAGGTTGCCAAGAAGACACTGACTCAATCTTCGCCGGGTCGACCTTAATCCCCTCAGCAGTCACTACATGGCCAAGGAATGCCACCTCTGACATCCAGAACTCACACTTGGATAGTTTAGCATATAGCTGACTATCCTGTAGAATCTGCAGCACGGTCCTCAAGTGTCCAGCATGCTCCTCTCGACTTCTAGAGTAAACTAGAATGTCGTCGATGAAGACCACTACAAACTGGTCTAAGAAGTCGATGAAAATCCCATTCATCAACTCCATAAATACTGCTGGCGCATTAGTGAGCCCGAATGGCATCACTACAAACTCATAATGACCATACCTAGTCCGGAATGCCGTCTTAGGTATGTCCTGATCTCTCACCCTCAACTGGTGATAACCCGATCTCAAATCTATCCTCGAGAACACTGACGCTCCATGCAGCTGGTCCAACAGATCATCTATGCGAGGTAATGGATACTTATTCTTGATGGTGACCTTGTTCAACTCTCTGTAGTCGATACACAGTCTCATCGATCCATCCTTCTTCCTCACAAACAGCACTGGTGCGCCCCAGGGAGAAACACTAGGGCGTATGAAGCCCTTCTCTGCTAACTCCTCTAACTGCTTCTTCAGCTCAAGCAGCTCTATCGGGGCCATGCGGTACGGGGCCTTCGAGATCGGTCTCGTGCCCGGTTCTAACTCGATGCTAAAGTCCACACTCCTCTGTGGAGGTAGCCCTGGTAAGTCGTCCCTGAAGACCTCTGCAAACTCGCATGCGACTGGTATCTCCTCTACTGTCAGGCTCTTGCGCTCCTTCATGGCATAACACCAGAAGGCCTCGCAACTCTGTGCTATCAATCTGGCTGCCCTCACTGCACTGATGACTGAGCCGGACGTTCCGAGGTCCCAACCTCGGAATATAACTCTGTGGCCCTCCTCCGTGGCAACAGTCACAGTCCTCCTACCAATATCCAAGACGGCTCCATGTCTAGTCATCCAATCTATCCCTAATATCACGTCCTCGTGTGCTAGGGGCATGACTAGAAAATTCACTAACCAAATCCGGCCTCCCAGGTGAATAGGGCAATCATAAATCTCTCGAGATCCTCTAACCTTACCCCCATCTGGTAATCCAACCACAAAAGGTACACTCTCTACTGTAGCTAAGGACAACCTATCTACACATGCATCTGATATAAAGGAGTGCGTGGCACCCGTATCAAATAAAACGCACACAGGTAAGTCATGGATCCAAATAGTACCTGTGGTCGCAGGTGCTGCAGGCTGCTCAGTGTTCCTCAGCTCAAACACTCTCGATGGTCCTCCTCTGGTGTCAGTGGTACTACCACGTCCTCTGCCACGACCTGACTCCTGTGCAGCATTGTATGAAGCAGGATGTCCTGGAGCCCGGTACTGCTGCTGCTGCTGACTCGGAGCTCGGTACTGAGGGGGTCTCTGTACACTCTTCTCAGCACCTGCAGGAGAAGATCCCTGCTGAGAAGAAGCCTTGCCCTGACGGCAGAAAGTAGCCCTGTGTCCCGGCTTCCCACAAGTGAAGCAAGTGACCGGTGGTTTCGGGCAGTCCGGCTTAATGTGATCACGGCCACCACAGTTAAAACACTGTCGATCTCCACTGGGTGTCCGAACTGTAGAGTGGTAGCTGGACCTCCCCTGAGTCTGTCCTCTACTATAGCCTGCTACTGCTCCACTGCTACCAGCATGTCCTGTCCTCTGCCGCTTATCCGGCCCACTAGACTGTGCTGCTTTCCTAGAAGCTGGCCTATCTCTCTCATAAGCAGAGGCCCTATCCTGATAATCAGACAAGGTCTCACAGCGGAATCCAGCCAGGTAGGATCGGGTACTCTCTCTCAACCTCCTGGAGAAAAGATAAACATGCTGCTCTTCTGGAGGTGCAGACGGTCCAAGCAACGTCAACTCTTTCTGAAACTTCTTTATGGCTGCAGCAATCGGGATGTCCTCGAATCCCGCCTCAATGAAATCCTGGAATCTCTCCCTCCTCAGCGAAACTGGGCAATACCTGTCTCTAACAATGGTCTTCATCTGCTCCCAGCTGGTGACTCGGCCACGAATGGTACGCCACCATGAATGAGCATCATCTGTGAAGCAGGTCTGTATCAAATCCACCTGTCGGTCCACGGGGCAACGTATTGCCTCCAAAGCAGTCTCAATCTTCCCTATCCAGTGCTCCACCTCTAGCCCTATCTCCCCGCTGAATGAGGGAACCTTCTGAGAGTTGAAAGCCTTCAACCACTCATCCGGTCTCGGTGCTCTGCCCCCAGTAGGTGCTCTATCAACATCAGCCCTCCTCTCAGATACAGCCGGCACCTGAGACACTCCTTGTGTCACCTGAGCTGACCTAGCCGGCACCACTGGTGGTACCTGAGTAAGCCTCTCCACTCTGGCGGCTTCCTCCCTGCGCTCAACATAGGCTCTGAACTCCCTATACTCCGATGCTCCAATAGAGACACGTCCCGACTCAGTAGAACGAGCTCCCTGCGCTCCAGACCTAGCGGCGGTCACATGCCTGACCTCGGGGCCTACACTCTCAGCTACTTCCTCTACAGCAACCTCTGGTACGCTTGCTGCAGGTGGGTCATCTCGAGGAACTCGTCCTCGACCTCTCCCTAGTGGAGGTCTACCCACACGACCACGCCCTCTAACAGTAGGGGTGCTATCAGCTCGATCCTGTCTGACTGGGGGAAGGGGGGGACGACCCCTACCTCGGCCAGTCACTTGTGCAGCCCTAGTACGTGCCATCTGCACGAATAGTAATAACTACAGTTATAAGCTAGCTAATCTATCATAACAGTACAAGTCCACAATTATTCTAAGATTACCGAGATCCGCAGAGGTAGTGGTGGTCGTCCGTACTTTCTATCCCAACCCGACTCTGTATGCATTTTAAAACCAAAATTTTTCGTTGGAAAACTCAGACCCCTTTCGGGTTCTGTTTATTTACTTATACGACCTTTTTAGAAGATTCAAGTTCCATTGTTGCCAACCTAGACCTCTGATACCATGTTGTAACACCCCAAATTTTACAACTTAGGGAGTTACTGGTTAGGACCGCACAGTGGGTCCCGACCTTAGTTTGACAACAACTTAACATGATCTTACAACAAGGCACAGATAAGGAAAAACTAAAAATCATAAAATAGTTTTTATCAATGCATGAATGTGACCAGATCAACTACAGCCGGAAAAGTAATATATCAAAGTACGAAAGGAAACGATGTTCAACTGAAAAACCCACAAATGCAAAAACTGCAAAACGTCCTAAAGTACGACACCCCGGCTGACCACTACCATCTGGATCACTCGGCATCTGCTCTAACCTGTGTCAAATCTAAACAACATATCAACCGTTAGCTAACTAACTAAATATAAGCAAAATGATAACAGCACAAACACAAGCAGAAACAAAAAAAATAAACAAACATCATGCTGGCACTCAACCAATTATTAGCTGTTATTTAAGTGATTCACATTATTCAATTTAAGTTGTGGCACGAGAACTATTATTAGTTCTCGCCTCCGTTGCTTATCCAACTGGTGTAGGTATAGCTGACTTCCTTTGGTAGCATCACTACAAACCATGTGTGGACTAGTCCCGAAAGAAACCCCCAGCGCCCTGCGAGCTACTGAGCGGAATGCCACCGCCCGTTACTCTTAGGCCAAAAATACAGGTCGGTATTTATATATCACAACCTATCTCTCTAACATGTCAATCACAGACCACCATCATCATTTATACTCATATTTAGCAGTCAGCTAAGTAAGCCCAAAGGACTTACCTGTTATAACGCTCAACTCTTTAATAACCACTTGCTCTGTAACGGTACCCACTCAGTTGCCTGTTGAAGGCGATAAGTGTATTAGCACACTTTCACGTAGATAGAAGTCTGAAACTTCTAAGATCAAATAAGTATTAAGACGTACTAGTTACATTATTAGTTTTAGGGTAAAATGACCATTTTACCCTTGATTCCGATTTTCTCGAAGACCCTAAAATTCATGTCCAAACTCCTATTTGAAGTTCTAAATTATATCCTAACTCTTAGAATTTTATTAGGTGCGAAACTGACATTTTTCCTATGTTTCTATTTTCCGGAAGAACCGAAAAAGGTTTAACTTCGGCTCTAAATATAAAATTCTTAACAGCTTATAAAATTTCCGAATTAAATATCTAGATCATCTATGAGGTTCTATCTAGCCTTAGAAGAAAGAATTTCTCCAAACTGTTCAGCCGATATTTTTATAATAATTCCCAAAGTCGGTTCCTCACTCTACTTTCTTATACTTAGTCAAATTTTTAAGTTTAATAAAACTGCTCAACTATCTAACTTCGGGAGCTCGTAACTTTCAATCCGACCGTTCATTTCTCCCCAAATTTTAATATGTTAAACTACATATATCTGTCTACAACATATCAAAAATTCAACGGTGGATCTTTATCCAAACGTTTTATAATTGAGCGACAAGATGGCTGTTCGTAACCTGAACGCTGAAGGGAGTAAAACGAATTTACAGCAGCTACTAACTTTCCTTTGTTCGTAAAATGCAGCAGTCCTTTATCCCTCTCCTTAAATCTATATGCTCAGCAGCTACTAAGGTTAACCTAGCCTAAGATCAAACTCGACTACAGCAGTTCGTCATTCTAGCCTTACGTAAATAGTGTATATACATAAGGTTATATATTACTTCTAGGGGTAAGGAATTGGAATGCAGAAACTGTGACTCACCTCTACTGGCTGAGGCGTCGTTAGTATGGTTCCGGATGCTCTTCGGGCTCCTTTGTATGACGATCCAGAAGGAGGATAGTCGAGTTTGGCTCGGCTCTACCACTGCAGTGACAGGACGAAATCCTTCCAGCCCACTGCTGTCATGGAGTGGCCGAGATGGCGTTGTCCGGCACAGCAGAAGAATCACGTTAGTCCTTGAGGTGGGTACAAGAAGAAGATGAATACAGGGAGGTAGATAGGCTCTTACCGAAAGGACGAAATTGGACGGAATTGAACGGAATTGGACGGAATTGGTTGAGTCTTCGCTTTGCTCAGCCGGAACGTGTGCAGTAGGCAAGGACGCAGAATGGGCGTGGCAGCGTAGAAGGGCGATGCAGCAGCAAAGGAACGCAGAAACGGAAGAAAATAAAACGCAGAAGGGAAGAGCGAGATTTGGGGGATATGATAGGAAAGAGAACGGTTACAGAAAGGGGAAGAGCTGTAACGGCTGTTCAGCAGGAGGAGGTGGCGAGTAATGTGACGCTGGGCTAAAGACTGATTGCTGTTGGGCTGAACTGGAGGCTGCAGAAGGTTGGACTGGCGGACAAGCAGCTGGGCTATTGGCTTCTGGGCTGGAGCGGACAGCAGCTGGGCGGACAGCAGCTGGGCGACTGGCTTCTGGGCTGGAGCGGACAAGGCTGCTGGCGACTGGGCTGTCAACAGCTTGTCTGGGCTTGTCACAGACTCGTCACAGCCTTGTCTGGGCTTGTCACAGACTCGTCACAGCCTTGTCTGGCCTTGTCACAGCTTCGTCACGGCCTTGTCTGGCCTTGTCACAGCTTCGTCACAGACTTGTCTGGACCTTGTCACAGCTTCGTCACAGACTTGTCCGGACCTTGTCATATTCTAAATTAGAGCTAAACTTATTATTTTATGTGAAGGTAAGCTACCTAAAAAGATAAATTTTATAAAGATCCTATCATTTTATGTGAAGGGGAAGCTACATAAAATGATAAACTTTTAAAGGATTCCATCATTTTATGTGAAGGAAATCTACATAAAATGATAAATTTTATAATAATGTGTCTAACTAAGTAGACGGATATGGATCAACTGATCGAGATCTAATTTATAACGGAAATAGACGGAATAAAAATTCCGGATTTTACATCAGTACCCCCTTAAAATAAGTTTCGTCCCGAAACTTAGGATAAGGTATCTACCCCATACATTTCCCCTCGAGAAATATATTCTAGCAAGCAACTACTCACGTCATCAAGCACATAGACATAAACAATCATTTAAACATATAATCACAGAAATCATATAAAGTCTCGTCTTAGTACTAACCCGTCGGTACTGAGGTAGCGGCTAACTCCGCACAGAACTCAGGGTAATTACGTCTAATGCTCTCCTCTGTCTCCCAGGTAGCCTCATCAACTCCTCGTCTAGACCACTGAATCCTCAGCATCGGTATCTCCTTAGAACGCAGGCGCCTAACGCTACGCTCTAGGACGGCTACTGGATACTCCACAAAAGTGTGGTCTGGCTCAACTATCAGATCCTCGTGACTGATGACGTGTCTAGGATCCGGTATGTACTCTCGCAGCTGAGATACATGAAAAACTGGGTGTACTCCCTCTAGTCTCGGTGGCAGTGCTAGTCGGTAGGCAACCTCTCCGACTCTCTCTACGATCTCAAATGGACCGACATACCGGGGACTCAGCTTCCCCTTAATGCCGAAACGTCTAACTCCTCTCGTAGGTGACACTCTCAACCACACCTGTGCACCTACTCTAAACTCCAAAGGTCGACGCCTCTTATCGGCGTAGGACTTCTGACGACTCTGAGCTGCTAACATCCTCTCCCGGACTAAGGCAATCCGGGCGATGTCGTCCTGTATCTGATCTGGTACCACTCCATCAGCCTTGCTAGGCTCATCCCAACATAGCGGTGTACGACATCTCCGGCCGTACAAAGCCTCATAAGGTGCCATCCCAATAGACGCATGCCAGCTGTTATTATATGAAAACTCTACTAGTGGAAGGTGATCTGGCCATACCTGTCCCCAATCTAGCACACATGCCCGTAACATGTCCTCCAGGGTCTGGATGGTCCTCTCTGACTGACCGTCTGTCTGTGGGTGGTAGGCAGTGGTAAAGTGAAGACTCGTACCCAGAGCAGTATGTACCTGCTGCCAAAACCTCGAGGTAAAACGTCCATCCCTGTCGGATACGATAGTCCTCGGTACTCCATGGAGTCTCACAATATGCCTGGTGAACTCCTCTGCTAGACGACTTACCGGCCACGTTTCCTTAATCGGAATGAAACGTGCGGTCTTCGTCAGACGGTCTACTACCACCCAAATGGCATCAAAGCCTCTGCTGAGCCTCAATCCAGTGACGAAATCCATAGAAATATCTTCCCACTTCCAGTGTGGTACTGGAAGTGGGTGTAGCTCTCCTCCGGATCTACGGTGCTCAATCTTGACCTGCTGACAGGTCGCACACTGAGCTACATAACGGGCCACATCGGGCTTCAAACCACCCCACCAGAAGGAACGTCTCAAGTCCCTATACATCTTACTCGCTCCTGGATGTACGGAGTAAGGGGTAGTATGAGCCTCACCTAGTATCCTCTGTCTCAGCTCACTGTCTGAGGGCACACAGACACGGTCCTGTCGTCTCATTACTCCATCGGCCCCAATAGTGAACTGAGGTGCCTCATCTCGTGACATCCGGTCTCGGATCCGGGTCAACATCGGACAGGTCTCCTGCTTCTGTCGGATCTCACCCAACAGGTCAGGAAGTAACTCTAAGGTGGCTAACTGATGAGCTGTATCGGGGAACTGGATCTCTATCTCCAACCAAGATAAGTCTCTCTGTAACTGTGGCTGTACTGTCAACCGAGCTATCGCCTTCTCCTGAGGCGTCTTCCGACTCAAAGCGTCGGCAACTACATTCGCCTTCCCGGGGTGGTAAAGAATCTCAAGGTCAAAATCCTTGATCAACTCTAGCCACCGTCTCTGGCGGTTATTCAACTCCCGCTGAGTGAATATGTACTTCAGACTCTTATGGTCTGTGAAGATCTGACAGGTCGCTCCATAGAGATAATGACGCCAGATCTTAAGAGCGTGCACTACTGCTGCTAACTCTAGGTCATGAGTGGGGTAGTTCTCTTCATATGTCTTCAGCTGTCGAGACGCATATGCTATAACCTTACCCCTCTGCATCAAGACACACCCCAAGCCCAGCTTGGATGCGTCACTGTACACTACGAAGTCCTCTGTACCCTCAGGCTGTGCTAAGATCGGAGCAGACGTCAATCTCCTCTTCAGCTCATCAAAACTCTGCTGACACGGCTCAGACCAGACGAACCGAGTAGTCTTCCTTAGGAGGGAAGTAAGTGGTCGGGCGATCAGGGAGAACCCTTCCACAAACCGACGGTAATACCCTGCCAATCCAAGGAAACTGCGAACCTCCTTCACATTCTTCGGAGGTTGCCAAGAAGACACTGACTCAATCTTCGCCGGGTCGACCTTAATCCCCTCAGCAGTCACTACATGGCCAAGGAATGCCACCTCTGACATCCAGAACTCACACTTGGATAGTTTAGCATATAGCTGACTATCCTGTAGAATCTGCAGCACGGTCCTCAAGTGTCCAGCATGCTCCTCTCGACTTCTAGAGTAAACTAGAATGTCGTCGATGAAGACCACTACAAACTGGTCTAAGAAGTCGATGAAAATCCCATTCATCAACTCCATAAATACTGCTGGCGCATTAGTGAGCCCGAATGGCATCACTACAAACTCATAATGACCATACCTAGTCCGGAATGCCGTCTTAGGTATGTCCTGATCTCTCACCCTCAACTGGTGATAACCCGATCTCAAATCTATCCTCGAGAACACTGACGCTCCATGCAGCTGGTCCAGCAGATCATCTATGCGAGGTAATGGATACTTATTCTTGATGGTGACCTTGTTCAACTCTCTGTAGTCGATACACAGCCTCATCGATCCATCTTTCTTCCTCACAAATAACACTGGTGCGCCCCAGGGAGAAACACTAGGGCGTATGAAGCCCTTCTCTGCTAACTCCTCTAACTGCTTCTTCAGCTCAAGCAGCTCTATCGGGGCCATGCGGTACGGGGCCTTCGAGATCGGTCTCGTGCCCGGCTCTAGCTCGATGCTAAAGTCCACACTCCTCTGTGGAGGTAGCCCTGGTAAGTCGTCCCTGAAGACCTCTGCAAACTCGCATGCGACT
Source organism: Fagopyrum esculentum (assembly GCA_033239045.1). Classification (NCBI taxonomy): domain Eukaryota; kingdom Viridiplantae; phylum Streptophyta; class Magnoliopsida; order Caryophyllales; family Polygonaceae; genus Fagopyrum; species Fagopyrum esculentum. The sequence goes on from BSUD01000004.1 coordinate 53,578,052, forward strand.
GGTATCTCCTCTACTGTCAGGCTCTTGCGCTCCTTCATGGCATAACACCAGAAGGCCTCGCAACCCTGTGCTATCAATCTGGCTGCCCTCACTGCACTGATGACTGAGCCGGACTTTCCGAGGTCCCAACCTCGGAATATAACTCTGTGGCCCTCCTCCGTGGCAACAGTCACAGTCCTCCTACCAATATCCAAGACGGCTCCATGTCTAGTCATCCAATCTATCCCTAATATCACGTCCTCGTGTGCTAGGGGCATGACTAGAAAATTCACTAACCAAATCCGGCCTCCCAGGTGAATAGGGCAATCATAAATCTCTCGAGATCCTCTAACCTTACCCCCATCTGGTAATCCAACCACAAAAGGTACACTCTCTACTGTAGCTAAGGACAACCTATCTACACATGCATCTGATATAAAGGAGTGCGTGGCACCCGTATCAAATAAAACGCGCACAGGTAAGTCATGGATCCAAATAGTACCTGTGGTCGCAGGTGCTGCAGGCTGCTCAGTGTTCCTCAGCTCAAACACTCTCGATGGTCCTCCTCTGGTGTCAGTGGTACTACCACGTCCTCTGCCACGACCTGACTCCTGTGCAGCATTGTATGAAGCAGGATGTCCTGGAGCCCGGTACTGCTGCTGCTGCTGACTCGGAGCTCGGTACTGAGGGGGTCTCTGTACACTCTTCTCAGCACCTGCAGGAGAAGATCCCTGCTGAGAAGAAGCCTTGCCCTGACGGCAGAAAGTAGCCCTGTGTCCCGGCTTCCCACAAGTGAAGCAAGTGACCGGTGGTTTCGGGCAGTCCGGCTTAATGTGATCACGGCCACCACAGTTAAAACACTGTCGATCTCCACTGGGTGTCCGAACTGTAGAGTGGTAGCTGGACCTCCCCTGAGTCTGTCCTCTACTATAGCCTGCTACTGCTCCACTGCTACCAGCATGTCCTGTCCTCTGCCGCTTATCCGGCCCACTAGACTGTGCTGCTTTCCTAGAAGCTGGCCTATCTCTCTCATAAGCAGAGGCCCTATCCTGATAATCAGACAAGGTCTCACAGCGGAATCCAGCCAGGTAGGATCGGGTACTCTCTCTCAACCTCCTGGAGAAAAGATAAACATGCTGCTCTTCTGGAGGTGCAGACGGTCCAAGCAACGTCAACTCTTTCTGAAACTTCTTTATGGCTGCAGCAATCGGGATGTCCTCGAATCCCGCCTCAATGAAATCCTGGAATCTCTCCCTCCTCAGCGAAACTGGGCAATACCTGTCTCTAACAATGGTCTTCATCTCCTCCCAGCTGGTGACTCGGCCACGAATGGTACGCCACCATGAATGAGCATCATCTGTGAAGCAGGTCTGTATCAAACCACCTGTCGGTCCACGGGGCGACGTATTGCCTCCAAAGCAGTCTCAATCTTCCCTATCCAGTGCTCCACCTCTAGCCCTATCTCCCCGCTGAATGAGGGAACCTTCTGAGAGTTGAAAGCCTTCAACCACTCATCCGGTCTCGGTGCTCTGCCCCTAGTAGGTGCTCTATCAACATCAGCCCTCCTCTCAGATACAGCCGGCACCTGAGACACTCCTTGTGTCACCTGAGCTGACCTAGCCGGCACCACTGGTAGTACCTGAGTAAGCCTCTCCACTCTGGCGGCTTCCTCCCTGCGCTCAACATAGGCTCTGAACTCCCTATACTCCGATGCTCCAATAGAGACACGTCCCGACTCAGTAGAACGAGCTCCCTGCGCTCCAGACCTAGCGGCGGTCACATGCCTGACCTCGGGGCCTACACTCTCAGCTACTTCCTCTACAGCAACCTCTGGTACGCTTGCTGCAGGTGGGTCATCTCGAGGAACTCGTCCTCGACCTCTCCCTAGTGGAGGTCTACCCACACGACCACGCCCTCTAACAGTAGGGGTGCTATCAGCTCGATCCTGTCTGACTGGGGGAAGGGGGGGACGACCCCTACCTCGGCCAGTCACTTGTGCAGCCCTAGTACGTGCCATCTGCACGAATAGTAATAACTACAGTTATAAGCTAGCTAATCTATCATAACAGTACAAGTCCACAATTATTCTAAGATTACCGAGATCCGCAGAGGTAGTGGTGGTCGTCCGTACTTTCTATCCCAACCCGACTCTGTATGCATTTTAAAACCAAAATTTTTCGTTGGAAAACTCAGACCCCTTTCGGGTTCTGTTTATTTACTTATACGACCTTTTTAGAAGATTCAAGTTCCATTGTTGCCAACCTAGACCTCTGATACCATGTTGTAACACCCCAAATTTTACAACTTAGGGAGTTACTGGTTAGGACCGCACAGTGGGTCCCGACCTTAGTTTGACAACAACTTAACATGATCTTACAACAAGGCACAGATAAGGAAAAACTAAAAATCATAAAATAGTTTTTATCAATGCATGAATGTGACCAGATCAACTACAGCCAGAAAAGTAATATATCAAAGTACGAAAGGAAACGATGTTCAACTGAAAAACCCACAAATGCAAAAACTGCAAAACGTCCTAAAGTACGACACCCCGGCTGACCACTACCATCTGGATCACTCGGCATCTGCTCTAACCTGTGTCAAATCTAAACAACATATCAACCGTTAGCTAACTAACTAAATATAAGCAAAATGATAACAACACAAACACAAGCAGAAACAAAAATAAACAAACATCATGCTGGCACTCAACCAATTATTAGTTGTTATTTAAGTGATTCACATTATTCAATTTAAGTTGTGGCACGAGAACTATTATTAGTTCTCGCCTCCGTTCCTTATCCAACTGGTGTAGGTATAGCTGACTTCCTTTGGTAGCATCACTACAAACCATGTGTGGACTAGTCCCGAAAGAAACCCCCAGCGCCCTGCGAGCTACTGAGCGGAATGCCACCGCCCGTTACTCTTAGGCCAAAAATACAGGTCGGTATTTATATATCACAACCTATCTCTCTAACATGTCAATCACACACCACCATCATCATTTATACTCATATTTAGCAGTCAGCTAAGTAAGCCCAAAGGACTTACCTGTTATAACGCTCAACTCTTTAATAACCACTTGCTCTGTAACGGTACCCACTCAGTTGCCTGTTGAAGGCGATAAGTGTATTAGCACACTTTCACGTAGATAGAAGTCTGAAACTTCTAAGATCAAATAAGTATTAAGACGTACTAGTTACATTATTAGTTTTAGGGTAAAATGACCCTAAAATTCATGTCCAAACTCCTATTTGAAGTTCTAAATTATATCCTAACTCTTAGAATTTTATTAGGTGCGAAACTGACATTTTTCCTATGTTTCTATTTTCCGGAAGAACCGAAAAAGGTTTAACTTCGGCTCTAAATATAAAATTCTTAACAGCTTATAAAATTTCCGAATTAAATATCTAGATCATCTATGAGGTTCTATCTAGCCTTAGAAGAAAGAATTTCTCCAAACTGTTCAGCCGATATTTTTATAATAATTCCCAAAGTCGGTTCCTCACTCTACTTTCTTATACTTAGTCAAATTTTTAAGTTTAATAAAACTGCTCAACTATCTAACTTCGGGAGCTCGTAACTTTCAATCCGACCGTTCATTTCTCCCCAAATTTTAATATGTTAAACTACATATATCTGTCTACAACATATCAAAAATTCAACGGTGGATCTTTATCCAAACGTTTTATAATTGAGCGACAAGATGGCTGTTCGTAACCTGAACGCTGAAGGGAGTAAAACGAATTTACAGCAGCTACTAACTTTCCTTTGTTCGTAAAATGCAGCAGTCCTTTATCCCTCTCCTTAAATCTATATGCTCAGCAGCTACTAAGGTTAACCTAGCCTAAGATCAAACTCGACTACAGCAGTTCGTCATTCTAGCCTTACGTAAATAGTGTATATACATAAGGTTATATATTACTTCTAGGGGTAAGGAATTGGGATGCAGAAACTGTGACTCACCTCTACTGGCTGAGGCGTCGTTAGTATGGTTCCGGATGCTCTTCGGGCTCCTTTGTATGACGATCCAGAAGGAGGATAGTCGAGTTTGGCTCGGCTCTACCACTGCAGTGACAGGACGAAATCCTTCCAGCCCACTGCTGTCATGGAGTGGCCGAGATGGCGTTGTCCGGCACAGCAGAAGAATCACGTTAGTCCTTGAGGTGGGTACAAGAAGAAGATGAATACAGGGAGGTAGATAGGCTCTTACCGAATGGACGAAATTGGACGGAATTGAACGGAATTGGACGGAATTGGTTGAGTCTTCGCTTTGCTCAGCCGGAACGTGTGCAGTAGGCAAGGACGCAGAATGGGCGTGGCAGCGTAGAAGGGCGATGCAGCAGCAAAGGAACGCAGAAACGGAAGAAAATAAAACGCAGAAGGGAAGAGCGAGATTTGGGGGATATGATAGGAAAGAGAACGGTTACAGAAAGGGGAAGAGCTGTAACGGCTGTTCAGCAGGAGGAGGTGGCGAGTAATGTGACGCTGGGCTAAAGACTGATTGCTGTTGGGCTGAACTGGAGGCTGCAGAAGGTTGGACTGGCGGACAAGCAGCTGGGCTATTGGCTTCTGGGCTGGAGCGGACAGCAGCTGGGCGGACAGCAGCTGGGCGACTGGCTTCTGGGCTGGAGCGGACAAGGCTGCTGGCGACTGGGCTGTCAACAGCTTGTCTGGGCTTGTCACAGACTCGTCACAGCCTTGTCTGGGCTTGTCACAGACTCGTCACAGCCTTGTCTGGCCTTGTCACAGCTTCGTCACGGCCTTGTCTGGCCTTGTCACAGCTTCGTCACAGACTTGTCTGGACCTTGTCACAGCTTCGTCACAGACTTGTCCGGACCTTGTCATATTCTAAATTAGAGCTAAACTTATTATTTTATGTGAAGGTAAGCTACCTAAAAAGATAAATTTTATAAAGATCCTATCATTTTATGTGAAGGGGAAGCTACATAAAATGATAAACTTTTAAAGGATTCCATCATTTTATGTGAAGGAAATCTACATAAAATGATAAATTTTATAATAATGTGTCTAACTAAGTAGACGGATATGGATCAACTGATCGAGATCTAATTTATAACGGAAATAGACGGAATAAAAATTCCGGATTTTACACTTTTCTTCTATCTCTTTTGAGGTTTGATATACAAGATGGAAATATACCTCTTCCATTTATTTTCCTTTAGCTCCTCCTACAAATTACACTCCTATAAGAGTACTATACTTTACGAGTCTAGTCGTATCTTCGTCTCCCGTCAACAGACTTATCAATTCTTCTACGATAACTTGTAGGCATTTCTCCAAGATTGTTTTTACCCGAGTTATTGTCCACTTGCAGTTCTCTGTTATGACCCGCCATTGTTATTAACTTAAATTCCTTCGTGAGTGAGAAGTTATCAGAGATCCTCTTTTCCTCAAGACTATTCTCCTACACCCTCCTTCCTTGGGTGCTGCTTGTACTTCTGCCTTTATAGAAATCCGGTCTTTGTTGTATCCCGATCCTTGTTGAATTTCTTGTGTGTTCTAGGAGGTCACCCCACTTCAATGTTGGTGAAACCTGCCTTCCACTTTCTAGCAACCTGTAAGCTTTCCTTTTGCGGCTATTTTATTCTTCGTATTTGGATGGACAATGTATCTCATCTTGACTCCTACGCTTATGATTGTCTCGGTTTCCCATTTTGATTGTGGTGTCAAGTAGCTAGTCGAGAGTGATCATATTCCGCCCAGCTTCTAGCCTCAAACTTTCACCTTCTGGTCCGTCAGTAAGCTTATATTCAATGCCTCTTGTCTGGATCGCTACTATATTTTATCTTGATTGTCATGCTCATGTGTTCTTTTGAAGGTATCCGCTTGGTTTGTAACGTTGCTTTACACCACACTTGAAAGAACCTATGGGTTGTCTCTTCCAATTTGTATATTTGTCGGTCATCCAACGCTTTTCCGGAACTACTCTCATGTATTTTCTTCATTTGGTCCTATTGAGTTGACTCGGAGTTCCCTTCTTGTCATCGTCGTTGGTGTTGTCTTTTAGTCTTCACTTTTCCGTCTCAACGTTCCTTAACAAGTTCGAAGGAGTTGTATGGACGTTCGCCTACCTTAATGCTCATAAGCTGAGCATACTTATCATTACGTTGAAACCCTTCAAATATACTTAGGTGTGTCAACGGAGTGAGGATCTCATTTGGTTATCTCCTTTAAGGACATAATATAACTATAATTTCTACTAATCTTCGGCATATACTTATCTATATCACATATCTTTATAAACAAGCTACTAGGTCAACAAAACATTTCCAAAAGTACTAAGCAACTGAGATCCGCAGAGGTAGTGGTAGTCATCCGTACTTTCTATCCCCAACCAGACTATGCATGCGTTTTGAAAACCATAAGTCCTTTTTAACACTCAGATCCCTTTTCCGGTTCTGCTTAAGTACTTATTCGGTCTTTCAGAAGATTTCAAGTGCCATTGTTGCCAACCTAGAGCTCTGATACCATGTTGTAACACCCCGAATTCTCAGAACGCGGGGCATTACTGGTTAGGACCTCACAATTGGTCCCGACCTTAGTTTGACAACAATATTATTAGGATTTTAAAGCAAGACACAAATAAGAAAAACCGAAATTCATGAAATAGTATTTTTATAGGAATGAATGCAACAACGTCTAATAACCTATAACATTTAAACAACGAAAAAAAGACTAACTATCTTAACAAGAGGAAAGGACAACAAAGCAACAACCCAACCCCCACTCTAAGGAGTACGGAGACCCGGCTGACCACTAGTTCCGGATCACTCAGCTGCTGCTATAACCTGCGGTAAATCTGAAAACACAACAAAACAATCATTAGCTAGCTATCTAAACATTAGTAGAATAATAATAGCACACACACACACAACAAAAGTAAACACTCATCATGCTTTCAAACAATCCGTTTATTATCTTCATTTAAGTCATTCACTCTTACTAATGATACTTATTTTGTGACACGAGGGATTTCCAAACCTCGCCTCCGCCCCCGTGTAACCATCAGGAATGGATCCGATACATCTCACCTTGTACCTGCATGGTCTGGGTATAGAGAACCTCCCAGTCTCCTGTCAGAGCTGGGCAGTGATGTCACGGCCCGTTATACATACACTTGGGCCTTAACATATAATAATAACAGTCATCCTATCAAGTTATTATTATAAACACACATCGCACACACCACTATTATCATTCAACCAACATCCAGAAACCAGCTAAGTAAGTCGCAAGGACTTACCTGAATCAAATCACACTCTCTCAAATCTCAACTTGGTTTGAAAACGTGGTAACTCAGTCGCCTGTCAAACAAGGCATGCGGATCAAAATCACATCCCATACTCTTAGAAGTTATAAACTTCTAAGTTGTACAATCTCATGAAGAGAAATTACGGAAAAAGGTTCTCTTAAGGTAAAAAGACTATTTTGCCCCTGATCCCAAAAATCCAAGAATTTTCTATAACTTAATTCTAACTCTCCTTTGGAGCCTATTTCCATATTCTAGTTCTTGCGGAAAAGTTTAGTGCCGAATTACAAGAGTTGCACAACATCCTTTAGTTTACACAAAATGTCGTTAAGGTCCGACTTTGGGTTAAGATACCAAGCTTGGATAGAAATATAAAAATTTAGAAATAAATTCTTAGATCCTCTATGATATGCATACTAAACATAGGGGTAAAGATCTTTCAAAAATACTCAACCATAATTCTCTCATAAATCTCCAAAGTTGGAATAAAAGCTGTAAAATTCCCATACTTAGCCAATTTTCCTCTACTGTAAAAACAACCCATCTGTCCTACTTCGAGTCCTTATAAGTTCTAATCCGACCGTTAACTTTCTCCCAAATTTTGACACAGTAAACTACATATTTCTCAACGGTGGATGTTCGATCTAAGCTATCCAAAAACAGTTTCAAAGTTAGCAGTTTCAGCTCACAAAACTGAAAATTTTCCTAAGATGAATAAGGTACTATGTTCGAGTCTCACTGTCAGCAGTCTCTCTTATTTACCATGATCTGAAGGTCTCAAGTTCGAAACCCTCTTTAGTCTTTCTAACTCCAACCTATACTACTCCCCTAGCATACATTTGTTCAACATATTCTAACCTACACCACTCTCATTCAGCACACAAAACAAGCGTAAATTCCTAACAATACTGTATGTAGAAGAGAGGGCTGCTTACTCGCTACAGGTGGGCAAGGAGGAAGACCCGGCGTTGGCTTCCGAGTAGTTGCAGGATCAGTTTCCTTCTATCACGGCTGGTGGAGACGCTGTCTGCAGTGGCTGAGCCACCATTTGAATTGCTGGTTGCACCGTCTGCAGTGGCTGGAGGAGGGCAGTAGCTTGAGCGTAGAGGCAAGGGGGTCCAGCGTCGTAAGAAGAAGTGGTAGGTGCAGTTCCGGTTGACCTGCTGGTTGCAGAAGGCTGCTGCGTCGGACTGTTGCTGTGGGTTGCTGAAGGGGAATGAGATATCACCGGGCTTTTGCGAGGCTGCTGCTGCATCGGTTTACAGAAGGAGTTATTGCGTGTCTCTCTTCGGTTCCCGGCGAAAACGAGATAGCGTCCCCAGTACGTGTCCGATCCGGTGGTCGCTGACGGCTGAGCTGAAACACGAAGGGAGATGGGTATCGGTGTTCCAGAGGCGTGATATTGTTACGGAAGAGAGGGAGAAGCTAACGACGAAAGAGGTAGCGGCAACTAGGTTAGGTTAAACGTGATTAAGGGGAAGAATTAGACTTCTCATGTAACTGGGCCAGCACAAGCAGCACCTGTTGGGCTGAAGCAAGGTGTAACACTTGGATTGCACTTGCATGGCCTTGTCCAAAATTGTCAAAACTTGTCATAAACTTGTCCCATGACATGAACTAGTTGATGAAGAATTAGGGTTCGATATATATTCATCATTTTATGTGAGTTAGGCCTACATAAAATGATACAAATTTGTGTGGGTATAAATCTTAGGTATCATGTAGAAGGTCAACGAGTCGAAGTCCGGGTTGACTCGGTAATAAACGGAAAAAAAAATTCTGGAAGTTACAGATAAGATCAATCTAAAAGATAAAAACGTCCAAGTGGATGAGCCAAAAGTTCAACCCAAGCAAAAAGGGATGAAGGGAAATAATAATAGATGTAGAAGTAGGGCAATCGACTAGGCCAACCGAGTGACTATATGGGCCAAGTTGATTGGCTTGGTACATAATTTGCTCAATGAATTTAACACTTCAATCAGAGGTCATTTCGAGGTCATGTGTAGAAGATGGAAAGGGTTTTCGAGCGATTAGGTGCTTGATCGAGCACTTCTACACGTTTTCCGATGTTCTTCATTCCGCTATATTTATACTCTTTGTTATCTCTCTCTGTGTGTGTACATATATATATATATATAAATATATTCTTGAAATACCTACAAGTTGATGGACTACGAGCCACCCCGCAAGTATGATAGGTTTCGTTGTGGTATGTCAAGTGTCGAATCACAAGGATCGCATCTGTAACACCCCGAATTTTTAAAACTTGGGGCATTACTGGTTAGGACCTCACAATGGGTCCCGACCTCAGTTTGACAACAATTTTACTAGGATCTTGCAACAAGACACAAATAAGAAAAACCGAAATTTATAAAATAGTATTTTAGAGAGATGAATGCAACAACGTCTAACAACCTAAAGTACTTAAACCACAAAAAGACTAACTGTCTTTAACAAGAAGAAAGAAACCACAAGGTAAACACCCAACCCCACTCTAAGGAGTACGGAGACCCGGCTGACCACTACTTTCGGATCACTCAACTGCTGTTCTAACCTGCGGTAAATCTAAAAACACAACAAAACAACCATTAGCTAGTTATGTAAACATCAGGAGAATAATAATAGCACACACACACATAAAATAATAAACATTCATCATGCTTTCAAACAAACCATTTATTATCTTCATTTAAGTCATTCACTCTATTGATACTTATTTTGTGACACGGGGGATTCCCAAACCTCGCCTCCGTCCCCGTGTACCCATCAGGAGTGGATCCGATGCATCTCACCGTGTACCTGTATGGTGTGGGTATAGAGAACCTCCCAGTCTCCTGGTAGAGCTGGGCAGTGATGTCACGGCCCGTTATACATACACTTGGGACTTAACACATAATAACAACGGTCGTCCTAACAAGTTGTTATTATTATAATCACATACATTGTACACACACAACCATTATCACTCAACTAATATCCAGAGACCAGCTAAGTAAGTCGCAAGGACTTACCTGAATAAAAACACAACTCTCTAAAATCTCAACTCGGTCTACAACCGTGTAAATTCAGTCGCTTGTCAAACAAGGCACGCGGATCAGAATCACATTCCAAACTCTTAGAAGTTATAAACTTCTAAGAAGTACAATCTCATGAAGAGGAGTTATTAAAAACCCTCTTAAGGTAAAATGACCATTTTACCCCTGGTCCCGAAATCTCCAAAATACTCTATAACCTAATTCCAATTCTTCTTTGAAACCTACTTCCATAATCTAGTTCTCAAGAGATAGTTTGTTAAGGATTTATAAAAGTTAACTAAAATTCTAGATTTCCAAAAGAGTCGCTACGGTCTGGCTTTAGCTCAAGACATAGGGCTCGAATAAAAATATAAAAATTTCAAAATAAAACTCGGGATCCTCTATGATATGCATACTCGGCATAGGGCCAAAAATCTCTCAAAAACGCTCCACCGAAACTCCTATATAAAATTCTAAAGTTGGGGTAAAAGTTACAATTTCCATACTTAGCCAATATTTTCCTCTGCTAGAAAAACAGCCCTACTGCTCTACTTTGGGACCTTATAACTTCTAATTCGACCGTTAACTTTCTCCCAAATTTTAATACAGTAAACTTCATATTTCTATCTCAAACATATTAAAAATTCAACGGTGGATTCTCGGTTTAAGATACCGAAACTAGATCCTAAAGTCAGCAGGTCAAGGCTGGAACATAAGGTGTGCAAGAGGTCCTAACTTCGAGTCTCCTTGTCAGCATATGTTTTCATTATTTCTACTTAGAGATCCTTGGTTCGAATCCCACCTATTACAAGTGATGCCTGAACTCTCTTAGCCTATTTTTATGTCCAACTTACCCAAATATCTACGTTACTCTCATCCCTACTCGTCCAACCTATCACACACCCTATACAACACAAAGGTACTAGGATCGGAAGTTGCAACCACTCACCCGCAGCAATGAAGACAAGGTTTGCGGTAAATCTCGCAAGAGGAGTCCAGAGCAGGATCGAAAGCTGCAGCAGATTGGAGTTCATTTTCCTGCGCCGTTCCGAAGAGGCGTGCAGCAAGTCCGAACACAGTGTAGAAGTTGGAGGTGCAGCAGTTCCGGAATCAGTACCGAACGTGGGAGGAGCAGTAGTTCCGGGGTGGTCGCGGTGGAAGACGGCCGGCTGCAGGCAGTTAGAGACGGCGTCGGACGGCCACACCAGGCGGTGTATGCTGTTGCAGAGGGCTGCGCGTTTCCCTGGTCCTCGGTGAAGGCGAGGCGGCGTGTCCGATCCGGTAGTGAGTTGGGCTCAGCGGCGAGGCTCCGTGGTCCAGTGCAGAAGACGGTAGAAAAGTGATTGTGGGTGGCGTCTGCTGATCGATGCGGCGGCTCAACCAGTTGCCGGCGCATCAGTGGTGTCGGCGGTCAGTGCAGCGTTTGAGCAGTAGCTTCCCTTTGATCTCGATGAGGGTGAGATGGTGCAAAAGTGAGCATAGGGACGGTAAGGTACAGACGTGAAGTAATTGTGCAGGGAAGGAGGCTGATCGACGCTAGATTAGATTAGGGCAAAAACAAGATTAGGTTAAAATTAGGGTTAAGGTAAATTATGGGCTGAAAGATCGTTGGGCCGGATGCATTGGGTCGGCTCATCAAATAAAACAAATGGGCTGTAAGAATAATCGTTACTCGTACGGAATTATTTACGGTTACATAAATTCTATCATTTTATTTGAATCAAGGTCACATAAAATGATAGAATTTAATATTGTTTTATTTTATTTAAGAGGATAGAGGTTGGCGGATCGGAATCCGATTTAATCCGGTATTAAACGGATTTTTTTTTTCGGTTATTACATCAGTGCCCTCTTAAATTAAGTTTCATCCCGAAACTTAGGATAATGTATCTAATCACACGACTTTCTTTGTATATCTTGGTATCATTAAAATTTCGTTTTCTACCATGCAACTACTCAATCATCATAATCAAGCACACATGAAAAGAAACACAATCACACAATCCAACTAAAACATGAAAAGTCAAACAACTCAACATTTGAGTACTAACTCGTCGGTACATAAGTAGCTGCTAATTTTGCAAAGAACTTGGGATAATTACGTCTACTACTGCGCTCCAGGACGGCTACTGGGTACTCCACCAAGTTTGCTTCAGCTCATCTATCCGATTCTTAAAGCTGATGACGTGACTCTTATCCGGTAAGTACTCTCTCACTGAGACATGGGAAATGGTGGGCGTACATCCTCTAGTATGGGTAATAGTGTCAATCGATAAAATGAAATCAAACAGTTTATATATATCAACGGTTCCCTTTCTAAACTCACCTCTAAATCTTTTGGCGACTACCAAAATAACAATAAAACTTTCTTCCTTCTATTTAATCCATTTGCTCCCGACTTTTCGGAAGATCCCGTCTAGAAATTCTGAAACAATGATCTGAGACATCACCCGACACTTTAGTAGGTGGTTAATGCTCTTTGTAAGACCACTCACTTGGTCTTGTCTCCCTAATACGACTCAGTCGGACCGTTCCTCAAATAATACCTCATCAACTATTCCTTGGCTTTCGGTTGGTTGTAATCCAAGATCACACTCCCGGTGGAGATTTTCATATAGTTCTCAAATTGCTTAACTCAAATTCATAGTTAATCTAATATTGATTTTCTTCTTCTGTGGGTTATGGGCCTACCACGCTTCTGCGGGTCAACATGATTTACCCAACTCCCGCCTATACTTCCCTTCTAATACTAGCAAGATCCTTTTCAAACAGACCCTTACTCTCTTACTCAACCGTAGTTTGTTCTTAACCAACCAGTAAGCAACCTCTAACTCGATCCCTCTTCATATCCTTAGATCATCCCAGAAGGTTGTCGTAGCCTACTTGGAAATCCTCCAAGGCATCGGTAAAGTTACTTCTTAAATCCGCATTCACTAATGTCTCTTCTTAAGGTATCGTACTTGTCAGTACCAACCAACACTTACACGTTCTCAGTTGACGTCGGTCAGTCTATAATTGACTTATCTCTATATCCCGGACTTACTCTTCTCATAACTATACTGGCGTTAAATTCTTGGTGAGAATCATCTGCTCGATTAATCCTTTCATACTTTGCTAATTCGTTTTATCTTCCACACTTTTGTTTCCTTAGACTAACTCTACTTCTCGAGCCCAATTGGGTCATTCATCTTGACCTAAATAGTCATTCCAAGTCTTCAACGATAGTTGGTAAGTGTCTTTGTAGTTCTAATGACTTTAGTTATCATCCCCTTGCAGTTCCCTTTGCATGGACCGTCGGCGTTGATGACTTAGGTCCCGTGACAATTGGGTTTACTTTGGACTTTCGAGTCCACCAAGGTCGTTCTCATATATACATTCCTTCGCTGGTGTCACCGGCAATATTGCCTCCATGAAACTCCGTTGTTTCCACTACAGGCTTTGACTCTTTCATACCGGCATTGCGATCTCTTCCAAATTCCTATATCTTTGAGGAGGTCAAACCTCTCCACACTTGTAAAGTCTACATTTTGCTTCTACATTCCATTGTATGTATCCCTTCCATGCACCTTAGACCCTCATATCCGGATCGACATTTTATTTATTTTGGTCTCTCAAGCTTGTCTTGTGAACTCTTCTACTAGGTAAATCGTCTTATAACAATTTCCTTCCCTGAATCGGTCTCAACTTTCCGTCGATCATTATTGCTCATTTCATTTTGGAGCCTCAGTTACGTTGTACTCTTGCATAGTTCCTACAAAGGCATCCTCATCTCAACATTTTATTCTAATTTAGCAAGACTCGCCTTTTGATACATGACTTTCCTTCTTATTGGTTAAGTTATTCTTTTGGTTTACACTTTATCCATCCAAGCATTATCGGTCCGATGTTTATGACTTTTGTTAAACATCTATCGGTACCATTTGCATAAGAAACCTCAGTTGTATATGATTTTCTCAAAAATCAAAGTTCTTGACTCGCATTTATTATGTTGTCCTTATGCTCGTGTCGATTTACCTTCTTTAAATCTTTATCCCCGCAGTAGGATAGTTACCTCTTTGAGTTTTCTCGTATTCGTTTTACGAACCACGTGGGTTGGTCTTATTACTTTCATCAACTCTTATGTCTTCAATCCAGCTTGAATTTTCATCGGAGTACCACCATTTCACATTACTCTTATATAGACATCTTTAGGAAGTTATCTTATTGGGGTAATATCGGATCTATTTAGCAACCTTTAGTCATTCAACTTTACTCCTTCTCATGTCTATTCTAGCTAACATGCATATTCCATCTGTAATCACCTCACAACTCGATCAGACATATTATCAAGACACTAAGGTCATAATCTCTATGTTTGTTGCGTCTCTATAACTGTAGTTATTCTGTTTGACATCTTTAGTCAAAAAGGCTTCATCGGTAAACCTCGGGAGAGCACCATCAGTCTCATATGTGTGGCCTGTTAAGCACCTTCTGTCTTGATTGACGTTGGACATGATCAAAATCATCTGCTTCTTCTTACTCCTCTAGTTCTCATGCAATCCATTAGTACTACTATGAACTGTACCTTTTTTTTTTTAGCCAGAAGGTAAGAAATTTCTCACAACCATTTCCTTAATCTCTTTAAAGACCTACGGGGTCATTCCCGGCCGTCAAAATCTTCTCCTTAAATTCTTAATTAGAGATATTGGCTCGAACTCATTCCATGTTACTATTAAGGGTACTGGTATTTGTATCGGTTTAACTTTACAATTGTCGTCGTTGATCTTTTGTAGAGATTCTCCATATGTCGGTAACATTCTTTAGTAAATCTGATGTTATTCTTCTTATCTACCAACCGATCATCACTGGTCAACTCAGACGTGTTAATTACCCATTATTACTAGTTAGTCTGTAGTTGGTCTTCTACCAGATCGTAGACTTACTTTTCTTCTATCTCTTTCGATGCGGATATACAAGGTGAAAACTTATCCCTTATAGGTTATCCGTTTATACACATTTAGCTCCTTCCACAATTTACACTTTTCTCTTGCATTATTTACCTACCATCTATGGGTTTATCAAATCTTCCGTGATAGCTTACAAACCCATCTTCGCGGTTCCTTTTTCCTAAGTTATCGTCTACCTGCAGCTCTTTGCAGTGAACCACTAGTATGGTTAACTTAAGTCTCTTGGTGATTGAGTAGTTATTATTATCCCTCAAGTCCATCATGATCCTTCCCGCACATGCTTCTCCCTCGGTGGATGTTGTTTTGTAACATTACCTTCATGGAAATCCATTGTCTAAATTTCAGACTTCTACTATCTTTGATACTTGTGTCGTGCTTTCCTTCAACATTCTCATGTCTCTAAAGGAGTCAACCCATCTCCATGGTTATGAAATTTATTAATTTTTTGTCTTTTAAACTCGATCGTAAATTTCTGTCTTGGTACTCCTTTAATCTTTTACATATGGGTCAACACTCTATTTTCTCTGCACTCTCGTGCTCATACTTGTCTATGGTGGCATCCACCTTGGTTGTAGTGTCCTTTAACCCGCCAAGTGCAGTTGTGCTATACTTTGTTTGAATGGTGTTTTGATGTTATCCTCTTCAATCCGCGCTCTTATTAGTCCTTACATGCCTCTTGAGTTTCACCTCTCGTCGTCATCCCGCTAAAATCCTTGTACGGTTTTCTATCACTTCTATTTGAATTGATTAATGTTACGCTCTAGGATTAGTGTGATGTGCACGCAATAAGCTTTAAATTTATACTCGTTATATTTATCCTAACTCCTAGCGAACCCGCAGTGTACGGGTCGTTTGTGATAGGGATAGTATTCCGAGGTCGAACACAAAGACTAAGGTGAGATTGATTCGGATAGTGATCAAATTTAGTGAAAATCTAGACTAAGAAAAGGGAAAGAAATAAAGAAATGAAAATCTAAATGTTTTTGGTGGGGTTTTAGGTGATCAATCAAAGGTCACAAATCATGCAAATGAACATTCAACTATGCTAACAAATCAACACAAACAAACAAACTAAACACGAGATATAAATCAAGGAGAGAAAAGCGGATTCTAGGGGTTGGAAGTTCCGGTTATGGCATAAGACTCAATCTATCTAATCATTCCTTGGATTAACTATGATATATTGGGAATGAGTGTTTCTAGATTGGGATCAATCACCGGGTAGGTCTCATGGTCCACTAGTCCATCCCTAAGATCTCATCACCGGGTAAGTCTCTAAGAACCTAAGGGACGGAATTCTACACAACCGGATTGTCACCTAGAGATCTAACCTATCCTTACCGGGTAAGTCTCGGAAGGGTTAGTCCTAAGCAACTATCCTAGCACACTTAGTCCAATGGCGGCTTATGAGGCTCACCACTACCTAAGGGTTGTTATCTTTGGAATCTAAGAGTAAGGATTACCGGGTAAGTCTCTCCTAACACTTAGTTGCTAACACTAGGTCACCCTAGGATAGATTTAACTCAACAAACACTTAGGATTTCAACATTCTAACAATCTAAGACTAGATCCATCGAACCAGGGAAGATCACGGGTTGTTCTACCAAGTCCACGGCCGTGGTTTGGCAAGAACAAACCGTGGATCCTAACAGAGGCTACGTTCAAGCACACAAGTCATCCAAAGGTGAATCTAAGTCCATCCTATCATAGTCCTAACCATAACCATCCTTTCCTTACCCTAGAACCACATCTATTTAGCCTACAACATTCATAATAGAAATCGAAATCATCAAACATAAAATCATGGCATCCATTTGCAAGATAATGAAGAGAAAGAGATGAACAAGTGAAGTAAACAAAACCAAGCTGAAAATGGAATTAGAATGACTCACAACCCTTTTTAAAGAAGGTTTAAATGGTTCATACAACTCTAGAAATCGATTCCGAAATTCTTCACTACAAAAGCTATCAAAGTCTATCAATGGTGTGCTCTTCTCCTTCTCCAATGAAGCTCTTCTCCAATGGTGGCTTCCTTCTACCTTCTCCTTCAAAGAATCTTCTTGTTGAGAGTGTATTTTGATTCCCAATTTGATTGGATGATAGGGGATGATGGAGAGCTGCTCCAAGATGATGCTCTCAGCCAATGCAGGACCACTTTTATACTACAACTTTGCAAGAGCTGGCCAAGAGATCGTGGCACAGCTGTCACGAAAACCTGGCAAAATCCACGGGTAGTTCCACGGCCGTGGACTTCCAGTGAACCGTGATTTTGTGCTTCAACTTTGCCTTTGATCATTAAGCTTCGATTTGGTGCATGGCTTGTGTTGGCAAGGTTCCATGAGTCCTCCTTAGCCTCTAGCTTGCATCCTAATGAGTCCGAGGGTGTGTCATCTTGATGAACGACCCTCAAACGTATCGATTTAGCTCCTAAATCTCCCAAAATACCTACAAAGCAATGCACAAGTCCGTGTAGACGTCTATCTCGGCAAAATACGTGAATTGAGTACAAACGTCGTGAATTAGTGCTAAACCATGCATGAATGAGTGAGAAATCTATCTAAATGATTACCTAAACCTAAGTCATAAATCGTGTTAACAAAAATACCCCATACTTAAGGTTTGCTCGTCCCCGAGCAAATTGTCAACTATAGACTACAAGATAACATGATTTATGCATGCAGAAAAATGGCAAAATCTTTTTGGGTTTGTGCTTCTAATATTGGATCACCTTCATAGTCATGTTTTATGGCAACGGACAAGCAATTATGCATCAAATTAATGAAGGCACGGAAAGACAATTATACTTAACTTGAAAGCATGCATGAATTGTAAAGATCAAGAAGTCAAGATGATCAAGAGCATATCCAATCTAGATCACTAAGTCTTACAAACATGCAAATAGGTTATAAGGTCTTGTGAAATAAAAGGCCAAGAAACGTTGTGATTAGTTGGGGATTTTTCTAGGCTATGTGATGCTAATCCGGGAATGGAACTAACTCCACAATCTTGTCCTCGATCAACTTCCCTCAAGTGTATATTTTCTCTATCTTTTCTTTCTTTTCTTTTTCTTTTACTTATTTTTGAGACAATGGCATTGGTGTACAAAAGCCGAAACCTTGGTGATTAGCCATCCTCGGGCTTTTTCTATTTTTCGAGGTGCATCCACACCGGGCACACATACCAAAGCTCGTTAGGACTATTGGTTTATTTGACTTTGGCAAGGCACCAACACCCGATTATGTGAAGTGTACCGAGTTACTGGTCATTTAAACCAAAGTCCCCAAACCTATATTTTTGTCTACACTTTCACAACAAATTCAGCATTTTATTCATGACATTCTTTCTCCAACATCTTCACCCCACACTTGTTTTTCACACACATCAACACACTAATATGCTCCTATTCCCGGATGGGTCAAAAGAGGTCAAATTTATATCAATTGAGGTGCTCAAGCATCATGATCAAGATGAGAAGTAGAGAAAGATGAATTGCCTCATTCATTCCTAGATGGTGTGCAAGAACTAGCATGTAATTTTGACCTTCAATACTCAATCCTTTCTAGGCAAACATCATGATCGCAATCATTCATGGGATTCAAGAGAAGTACTTCAAGTCCATATATGCAATCATCAATTTAACACATAAGGCCATCCATAGCCAATTCACAAGACAAGATTCATCATTAGGGTCATATCCAAGCCTAGAAAGCACAAAATTTTTTTAAATTTTCTGATTTTTATGGGATTTTCGAAATGAATATGTACAATGTAATACATGTGAGAATTTTAAACTATCCTAGATGCTAATCATGCGAAAGATCATGCAAACCTCACCCCATACTTAGAAACACATTGTCCCCAATGTATAAATAAAGTAAAGAAGAGTGAAAGAAGGTTCTCACAATGTAAAAATGGTTTGCTATGGTATTCGGGATTTCTCAAGTGAATTGATGGTGGATGATCCTATTGTTCGCCCCTAAAGGTGTGTGCAAATAAGCTTTAAATTTATAAAACTAGAATCAAGCAGCGAACCCGCAGTGTACGGATCGACGTAGCTAAGCAAGAATTCCAGAGTATCGAACACAGGGATTTGGGTGGGAACAAATTCGATGTCAAATTGTCAAGTGAGTAAGTATGAGAGTTTTGCAAATATTGGGAAAACAACAATCCTAAAGATCCAAGTATCCAGCTGTGGCAATCGATTCAAGATATACTAATGATATAAAGACAGAGTTGAGATATGCAAAGGTATACTAAAGTAAGGTAATCGTACGGTGAAGTTCCAAAAACCTTATGTAACTCACCTACAAGGCACCCTCTATACAGGTTGTTGAGGCTCAATATAGAAAGATTCTAAAGGCGAGAATTGGTGTCAAATACCCAAACTTGTAACCCAAGGATCAAGACTAACTTAACCGATTGAGGTTGTGACACTCACAATCGAGGTAGAGGTTGTTGAGGCTTCACTACCACCTAGAAAAGATAAATCTAAACTAAGTTAAAGCAAATCTTTAACTTTGGATTTAAAGTAAAAGCAGGTTCGTAGATTTAGGAGAAATTACGGGTAGTTCTTGGTGTTCCACGGCCGTGGACTCAAGAACAGGCCGTAATTTATAGTCTATCGGCGATTCTCTCTAACTCTCAGGGTCTAATCTGTTTGCGATCGATCTATCATCATCTAAGCCACAACTATCAACCCTTCACCTTAGAATTGTTAGGGGTTTTTAGCCAATAACAGTCATGTTGATATCAATTCAAGAATTAAAAGATAGAAAGATGGAAATTTTCAAGAACCTTCAATAACCTTCAAAACAATCTCAAAGTCACAACCAAGAATGAGTATTATCGAAGGATTCAAACTAAAGTAAACAATCACAACTCTAGGAAAGAAGGGAAAAGCGGGATGTCAATCCGTTTCCCAAATCAAACCTAAACAAGAAGAGAGATCTTCTTGCAAAATCTTCCAAAAGGTTCGATTTTCCGCCAATCCGGAAAATACGGAAATCCCAACAATAATCTCCACCAAGTGCGAGATTAGGGCAAGTCCAAGCACGAACCTTGATCTCCGACGAGATCTCCAAATGCTCCTCAACGAGGGTGAACGGCCGTTAGCGACAATCCACGGGTGTTTTTCTCTATAACGGGGATCTCTCTCTATAACGGGCATGCCGAAATCTCTCTTCGGCCGTCTTTTTATAGGGCAAGGCGAAATATCGGCCCGGCCCAATCTTCAAAAGATCGTGGCTTCAAAGTGTGGCGAAAAGATTCGCCAAGATTACGGTCGTGGAAGTGTTCCACGACCGTAATTTAGGGCGTGGAAACAAATACGGTTTGCACCATATGTTCCACGGCCGTAATATCCTCTGGAATGAACTTCAATTTTTGACTATGATTCCACGGTCGTGGAATTGAACGTGGAACGTGATACGGTCGTATTTTAGAGCGTGGTTTAGGGCAAGAACGTGATTCTTCCCTAGCCTCGTGCATTCCTCAAGCTAAGACTCCAATTTGCTTCCTAAGAATGTCCTCAATCTATGGACTCACTCAATCAACTTCTCTTTTGCTCGATTCCGTTCGGAAATAGCTCCAAATCACCTAAAATCAACATAGAACTAGTGTAGACATCCATATCGACAATATAGGTAATACTAGCTCACATATGCACAAAGTTCAATCAAAGACTATCAATATGAATCTAATACGTTTAGAAAACGTGCCTAAAATATCACAATATTTCATGCTAACAAATAACCCCATACTTAACACTTGCTTGTCCCTAAGCAAGGTCTTTCAAAAAGCTTTAAACAAGAGTTAGGATGAAATATGTGTACCTCCTTTTGGATGAATGTGACTTCTAAAGAATAGATCATTCTCAACCCTTGCTTCAATCGTTCATCAAACTTTCACACACTCAATTAAAGAGTAAAAAGCAAAGAAAAATCATGAATCAATTTAACTTCCAAACAAGCATCATAACCTTCAAACATTATCAAAATCAATCACAAGAAACTTCAATTTAGATCACAAAGTCATATAACGTTCTTTTGATCTTAAGGACTTTCAAAGAAAAGGGTCTAGAATATGGAAAGGGGAGGAAACCTTTAGGTAATGTGGTGCTTGAATCCGGGAAAGTGGACAACTACCTTCTTCTTCTTTTGCGGTTTCCGCAACACTTCACTTAGAGCTTTGCTCTCTTCCTTTCATTTTTTCGACTTTACTTTTGGAGTTATGGATAGAGGTGCACAAAAACCGAAGCCTAGGAGATTGGCGTTTCTCATATTTTCATGAGATGCCTCAATCCCTTAGCGCACATACCATAATCCGCTAGGATTATTGCTCAATTCAACTTTGGCAAGACACAAACACCCGGCTATGTGAATGGTGCCGAGTTACTCATCGTCATGATCGACTTCCCCAAACTTACAATTTCTTTCTATTCACTTGATTGCAAATAATTGCTCTCATGGCCCTCCCACATCAAGCATGCCTTTTTCATTCACTTCTCCAAAATTCCCGGATAGGTAAGGGAGGCTAATATTTCAATGAGGAGCTAGATGATCAAAGAAAGAAGAAAGAAAGTATCGAATTGCCTTAATCAGTTCAATAAGAAGTATAGGAACTTATAGCGTGATTTCAACTTCAATTTCTCAACATGATTTAGGTAACATTTTCACATTATAAAACTTGCAAAAGAGGTAGAATTCACTCATTCAAATTCTTTTCAATTCACAATCTTTTTAAGCATGCAATTGTCATCAAACTCAATTCACAAGTAATGATTATCATGGAAATCATTTCAATTCATTAGGAGCACAAAATTTTTCAAAATTTTTCAATTTTTATGGGTTTTTAAAGTTCTTTTTCATGCAATGCAATAAGGAAACGTGCAACACATAATGAACATGCAACGATAGTCTCAAATGAAGGCAAACATAGAGAGTAGAGTTATTACAAACTTTTTAGTACATCCCACCCCATACTTAGGACGAACATTGTCCCTAATGTTCAAGAGAAAGAAAGAAAAGAAAGAAAAGAAAAAGGAACTCACAAAGTGGTGGCGGGAATGTCTAAAACGAACGGTCATGCATCGGATCACTGCGGTGCCGGCGGAGGTGGGAATGGGGAGAAGCTGGAGTCGTATGGCCGCCCAAACTGCTGGCGGTAGACGTCCCTCATCATGTGGTCAAGGTCGTCGAGGCGTCCGTCTCTAGCGTCGGCCCGGATCTCCAACGCTCCAACTCTCTCAGAAAGTCCGGTAGCCCAATCCGGCATCCTCTCGTACCATCCCGGGGCGTGATCGAACCATGCGGGGGCGTCGGATGGTGCTGGTGCTGGTGGTGGTGCTGCTGGCTGCTCCGTGGACCAAGGAGGGGGAACGCCATACCATGTGGGAGGTGTGGTCATCCACGTGGGCCTCTCGCTCACGCTAGCGCGGCGAGATGACGAGCCTGATGCTCTAGCTGGACGTGGAGAGCGTCTAGGTACATCTGGGGCCGCCTCCGGCTGGTCCGGAAACGTGCCAAACTCCTGCTCCGCTCCTCCTCCACTCTCGAACTGATCTCCCATGTCCTCCTCCTCCACAACCGGTGGTGGGACGTAAGGGGGAGCTACTAGCCTGTTCGCGTGCATCGCAGCGAACGTCTCCTTCCAATTATGGCGTCCCGCCACAATGGAGTACTCCGGCAGCCACTCTATACCCCTGCCCGTCCTACTCTCCCAAGGCATGCCCGCATAAGGCGGACCTCCATGTGTGGGGAAAATGAGACCCCTAACCATGAATGCATGTAGCCCTAAAGGAACGGCCGGTATACGGGTGCAAGCAGAAAAATCCACACCTAAACTCCTAGCAATGTGGGTAACTATCCCACCATATCCAATGTTCCCCTTCGACTTATTCTTGAGCTTGCTCATCGTAGCAGCCAAAAGAGTAGCACAATCTGCACGGTGTCCGTAAAGCATGCAATAGAGCAAGAATAGCTCATCCGTCTTGATCTTTTGGGGCGTCTCCGTCCTAGGAAAGAGACACTCCGAAAGAACGCGGTGAGCTATCTTCAAGGCTAGATGGTACATCAATCTAGCCTTGGTATCGGCGGGTTGCCAACGGTCCTCGTCGGCGTAAATCATCGCAACTTCCTTCCAAAAAATCCTTAGGGTAAACACCGCTCGGAAATCGACCATTGAAGGTCTCATGAAATCCAAAAATAGTCCCAAACTCAACGATGCTCAAATGATAGTCTCGTTCCATGAGACGGAAGGAGACGGTCCTATCTACGTGGCTGTGCTCAAAGGACGTCACAACCTCCCGGGTGATCTCCTCATAGGCGTCTTCTCGGATAGCCGAGAAGATAACTAGACCGGCTCTATCCAAGAGCCAAGTGAGATCCTCAACAATGTTAAGAGGATATAGATCCTCTAACAACAAATACTTAGGGCCAATCACTGCCCTCTTCTGTATCTTCTCAAATGCAGAAATGTGGTTCTCATGTATGGTCGGGATTCTAGGGTGAGGAGGTGAAGATGGAGGTGAAGGTGAAGATGGTAGTGAGGGAGATGAGGGTGGTGGTTCCCTAGAGGATGAGGAGGTGGAGGGGTTGCCTTTTCTTTTCTTATTCTGCTCTCCCTTCTTCTCTTTTATCCTTCCCGACACTCTCCTTACGAAATCCATTTTTCACCAAAAATTACGGTCTGTTCTTGAGAAATTACGGCCGTGGTTTACCCAGAGACCGTGATTCGTCACAGAATTTCACGAATCTCAGCAAATTCACCAGCAATCACCGCAACAAGCAGTCCTAATCTAATTCCTTCCAGTCTTTGTCAGTTCTTCCTAAAAATCTATAGCAAAAACGAACCAAATCCGCAAAAATCAAGAAGAAATAATAAACCTCTTTTTCGGATTGAAAAACCCGATATGCGCGTTTGTTGATGGATTTCCGCTCGGTTTGTCGCTTGGATCTTGTTTGTGGTTGAATTTGCTGCAGTTTGGGAAGAAGAATCGTTAGAAACGATTAAGAAACGAAGATTTGGAGGAGGTCGTGGTGTTTCGGCGTTTAGGTCGTGGAAAGGGGGTAGTTTTTGGGTGATTTTGTGAAGAATGTGGCTTATATAGTCGCAGGCAAAATTTTGAAAATCACGGTCTGTCGGGGTGTTCCACGGCCGTGGAAGTGTACGGAACCGTGGTTTTGGTGATTTTTCAAAGGCTTTTGAGAATTACGGCCACTGTAGCTATGACGACCGTAATTTAGACCGTGGAACCTCCTGTAAAGCTTCAAAGTCCAAATTTCGTCACTTTTCTTCGACATTATCTTCCCTTTCTCCTTTTCCATCGATCCTACAACCAAAAACACGAACATACCGGAAGAAATCGAGGCAAAATAAAGCGAAAACGTCTATTCTAAACTAATCTATGAATTGAAAACAAAAACGAAAATGCAATACCTTGGGTTGCCTCCCAAGAAGCGCTTTGTTTAAGGTCCGTAGCTAGACCAATCTCGCACTTATTCGAGTGCGGTAGGCGCGAACTCCTCAGCTTGGAGTTCCGGCGTATACTTCTTGAGTCGTTGGCCGTTCACCTTAAAACTTCCGCTAGCTTCACCCCATACTTCAACTGCACCATGGGGAAAAATACGCTTAATTAGAAAGGGTCCGGTCTAACGGGATTTAAGCTTACCTGGAAAGAGGCGAAGTCTTGAATTGAAGAGGAGAACTTGATCTCCTTCTTTGAAGTCCTTTGGAATGATATGCTTATCATGCCAACGCTTTGCTCTTTCCTTGTAGATCTTGGCGTTTTCATAGGCGTTCAAACGGAGTTCATCCAGCTTGTTGATGTCTAGGAGACGCTTCTCTCCCGCTTCCTTCATGCCGAAATTCAGCCATTTGATAGCCCAAAACGCTTTGTGCTCTAGCTCTACCGGCAAGTGACAAGACTTCTCATACACAAGGTTGTATGGTGTGGTTCCTATGGGAGTCTTGTACGCAGTCCGGTACGCCCATAAAGCATCATCTAGCTTCAAGGACCAATCCTTCCTAGTCCTTGAAACCGTCTTCTCTAGAATTCCTTTGATCTCCCTATTTGAGATCTCAACTTGTCCACTCGTTTGTGGATGGTAAGGGGTAGCGATCTTGTGAGTAACCCCATACTTAGCTAGAAGAGCTTCAAAGCGACGGGCTATGAAGTGAGAACCTCCATCACTAATGATCGTCCTTGGTGTCCCGAATCGCGGGAAAATGGTTTTGTTGAAGAACTTAACCACCACCATGGCATCATTTGTGGGAGAGGCAATTGCTTCCACCCATCTAGAAACGTAATCTACCGCCAATAGTATGTATTGATTTCCACAAGAAGATGGGAATGGTCCCATGAAATCAACTCCCCAAACGTCGAAAATCTCTACCTCTTGGATGTTGTTGAGGGGCATCTCGTTCCTTCTAGAAATATTGCCTGTTCTTTGACAAGCATCGCAGCAAGAAACAAAGGATTGCACATCTCTAAATAAAGTAGGCCAATAGAATCCAGATTGCAATACCTTTGCGCTAGTCTTGTTCGAACTAGCGTGTCCTCCACAAGGTAGTGAATGACAATGGCGGATGACACTTTGCATCTCATCTTCCGGCACACATCGCCGAATGATGCCATCCGGACCTCTCTTAAAGAGGAGAGGCTCGTTCCAATAGTATTCCCGGACGTCCTTAAAGAACTTCTTCCTTTGTGCGTAGGATAGTCCGGGTGGTATCTCCTGGCAAACCAAATAGTTAACGAAATCGGCAAACCATGGTTCGTTACCTTTGGAGATCACGTTGATGCACTCCTCTATGATGTGTAGGTGTTCGTCCGGAAAGGAGTCATCAATGGGTAAATGGTCGTCCTCTAGATGTGTTAGGCGACTCAAATGATCCGCAACGGAATTTTCCGAGCCTTTCTTGTCGCGGATCTCAAGATCGAATTCTTGTAGGAGAAGAATCCATCTAATCAGCCTTGGTTTCGCATCTTTCTTTGCAAGGAGGTACCGGATCGCAGCATGATCCGTGTAGACAATCACCTTTGCACCTACAAGATAAGATCGAAACTTGTCAATAGCATAGACAATGGCTAAAAACTCTTTCTCGGTAGTGGCGTAGTTGAGTTGCGCTTCGTCTAGCGTCTTGCTAGCATAATATATGGCATGGGTTCGCCCTTCCTTTCGTTGTCCAAGAACAGCTCCAATAGCTACGTCACTAGCATCGCACATAATCTCGAAGGGGAGAGTCCAATCCGGAGGTTGGATAATAGGTGCTGAGATTAGAGCTTGCCGAATGGTGTTAAACGCATCCAAACATTCCTGCGAAATCTCAAAAACCGCATCCTTCATCAATAGATTAGTGAGAGGTTTTGATATCTTAGAAAAGTCCTTAATGAAACGTCTATAAAATCCAGCATGTCCTAGGAAGCTTCTTATCCCTTTCACAGAAATTGGGGGAGGAAGTTTCTCTATGGTCTCTATCTTAGCCTTGTCTACCTCTATCCCTCTACTAGAGACTAAGTGACCTAATACGATTCCTTCCTTAACCATGAATTGACACTTCTCCCAATTAAGAACTAGGTTAGTGTCTTCACACCTTTGTAAAACAAGAGAAAGGTTAGAAAGGCAATCGTTAAAAAGAGGAACCGTATACGGAGAAGTCGTCCATGAAGACTTCCATGATTTCCTCTACATATTCGGAGAAGATGGCCATCATGCACCGTTGAAAGGTGGCTGGGGCGTTGCAAAGCCCGAACGGCATTCTCCTATAGGCGAACGTACCCCAAGGGCACGTGAATGTGGTCTTCTCTTGATCGTCCGGATGTATCGGAATCTGAAAGAAACCACTATAGCCGTCAAGGTAGCAAAAATGTGAATGTTGTGCTAACCTTTCAAGCATTTGATCGATGAATGGCAATGGAAAGTGATCCTTCCGCGTTGCGTTGTTGAGCTTGCGGTAGTCTATGCACATCCGCCATCCAGTCACGGTTCGGGTAGGAATGAGTTCGTTGTTCTTGTTGGTGATGACCGTCATTCCTCCCTTCTTCGGAACTACTTGAACTGGACTCACCCACTTACTATCGGAGATAGGATAGATGATACCTGCGTCAAGAAGTTTAAGAATTTCCTTCTTGACAACCTCCTTCATGGTCGGATTCAACTGCCTTTGAGGTTGTCTTGAAGTTCTAAAGTCCTCCTCCATTAGTATCTTATGCATACATAGGGAGGGTTTAATTCCTACTAAGTCCTCAATAGTATAGCCTATAGCTTTCCTATGTTTCCTAAGGACAATCATGAGCTGTTCATGTTCATCTATGCTTAATTCGGAGCTAACGATAACCGGAAAGGTAGAATTAGATCCAAGAAAAGCGTACCTTAGATGAGTAGGAAGTGGTTTGAGTTCCATCACTTTCGGAGCTTCCAATGGTCCTTGAGGAGCTTCCGACGTCTCCTTAGAAGTTTCTAAGGGTTTTGAATGAGTTAGAGAAGAATCAAAAGAAGTTGAAGAGGTATGCCGACTATCCTTTTCCACGGTCAGAATTACGGGCTCTCCATATGTTTCACGGCCGTGTAATCCCCTGGAATGGAGGTCGATTTTGGTTGTGAAATCCACGGTCGTGGAATACAGGGTATGACCGTGGATTCTAACATTCTCAGCCTCATCGTGGAGTTCCTCAAACTCCTCTTCATGGATCTCTTCTTGTGCTTCTAAGGCTTCAATTTCCTCTTTGCACTCTTCCTCTTCCCCTACATCTGTTAGACTCATGGTAATAACTTTTTGTAAGGGATCGTTAAAGAGAATTGCGCTTACCTCTTCCCTAGATAGACCTTCTTCATCTTGGATATCATAAATATCCTCATCAAAGATTGGTTCCTTCACTAGAGTGGAAAGAACGAACTCTACTTTCTCTTCTCCAATATCAAAAGCGAGTCTACCATTCTTGCAATCGACCATGCAGCCGGAAGTTGCAAGAAACGGTCTTCCGAGTATGATCGGGACCGGGCTATCTGCAGGAATGTCAAGCACGACAAAATCAATGGGGACAAAGAATTTACCTAGCTTGACCGGGACGTCTTCTACAATACCGACGGGGCGAGTGATGGATCGATCCGCCATATATAACGTCATTTTCACCGGTTTAGGTTCGCCTAAACCGATCTTCCTGCACAACGCAAGTGGTATGATGCTCACACTTGCTCCTAAGTCACATAAAGCGTCGCATGTGACTTCTCCCACTCCGATGGGAATGCAAAATGACCCTGGATCTTTCAACTTTGGGGGCATTTTCTCCTTCATGGTCTTGATGAGATCCGAAGAATCCGAACTCATCTTGACCTCTCCGAAATCTTCCAGCTTTCTCTTGTTAGAGAGAAGCTCTTTCAAGAACTTTCCGTAAGCTGGCATACCTACAATAGCATCAATGAACGGTATGTTAATATGCAGCTTACTCATGAGTTCTATGAACTTACCGAATTGTTTATCTAGGCGCGCTCGCGCTCTAGATTGAGGGAATGGTAGGGGAGGTTTGTAAGCTGGAGGAGGAACATAGACGTCTTCCTTCTCCTTCCCCTTCTCTTTGTCCTTCTCTACGGGGACTTCAACGAACGTAGGCTGCGGATCGGTAGTAGTCACTCCGCTCCTAGTCGTAATCGCCATTACCCTTCCTTTAGGGTTGTCCTCCGTCTTTCCTGGAAGCTTCCCTTGATTTCTAGGAACTTCCTCTGCATGGTTGAACATTTGGTTTTCTAAAACTTTTTGAGCTTTATCAACCTTAGTGACTTGATCGTCAACCTTGATGAGGCGGTTCTCTAACCCTTGAAGCTTTCCCAAGATCGTTTCCAATATGGGATCGGGCTTCTCCTTCCCCGAAGTGTTTCCTCCATTAGATGATTGCCCCTGGCTTTTCAAAGGAGTAGAGGAAGAGGAGGGTGGAGTTAGTGAATTTGAGTTGGAAGGATAAGAGTTACCGGAATTTTGTTGATTGGGGCGCCAATTGTTGTTGTTGGAACCCCTATTGTTGTTCCAATTGTTGTTCCGGTTGTTGTTGTTTCCATTCCAATTGTTATTCCGGTTGTTGTTCCGGTTGTTGTTGTTATTGCGGTTTGTGTTATCACCGCCATTGTTGTTGCCCAAATAACCCACATCTTTCCCTTGTTGCTTTGGGAAGTTGGTCTTGATAGTCTCCTTCAACTCTTTGATCTCATTGTTGAGGGAGAAAATCTGATTTTGAGCTTCATGTGTGAGCTTCGCTCCTTGCTCCACACGATTTCCCTCCACTTTCCGGTGGGAATACTTCTCTATGACTCTTGCTTGCTTCTCAATGAAGTCCCAAGCGTCATCTTCTCTCATGTCCATGAACGTTCCACATGAGAGGGATTGGAGGTTGAACTGCGTTCCCGCATTCAGCCCCTTGTAGTAAATCTCCAGCAAGGCAAGTTTGGATATGCCATGATGAGGGCAATCCAAGAGCAAATCCTGAAACCTTTCCCAAGATTGAAACAAACTTTCATTAGGTCTCATAGAAAAAGCATTAATCTTACCTCTAAGTTCCGCCGTTTTGGAAGGCGGAAAGAATTTGGTGAGGAACTCCGCGGAAAGGTCTTCCCACGTATCTAGTTTCCCACTAGGAAGAGCTTGGTACCATGACAACGCCTTCCCCTTCAAAGAGAAGAAGAAAGGCTTGAGCTTGTAGCTGTTAGTAGTAGCATTCTTCGGTCTCATCGTCTCCATCATACACTCAAAGTTTTGCAAGTGTTGGTGTGGAGATTCAGCGCTTGTCCCGCCAAATTGGTTTTGGCGAACAAGAGTAATAACTTGAGGGTTAAAGCTAAACCCTTGCACATCTTCAGCATCAAAATTCACGCCCAAGCGGCGTGGTTGTTGTGTTGGATCCATCCGCTGGCCAAGAGTTCTTGGCTCGTTATCCACACGTTCGACCCTCACATTCCTAGGTGGAATGCGGCGATTAGTAGCTCCTTGTGGATGGAAGGGATTTATGTTGATCGTGGGATCAATTTCTTCTAAAGGTGGCATGGAAGAGTCACTATCATCAGCGGATGAATGACCTCTCCTTCTTCTAGATCTTGATGTCCTTCTTGAGGGTTTCTTGATTTCTTTACTCTTAAGGTCGCTTATTTCTAATCTCATCTGGAACATCTGATCCTGTAGACTGTTAACTTGGGATTGATGGCGATCCATCTCATCCCGGCGGAGGTTCTCATTCCAATGGAGTTGAGCTTCCTTCTCAGCCAATTCCGCCTGAAGATCACGTTCGTGTTCTTCAGCCATCTTCTTTTCCTTGCGCTTTTGCCTTAAGGTTTTCTCTAGCTCTTGATCAAGAGGTAAGAGATCCTTGGTATTCCTAGACCTGCGCATGCACTTAAGAAAATATCAAATGACGAGAGCAAGCTCCCAAGCTTGACAACCGGTTACCGAATTCGGCCGAAACCAAATCCCCGGCAACGGCGCCAAAAACTTGTTCGCCCCTAAAGGTGTGTGCAAATAAGCTTTAAATTTATAAAACTAGAATCAAGCAGCGAACCCGCAGTGTACGGATCGACGTAGCTAAGCAAGAATTCCAGAGTATCGAACACAGGGATTTGGGTGGGAACAAATTCGATTTCAGATTGTCAAGTGAGTAAGTATGAGAGTTTTGCAAATATTGGGAAAACAACAATCCTAAAGATCCAAGTATCCAGCTGTGGCAATCGATTTAAGATATACTAATGATATAAAGACAGAGTTGAGATATGCAAAGGTATACTAAAGTAAGGTAATCGTACGGTGAAGTTCCAAAAACCTTATGTAACTCACCTACAAGGCACCCTCTATACAGGTTTTTGAGGCTCAATATAGAAAGATTCTAAAGGCGAGAATTGGTGTCAAATACCCAAACTTGTAACCCAAGGATCAAGACTAACTTAACCGATTGAGGTTGTGACACTCACAATCGAGGTAGAGGTTGTTGAGGCTTCACTACCACCTAGAAAAGATAAATCTAAACTAAGTTAAAGCAAATATTTAACTTTGGATGTAAAGTAAAAGCAGGTTCGTAGATTTAGGAGAAATTACGGGTAGTTCTTGGTGTTCCACGGCCGTGGACTCAAGAACAGGCCGTAATTTATAGTCTATCGGCGATTCTCTCTAACTCTCAGGGTCTAATCTGTTTGCGATCGATCTATCATCATCTAAGCCACAACTATCAACCCTTCACCTTAGAATTGTTAGGGGTTTTTAGCCAATAACAGTCATGTTGATATCAATTCAAGAATTAAAAGATAGAAAGATGGAAACTTTCAAGAACCTTCAATAACCTTCAAAACAATCTCAAAGTCACAACCAAGAACGAGTATTATCGAAGGATTCAAACTAAAGTAAACAATCACAACTCTAGGAAAGAAGGGAAAAGCGGGATGTCAATCCGTTTCCCAAATCAAACCTAAACAAGAAGAGAGATCTTCTTGCAAAATCTTCCAAAAGGTTCGATTTTCCGCCAATCCGGAAAATACGGAAATCCCAACAATAATCTCCACCAAGTGCGAGATTAGGGCAAGTCCAAGCACGAACCTTGATCTCCGACGAGATCTCCAAATGCTCCTCAACGAGGGTGAACGGCCGTTAGCGACAATCCACGGGTGTTTTTCACTATAACGGGGATCTCTCTCTATAACGGGCATGCCGAAATCTCTCTTCGGCCGTCTTTTTATAGGGCAAGGCGAAATATCGGCCCGGCCCAATCTTCAAAAGATCGTGGCTTCAAAGTGTGGCGAAAAGATTCGCCAAGATTACGGTCGTGGAAGTGTTCCACGACCGTAATTTAGGGCGTGGAAACAAATACGGTTTGCACCATATGTTCCACGGCCGTAATATCCTCTGGAATGAACTTCAATTTTTGACTATGATTCCACGGTCGTGGAATTGAACGTGGAACGTGATACGGTCGTATTTTAGAGCGTGGTTTAGGGCAAGAACGTGATTCTTCCCTAGCCTCGTGAATTCCTCAAGCTAAGACTCCAATTTGCTTCCTAAGAATGTCCTCAATCTATGGACTCACTCAATCAACTTCTCTTTTTCTCGATTCCGTTCGGAAATAGCTCCAAATCACCTAAAATCAACATAGAACTAGTGTAGACATCCATATCGACAATATAGGTAATACTAGCTCACATATGCACAAAGTTCAATCAAAGACTATCAATATGAATCTAATACGTTTAGAAAACGTGCCTAAAATATCACAATATTTCATGCTAACACCTATCAACAATGGTAGAGAGCTCTAAGTGTTCATCAAGGCGTTGGGACCCGCGCTAGGCACCGCTAGCCGTCCAAGTTCCGCGTCCGCTCCACCCATAATTGATGAGGGGTTCATCATCATCATTCACATGTCAAGCAAGGCTTCCAATGCTACTAAGGCTCTAGCACACACAAGGCACACAAAACACACACAAAGATAGAAAAATCAAAAACAAAAACAAAATGAAAAAGGGAAAACGTTACCAATGGGTTGCCTCCCACCAAGCGCTTCTTTAAGGTCATTAGCTTGACCAAACTCGGGGGCGTTTATTCAAGGTGAAGTGGGGCAATCATGTCCACCGGAGCTCCTGGGATATACTTCTTCAAACGGTGCCCATTCACTTTGAAATTTCCACAATGCTCCCCTCCTATCTCAATAGCTCCATGGGGGAAGATCTTCTTCACCACATATGGCCCGGTCCATCTTGATTTGAGCTTTCCGGGGAAAAGCCGCAGCCTTGAGTTGAAGAGAAGGACAAGGTCGCCTTCACTCAACTCCTTCGGGATGAGGCGCTTGTCATGCCACCGTTTGGTCCTCTCCTTGTAGATCCGGGCATTCTCATAAGCATCCAACCGGATCTCTTCAAGGGCGTTTATATCAAGCAACCTCTTCTCTTCCGCCTCCTTGAGGTCAAAATTTAGCCACTTAATGGCCCAATAAGCTCTATGCTCCATCTCTACCGGAAGATGGCAAGACTTGTCATAGACTAACTTGTAGGGAGTTGTGCCAATTGGTGTCTTGAAAGCGGTTCTATATGCCCACAAGGCATCATCGAGCTTCATAGCCCAATCCTTTCTTGTTTTAGAGACCGTCTTCTCAAGAATTCCCTTTATCTCCCGGTTGGAGATCTCCACTTGGCCACTAGTTTGGGGATGGTAAGGTGTTGCCACCTTATGAGTCACCCCATACTTAGCCAAAAGTGCCCCAAAGCTCCTATTGGTGAAGTGCTTCCCTCCATCACTTATGATCACCCTTGGTGTTCCAAACCTAGGGAAGATCACTCGGTTGAAGAACCGCACCACCACCTTGGCATCATTTGTAGGAGAGGCGATTGCCTCTACCCATCGTGAAATGTAATCAACCGCCAATAGGATGTAGAGGTTGCCACATGAAGAAGGGAATGGTCCCATGAAGTCCATACCCCACACATCAAATATTTCCACTTCTTGGATGTTGTTCAAGGGCATCTCATTCCTCCTTGAGATGTTGCCCGTCCTTTGGCAAGCATCACAAGCTACCACAAAGCTTTGCACATCCTTGAACAAACTTGGCCAAAAGAAGCCCGATTGCAACACTTTTGCACATGTCTTGTGTGAGCTAGCATGCCCTCCACATGGCAAGGAATGACAATGGCGGATCACACTCTCCACCTCGTCCTCCGGTATGCATCTTCTAAACATTCCATCCGGACCTCTCTTGAACAAAAGTGGCTCATTCCAATAGTAGTGCCTCACATCCTTGAAGAACTTCTTTCTTTGGGCATATGTCAAACCGGGAGGAACTTCCTCACACACTAAGTAGTTCACAATGTCGGCAAACCATGGCTCACTTCCTCTAGACACTTGGAACAAGCATTCTTCCACCATTTGCAATTGCTCATCCCGGAGTAAGTCATCAATCGGGATGTCATCTCTTTCAAGCTCCAATGGTGGGAGTCTACTAAGGTGATCCGCCACGGAGTTCTCGGATCCCTTCTTGTCCTGGATTTCCAAATCAAACTCTTGAAGAAGAAGGATCCACCGAATCAACCTAGGCTTGGCATCCTTCTTGGTAAGGAGATAACGGATCGCGGCATGATCCATATAAACTATGACCTTCGCTCCAACAAGATATGAGCGGAATTTCTCAAAAGCATACACCACCGCTAGCAACTCCTTCTCGGTGGTAGCATAATTGAGTTGGGCATCATCTAGCGTCTTGCTAGCATAATAAATGGCATGACTGCGCCCATCTTTCCTTTGCCCCAAAACAGCCCCAACGGCTACATCACTTGCATCACACATGATCTCAAACGGTAGACTCCAATCCGGAGGTTGCATGATAGGTGCGGAGATCAGGGCGTTCTTCAACCTACAAAAAGCCTCAAGGTAATCTTTGGAAAAGACAAAATCAACATCCTTCATTAGTAGGTTAGTAAGAGGCTTAGAGATTTTAGAGAAGTCTTTAATAAACCTCCGGTAAAAACCGGCATGCCCTAAGAAACTCCTTACCCCTTTCACCGAGGTAGGTGGTGGCAACTTCTCTATCGTTTCAATCTTGGCCCTATCAACCT
The DNA here is from genome assembly GCA_033239045.1 of Fagopyrum esculentum. NCBI lineage: Eukaryota > Viridiplantae > Streptophyta > Magnoliopsida > Caryophyllales > Polygonaceae > Fagopyrum > Fagopyrum esculentum. Next base: position 53,612,829 of record BSUD01000004.1, read on the forward strand.
CAATGCCACGGTTGGACACTAAGTGTCCCAACACAATACCTTCACTTACCATGAAGTGGCATTTTTCCCAATTCAAGACAAGATTCGTCTCCTCACATCTTTGCAATACTAATGACAAGTTAGCCAAGCAATTATCAAAGGAAGAACCATAAACAGAGAAATCATCCATGAACACTTCCATGATGTTTTCAATGTATTCCGAAAAGATAGCCATCATACACCTTTGGAAGGTGGCGGGTGCATTACACAACCCAAATGGCATTCTCCTATATGCAAAGGTTCCCCATGGACATGTAAAGGTGGTTTTCTCTTGGTCATCGGGGTGGATAGGGATTTGGAAGAATCCGCTATAGCCATCTAGGTAGCAAAAATGAGAATGTTGTGCTAACCTCTCTAGCATTTGGTCAATGAAAGGGAGAGGGATGTGATATTTCCTAGAAGCCATGTTCAACTTCCTATAGTCAATACACATCCTCCACTCCGTAACCGTCCTAGTTGGGATTAGTTCATTGTTCTCATTGGTCACTACGGTCATCCCACCCTTCTTAGGAACTACATGAACGGGACTAACCCACTTACTATCCGAGATAGGGTAGATTATCCCCGCATCTAGCAACATAATGATTTCCTTTTTGACTACCTCTTTCATTATAGGATTTAGTCTTCTTTGATGTTCAATAGAGGGTTTATGATTATCTTCCATCAATATCTTATGCATGCACAAAGAAGGCTTAATGCCAACCAAATCATCAATAGTATAGCCAATGGCTTTTCTATGCAATCTTAGCTCATGCAACAACTTAGCAAGTTCATCATCACTCAAGCATGCATTCACAATCACCGGATATGTAGAATTATCACCAAAGAAATCATACTTTAAATGAGAGGGAAAGGGTTTGAGTTCGAGTTTAGGAGGACCTTTATTGAGTGGAGTGTAACACCCCGGATTCTCGGAACCCGGGATATTACTGGTTAGGACCTCACGATGGGTCCCGATCTCAGTTTGACAACAACATTACTAGGATCTTGCAACAAGACACAAATAAAGAAACCGAAATTCATAAAAACCATGTTTTTGGAGTAATGAATGCAACACTGTCTAGCAGCCTACAGTACTTAAACAAGAGAAAAGAACAACTGTCTTAACTAAAAGAAAGGGAAGACAAAACAACCCCAACCCCACTCTAAGGAGTACGGAGACCCGGCTGACCACTACTTCCGGATCACTCAGCTGCTGATCTAACCTGTGGTAAATCTAAAACAACAAGAAGAAGAACCGTTAGCTAGTTATCTAAATATTAGCAGAATAATAGCAGCACAAACACACTCAGAGAAATATAAACACTCATCATGCTTTCAAACAAGTCCGTTTTATTATCTTGATTTAAATTACTCTTTCACTCTAGTGATACTTATTTTGTGACACGAGGGATTCCCAAACCTCGCCTCCGCCCCCGTGTAACCATCAGGAATGGATCCGATGCATCTCACCTTGTACCTGCCTGGTCTGGGTATAGAGAACCTCCCAGTCTCCTGTCAGAGCTGGGCAGTGATGTCACGGCCCGTTATACATACACTTGGGCCTTAAACGTAATAATAACAGTCGTCCTAGCAAGTTATTATTATTAACCACGCAAATAGCACACACAACTACTATCACTCAACTAACACTCAGAAACTGGCTAAGTAAGTCGCATGGACTTACCTGAGTCGAAAATACTCTCTAACACGTCTCAACAGCCCGTACTCGGGGTAACTCAAACGCCTGTCAAATATGGCATGTGGATCAGAGTCTCGCCTGTCAAATATGGCATGTGGAGGACCTTTATTGAGTGGAGACGATCCAAATAACGTTGGATGTGATGAGTCCAAAGCAAATGAAGACCCTCCAAGGCTCCTTGAAGCTTGATCATCAATCAGGTCTGATTCAGGGAGAACCACGGTTGGAACCACGGTTGGCTCCACTTCCATGGCCGTGGACCTTGCCTGGCTCGTTTGTTGAGGCTTTACAGAGAGTTTGACGGCCGTGGAACCACTTCCACGCCCGTGGAACTTGCAGTTGTTCAGCACCTCTTCGTTCTCTTCAATTTGAGCCCTTGTCTCCTTTTCTAATGCTTCTAAGGCCTTGATCTCTTCATTGCAAGCCTCCTCAACACCTTCCTCCATCATACTTAGGGTAAGAACCTTCTCCAAGGGGTCCTTGATCAAGATCGAGCTCACAACTTCTCTAGAATCCTCTTGCTTGACTATGTTGAAGATATCCTCATCAAGGGTTGGCCCTTTCATCATTGTGGACAACTTGAACTTGATGTTCTCTTCCCCAATGTTGAAGGAGAGAGTCCCATTCTTGCAATCCACTAGGCATCCGGAGGTGGCTAGGAAGGGTCTTCCTAAGATGATGGTAACCGGATAGTCCGCCGGAATATCCAAGACAACAAAATCAATTGGCACATAGAATCCTCCTAGTTGCACCGGGATGTCTTCTAAGATCCCAACCGGATGAGTGATAGAACGGTCTGCCATATAGAGGGTCATCTTGACCGGTTTTGGCTCTCCTAGCCCAACCTTGTTGCAAAGTGCAAGCGGTATGATGCTTACACTTGCCCCAAGATCACAAAGGGCTTCATATTTTACTTCTCCCACTCCAATTGGGACACAAAAGGAACCCGGATCTCTTAGCTTGGGAGGCATCTCCTCCTTCATTGTTTGGATCAATTCCGAAGATCTCTTTGTCATTCTTATCTCTCCATACTCCTCCAACTTCCTTTTGTTGGAGAGTATTTCCTTCAAGAACTTGCCATATGCCGGCATTCCTAAAATAGCATCCATGAACGGAATGTTAATATGCAATTTAGACATTAGTTCAAGGAACTTACCAAAGTGATTGTCCAAGCGAGCTCTTGCTCTTGATTGTGGGAACGGTAGTGGTGGCTTGTATGGAGGCGGTGCCACATATGTTGGCTCAACATCCTTGCTCTTGCCTCCATCTCCTTGCAAAGTCTCTTCCTCTATCACCACTTGTTTCCCTTTAGCATTCTCCTTGGGCAAAGGATCTTTCATACTCAACCCGCTCCTTGTAGTAATGGCCAACACTTGGCCTCTTGGGTTGTCTTCGGTTCTTCCGGGAAGCTTCCCCGGATCTCTATGGGCTTCACTCGCTTTTTGGAACACTTGTGCCTCCAAAACTTTTTGAGCTTTAGAAATTGAAGTCACCGTGCTCTCAAGACCACTCAACCTTCCAAGCAATTGCTCAAACATCATTTCGGTCCTATCCTTTGGAGGTTGAGTAAATCCGGGTGGAGGGTCTTGTGAAGCTTTTGGTGGTGGAGTTGTGCTTGTGGAAGCGGGAGGGTTCAAGGCTCCATCCGGGTTAGAATAGGAAAACCCGGGATGGTTATGGTTGGGCCGGTAATTGTTGAATTGCCGGTTGTTGTTGAAGTTCCTTGGGCCTTGATAATTGTTGTAGTTGCCCCTTCCCATGTAATTGACATCTTCCTCCTTAGAAGATAAGTTAGCTTGTGGAAGCACTTGAGGAGTTGCTTGGTTCTTCAAAGTGGTAGCACACAACTCTCTCAAAGACTTCAATTCATTGTTGATGGCGTCAAGCTTGAAATTGCTCATGGTGGCTTCACTCACCTCATATGCTCCCGCCTTTCTCCCTTCACTCTTTCTATGGGAGTACTTCTCAATTACTAGAGCTTGCTTCTCCACAAACTCCCAAGCATCATCCACATTCTTCTCCATGAAAGTCCCACCGGAAAGAGATTGAAGCTTGAATTGGCTATCTTCATCAAGTCCTTTGAAGTAGATCTCCAATAGCTCAATTTTCGGTATGCCATGGTGTGGACAATCTAGGAGAAGATCTTTGAATCTCTTCCAAGACTTGAACAAACTTTCCCTATCCTTCATCACGAAGGCATTGATCTTCCCTCTTAACTCGGTAGTCTTGGAAGGTGGGAAGAACTTAGTCAAAAACTCGGTTGTCATCTCCTCCCAAGTACTAACTCGCCCTTGTGGAATAGATTGATACCAAGCCAAGGCTTTATTCTTAAGAGAGAAGGAAAAAGCCCTAAGCTTATGGTTGTTGCTCTCCAATCTTGGCGGTCTAAGAGTCTCCATCAAAATCTCGTAGTTCATCAAGTGTTGATGAGGAGACTCTCCTTCCATCCCTCCAAATTGATTATGCCGGATCATTTGTAGAACTTGAGGGCGGAGCTCATAGTTGTGGGTTGCGGGATCTCCTAAGTTCACACCCGGACGGTGTGCTCTTTGTGCCGGATCCATACGTATCCCTAGGGTTTGTGGCTCTTCAATGGCAATGGGAACAACCCTAACATTAGCCGCCGGCTGCGGTTGTACCACCGGTGGTGGAGGAGGTGGAGGTTGCTGACGATTAAGCTCTCCTTGTACAAGGGCTTGCCTAATCTCATCAATCTCCCTCCTAGTTGTTTCTTACCTCTCATTGGCAAGTCTCCTCTCTTCCTCCAAGAGCTCATCTCTTAGCCTTATTTGCTCTAAGGCCTCATCCAATTCAGCTTGGAGGTCTCTTCCGGCCATCTCTTTTCCCTTTTTAATGCTCTTGGATCTAGATCTAAGGGTTTTCTCCGGTTCGGGATCGAATGGAGCTAAATCCTTGCCACGAGATCTTCGCATACACCTAAAGAGTGAGAGATGTCCTGAAAAGCAAAGACACACACCAAAGAGAGATCAAAAGCAACAAGAAAGATCTACACTATAATCAATCACAAAATAAACTCAATCTAGACCTAGTCCCCGGCAACGGCGCCAAAAACTTGTTACGCTCTAGGATTAGTGTGATGTGCACGCAATAAGCTTTAAATTTATACTCGTTATATTTATCCTAACTCCTAGCGAACCTGCAGTGTACGGGTCGTTTGTAGTAGGGATAGTATTCCGAGGTCGAACACAAAGACTAAGGTGAGATTGATTCGGATAGTGATCAAATTTAGTGAAAATCTAGACTAAGAAAAGAGAAAGAAATAAAGAAATGAAAATCTAAATGTTTTTGGTGGGGTTTTAGGTGATCAATCAAAGGTCACAAATCATGCAAATGAACATTCAACTATGCTAACAAATCAACAAAAACAAACAAACTAAACACGAGATATAAATCAAGGAGAGAAAAGCGGATTCTAGGGGTTGGAAGTTCCGGTTATGGCATAAGACTCAAGCTATCTAATCATTCCTTGGATTAACTATGATATGTTGGGAGTGAGTGTTTCTAGATTGGGATCAATCACCGGGTAGGTCTCATGGTCCACTAGTCCATCCCTAAGATCTCATCACCGGGTAAGTCTCTAAGAACCTAAGGGACGGAATTCTACACAACCGGATTGTCACCTAGAGATCTAACTTATCCTTATCGGGTAAGTCTCGGAAGGGTTAGTCCTAAGCAACTATCCTAGCACACTTAGTCCAATGGCGGCTTATGAGGCTCACCACTACCTAAGGGTTTTTATCTTTGGAATCTAAGAGTAAGGATTACCGGGTAAGTCTCTCCTAACACTTAGTTGCTAAGACTAGGTCACCCTAGGATAGATTTAACTCAACAAACACTTAGGATTTCAACATTCTAACAATCTAAGACTAGATCCATCGAACCAGGGAAGATCACGGGTTGTTCTACCAAGTCCACGGCCGTGGTTTGGCAAGAACAAACCGTGGATCCTAACAGAGGCTACGTTCAAGCACACAAGTCATCCAAAGGTGAATCTAAGTCCATCCTATCATAGTCCTAGCCATAACCATCCTTTCCTTACCCTAGAACCACATCTATTTAGCCTACAACATTCATAATAGAAATCAAAATTATCAAACATAAAATCATGGCATCTATTTGCAAGATAATGAAGAGAAAGAGATGAACAAGTGAAGTAAACAAAACCAAGCTGAAAATGGAATTAGAATGACTCACAACCCTTCTTAAAGAATGTTTAAATGGTTCATACAACTCTAAAAATCGATTCCGAAATTCTTCACTACAAAAGCTATCAAAGTCTATCAATGGTGTGCTCTTCTCCTTCTCCAATGAAGCTCTTCTCCAATGGTGGCTTCCTTCTACCTTCTCCTTCAAAGAATCTTCTTGTTGAGAGTGTATTTTGATTCCCAATTTGATTGGATGATAGGGGATGATGGAGAGCTGCTCCAAGATGATGCTCTCAGCCAATGCAGGACCACTTTTATACTACAACTTTGCAAGAGCTGGCCAAGAGATCGTGGCACAGCTGTCACGAAAACCTGGCAAAATCCACGGGTAGTTCCACGGCCGTGGACTTCCAGTGAACCGTGATTTTGTGCTTCAACTTTGCCTTTGATCATTAAGCTTCGATTTGGTGCATGGCTTGTGTTGGCAAGGTTCCATGAGTCCTCCTTAGCCTCTAGCTTGCATCCTAATGAGTCCGAGGGTGTGTCATCTTGATGAACAATCCTCAAACGTATCGATTTAGCTCCTAAATCTCCCAAAATACCTACAAAGCAATGCACAAGTCCGTGTAGACGTCTATCTCGGCAAAATACGTGAATTGAGTGCAAACGTCGTGAATTAGTGCTAAACCATGCATGAATGAGTGAGAAATCTATCTAAATGATTACCTAAACCTAAGTCATAAATCGTGTTAACAATTAATATTCTTTTCTCGCCCGATTGTTCTTGTTGTTAACATCCTCTAGTAATCCTCAACTCCTTAACCACTCGTTCTTCGTACAATTGTAGAAACCACCAGGGCGTCCGCCATAATGTAATGTTCCAATCTGGAGTATGAGTCCACTATCTTCTTACAGATATCCTTTAAAATCTCTAAACGTTTTATCATGAGGCGATGATCGCATCATGATAACTCAAATAAAGGATATTTCATATCTTCTAGGGTAATAACATGCTACACATATATAGATATTTATATAACATACATAATTGTACAATACTATAAGTCTAAACTAAGCATACTGAGATCCGCGGTAGTAGTGGTGGTCAGCCGTACTTTCTATTCCCAACCAGACTATGCATGCATTTTGAAAACCAAAAGTCCTTTTTAAAACTCAGATCCCTTTTCGGGTTCTGCTTAATTACTTATTCGGTCTTTCAGAAGATTTCAAGTGTCATTGTTGCCAACCTGGCTCTGATACCATGTTGTAACACCCCGAATTCTCAAAACTTGGGGCATTACTGGTTAGGACCTCACAATGGGTCCCGACCTCAGTTTGACAACAATTTTACTAGGATCTTGCAACAAGACACAAATAAGAAAAACCGAAATTTATAAAATAGTATTTTAGAGAGATGAATGCAACAACGTCTAACAGCCTAAAGTACTTAAACCACAAAAAGACTAACTGTCTTTAACAAGAAGAAAGAAACCACAAGGTAAACACCCAACCCCACTCTAAGGAGTACGGAGACCCGGCTGACCACTACTTCCGGATCACTCAACTGCTGTTCTAACCTGCGGTAAATCTAAAAACACAACAAAACAACCATTAGCTAGTTATGTAAAAATTAGGAGAATAATAATAGCACACACACACATAAAATAATAAACATTCATCGTGCTTTCAAACAAACCATTTATTATCTTCATTTAAGTCATTCACTCTAATGATACTTATTTTGTGACACGAGGGATTCCCAAACCTCGCCTCCGTCCCCGTGTACCCATCAGAAGTGGATCCGATGTATCTCACCGTGTACCTGTATGGTGTGGGTATAGAGAACCTCCCAGTCTCCTGGCAAAGCTGGGCAGTGATGTCACGGCCCGTTATACATACACTTGGGCCTTAACACATAATAACAACAGTCGTCCTAACAAGTTGTTATTATTATAATCACATACATTGTACACACACAACCATTATCACTCAAGTAATATCCAGAAACCAGCTAAGTAAGTCGCAAGGACTTACCTGAATCAAATCACAACTCTCTAAAATCTCAACTCGGTCTGCAACCGTGTAAACTCAGTCGCTTGTCAAACAAGGCACGCGGATCAGAATCACATTCCAAACTCTTAGAAGTTATAAACTTCTAAGATGTACAATCTCATGAAGAGGAGTTATTAAAAACCCTCTTAAGGTAAAATGACCATTTTACCCCTGGTCCCGAAATCTCCAAAATACTCTATAACCTAATTCCAATTCTTCTTTGAAACCTACTTCCATAATCTAGTTCTCAAGAGATAGTTTGTTAAGGATTTATAAAAGTTAACTAAAATTCTAGATTTCCAAAAGAGTCGCTACGGTCTGGCTTTAGCTCAAGACATGGGGCTCGAATAAAAATATAAAAATTTCAAAATAAAACTCGGGATCCTCTATGATATGCATACTCGGCATAGGGCCAAAAATCTCTCAAAAACGCTCCACCGAAACTCCTATATAAAATTCTAAAGTTGGGGTAAAAGTTACAATTTCCATACTTAGCCAATATTTTCCTCTGCTAGAAAAACAGCCCTACTGCTCTACTTTGGGACCTTATAACTTCTAATCCGACCGTTAACTTTCTCCCAAATTTTAATACAGTAAACTTCATATTTCTATCTCAAACATATTAAAAATTCAACGGTGGATTCTCGGTTTAAGATACCGAAACTAGATCCTAAAGTCATCAGGTCAAGGCTGGAACATAAGGTGTGCAAGAGGTCCTAACTTCGAGTCTCCTTGTCAGCATATGTTTTCATTATTTCTACTTAGAGATCCTTGGTTCGAATCCCACCTATTACAAGTGATGCCTGAACTCTCTTAGCCTATTTTTATGTCCAACTTACCCAAATATCTACGTTACTCTCATCCCTACTCGTCCAACCTATCACACACCCTATACAACACAAAGGTACTAGGATCGGAAGTTGCAACCACTCGCCCGCAACAGTGAAGACAAGGTTTGCGGTAAATCTCGCAATAGGAGTCCAGAGCAGGATCGAAAGCTGCAGCAGATTGGAGTTCATTTTCCTGCGCCGTTCCGAAGAGGCGTGCAGCAAGTCCGAACACAGTGTAGAAGTTGGAGGTGCAGTTCCGGACTCAGTACCGAACGTGGGAGGAGCAGTAGTTCCGGGGTGGTCGCGGTGGAAGACGGCCGGCTGCAGGCAGTTAGAGACGGCGTCGGACGGCCACACCAGGCGGTGTATGCTGTTGCAGAGGGCTGCGCGTTTCCCTGGTCCTCGGTGAAGGCGAGGCGGCGTGTCCGATCCGGTAGTGAGTTGGGCTCAGCGGCGAGGCTCCGTGGTCCAATGCAGAAGACGGTAGAAAAGTGATTGTGGGTGGCGTCTGCTGATCGATGCGGCGGCTCAACCAGTTGCCGGCGCAGCAGTGGTGTCGGCGGTCAGTGCAGCGTTTGAGCAGTAGCTTCCCTTTGATCTCGATGAGGGTGAGATGGTGCAAAAGTGAGCATAGGGACGGTAAGGTACAGACGTGAAGTAATTGTGCAGGGAAGGAGGCTGATCGACGCTAGATTAGATTAGGGCAAAAACAAGATTAGGTTAAAATTAGGGTTAAGGTAAATTATGGGCTGAAAGATCGTTGGGCCGGATGCATTGGGTCGGCTCATCAAATAAAACAAATGGGCTGAAAGAATAATCGTTACTCGTACGGAATTATTTACGGTTATATAAATTCTATCATTTTATGTGAATCAAGGTCACATAAAATGATAGAATTTAATATTGTTTTATTTTATTTAAGAGGATAGAGGTTGGCGGATCGGTATCCGATTTGATCCGGTATTAAACGGATTTTTTTTTTCGGTTATTACAGCATCCTTATTTACAATTGCTAACGATTAATTATTCAAAGTAAAAAGTGAGGAAATAAATATTAGGATAGGGAAACAATTTTGTGGAGTTTTGTCTTGCAAACATTGAAATACAAGGAAAAACGATGATTGTGTTGCAAATAAGGGAGGAAACCGATCTAAAGGAATAAGAATCTCCATTATGATGCATTAATATATAACCATGTATATGAACATCATGAACGTTAATCAAAGAATATTGTAGGTAATCATCAAAATATAGACTTCACCCATAGACAAATGAAGACCATGATAAACCAATTTCAAGGTGTTTTTGCAATCACCAAAAATATAAGAGTAACTACATAAGCACTTAGAAATCCAAAAGAAGTCTCACTTAGGTAGCACAAAACTAGAAAAGATACAAAGACCGGAACTTTCTGTGATAAATGAAAATCCTTGGTTAAGATAAAATGTTACTCCCAAAACCAAGTTATTTTCAATCTTTCCAACTAAACAAGCACGCTTGGGTAGTACTACCGTTTAAATCTAAAACATGTGATGCACGGACATAACCGCGGATACGGGAAACAGACACAGCGAGAAACGGGGAAGCAACAATTCTCAAAAGCATTGGAAACAAGGACAACGACAAGGAAAATAAATAATATATCATTTTAAAGATATTTAAAATTATAATTCATGTATCATAATGATATACATATATATGAAAAATCCAATGGTATATGGCTAGATAAATACATTAACATGACAACAATATAACCGAAACAAAAGGTTAAAGAAAAAAACATTTTGTAATAGATAGGATTTCCAAATTCTAATTAATGTTGATTAACTTAATCATTGATAGTAATTGACATATAACTCGCGAGTATTTCGTAAGTGACGAGTATGAGTCCCACCGTTATGTTCCTGGCATAAATTTGGACTTATGGGGAAATTTTTACTTTTTTCCCTGGGTGATTATTTTTACCCTCCGGTGTTATTTGGAGCATTTGGGAGTTCCAATTAATAAAAATACAATTGAGAGAAATGATCAAGACATCGGACATGTCCAAGATGTGAAATAACATGGAAAGGCAAAACAGCCAATTTCGAGAAGTTTGGAGAAGGGGGTTCAACCCGCCTTTGGATCGGTTAAAGGATAATTATTGACTTCGTTAAAGGATAATTATCGTCTTCACTATAAATAGAGGAAAATCGTTTATTAATTCATTTCCTTTCACGTTTTCTCGTAAAAGCTCCGATTTCTCTCAACCTTCAAACTTAGATCTACTCTCCATTTCTAATCCGATTACAATTCCGTTTGAGTTTCTGGATTCCTCTCTTCATTCTCTTCATATCGGTACCGAGTTTCTGCATTTCCGAGCATATGAAGACCTGGTCGAGCATATATGTCACCGGGATGGTTCCGTCTCTCAAATTCCGTTGAATTTGATGTTGTCCATGCGTAGCATGTGTTGTTGTGATTCCGAATCTTCTTTCAGATCGTTAATCGGGTTAGTAACAAATAAGTTATGAATTTATTCGTTTTCCGTACTTTGATTTGACCTAAATTGACCTTAGACTTGTCAAAATGGATAATTAGAAATTCCATTATGGTCGTTATATTATTCAGGTGTTTATGGGTTGTTTGTTTGATGAAAGTTGATGACAGGTGGGTTTAGAAATCGCCTGCGGGCAAAATGTGGTGAACTTTTATTAATTAATTAAAGGTTGATTAATTATATTAGGATTAGAATTAAGATTGAGGAATGTTGATTAGATGCTACCTTGAGATTTGAGGAACTGTGAGTTATGTGGAGGATCTAAGGTTTAGATGCGAGTTATAGTTGGTTATGGTTATGAGGTGTAGGAAACGCGTCTCCTAACCTTTGCAGCATTTGATATTGTGTATGTCTTGCTTATGCAGGCGTTGATCGTTTCCTCGAAGGGAAACTGTGGCGTGGTTCAGGTTTACAAGTATTTCAGGTAAGTCCATAAGACTTACTTAGCGAGCAATTGCGGATTTGAGTGTTTGTGATGGTTGTGTGTGTGTATATGATTGTTTCATTTATAACCTAAAATGGACTATGATGACCACTTCATTATCTTAATTGGCCCAAGTGCATTATAACCGGGCGGCGACCACCTGTCAAAGCTCGTCGAGAGTGGAGAAGGTGCTCGGAAGCCAGTAGCTCAGAGAGGATGTAGCTCCTCACGCAAAACCTGAATTAAAGGGGGAAGAAGCGAGGTTCTTTAGGCTCCTCGTGCCACAAAAAAGTTGAATTATTAATGAAATAACGTAATCAAAGATAATAAACGGTTGTGTGTGTGACATTGCATACTGTGATGTGTAGGTGTGTGTATGTGCTATTACTTCATTCTTATTCATTTCTGTTAGCTAACTGTTTATAACGTGTTGTAGATGATCTGCATGTTAGAAAGACTGCAAAGTGAGTCAGACAGGGTGATTAGCCGAGGGCTTCTGTACATTAGGATATGCGAGGGTTTTGGGGTGTTTTATCCTTCTATGGATATGAGGTTGTTGTTTTGTACTCTGTTGTGATTTTGTATACCTTTTGATGTATAAATTTATACATTTTTATGTATTTGGTTTTAATCTATCTGTGCCTTTTTGTAAGATCTAGTGAACTTGTTGTCAAGTTAGGGTCATAATCCATTGTGAGATCCTAGCCCAATAGCGCCCGAGTCCCGCGGATTTGGGGTGGTACAAAGTTGGTATCAGATCCTTAGTTTGACAACAATGGCACTTGCAATATACAATAAAGGTGGAGTAGATAAATAAACAGAACCCGAAAGGGGTATGACTTTTAAAAAGAATTTTGGTTTTTAAACGAGTATAGATGTTTTGGGATAATGTGTACAGGAAGCCATCACCCTTCTGAGGATCTCGATAGTGTGTGTGTGTCTGTGTGTGTGTGTATACATATGGCATTATATTGCCATTTACGTAGCTATGATATTATCGCCGATGGCTCAGACTAGAGTAACATCTGCTATAGGACGGGGAAGAGGTAGACCACCTCTATCTCCGATAATCGTAAGTTGTGAACGAGTTGGTGGACCTCTAGTCGCGAAAGGTCGGGGTTAAGTCCCCATTGTTGAGTCGCCAGAGGCGGAAGACCAAGTTATGAAAGACGTTAAGAGTGTAATTTCCAAGGCTGTCGGCGACGTGTGGATCGCATTAAGGAATGAGATAGTTACCCTACTTAGATTGTGGATGATTCAAGTTGCACCTCGATGAAGCAACGAGTTCGAGAAGATGTCTAGCGTGTAACAGAAGTGGAAAAGAAAGAAAGGTGTATTCCATATCCTTCGGCATCACTAGATCCATTGAGGTGTTGTAAAAGGTAATTTCGGTGTTAGTTACACCAATGAGGATGGCTAAGGATGTTAAAGCTAAGAGAAGTCAGAGATTAGAGCATGCCAATAGTGGGGAATGAAGCTTCTGATTATGACGAGGTTCGATAGAGAAACGAACGGGTTATTCTAGTATATCATATCTTTCTTCTTGGGATCATGTACCGAGACGAAGTCGTGATAATAGACGTGTGAATAGTATCGTGAATACCTAAGAAATTCACTTGTGAGCGTTGGAGCTGAAGAGCCGACATCACCAGTTACTGCAGGTACCATTCAGATTAATGGTTTACCTGTCAGAGATTTTTGTGATACGAATGCTATGCACTTATTGATTTTTGTCTTATGTGTTGAGTGTTTGGTATTAGATACGATAGAAGGGATACCCTTTATTATAGGGTTACCCGGTGATAGTAGGGTCAGAGGTATCCGCGAGATACGTGTTTGTCCTATTCATTGGGGACTTGTGATTTGCTTATGGACTTCTTTGTCATGCTGCTAGTGCGTGAGGAAGTCATTTTGGGTATGGATTGGATGGATAGACATCGTGCTGTGTTAGATGTAGGTAGTAGGACTGTGACGGTCTCTATTGAGTTGGGTCAGATAGAGGTTTTCCGGGGTTGGAACCTTGGAAAGACGGGTTCTGTTATTAGCACGGTTCGTGCAGCGAGGTTGATTGCACGGGGTACGAAGCCTTCTAGTGTTATGTCATGAAGGAGAGTGAGAGTCCAGCGTTAGAGGACAATCTTGTGGTTTGCGAGTTTACAGATGTGTTTGCCGAGCCGTCCAGTTTTTTCGCCTCAGAGGAGTGTAGACTTTGGCATCGAGTTTGAGCCTGGTACGAGACCGATCTCGAAGGCCCCATACCGTATGTAGCCTATCGAGTTGTTAGAGTTGAAGAAGCAACTCGAGGAGTTGGCTGAGAAGGGCTTTATTCGCCCTAGCGTATCCCCGTGGGGAACACATGTCCTCTTCGTACGGAAGAAGAACGGATCATTGAGGTTGTGTCTCGACTACAAAGAGTTGAACATGGTGACCATCAAGAACAAGTATCCTTTTTCCCCGCATCGATGATTTGTTAGATCACCTTCAGGAAGCAATTGTGTTCTCCAGGATTGACTTGCGCTCGGGATATCACCATTTGAGGGTGAGAAAGCAGGATGTGCATAAGATGGCATTTCGAACTTGGTATGACCACTATGAGTTCGTAGTGATGTCATTCGGGCTCACGAATGCGCCCGCCGTCTTTATGGAGTTGATGAATGGCATATTCATCGACTTCCTGGATTAGTTTATGGTGGTCTTCATAGACGATATCCTGGTGTACTCTCCTAGCAGAGAGGAACATGTAGGACATCTGAGGACAGTGTTTCGAGTTTTGAGGGATAGAGAACTGTATACCAAGTTCTCTAAGTGCGAGTTTTGGTGCCAGAGGTAACATTTCTGGGTCATGTGGTCTCCGCCGAAGGGATCAAGGTTGATCCGGCGAAGATCGAGTCTGTAGCAACATGGACGACACCGACGAACGTCAAGGAAGTGCATAGCTTCCTTGGCCTAGCCGGATATTACCGACGCTTTGTGGAGGGATTCTCTGTGATTGTCCGTCCACTCACTAACTTATTGAGAAAGACTACCCGATATGTATAGTCCGAGCCGTGTACTTAGAGTTTTGAGGAGCTGAAGAGACGTCTAACTTCTGCTCCCATCTTAGCACAGCCGGAGGGCATAGAGGACTTTGTAGTCTACAGTGACGCATCCAAGCTAGGCTTAGGGTGTGTTTTGATGCAGCGTGGTAGAGTGATTGCATATGCGTCTAGATAGTTGAAAACGTATGAGGAGAACTACCCGACTCATGATCTGCAATTGGCAGCGGTAGTTCATGCTTTGAAGATCTAGAGACATTACTTGTATGGCACTACATGCCAAATCTTCACAGACCATAAGAGTCTGAAGTATATTTGCACGCAACGGGAATTGAATAACCGCTAGCGTAGGTGGCTTGAGTTGATCAAGGATTTTGACCTTGAGATTCTGTACCATCCAGGGAAGGCGAACGTTGTCGCCGACGCCTTGAGCAGGAAGATGGCTCGAGAGAAGGCTATTGCGCGACTGACAATTGAGCCTCAGTTGTAGAGAGATCTAGCATGACTAGAGATGGACATTCAGTTTCCTAATGAGGATGCCCAGCTGTGTACTTTAGAGGTTCTACCTGATTTGTTGGGTGATATCCAACAGAAACAGGAGACTTGCCCGACGTTGAGAAGGATACGAGATAGGATGTCTCGTGGTGAGGCACCGCAGTTCTCCATAGGAGCAGATGGAGTGATGAGACCCCCCGAGCGCGTCTTTGTACCCGCTGATGCGGATTTGAGACAAAGGATCTTAAAAGAGGCTCACTCCACACCTTACTCAGTGCACTCAGGTGCGAGTAAGATGTTTCAGGATGTGAGACGTTCACACTGGTGGGGAGGGTTGAAGCCCGATGTGGCCCGATTTGTGGCTCAGTGTGCGACCTCTCAACAGGTCAAGATAGAGCATTGCCAGGGCGGATCTAGGGGGTACGGTGCCCCGGCTTGCGACCTCTTTTTGCCTAAGGAAGCCTAAGGAAGGGGAAAAAAGAAGGAAAAAAACCCTCCTTAAACGGAATAGGACAATTTTGGTAACTAGGCCTTTTTGAAAAACTATAGTAGTAACTAGGCTTTTTAATATTTCAATTAAGTAAATATACCCCAACCTTTTGTATTTATTCTCAAACTCTACACACTCTTCTCTCAAGGGGTACATTTACTAAAGACAAAACTAAAAAAAGCCTAATAAACCAAATTGTTTCAACGGGAATATGATACACATTGTTCTACTAGTTCATTTGGTAGAGGAAGGGAAGAAGGTACTTGAAGTTCAAGGTTCACGTCTTGGGAGTAACAAATTTTTATTTTATTTTAATTTTAAGCAAATTACAATATATTTAGATGGAGAAATTAAGTGATGATTATTATTTCATTAACTCTTAACTAATACTATAAAATTAATATATTTTTTATTACAATAATTCATCAAACACTATCTACTTTATTTGACAATATATTTATAAATAAAATAAATATATAAATATTTATAAATTTCATCTAAGTAAAATAAATAAATTAAAAGCACTAATTTATAGTACGAAATATAAGTAAATATTTATTTATTTATTTATTTATTTTATAGATTTTATTGTTTAATTTCAACTTAATATGCAACATATGTTATAAAAAAATTGTGCCCCTCCAACGAAAATTTTCTGGCTCCGCCACTGAGCATTGCAGACCTGGAGGAGAGCTCCACCCACTGCCAATACCGCAGTGGAAGTGGGAGGACGTCTCCATGGACTTTGTGACTGGATTGAGGCCGAGAAGAAGTTTTGATGCTATTTGGGTTGTAGTTGACAGGCTGACGAAGACTGCACGTTTCATCCCTATGAGGGAAATGTGGCCAATCAATAGATTGGTTGAGGAGTTCACTAGACAGCTAGTGAGACTCCATGGTGTACCGATGATGATTGTCTCAGATCGAGATGGACGATTCACCTCGAGGTTCTAGCAGCAGATTCAGACTGCCCTGGGTACGAGTTTATACTTTACGATTGCGTTTCATCCTCAGACAGATGGTCAGTCGGAGAGGACCACCAGACGCTGGAGGATATGCTGCGAGCTTGTGTGTTGGACTGGGGACAAGGATGGTCAGATCATCTCCCATTGGTCGAGTTCATGTACAACAACAGCTGCCTTGTATCGATCAGGATGGCCCCGTATAAGGCACTGTATGGACGGAGATGTCGTACCCAGTTGAGCTAGGATGAGCCTAACAATGTCAACGGTATAGCGTCTGAGCAGATTCAGGATGATATTGCACGAGTAACGCTGATTAGAGAGAGGATGCTGGCTGCACAGAATCTCCAGAAGTCGTATGCCGACAAGAGGCATTGACCTCTAGAGTTCAAGGTTAAAGCTCATGTCTGACTGAGAGTATCTCCGATGCGAGACGTCAGACGTTTTGGCATAAAGGGGAAGCTGAGTCACCGATATGTCGGTTCTTTTAAGATACTGAACAGAGTTGGGAGAGCAGCATACATATTGGCTTTACCCCCGAGATTAGAGGGTGTTCACCTTGTGTTTCATGTGTCTCAACTGAGAGAGTACATACCAGATCCGAGACACATCATCAACTATGATGACTTAGTGGTTGAGCCGGACCACACTATTGTTGAGCACCCGATTTCAGTCCTAGAACGAGGTGTAAGACGCCTGCGTTCGAAGGACATTCCTATGCTGAGGATATAGTGGTCTAGACGAGGATCCGATGAGGCTACATGGGAGATTGAGGATAGTATCTAGAGGAACTATCCAAAGTTCTATGCTGAGATAGATGCACCTGTAGGATCGATGAGTAGATATTAGTGCTATTTTGATGAGTCTTATGATTATGTGCTTATGTGCTTTGATGTATTTTTGTGCTAGCTGTGATGTATGCATACGATCTTATTAGATCTTGTTTTCTAGCACGAGCTATGTTTATAGGTGGAGATGGTTCTTCCTCCATGCTATTGAGTTATGATTAGGGTTTAGTTGGAGATGGTTATTCCTCCATGCTATTGTTTATGGACATAGTTTGAGTGGAGATGGTTTTCCTCCACGCCCCGTGTTATGTGTACGGTTTGGCTGGAGATGGTTTTCCTCCATGCCTTGTGATGTGGTTATAGGTTGGCTAGAGATGGTTAAATTAATTATATTAGGATTAGAATTAAGATTGAGGAATGTTGATTAGATGCTACCTTGAGATTTGAGGAATTGTGAGTTATGTTGAGGATTTGAGGTTTAGATGCGACTTATAGTTGGTTATGGTTATGAGGTGTAGGAGACGAGTCTCCTAACCTTTGCAGCGTTTGATATTGTGTATGCCTTGCTTATGCAGGCGTTGATCTTTTCCTCGAGGGGAAACTATGACGTGGTTCAGGTTTACAAGTATTTCAGGTAAGTCCATAGGACTTACTTAGCGAGCAGTTGTGGATTTGAGTGTTTGTGATGGTTGTGTGTGTGTGCATATGATTGTTGCATTTATAACCTAAACCGGACTAGGATGACCACTTCATTACCTTAATTGGCTCAAGTGCATTATAACCGGGCGGTGACCACTTGTCAAAGCTCATCGAGAGTGGAGAAGGTGCTCGGAAGCCAATAGTTCAGGGAGGACGTAGCTCCTCACGCAAAACCTGAATTAAAGGGGGAAGAAGCGAGGTTCTTTAGGCTCCTCGCGCCACAAAAGAAGTTGAATTAGTAATGGAATAACGAAATCAAAGATAATAAACGGTTGTGTGTGTGACATTGCATATTGTGATGTGTTGGTGTGTGTATGTGTTATTACTTCATTCTTATTCATTTCTGTTAGCTAACGGTTTATACCGTGTTTTAGATGATCTGTAGGTTAGGAAGACTGAAGAGTGAGCCAGACAGGGTGGTCATCCGAGGGCTTCTGTACACTAGGATATGTGAGGGTTTTGGGGTGTTTTATCCTTGTATGGATATGAGGTTGTTGTTTTGTACTCGGCTGTGATTTTGTAAACCTTTTGATGTATATATTTATACACTTTTATGTATTTGGTTTTAATCTATTTGTGCCTTGTTGTAAGATCCAGTGAACTTGTTGTCAAGGTAGGGTCAGGATCCATTGTGAGATCCTAGCCCAGTAGTGCCCCGAGTCCCGCGGATTTGGGGTGTTACACATTTATAGTCTTAAAAAATATGGAAATAAACATATTTACTCTTAAAATATCAAATAACATACTTAGTTTCAAAATTGAAGAACTAATCATCCATTTTGCAAATCAACAACAACCGACCAACATAATCAACCAAGGAAAACAATTAAAAAATTTGCAAATCTAGAAAAAGTAGAAGAATTGGAACAACACACTCAACATTCAACAAAGATTACACATTAAATTAGTAATCGAAGGTTTAAAATAAATTTATGAAGCTTAAATAAGAATGGAAGATAATGGAGAGAAGGGTTGAACGGTGGAACAACAACATTTAGGCAATAGTAATAGAAGAAGAAGAAGAAGGAGGAGGAGGAGGAGGAGATCGGTGTCTTGCTTCCAACAACCACAATATCGTAGGTGACCAGATGGGGTCTAGGTTTTGTTAAAAAAAAATGGGAGAGAAGAAATAAATCAATTTTTCTTTATTTTCTTTATTTTTTCTCTTTTTTTAACCTTAAAAAAGAGAAACTTCCGTTAACCGTGTCTTGACCGGAAACGATCCGTTTCCTCGTCATGTCCTAGCCGTTTCTTCTCCGTGCATGTCCTACCTCTGAACCGTGTCCGAGCCACATCATGTCGTGTCCACGTGTTTTGTTGTGTCGGACACGAGACACTCTACCTTCCAAACGTATATGTGCATCATAGTCTAAAACTTTTTTTATAAACACTACTTCGTTCGAAGGTTAATAGAAGGTAAAAATTCAGCACAAAAAAAAGAATCAATTCTATATGATCTCAAATCAACAATTATATATACAATTATAAATCAAAGTATAATAGGGATCATTCAACCCTTAAATCAATAAAAAAAATAGCTAGACATAATAGGAATGAAAACATAATTTATTAAACTAAAAGACTACATAATAAAAACCCACAATTTTTTTTGGTTCCAACACAACGAGGCAAAACCTTCAATAGGAATTGAAATCCTTTAATTGGGATTCCTGTTTCCTTATATCACCTCCCTCCTTACTCTTGTCTACAACAATCAATGTCTTTCTTGTTTTCTCAAATCTCTTCAAAGACATACTTTTCCTATTCCCTTTCTCTTTCTGTTCTCCCTTTTATTTAGCATAATTTATATCATATATACCCAAACAGACGTGTCTCCGTGATTCGATATCCGATATACTACATCCAATGCCATAATATTCGCGGATGAGGTTGTTGTTAAATATTCGGTTAAAACTTACACTATCAATACCATCCCTCTAGAAGTCATGATTCGAGCTCGTCGCGAAGGAAAGAGTGACACCACCACCGACATGGGTTGGAGACGGAAAGTTTGGCCGTGTCATGCCCATTCCATTTTCATCTCCTTGTTATTTCCCTTTTTCATATTTCAAAGATATACTAGTTGGTTTATATAATTGTAGGCATTCACAGAGCAGAAATGATAATCTGATGAATGTCCTGATACACACTAAGGACATTCTTGCGGTCATTGAAGTAAGATCATGACGGAATTGACTGAAGTCCGAGAGTGAAGATAAGAACATCAGGATAAGATCCAAGAGTGATCGATTGCTCCTAATTTGGACGACAACCTACTCTTCACGTCTGCATTGGACCCTCGAAATGATCACTTGTTGTTGCTAGGAAGATCCTAGAGCAAGTTTGGACTAGACCCACACTTTTGGCACTGGAGGTTGGATGACGGCCCTATGCTCGATCGAACTACATCAATGTTTATCTTGATTACTTTTTCATTATATTATCTTTAGTCCGATCTTATCTTAAGAGAAGATGAGATCGAGTAGATTTGATTTTTTTTCTTAAATGAAAGATGAAATCATAGGAGATCTAGGGTTTCTCTATCATTTTCGGACCCTATAAATATGGCTTCTCACCCATTAGGTTAAATATCTCATTTTCCATCATTTGACAAAGATGTCGCTCGACTTCTCCCATGTAGGTCGTATGGTCACCCTACCCGTCGGACGACGACACCTTTTGTCAATCAATAAAAGACATTGACTTTCTGACCTGACGTATGTGTGAGTAATCCCTCTATGTTCTAGGTTCAGGCGACCCTACTTTATTGATCTATGATAGTAGATTGATTCTATGTATTGTTTGTATGTCTATGAGTCATGGTAGTATCGTTTATACTATATGTTATGTAAGGGGTGATCCTGACTCGAAGTCACAATGGAGTCCTAACACCTCAATACTCCGTTTGATGTGATGAATCGGTAAGCATCTTGGGTACGAAGTGACAATCATGGTGACAACATCGATGTACCGCAAGCAACGACCCAACCACGAAGGGACAATCAACGAAGTTGTCTTCACATTATTATAACATGCTTGTGATAATATAGAATTGCCAATTGAGATCTATTATATGCATGTTGTGGTGATTTGGGTTCTAGAATGCTTTATCCCTATTATTACATGTTGCTTTGCTATTCTCCCCTCAATACTTGTTTTCAAACATTCTAAAGATCCAAACTATAACCCTCTTTTATGTCTTTACTTATAAATTGTTTTACGAATTAGTCGGGACACTTTCCAAAGACCACGTCGGACAACCTATCCTATATAATTATCGGGTTTTGCTCCGATCTTGTCTTTGGTCATTCCCTTATTGTTCTCTAATTTTTAACTGAGTTCTAAGCCGGTGACCTTCCCCCGTCAAATGACAACCTCTTTCAGCCTTGGTTTTTGTCTTCTTCTAGTGATCCTTTATATTTGTATATATGTTGTTTACTTATTTTCTTGATCTTGGTTTCTTAATTACTTCGCCAAAGCGAGACATTGTCATCCATGTGTTTGATCCTAATCCTTTGTACTACAACGGGTCTTGTAACTATTTGTAGGACTTGAGGCTTACACTTCAACCCTCGTCAAGTTGCAATGACAATATGAAAATAAGTTTGTGTTCTGATCTTCACCTTTAAGCAATGTTAACTCCTATTTCATCTTCTAGTAGTTGAAAGAAAAATATATAAATATCGTACATCGCAATCTATATCTATATATACTACTAAACTAGACTACACTGATGCTGATGTGTCATTCTCACAAATTTTGTATGGTTAAATTTTTTTTTGAATTAACTAATCAAACCATAAAATATTTTTTATTAATCCAAAAATAAAACAAAATTTTGTAAAATTAACTAACAAGATCTCCTAAATATTTTAAAAATAATTTGGTTTACGTATTTATTTTATTTTTAAACCGTCGAAATTTAAGTAATTTATTTCTTGAGAAGATTTTTAATTTTTTCTTAATTTATTTTTGAAGGATTATAAGCTCAATCTATTTACGTTAAAAAATTTCACGGAATTCCCTATCCCACATCGATTATAAGTAAGTTTGATAGTTTGATAACTTGTATAAATAGAGGGTTTGAAGATTAAACAAATCACACATTTCTTGCCTTTTGGCTAAGTTAAGTATAATTTGTTACTCCCAAGGTTTGAAGATTAAACAAATCACACATTTCTTGCCTTTCACGGAATTCCCTATCCCACAGAACTCGGAGCATTACTGGTTAGGACCTCACAATGGGTCCCGACCTCAGTTTGACAACAATATTACTAGGATCTTGCAACAAGACACAAATAAGAAAAACCGAAATTCATAAAATAGTATTTTCAAGGGATGAATGCAACAACGTCTAACAGCCTATAATACTTAAACAACGAAACACACTAACTGTCTTAACAAGATGAAAGAACAACAAAGGAAACATCCCAACCCCATTCTAAGGAGTACGGAGACCCGGCTGACCACTACTTCCGGATCACTCAGCTGTTGTTCTAACCTGCGGTAAATCTAAAAACACAACAAAACAACCATTAGCTAGTTATCTAAACATTAGGAGAATAATAATAGCACACACACACATAAAATCATAAACACTCATTATGCTTTCAAACAATCCATTTATTTTCTTCATTTAAGTCATTCACTCTTACTAATGATACTTATTTTGTGACACGAGGGATTCCCAAACCTCGCCTCCGCCCCCGTGTACCCATCAGGAGTGGATCCGATGCATCTCACCGTGTACCTGTATGGTCTAGGTATAGAGAACCTCCCAGTCTCTTGGCAGAGCTGGGCAGTGATGTCACGGCCCGTTATACATACACTTGGACCTTAACACATAATAACGACGGTCGTCCTAACAAGTTTTTATTATAACACACATGGTACACACACCACTATTATCACTCAACTAATATCCAGAAACCAGCTAAGTAAGTCGCAAGGACTTACCTGAATCAATTCACAACTCTCAAAAGTCTCAACTCGGTCTGCAACTGTAGTAACTCAATCGCCTATCAAACAAGGCATGTGGATCAAAAATGCATCCCACTTTCTTAGAAGTCTCCAACTTCTAAGATATATAAACGATCATAAAGAAATTACCAAAATACCCTTATACGGGTAAATGACCATTTTACCCCTGGTCCCGAACTCTATAAAATTCTATAACAAGGTTCCAAACTATTCTTTAGAACTCAAAAACACACTCTCACTCTAGAAAGGAAGTTTGTTAAAGTTTTAGAAGAGTTAAACACATTCTTGACTTTCATAAAAAGTTGCTAAGGTCCAACTTTGGCTTAAGATATGAGGCTCGGGTAAAAGTATTAAATTCCGAAATAAATCTCTAGATCCTCTATGATATGCATACTAAACATAGGGGCAAAGATCTCTCAAAAATATTCAACCATAACTCCTACATAATTCTCTAAAGTTGGAATAAAAGGTAGAATTTCTATACTTAGTCAAATTTTCTTCTGCTGTAAAAACAGTCCAACTGTCCTACTTTGAGTCCTTATAAGGTCTAATCCGACCGTTAACTTTCTCCCAAATTTTAACACAATAAACTACATATTTCTATCTACAATATATTAAAAATTCAACGGTGGATGTTCGATCTAAGCTATCCAAAAACGGGTTCAAAGTCAGCAGTTTCAGCTCACAACATGAAATTTTCCTAGGCTGAAAGAGGTCATGGGTTCGAGTCTCTCTGTTAGTAGTCTCTCATTTTTACTATGACCTGAAGGTCCCCAGTTCGAATCCCACAGCTTACAAATTTATACAATTTAATCTACACAACCTAGGTTCATTTCTTGGTGTAGTCATCTCTTTATATACACATATACATCCTATATTGTGGTATAAGATCATCATCAGAGGGTTAGTTTCACCTACCGGACTGCAGCAAAGAGGAGACCCGTTTCTGATGGCGTCGATCAGCACCACCGACCTCCGGGATCGCTGGCTCAACTCGGCTGCACCGCTGCGGTGGTTGGAAGATGGAAGTCTAGCTCCGTTTCACTGCTATCAGTCCGATTAGATCGAGAAGGGCGACAGGAGAGATGCAAGACAGTAGGGAAAGAGGGATTTGGCTCACCGCACTACGAACCCGCCGAGTCGCTCGATAGGGTGGGAAGGAGTAACCATGCGGTGGTAGACACTGAGGAAGGTTCGAGTTGTGCTTGCGTCGGTACTGGCTCCGGTGCTGCTCTTCCAAGGTTGCCGTCGTGGGGTTCGGTGGTACAGCAGACGGCTGCGTGTCCCTCGTGGGCCTTTGACGAAGACGAGGCCGATGCGATGGTGGTGGCTACTGAGCAGCCGGCGACGGTGAAGCTCCTCCAGTGTGCGAGGCTGATGCGACGGTGGTGAGAGGTTGACGATGCTTAGGGTAGCGGTAGTTAGATTAGGGGAAGAAATTAGGTTTAGGTTTAAGCATGATTAAGGTAGTTGATTAGGGTTTAGGTTAATTTAGATTATGGGCTGGGCAGGGCTGACATCTCTTTGGGCCGGGTCAGTTGGGTCTGCTCTTATAACTAAGATGGGTTGATAATTAAATTGTTACTCGCACGGAACCGCTCTTCGGTTTTCGGTTTTAATTTATGTAATAATTTTATTCGGGTTCCCTTTTTATCATTTTGGGTGAAATAGAATCACATAAAATGATAGAATTTGATAAAGCTTTATTTTATTTAAACGAATAAAAGTCGGCAGATCGGAATCTGGTTTGATCGGTATTAAAAGAAAAATAAATTTTTCGGGTATTACAGATTATAAGTAAGTCTGATAGTTTGATAATTTGTATAAATGGGGGGTTTGAAGATTAAACAGATCACACATTTTTTGCCCTTTTGGCTAAGTTAAGTATAATTTTTATTCATAACGGATTAATATCTATTTTGTGAGTCGTTAGCCTTCTGTTTTGTGGGTCACTGGCCTACTGTTTTGTGGGTCACTGGCCTACTGTTTTGTGGGTCGTTGGCCTAATGTTTTGTGGGCCGTTGGCCTACTGTTTTGTGGGTCGTTGGCCTACTTTTTTGTGTATCGTTAAGTCACTGTTTTTTGGGTCGTTAAGTCACTGTTTTATGGGTCGTTCACCTACTGTTTTGTGGGTCGCTAAGTATTTTCAGCGATTTTTGGCTAATTTAAGTATAATTTTTATTCATAAATTAATATCCGTTATATGGGTCGTTGACCTACTAAAAGTGATGGTTTGAGAACTTGTATAAATAGAGGTTAATAACGGATATTGAAGATTAAACAAATAATACATATTTTGGTCGTTACAAGAATAAAGTTCCAGATTTTAAATTTCGTTCCAATAATTTGTTTTTGCTTCTTTTTGTATTTTTAAACTTTATTTCAACTTTTTGTGTATTTATTTTAAAAAAAACTTTTAATTTTTATTATATTATTTATCACACATTTCGTTTCAAATTCTTTTTTTTACAAAATTATATTTCGGGTTCCATTTAGATAATTACAATATATTAAAGTAATTAAGTTATAAGTCTATAACGGAGTTGTGCATTGTAATTTTTTTTTTAAAATTGTGCATTGTATAAGGATTAAATTTATGAAGTGTAGAATAATAAGAAGTTCTTTATTTGTGACTATTTTTTCGTATTGAGATAAACAAATCCGAAGCATTATTATAAAATTTCATAAATATATCTTAAGTTCGTACAACTAATATTATAAAGATACCCGCACAAGGTGCGGGCTATACACTTGTTCTATCTTTAAAAAAATTAAAGTAATGACAAGCATCCTTAAATTGTGAATTCCAAAATCAAGATCAATAAGCGGTCATGATATATATTTAAATTAATACATTAACTTCTAAGCACTCATCTTGAGACTATCCTAACATAATAAATAATGACCACTTAATAGTTCACTTAACTATCCAATCAACAAAAACTAAATTAACATTGACCGATTATCAAATTTGTTTAAGCATGTTATTTGTAGAAATGATAACATATACATCATATAAAAAGAAAAATGAGATCCTAAATATGTGTTCATCAAGGTGAGGACCTGCCATTCATACCTTCATGTTGAATTTGATATGAAAAACATCCGCAGTCTTGGATACGTGACAATCAATGGGTGACAATATTGATGTATGTCGAGCAAAGTCTTGACCACATGATAATCGGATGAAGTTGCCTCCTACATAACTATGAGTTACAATCAATTTGTGGAATTGTCAATTGAGATCCATTCTATGTGCATGTTATGGTGATATGAATTTTAGAATTGTTTTATTTGTTCATACTTATTCTCTATTTTCTCCATTCAATCCAACTAGTTTCGAATAATATAAAGATCCAAACTTTCCTCTTTCCTTCTTCCTTGTCTTCTAAAATGTTTTACGAGGCGGTCGATCATAACTCCTCTGTATGGTCGGTCGACCAGTGTGAGGATTTTCGCACCTTTTGCTCGGATTTCATCTCTGATTATTTATCTCTTTATATGTAGCTCGAATTTGTGTTTCAATTCGATCGACTAGACCATAGTCGGTCCACCCTTCTTTGTATTTGGTTTTTGGTTCCAGTTTGCGTTTTTTTACTTTAAAGCGGGACATCATCTTCCCTGTGTTCAATCCTGACTCCCTGTACTATAACGAGTCTTGTAACTTATTTGTAGGGCTGGGTTCGGTACATTACCAACTTATTTTTACCCTTACCACCTACCAACCAACTATAATTGGTAATGAGAAATCTTGTACCATTACCAACCACCTAAATCCATTTACCAACTCTTCGGTATACCAACTTTTTCGGTTGGTTCGGTTGGTAATGCCATTTTACCAACTTATATGTTTGCTAAAATTAAATTTAAATAAGACAAGAACTTTATCAATTTAACAATCCGCAAATTCGAGTACAATATTTAAACAAAACAAGAACTTCAATAATTCAACAACCCGCAAATTCGAGTACAATATGTTTAAGAAGTTCATAGAACATCATACTTCATTACAAACCAAAGAAAAATAATTAAATATGCAATCATCATCCCAAGTTATAGGCTATGGAGTTCAATGGTCCAATCTTGACTTGTGCTCCACATGATTTCATATTTGATCGACCTAGAGCTTGTTGCATTCCTTCCTGCCTCATAGCCTTGATTGAGCAAGTCGATTCAATCGCAAAGAAAAAAAAATACCTGAAAGTTCACTATGGATTGTAGGGCTTCTCGTAGTATCGAACGAGCTGATTGCTTCTCTTCTAGGGTTCTAAACTTCTAACGGGTTGATTGATCTGCAGAGAATCAAGAGTGAAGAGAATATTTTATGTAAGAGAATCAAGAGAACAAGAGATGAAAATTAGGAGAAAGGGATGAGTATTAGCCTATTAGGTTTCGGTTGCGGTGGAACGCAAGAATAGTAGAGAGCTTGAACTTTGTGTTTCAATTTGGGATTTGGGAAGCCGTGGGCGTAAAGTGTAAATGTTAGATGGCTAAATTAGTAAATTGAGAAAGCACTTCAATGGACGGGTGAGATTAAAACATTAATTGAATTTACATCTAATGGTACAAAAGAATTGCATATATAATTATATATGAAGTATTATATTAAGATTAGTATGTATATATTATTTATTTAATTTTTTAAAAAACTCGGTTGGTACGGTAATCCCGTGGTACGCGGATATCGTTACCATCTACCAACCAACTCTTTATAATTGGTACGGTAGTACCGTACCAATTAAATTGGTAACCAACATGTTGGTAACCAATTTAATTGGTTCGGTTGGTAAGCCTCGGTTCGGTTTCGTTTGACTCATTTTACCCAGCCCTACTTATTTGCGAGATCTGAAGTTCATTCTTCGGCCCTCCTCAGAATACAATACATACATATAACGTGTAAGAGCCCCGATCCACCTATGTGACAGTTACAACTTGCGAGCAATAGTAAGATTTCAGGCTTTAAGACTGTTAAAATACAAGTGAATTTTTGAATATGGAAGTGAGAAGACATGGAGAAGCCAGGGAAGTGGATGGCAAGATTAAAACCAAAAAAAAAAAAAAAAAGCACCATGGTTATGTAGATGGGCCACCGTGACTCCGAATCCAATCTCCAAGCTCCAACCTCAGTTAGGAATAGCTGAGAGTGTTCTTATTCAATTAAGTTATCTAGACAAAGCAAAAGCGTTTGTTTCCTTATAGCAAATCACTACCGTGCTGGCAAAATTTAGCTTCAGCAAGCCCTTTCTGTACCTCTCTGTGATGGGTCAATTTGGTTTACAGGGGCAGCTTATGCAGCGACTATGTCAGCAACTGTACAAAGTGCTCGAACAAAAAAACAGACGATCAAGACATTTCGTTGAAAACACATAAGATTAGTCTTCAATAACCGAGAACCCTCACTCTATGAGATCACAACACTGTCACTTTACAAGATCACTCCACGAATGTAGTGATGCTCAGTTGGACACGAGTGCATAACAATACTTGTCACATTTGGTTAGTAGATCTCAAACAAATTTCCCAACTACACTGTCACAAACAGTCTGCCATAAAGCAATCAGAAAACCTTTTCATACTTGTAACACACTAGTCAATAGTCAATACAATTACATTTTGTAACAGGAACAAGAGGTTGTACTGCAAATCAATTTGATGATGGGAACTTTGTGGAAGATAAGGAGCGACTCAAAATCCCTGTGTGGGTCAATCTGATCAGAAGAAGATTATGGAGACGCCCATCATGAAACATCCTGCACCCACCCATGGGCTTAATCGTTCACCTGTGTATCAGTCAGGCAATGGAATAAGCATTTTTATGCTTCTGCATCTTAACAGACTATAAGGGGAGAACGGTTCCATAATTTGCTGAGCTGACAACAGTCTACAATGAGCTCACGATGTTGAATAAATTGCAATATAACAGCAGCAATAAGTGTAGATGTAAACACAAGGTCATGCTACTTGCAAGTAATATGCAATATTCATGCTTTCTTGCACTTGCATTGCTTGGATTAAAAGACCCTCATTTGAAGTCTTAATAACGTCGCTATTATTAGAAGAATATATCTTCTTTTTGTTCTCCTCTTTTTAAACGGCAGAGCCAAGGCATAATGTCAATCAATTCACCTAGTATTCTCACTAGGATATTTAATAAAGCAAGTTATCGATTAAAATTGAAGTACTAGAATATACAGATCAATATGCAGAACTAACTCTTGAAACCAACATATTAAACAACAATTAAAAGAACATAACATACCAATTCTAGCTGCTTTCCAAAAGAAGCCTCGGAACCTGTAAGGCCAAGGCATATATTCTATCAGATAAAATCCACAAAGAAGCAATATTAACATTCAAGATTGGCATAACATTTCCGCAAAATCAACAGACCTCCCTTGAATTTACGAGGTCAAACTACAATGCAGTTTACTATTTACTGCTAGAATGTTAGACCAACATTAATCCAGAAACTGACAACAACAGCTGAAGACGAGCTTCTAACCATTCCTAAGGCATCATTGTCTATGTGTTTCAAATAATATCTACCAAAACAATATCAACTAATATAAAAGCCACGATACCAAAAAAATTGGCAGATATATGCTACAATCTTTTCTGCCAACTGATTCACCAATGTCGTGGCACTATTATAGCTTTTGTCACTGATTGGCTCCATAAAGTTCAGTCTTTGATTCTGAAAGTGCCCTTAACTTCAGTCATATGCTCAATTGGTGTCCACAACTTACAAACTATTTCAATAAATATTTTCCTTGTCATTCGGTGAAATTACCATATAAAGTGATCTTCTTATAGTCATTTTTAATGCACCATGCTTACCTGTTGTTAGCCTAATAGCCCAGCCATGACACAATGCCTAATAAAAATTTCTAAAATGATGACATAAGGTTGAACATACTTCGCAATCAAATGTCATTCTAACGAGACTTTTATTTCCCGGTTTTCCACCATTTATGTAATTTTTTCTTAGATTCTTAATAAACAATTCAGATTTGTATACATATATATATATATATATATATATATATATAGCTTAAATCCAGAACTAAAAGCTCTAGCAAAAACAAATGAGATTACAAAATTCTTGTGTGTTGCTTATG
Source organism: Fagopyrum esculentum (assembly GCA_033239045.1). NCBI lineage: Eukaryota > Viridiplantae > Streptophyta > Magnoliopsida > Caryophyllales > Polygonaceae > Fagopyrum > Fagopyrum esculentum. The sequence goes on from BSUD01000004.1 coordinate 53,643,127, forward strand.
CAAACATAGAGTACATTAGAATAATGATTATGTATATCAGCCATTCTAAATACATGTGCACAAATACTCAGAAAACTAAATAACTAAAATTGGGTTGGGTAATTAGGTTATAAATAATATAAATAATGCTGAACTCGCAGTCAAAATCCATGTTTCCTGATTATGCATATGAATCATTCTAAATTACATGTGCACATATGCAATACTAGCTTCAACGATCTTTCATTTGAGTAGATTATAGCTAAATATAAACATCATACAACCTTATGTATGTACCACTGTTGAGACATGGTAAATCACAAAGTATATCTTCTTACAAGTTCAAAACCAAATTCGAAACTGAAATATATTCCTTTCTAAATTATTTCCAGACCTTCCAAACTAGTTACACTAATACACTGAAAGGAAAAAATATGAAAGTTTATGAGATATGATTACATAGAATATTCAATGCATAAAATCAGATAAGTTGAAACCACCACATCTCAATGTCCAAAGAGGATCTGAAGCATGATTAAGGTCACAATAGAAAGTAGACATCGACCACCCCTCCTAAACGAACTAAAGCTTCCCACTTCCAAGATGTAAAACAGCAGTAATATATAAACATCTCCTCTCCTTCATAGTACAACACATCCACATCCGCAGTGCCAATCTACTTCCGCTCCTGTGGAATCTCTAATTGATTAAGCAGTTAAGCTTGATTCATATCCCAAAGGAGGCTTACAGAATCCTTTCAAACATGATGGACCTAGGGAACTCGCACTTTGTCGGTTCATTGTGCTTTAGACAGTGAATCAGTCTAGCACAATCTAATTTCAAATTACTAATGCCATTCCAACAAATCGAAGATACACAATCTTCGCAAAGAACTAAATAAATAAAAAAGAAAAGAAAAATACCCCGTTCGCTGTTCAAGGATGGCAGGGAATTGCATCTTCACATAAGTACAAGTGCAGATCCACAACAGCACCACTGTCAGAAACGAATGAAAATTGAACAAGGCCGACTGGGGATTCGAAATCCGGCGTCAAAAAGATAAAATTGGCATGAGATATCATCGAATTGCAAATACTTAGGATGAATCAACAACAGAAAGGCGAAAAAGGACGAAGAAGAGCAAGTTTCCATTTACCATAATATCTTTTCTTGCACGGGCTTGGGAATTCGAAAACCCTAACAAATCGTGGATAGAAAATCGCTACAAGCTTCTTCCCAAGTCCCTACCGGCTTGAGAAGATCCAAGGGAAAAATTGAGCAAGAGGTGCTTCCTGAATTTCTGTTTTTCCTTTTTCTAAACGTTTCTCATTTTCGTTTGTTGGGCCCAAATTAGCCCAAATGATACTTCTTTGACAACTCCCGCAAAGTCCCGTTATATATATTTTTTTACAATGAGAAATTATTCATTCGGTATACCCTGATTAAAGATATAGGTATCGGTATCATTCATGCTCATACCGAATATTTGGCATTGCTAGATATCGGTATCAAAACGATACCTAATATCTCCAAATCCTCACTATTGATATACCTACTTTTGTGGAAGTATGAGTTTTCTGTCGACATTTCATCTCCCTCTATAGTCTTTCGCTTTCCTTCTTCTTTGCCTCTTTCCTTCTTTGTCTTGTTTAGGGTTGAACTGCAATTTGTTTATTGATGCCTCACTCGAGATTTTTGTTTCTTCTCTGCTTTTGCTTTCGATTTTTGTCTCAACAAATTTGAGGCAGAATCGAAATTGGTTTCCTTCTCTGTCCGTTTACTTCCATGAACATCGCCAACTCCCTACAATGCTTCACTCGACATTTCCTTCTGTTTTTTCGCTTCTGTTGATTTCGATTTTTGTCTGAACAAATTTGGGGCAGAGGCAAACTTGGTTTCCTTCTTTGTCTCATTTAGGCCCTGTTTGGTATTAGATGGGGATTCTTTTTTTAGATTCTTCGAGATGGAGATTGTTGAGATTCTTGGGATTGTTGTAGATGGGTATTCTTATAGATTGTTTTTTACGTAAAATTTTTATGTTTGGTATAAGATTATTGATATAGATTATTTATGTTTAATTGACCAAAATACCCTTCAATTTTAATTGATGAGCAACCCTAATTTTTCAGTTCTCTGTCTGTGCTTCTTCCCTTCTTCTTCGTTTGCCTTTCACGTGCTCCTGGAGACCATCGACGAGTTGCTGCTGCAGGTAAGGTATCTTTGACAAAGATACAATCCATTAATCACCATTTCTTACATCCCTCGGCCAACAGAACAAGTGTTGAATCAGAGATATTCAATCTCTATAGGTCTAATTTCTTAAGAGATGGGATTCTAGAGATAGCTAAACCATCAGTAATCCCCGGGCCACAATTAGATACATTCAACTCTTCCAAAGCAGACATCTTTGACAAAGATACAATCCCTAAATCTGTGATCCGGTTGCACCCTGATAGGATCAGTTTCCTAAGGTTTTTAGATAAGGGTTCAAAAGACAGCATTGATAAACCCTTAGCAGTGATCAAAGAACAACCCTGCAAGCTCAAATTCCGGATCGAACCCATCAATCCAACAGCCAACATCGCTTGATCCGTAAGCGCAATACATCCAGATAGATCCAAGCAGCTCAGTTTACAAGACAATCTCACAAGTGAAAAACCCCAACATCCCCAATCTTCCTGCGATTCCGAACCATACACGTCGAGAGATTCCTACACCATTTCGCAATCGCGTACATGCTCACATCGGTAATATCATCTAAATCCGACACATCATTCAATTCTCCTCCAATATTGAGGTTTAGGGTCTCGATTTTGGGGCAGTAGCTGGCGAGGCAGAAGACCTTAAGGTTGTCGATGACCATTGACGACTCGAAGGCGATCAAATTGGGGAAGCGAGGGAGGAATTTGAGGAGGAGACCGCGCACGGAGGCTCTTGTGAGGCCTTCAACTTCTCTTTCGAACGACTGGAGATCCTGTTGTATCGAGACTGGGGGGAAATAGCGACAGAAGAGTGAAGGGTAGGAGGGGTAAAACAAACAATCTAACCTAAAGAATCTCGAAGAAGCTTGGCTCCCCAAGCTTCTTTTTTCGGGTTTCTTTTGACAAAAGAATACCGAAAAAGAATACAATACAAAAACTGAAACCGATACCAAACATGCACAATTTTTGTATCTCGAAGAATACACAAAAAAAGAATCTAAATGAATCTCTATGTAACTAATACCAAACAGGGCCTTACTTCCATGAACATCGCCAACTCCCTACAATGCTTTACTCAACATTTTTGTATCTTCGCTTCTGTTGATATCGATTTTTGTCTGAACAAATTTGGGGCAGAGGCAAACTTGGTTTCTTTCTTTGTCTCATTTACTTTCATGAACATCACCAACTCCCAAAGCTTTTCGATTTTTGCTTCTCTATTTTCTTCTATCTCAGGTCCTTCACTCTCGTTTTTGTGACATTTTTTCAAAACAGATATCAGATATGAGAAAAGGATATCAGATTGATACCCATATCTTTGATACCATATCTCATGCCCATACCTGATACCTTTATTTAAGATATGGATACCAAATGACCCTAAATGACATCACGACTAATAAATTGAAAGATCAAAAGCATTTGGCAGACGGACTAACCGTTATGAGCACAGAAAAAGAAACAAAAGAAGAAATACATAATCCCTTCAAAAAAGAAGAAGAAGAAGAAATATATGATAAAACTAATAGTTAAAGCAATGAGGTCTTCAAGGGAATGGAGGATGATCCCGACAACAGACATGCGAGTATAGTAACCCTAATTGTAGGATTTGTGGGGTTTTGTATTTGGATTTTGCACAAGAGAGGACACAGAGATTTGGAAATCGATTCAAAAATTCTTGGGAAATTTCTAATCGATTCTTAATAAACCTAGCCTATTGATCCATCCTCAGTTGTTTCTATATACTTTGGGTTGAAAATAAAGTTATTGTATGATTTGTATGATGCCTTGATTGTTGTTTGTATGGGATTTGGAACGGAAGCATGTAATGTACCCTTTGGTATGAATTTCATACCAAAAAATAAAATAATAAAGTCACGAATTTGTATGAATTTTCTGGTATGAAATTCATACTAAAAAATAAAAAATAAATTTAAAAATAAATTTAAAAAACGGGCAAAAGAAAACAAAAGAAAATAAAAAAACAAAAAAGTCAAAATTACTTTTACGTAACAAACAACAAATTCATGTATGTTTCTTTTTTTTAAAAAAAAAATTAGAAGAGTTAATTACTTTTACCTATCATTAATAAAAGTGGTAAAAATTAGTTGGATATAGAAAAACTAAAGCAAATAGAAAATGCACACTTGGCCAAATTCTTCCACAGAAAAATGTATATGACTTTTATTGTTGCTTAAAGACGCGTTAAAGTGTTTTTGTTTCTATTTATTTATTAAGTTGGTTTGATCAATTATTATAGAAATTAATCTCAAAAACAAATGATGGGTTGCAAAAAGACAACCCATTTTTATAGGATTCATTTATGCTTGATGTATAGGAATTTACACAAATATCGAGCTTTTGTTTAAGTGTTGGTGTCGTAATTAGATTGTTGAAGGAACACATATGATATATTTTTTTTGTGGGAAGGAGAGTCAGTGGTCTCCGGCGCATCTAGTCGCGCTTATTATAAATGAAAAAAGGCTAAGTAGTACGCAAGCGGGGGATAGCCCGACCCCTTACATCATGTTGTAAAAGATCAACTATACCCTCGGGAGGGTCATGCAATACATTATGCCCAAGCGGGAAACCAAAAGCTAAAGTTGCTAAAGCGTCCGCACATTATTCGCCTCACGGTAGGCATGTCGATACTGGATATTCCAGTCCTTTCTAATATAGTCTTGGCAAGATCTAACCAAACTGGCAAGAGGATGGAAACTTGGTATGTCTTTACTTAGAAAGGTGATAGCAAGCTGTGAGTCTGAATCCGGAATCACAGACCTACTCCCACCCTCCCAAGCAAGCTTCAAGCCATAATATACGCCCCACAATTCCGCCATAGGGACGGTGCATATACCCAGATTTGCAACATACCCAAATTGCCACTCCCTTGCATGATTCCTAATAACACCAGCAACAGTCGCCTTCCCGTCGCTTCCTACGGCACCGTCAATATTAATCTTCAGAGAAAACTCCGGAGGTGGATCCCATTTGACTCTAGTCACAGTCGGAACACTCCTCATCGGCTTTCGTGTCACCTTACTCCACGCTTTGCCGTACTCCATGACCTTTTCAACAATGAATAAGTCGTCATCCTTCCTTGTAATCCTGCCTTCAAAGATTCTCTCGTTTCTCTACCGTCATAACCACCAGAGACCTACAACGAAAACAACATTTCAACTACAAGTATCATTGAAAGTGTTAGTGGTCACAATATTACCTTTTAACCATATGGCGAACGGCAGCTCGTAAAACCTAGCTCCATATTTTCTTGCGTTGAGTTTGGTCCAAAGCTCTTTACTAGGTTGACAGTCTCTGAAAAGATGTTCAAAAGACTCAGGTCGACTTTGGCACAAAGAACATTCTGCATTATCTGTGAGATGTTTGCATTCTCTCTCCATATTAACAAGTATACCCCCGTTGATCAACTTCCAAGTGAAGACCTTGATCTGCTCTTGAGCCCTAATCTTCCACACCATCTTGTACACCTCTCTATCCATGCTACACCAGTCAAGCTCCTTCCTTAGCATGCTATACGCAGATGCCACTGAGTAGTTACCATCACTGCTATGCTTCCAAGATAATACATCGCTGGTAGACGTGAGCCCGACCATCTCCTGATCTCCTTGGAGTTGTCTAAGCCCGGTCGCCGCGAGTCTGAGCATGATGTTCATCGGGAGAGAATTCCCGATCATATCCCACTTCCACCCCGTGTTAGTAGACCAATAATCAACAACCTTCATGTGTTGGTGACGGGATTCGATCGGTAATATCGCAAGCTCAGTGAGAGACTTGTCTAGAAGCCAGTTGTCGCCCCAGAATTCGGTCATCTCCCCATCTCCGACGATCCATCAGTGCCCGGTATAACCACATCCCTAATGCCCCTAGTGATGCAGTTCCAAACATAAGACGGTGCCGAATGAGCTTGTCCGGACTCTTTGATATATTTACCTTTGAGTACTTTAACCCATAGTTTCGAGTCGTCTTTGAGGAAGCTCCAGTCCACTTTACCAATCAGCGCCAAATTGAGCTCCTCCATTGCCTTGATGCCAAGACCTCCGTTGCTCTTCGGAATGCATATCGTCTCCCATGCAACCGTATGCATCCTTCTACTACCCTCATTGTGCCCCCAAATAAAATTTCTAGTTAATAGATTGATTTTTTCACAGACTCCTTTTGGTAATATCAGAGACGACAAAGAGTAGATCGGAATGGAGGATATAACCTCTTTGGTGAGCGTAATTCTACCGGCGAAGCTGAGGTTTCTTGCTCTCCAACTGTTAAGCTTGCTATTAATCTTGTTAAGGAGGTAAGAGAAAGTATCTTTGGTGACACGGCCTTGTAATAACGGGACACCAAGATAATTCCCAAACCTCCTAGTTATCTTGAATCCACTCATATTTTGCAAGTCTGACTGTAACTCGCTACTAACATTCGGGGATACAAAGATCTTCGATTTTGACACGTTGATTTTCTGTCCCGAAGCCTTGCAAAACACATCCAGGCACTCAAGAACTACTCGAAGCCGGTCCATGTTAGCCTCCGCAAAAAGGGTTAAGTCGTCCGCAAAAAAGAGATGAGACAACATAGGTCCCTCACGAGAAAGCCGGATAGGTTTCCACCTGCCTTGATTAACTTCCTCGTTAATCAAATGACTCAGTCTCTCTACACACAGAACAAAGAGGTAAAAAGAAAGTGGATCCCCTTGTCTGAGGCCTCTCTCCGGTATGAAAGTCTCGGTGAGTTCACCATTCTAGTTTAATTGCATCTTGGTGGTAGAAATGCACTCCTTGATCATATCACACCACTCATAAGGGAAGCCTGCAACTCTGATAGTATCTTCTACAAACTTCCATTGTAGCCTATCGTAGGCTTTCTCAAGATCTAACTTGAGTATCATCCACTGTTTCCCTGTCTTCTTTCTTCTAGTGGAGTGGATAATTTCTTGCATAAGAATAATGTTATCTTGAATGTACCGTCCCGGAATAAAGCTCCCTCGGGTTGGTCCAATAAGAGTATCGATGCAAGCTTTCATCCGCTGAATCAAGAACTTAGCCACAATCTTGTAGATAACGTTGCATAAAGCTATGGGTATAAAATGAGTGATCAGCTTGGGAGTGCCCACCTTCGCAATGAGGCAAATGATGGTCTCATTCATCCCTTCCGGAAGTTTACGTTCCATGAAGAACTTAGTGACAACTTTCATCACCGATTCACCGACAATGCTCCAACAATTCTAGTAGAACACAGGTTGAAAGCCATCGACCCCTGGCGCTTTAAACGTACCCATACTGTTAATAGCTCTCCATACTTCCTCGTGAGTCACAATATTAAGGAGGTCCTCATATATATGGGTCGGGATAAAAGGAAATCCGTTCGTCTCCAGCTGCATGATACCCGAATTTGTCCCTTCACACCGGTTACTGTAGAGGTTTCTAAAGAAGTCCACAACCATGTTTTCGAGAGCCAGGCTGTCTTCCTCCCAAGCTCCATCCGTTCTCTTAAGGCCATCCACTCTGTTCATTCTTCTTTTGATCACGGTTTCCGTGTGGAAGAAGGATGTGTTCCTATCTCCCAACGATAACCACTGTTCCCTCGATTTTTGAAACCATATAATTTCCTCCTGTTCCAGGACCTCTTCAAGTCTAGACCGGAGATACAACTCTTTGTTGGACTTTACATTAATTTGTCAAAATTAAACACACTGATTTTTGTTTTTGGGTGGGAGGTAGTTGAAGGTCAAGAACAAACAACGATTTTCCCCCCTTTAATTGAGTTATGTGAAGGAGGGTGCCAAATTACGCTGACGGTGGTCATTGACAAGTTATATGTCGCAAGACGAGTCAAAAGTTGGTGGAAAGATAAGGTTAAGAATATGGCATTGATAAAAAAACAAAGAAAAATTTGGAAGAAACATAATATAGAAAGAAATCAAATCAAATATGGTAGGAGACATCATGGTTTTACCAAGATATCATCCGTCAAGCACATGTAGTAAAGAAAAGCCAAATCTAGGAGTATGTGGTGAAGGGCGTTGTGGGAAAACAGAGCAAGTGAGATTCCATTTTTCTGATGCGAACTTGATCGTAGGTGGAGGCGGTTTTTGCCGATGTGAAGTCGGATTTCACTTGCGATGGTAGGGCGCTAGAGAGGTGTTACTCCGACGGCTATAAAAGCAAAGATCTTTGCTAGTTTTTTTTTAACTCTATTCTCCGAAGAAAGTGTTTGCTTGTCTTCAAAACCACATGAGTAGATGTACAATTGTTTGGGGATCTACTTCTTCCTTGAATTTGTAGTGAATGATTGTATTGGTGTTATAGTTGAGGTTGGTGGTTGTTGAACAGTGATGTTATGGTATAGAAAAAAGACTAAGTATTTTGGGTGTTGGCTCTAAAAAAAAGCATTTCCAAGATGAAGATTTTGTAGAATATTGAATCTGATTAGTAGATTGTTGCTTGTCGGAGGCTTTGAACTAGGTAGAGTTTCTTTGGATTTGTCGGAGAAGGTAAGCACTCCACAGGATGGCATCTTTCATGAGCCTCAACTATTGTTTGGAGATGATAACTCCACTTTGATTATGAATTGTCTATGTGGATGATGGAAAACTTAAACATGTATGAGTGGTTTATAAACTAACAAATATCGATTGTATTTCTAGATTGCATATTTTGGTTCGTGTTTGTTAAATGTGTGCAGGCCTTGGAAAGTATTTCAAAGGAAGAACGCAAACCTTGAAACACATTACAAAGGATAAATATGGAGACCTTAGAAAGCATTTCAAAGGACAAACACGGAAGCTTTGAAAAACATTACAAAGGAGGATTCGGCTAAGGGCTTTCGAATTTGAGATTTGAATATCTCAACAACCAAAGCGGATATCTCTAACAAGGTTAACAAGAAGATCTGAGAAGATTCTCAAGGAGAAGATCTCGTCCAACAAAGAAGATCTTCAAACGATCTTAAAACGAGAAGATCGCGACCACAACAAGAAGATCTCACAAAGATGTTAACCGAAGATGCAAGAGGATAAGAGGAGATCTTCCACACGGATTCCACACAAGAAGATCTCGGATCAAAGGAAAATCTTCAACGGCTACCAAAAGAGAAGATCTAGGATCTTCAACAAACAAAGATCTTCAACGGCATTTCCAAAGCAAGAGAAGATCACGAAGATGAAGATTCCCAATGTGCGTCAAAGAGAAGAAGTAGAAAATATAAAGATCTTACAATAGCCACTTCTCCTCAACCAAGTACCGTTTTTCATGGAGAAAGAAGAACGTTACAACGGCTATCTTACAATGGCTAAGAAGTTCTCTAGTGAAGACTATAAATAAAGATGGTGATTGAAGAGAACAACAACAATCTTACACGGAAACATCCAAGTCTTCAAGCGATCAAATCATCTTCATTCGTTCCAAAAACTTTTCTTCCTCTTAAGCTCACCAACGTTTACATCCTTAGAGTGAGAAAAATACTAGAGCTTCATTGGCATACCTAGAGAGTGTTATACTCGAGTGTGGGTTACTCTCCGAAGTAACTAGGCTATTATTGCTAGGTTAGAGTTGACTAGATCGTAGCATTGAGGCTACAGTGAGAGAAAAAGGGGATTTCTTCTAGGTTGTATCTAGGACTCTTTGAGCTGATAATAGATAGTTAGATCCTAGGGTCAAGAAATCCTAGGACGGAGATGTAGGTTGTTAGAGCTGAACTTCATAAACATATCGCCGTGTCGATCTTTTCATTCCGCACTTTATTGCTTAAATTGCGACTAACGTTGTTTTGCAGGTTTTTAAAGTTCAAGGCCTTGGAATCCCTTTCAAAGCCTTGAAAGCCAGCTTTGTCAGAAAGCACACAGATCGACTTCAAGGCCTTGAAATTAGTTTCAAAGCCTTGACATACGATATTGCGAAAAGTTCTCATACTCAATTCAACCCCCTTCTAGAGTATTTATATCCTTATTATTCACCTACACGGTTCTTCAATTGGTATCAGAGCTAGACTCACGTATATTGATTTAACCATCAGTGAGACTAATCATGAACTTTGTAGGTGATGGAGGATTCGCTCAAGTAAGATCCACATCTCGACCACCACTCTTATGCGGTAATAACTTTGCCTGTTGGAGAGCACTAATGCAATTATTTTTCATTTATTAGGACATGGAACTTTGGAGCAATATTCAAACTAGCCCTAAAATCCCAACCACCACGGTGGAAGGAGTCCAAGTACAAAAGAAGGAAGCGGATTTCAATCAAACGGATTTGGATAGTGTATCAAAGAACTACAAGACCATGAACTTGCTCTAACCGTGTCCCATCATGCAAGAGTGCAAAGGAAATATGGGACAAGTTAGTAGTTATGTACGAAGGAACAAGTCAAGTCAAGGAAACCAAGATAAGCATCTTCCTCAGGCAATACGAGCTATTCAAGATGAACTCAAACGAGTCGGTCAAGGAGATGTTCACACGATTCACCGAAATTGTGAACGATCTCGATTCACTTGGAAAGGTCTTCACAAATGAAGAGAAAATAAGAAAAGTACCAAGGAGCTTACCTAAAGCTAAGTGGAGACCAAAAGTGACCATCGTTGAAGAATCTCAAAATCTCACTACACTACCTCTAGACGGACCTTCTTGGTAAGCTAATCACACATGAAATGGTTGTTGGTGAAGAAGATAGAGAGCTCCCATCAAACACAAAGAATCTTGCCCTAAGATCCAAGAAGGATGACATACCATCAGAGGATAAAGAAAGTGATGATGATGAGGAAGATCCATTCGCCTTGATTTCAAGAGGTCTTGCAAGAATTCTTCAAATGAAGAAGCAATTCGCAAACAACAAAGAATATTCACGATCATCAAGACCTCGAGGTAAGTTTTCTAACCCTATTAAGAAAACTAAAGTATTGATTTGTTTTGAATGTAGTGAAGTAGATCATCTCGTAAATGATTGTTCACAAAAGAAGAGAAATAACTTTAGGAAAAATGATCAAAAGAAGAAGGCTATGGTAGCGTCGTGGAGTGACTCAGATTCGACAAATGAGTCAGAAGACAAAAAAGAACAAGCAAACTTGAGCTTAATGGCCGGTCATGAAGAGGATCCAAATTTCTATGTTGATGGTGTGGTAAGTACTATTATGTCGCAATCCAACCTAGAACTCACACAATTTCTTAAAGACATTATCCTATGTGATAAAGAACATAAGGTGAGGATAAGTTCTTAAGAGAAAAGTTTCTCAAACAAGAGAAACGACTAAGTGAAATGTGTTTGGAAATTGAAAATCTTAACACTGAAAAGTTAGACCTTGATGACAATATCAAGGCCTTGGAATCGGAAAATGCGATTCTCAAGGGCAATCACTCCTCTCTTCATCGAGATTATACTGATCTAGAGAAAGAGAAGGTTGATCTAACTATGACGTGTCAAGACCAGAAGGTTTCACTAATTCAATTCACTCGTTCGAAAGTCAATCTCGAAAGGATGATGGGTGAACAACAATCCTCTCTTAACAAGAATGGTATAGGTTATCACGTGAGCTTTCCTAGAAAAACAACCACCACTTTCCTTAAAGCTAAAGGAAGTATACATATGCCCACATGTTTTCATTGTTGTAAAAAGGATCATGTAAAATCAACATGTCCTTATAGAAGAAATGACCCTTACATCATTAGATGTATCAATGTTTATTCAATGAGCACTAACCAAGTTTCAGGAACAAAGCTAACGTGTCTCAAGGCCTTGACTGACGATCCAAGGCTTTGGAATAGACGACTTGGTCACAAAAGCATGCATACGATGAAGAAACTTCTTTCAAAGGATTTGGTACGAGGTTTACCAAACCTAAACTTCAAGGTAGATGAACTATGTTAGGCTTGTACACAAGGTAAACAAACATGATGTTCATTCAAACCTAAGAAGGTTGTAAGTTCTTCTCGACTCATTGAACTTTTACATATGGATTTATGTGGTCCTCTGTGTGTCAAATCTTCCAAGGAAAAACAGTACATCCTTGTCATTGTGGATAATGTTTCTCGTTTTACATGGATCTCATTCTTACAGGAAAAATCTGAAGCTTTGTTTGAGTTTTCAGAACTTTGTAAGGAGTTGCAAACTATGAAAAACCTACCTATCGTTTCTATTAGAAGCGATCATGGTAGAGAATTTGACCAACTCAAGTTTGATTTGTTCTGTGCAAAATATGGTATTTCACACAAGTTTTCAGCTTCTAGAACACCTCAACAAATTGGGGTTGTGGAACGTAAGAACCGCACCCTAGTAGGCATGTCTAGGACTATGCTTTTAGAAAATAGTTTACCAAAAAGTTTTTGGGATGAAGCTTTTAACACGGCTAATTACATTTTGAATAGATGCTTAATTCGTCCTATTTTGAAAAAGACTCCTTACGAACTCTTTAAGGGACGAAAAACTAATATTTTATATTTTAAATCCTTTGGATGTACATGCTTTGTCCATAATAATGGCAAAGACAACCTTGTTTAAGTTAGATGCACGTAGTGATGAAACTATCTTCATTGGATATGCTTCAAATAGCAAAGCTTATCGTGTTTATAATAGATGTACCAAAATTTTTGAGGAAAGTATACATGTTATTTTTTATGAAAGCAATGATGGTACTTTGAGTGAAAGTTTTGCAGATTTGAATCTTGATCAACATGGAGATCATTTTTTTGATGAAGAAGAAGATTTTAAAGCTCACGAAAAGAATATGCAAGAACATATTCAAGATACCGGAGAACAATCTCAAGACCTTGAAACGCATCTTCAAGATCTTGAAACGCATCTTCAAGACCTTGAAACGACAAACATCTCTGTTGGAAGTTAGTTTCAAGGCCTTGAAACCCAGCTTCAAGGCCTTGACATAAGATCCAAAGGCGATAATCCAACGGTACCTTAATCTATTCGAACAAACGAGCCTCAATCTTCAAGATCTGTTCCAACCTTCAAAAGAATAAAATTTCAACATTCTTCATACCATCCATCAGAGAACATGATCTCAGATCCAAAAGCAAGAGTTCAAACCCGATCTAGGATAAACAACTTATGTGCTTTCTCAGCGTTCGTGTCTCTTGTAGAGCCCAAGATCTACGTTCAAGCACTTCAAGAACCTAATTGGTTCATAGCCATGCAAAATGAGTTGAATGAATTAACCCTCATGTCTAGACCTAAGCAACAATCCATCATTGACACAAAATAGGTATTTCAAAACAAGTTGGATGAAAATGGCAAGGTCATTCGAAACAAAGCACGACTTGTAGCTCAAGGCTATAACCAAGAAGAAGGTATCGATTATGAGGAGACTTTCTCTCCGGTTGCCAGGTTAGAAGTCATACGTATGCTACTTGCTTTTGCATCCTTCATGAACATAAAACTTTTTCAAATGGATGTTAAATGTGCTTTTCTTAATGGCTTCTTAGAAGAAGAAGTCTACGTTGCTCAACCTCCTGATTTTAAAAATGATGAATTTCCGGATCATGTTTTTAAATTGGACAAAACTCTTTATGGTCTTAAGCAAGCTCCTCGAGCTTGGTATGAAAGATTGTCCAAGTATCTCCTTGAAAACAGTTTTAAAAGAGGGCTGATTAACAAAACTTTGTTTGTCAAACCTAAATGCAACGATCTTTTAGTAGTACAAATTTATGTTGATGATATATTATTTGGTGCTCCTAACGAATCTCTATGCAAGGAATTTTCAGATATTATGTGTAGGGAATTCGAGATGAGCTTAATGGGAGAGTTAAATTTCTTTCTAGGTCTTCAAGTCACACAAGCAAAGAAAAGAATTTTTTTTAATCAAAGCAATTATACCAATGACTTGCTCAAGAAATATAAAATGGATCAATCCAATGTAGAAAAAACTCCTATGAGTTCCACACTTTCACTTGATCAAGACAAGAACGGTAAAAGTGTTGTACAAAAGGAGTATCGAGGTATGATCGGTTCTTTGTTATATCTAATCGCTAGTCGACCTGACATTATGTTTAGTGTGTGAATGTGTGCAAGGTTTCAAGATGATCCCAAAGAGTCACACTTGATAGTTGTGTTAAAAGGATATTTCGGTATCTCAATGGCACTAGGGACTTATGGTTATGGTATCCACGTCAAAACTCGTTTCACCTCGTTGGCTATTTAGATGCTGACTTTGCAGGCTATAAGGTCGATAGAAAGAGCAATTTTGGATGCTACCAATGCTTAGGGTCATCCCTAATTAGTTGGCACTCCAAGAAGCAAAATTTTGTCGCCCTATCCACAGCCGAAGCCGAATGCATAGCTGTTGGAGCCTGTTGTGCACAAATCATATGGATAGCTCAATAACTTCGTGATCTTGGTTTTTATCTCAATAGTATACCGATTAAATGTGATAATACTAGTGCTATTTCGATTACTAAAAATCCCGTGCAACATTCAAGAACAAAGCATATTGATTTGAGACATCACTTCATACGTGATCATATTGCAAAAGGTGATGTTTCGATATCTTTTATTTCGACTAACTTGCAGCTTGCATATTTATTTACTAAGCCTCTACTTGAAGATCGATTCAGTTTTATTAGATTGGAGCTTGGTATGTTGAACAAGGAAGCATTAATTTAGGGGTAGTATAAATGTTATATTTCCTCCTTATAATGCAACCCATATTTTCATTTCAAGGCCTTGAAATGCAATCCAAGGTCTTGAAACGGATTTCAAGGCCTTGAAATGCAATCCAAGGTCTTGAAACAGATTTCAAGGGCTATATTGATTATCACGGATCGGATTAATGGTTATTATCTTTTTATATAATTGATCATTAAACCATTTTAAAGAAAGATTTTTAAAATAATTTCAAAAAGATTTTTACCAAGATTTTGTTTTCAAAATTCAAATCTTTTTGAAAAGTGGTTGTAATTTATTAGGATAGCATGCAAATCATTTTTGGTTTTCAAGACCTTGATTCTTTCAAGATCTTGATAAGCCATAAATAGATTTGACATGTCCCCTTTAAATACAACCCTCCCTTCATCCTTTATCTCTTTCCTTCTTCAATGCTTTACAGTACCCACATGCTTTACTCTTCCTCCAAAAATCTCTCGGTTGCTCTCACAAACTCATCCATGGCTCCAAAGAAAAACTCAAACCGTCTCGCCTCTACTCACAAATCAAATTCAGCCCACATATCCTCTGCATCCGAAGAGCACAATGTTCTAGAGGATGTGGAGATCTCACCTCACACTGGGCTACCAACAACCTGGTTCATCAACTTCAAAGCCACACGAACCTGGTTGGATGGGTTTCACAATCGCCCACTTTTCATGTGCGATTCAATCGACATGGATTTCCTAGAGACGCTTCAGCTGCCTTGCGTCGCTATGCTCAGGAATTGCTCAATCTAGAAGGTCCTCAACCCGGGAGAAACTACTTTAACCAGACATACACAGTTGTTCTACGTCAACCTCTCATCCAAAAGGGAAAAAGGAACCCTTACCCTCGATACAGTGGTTAAAGGTACACCAATTTCTTTCACTCCTACTGTATTGAGAAAAATTTTAGGGCTTCTTACAAATCTTTCCCTCCAACACCCATCCCGATTTGAGAGTATTAGGCTTGCAAAGGAGAAATTTTTGGTTACAAACCCAAAGTCTCGACAACTCACCCGCACATCTCTAACCCTAGATGCCAAGATCATATTTTATTGTTTTGGTTAGGTGTGTGATTCCCCGAGCTAACTCAAGGGAGTTGTTGACTGATCAGACTTTGGAGCTGATCTACCTGATTTTATCTGGAATGGATGTTGATCTGCCTAACCTAAAATTGAACCACATGGTACACACAACAAACTCCACCCGAGCCATTCTCTTACCTTATGGGAATCTACTGCCTAAGATTTTTGCTCATTTTTCCATAGACACCTCCAATGAGGACCAACAAATGTCTATTGGAAAAATAGATGAACAGTGTCTGGAGAGATTAGGGGTAGAAAAGACTCTTGTTGGCGTTTGGACATTGAAAGGCAAATGTGTTGCTATGACCCCATCCCCCACAGTTCCCACAACTCCTTCTGTTTCAAAGACCAGGCTGGATGGATTTGAACTAGAATTGAATTCTCTTAACAGAGAAATGGTTGGCTTCCAAATGATATGATGAGAAGAATGGATGCGAGCCATGAGGTTATGTCTATGATGCATGTAAAAATTAACCAAATGTACCTCCTGAATGCTCTTACCCTTACCACCACTGGCAAAATTATGCCCCTGATCGAAGATGCTGCACAACACACTCAAGAAATGGTTGAGAACATGCTCATGAACTGTAAACGCAGTGTGTAGTACAAATACATTCTCTATCCCACGCACGTCGATCCTACTGTTCTAACCACTGAGGAATATGTTGTGGTCAGGGAATATCGGCTTGTAGAGAGAAAACGGCGATGAGAGGCTAATATCAAGGACATGAGCAATGGATCAGCCCAATCCAGGTGGCGGAAGAAGTTTTACGAGGATAATCAAGTGTAATTTTCAAAGTCTTAAAAATGATTTCAAGGCCTTGAAATGGATGTCAAGGTCTTGACATGAATTTTAAAGCCCCTTGATTTTGATTTCAAGGCCTTGAACGATGTTTGTGGGACTTTGCTTTTTAAACTGTTTTTTGTTTTTGGAAATAATTTCGTGAGTCTATAATAACTTTTAAACTCCCGTACTTTAATGCTTTTTCTCCCTTGTTGAAAGACAAAGGGGGAGAAATTTAAATGTGTGTTGATCCGATATTTCTGCATTCTGCATTTTTCGATATTATTGCATGCATATATCTCTAACATTTAATGCAGGTAAGATATTTGTTTTGTCTTCCATAAAGGGGGAGATTGATAACTCCCCCTTGATTATGAATTGTCTATGTGGATGATGGAAGACTTAATATTTATGAGCGGTTTTATAAACTAACAAATATCGATTATATTTTCAGATTGCATGTTTTGGTTTGTGTTTGTTAAATGTGTGCATGTCATGGAAAGCTTTTAAAGGAATAATGCATGCCTTGAAACACATTACAAAGGATAAACACAAAGTACCTTGGAAAGAATTTCAAAGGACAAACGCGGAAGTCTTGAAAACCATTACAAAGGAGGATTCGGCTAAGGGCTTTTGAATTCGATATTCGAATAACTCAACAACCAAAGTGAAGATTTCTACCATGGATAACAAGAATATTTGAGAAGATTCTCAAGGAGAAGATCTCGGCCAACAAAGAAGATCTTCAAACGATCTTAAAACGAGAAGATCTCGGCCACAACAAGAAGATCTCCCAAAGATCTTAACCAAAGACACAAGAGGATAAGAGGAGATCTTCCACATGGATTCAACGTAAGAAGATCACGGATCTAAGGGAAATCTTCAACGGCTATCCAAAAGAGAAGATCTAGGATCTTCAACAAACAAAGATCTTCAACAGCATTTCCAAAGCAAGAGAAGATCACGAAGATAAAGATTCCCAATGTGCGTCAAAGAGAAGAAGTAGAAGATAGAAGATAGAAGATCTTACAACGGCTACTTCACCTCAACCAAGCCCCTTTTTCCATGGAGAAAGAAGAACGTTACAACGGCTATCTTACAACGGCTAAGAAGTTCTCCAGTGAAGACTATAAATGAAGATAGCGATTGAAGAGAACAACAACAAGCTTACACGGAAACATCCAAGTCTTCAAGCGATCAAATCATCTTCATTCGTTCCAACATTTTTTCTTCCTCTTAAGCTTACAAACTTTGACATCCTTAGAGTGAGAAAAACACTAGAGCTTCATTGGCATGCCTAGAGTGTTATATGTTAGGATGAAATATTGTGATATTTTAGGCACGTTTTCTAATCATATTTGATTCACATTGATAGTCTTTGATTGAGCTTTATGCATATATGAGCTAGTATTGCCTATATTGTCGATATGGATGTCTACACGAGTTCTATGTTGATTATAGGTGATTTGGAGCTATTTTCCGAACAAAATCGAGCAAAGGAAAGTTGAGTTGATGTACCTCTAGATCAAGGACACCTTTTGGAAGCAATTTGGAGTATTAGATTGAGGAATGCACGAATGAAGGCAAGAATCACGGTTTTACCCTAAATTACGGCCGTGGATTGTGAGTCAGAATTCGATGTTCATTCCAGGAGATATTACGGCCGTGGAAGCTATCCGTGTTTGTTTCCACGCCTCAAAATTACGGTCGTGGAATCTTCCACGACCGTGATCTTGGCGAATCTTTTCGCCATATTTCGAAGCCATGATCTTTTGAAGAATGGGCCGGGCCGACGCTCCGTTTTGCCCTATAAAAAGACGGCCGAAAAGAGATTTCATCATCACTGCTTATCACTGCTTATCACCGCTTAGAATCGCATAGGCTTGCCTACACCTTTACACAGGCTCTTTGCAATCGACGCTAAGGGGTTAACGCCTCCCTACTTTGAAGGCAAGTTTCGGAGATCTCATTGGAGATCAGAGTTTGCAGTTGAAGAGTTGTTCAAGTCTCGCACTTTGGTGGAGATTGTCGTTGTGATCTTCGGAATTGTGGAAGATCGAAGTTCTTGGAGGATTTTGCAAGAAGATTTCTCTTCTTGCTTAGGTTTGATTTAGGATCGGATTGACATCCCGTTTCCTTTCTTTCCTAAGATTGTGATTGTTTATTCCGACTTGAATCTTTTGATAAACACTTGTTCTTGATTGTGATTCTGAGATTCGTTTGAAGATTATTGATAGTTCTTGAAAGTTCCCATCTTTTATCTTTTAAATCTTGAATTAATATCAATATGACTGTTATTGGCTAAAAACCCTTAACAATTCTAAGGTGAAGGGTTGATAGTTGTGGCTTAGATGATGATAGATCGATCGCAAACAGATTAGACTCTGAGAGTTAGAGAATTGTCGCCGACAACCCTAAATTACGGGCTGTTCTTGAGTTCCACGGCCGTGGAATCTCAAGATCCAACCGTAATTTCCCTGAGTTTACGAGCTTGCTTTTACCTTAATCCAAAGTTAAAGATTTGCTTTAGCTTAGTTTAGACTTGTCTTTTCTAGGTGGTAGTGAAGCCTCAACAACCTCTACCTCGATTGTGAGTCTCAACAACCTCAATCGGATAGGTTAGTCTTAATCTTTAGATTATAGGTTTGGGTATTTGACACTAATCCTCGTCTTTAGAATCTTTCTATATTGAGCCTCAACAACCTGTATAGGGAGTATCTTTTAGGTGAGTTACATAAGGTTTTTGGAACCTCAACCGTACGATTACCTTACATTAGTATACCTTTGCACATCTCAACTCTGTCTTTATATCATCTAGTATATCTTGAATCTGTTGCCACAACTGAATACCCGGATCTTTAGGATTGTTGTTTTCCCAATATTTGCAAAACTCTCATATTTATTGCTTGATAACCTGAAATTGAATTTGTTCCCACCCAAATCCCTGTGTTCGATACTCTGGAATTCTTGCTTAGCTACCTCGATCCGTACACTGCGGGTTCGCTGCTTGATTCTAGTTTTATAAATTTAAAGCTTATTTGCACACACCTCTAGGGGCGAACAAGTTTTTGGCGCCGTTGCCGGGGATTTGGTTTCGGCCGAATTCGGTAACCGGTTGTCAAGCTTGGGAGCTTGCTCTCGTTGTTTGATATTGTTTTAAGTGTATGCGCAGGTCTAGGAATACCGGAGATCTCTTACCTCTTGATCAAGAGCTAGAGAAAACCTTGAGGCAAAAGCGCAAGGAAAAGAAGATGACCGAAGGAAACGAACGTGATTTCCAATCGGAGCTAGCAGAAAAGGAAGCTCAACTTCGCTGGAACGAGAACCTTCGCGTAGATGAGGCGAATCGACATCAATCCCAAGTCAACGCTCTGCAGGATCAGATGTTCCAGATGGGATTACAAATGAGCGAACTTAAAAATAGCATGATCAAGAAATCCTCGAAAAGGACTTCAAGGTCTAGAAGAAGAAGAAGTCATTCATCCGCCGATGATAGCGACTCTTCCATGCCACCGCTAGAAGAAATTGACCCCACGGTCAATGTGAATCCTTTCAATACACAAGGAGCTGCTAACCGCCGCATTCCACCTAGGAATGCGAGGGTCGAACGTGTGGATAATGAGCCGAGAACTCTTGGCCAGCGGATGGATCCAACACAACAACCACGCCGTTTAGGTGTGAACTTTGATGCTGAAGATGTACAAGGGTTTAGCTTCAACCCTCAAGCTATCACTCTTGTTCGCCAAAGCCAGTTTGGCGGTACAAGCACTGAATCTCCGCACCAACACTTGTAAAACTTTGAGTGTATGATGGAGACAATGAGACCAAAGAGCGCTACTACCAACAACTATAAGCTCAAACCTTTCTTTTTCTCTTTGAAAGGGAAAGCACTATCTTGGTACCAAGCTCTTCCTAGTGGGAAACTAGAGACGTGGGAAGATCTTTCCGCGGAATTTCTCACCAAATTCTTTCCGCCTTCCAAAACAGCGGAACTTAGAGGTAAGATTAATGCTTTTTCTATGAGACCTAACGAAAGTTTGTTTCAATCTTGGGAAAGGTTTCAGGATTTGCTCTTGGATTGCCCTCATCATGGCATATCCAAGCTTGCCTTGCTGGAAATTTACTACAAAGGGCTGGATGCGGGAACGCAATTCAACCTTCAATCCCTCTCATGCGGAACGTTCATGGACATGAGAGAAGATGACGCTTGGGACTTCATTGAGAAGCAAGCAAGAGTCATAGAGAAGTATTCCCACCGAAAGGTGGAAGGAAATCGTGTGGAGCAAGGAGCGAAGCTCACACATGAAGCTCAAAATCAGATTTTCTCCCTCAACAATGAGATCAAAGAGTTGAAGGAGACTATCAAGACCAACTTCCCAAAGCAACAAGAGAAGGATGTTGGTTATTTGGGCAACAACAACAACGGCGGTGATAACACCAACCGCAACAACAATAACCGGAACAATAACCGGAACAACAATTGGAATGGAAACAACAACAACTGGAATAACAACAATTGGAACAACAATCGGGGTTCGAACAACAACAATTGGCGCTCCAATCAACAAAATTCCGGTAACTCCTATCCTTCCAATTCCAATTCACTAACTCCACCCTCTTCTTCCTCTACTCCTTTGAAAAGCCAGGGGCAATCATCTAATGGAGGAAGCACTTCGGGGAAGGAGAAGTCAGATCCCATGTTAGAAACTATCTTGGGAAAGCTTCAAGGGATGGAGGACCGCTTCATTAAATTCGATGATCGAGTTTCTAAGATCGACAAAGCTCAAAAGGTTTTAGAAAACCAAATGTTCGATCATGCTGAAGAAGTTCCTAGGAATCCAGGGAAACTTCCAGGAAAGACGGAGGACAACCCTAAGGGAAGGGTAATGGCGATTACAACTAGGAGCGGAGTGACTACCACCGATCCGCAGCCTACGTTCGTTGAAGTCCCCGTAGAGAAAAGCAAAGAAAAGGGGAAGGAGAAGGAGGACGTCTATGTTCCCCCTCCAGCTTTCAAACCTCCCCTACCGTTCCCTCAATCTAGAGCGCGGGCGCGCCTAGACAAGCAATTCGGTAAGTTCATAGAACTCATGAGCAAACTGCATATTAATATACCTTTCATTGATGCTATTGTAGGTATGCCGGCTTATGGCAAGTTCTTGAAGGAGCTCCTCTCTAACAAGAGGAAGCTAGAAGATTTTGGAGAGGTCAAGATGAGTTCGGATTCTTCGGATCTCATCAAGACTATGAAGGAGAAAATGCCCCCAAAGCTGAAAGATCCGGGGTCATTTTGCATTCCCATTGGAGTGGGAGAAGTCACATATGACGCTTTATGTGACTTGGGAGCAAGTGTGAGCATCATACCACTTGCATTGTGCAGGAAGATCGGTTTAGGAGACCCTAAACCCGTGAAGATGACGTTATACATGGCGGATCGATCCATTACTCGCCCCGTCGGCATTGTAGAAGACGTCCCGGTCAAGCTAGGCAAGTTCTTTGTCCCCATTGATTTTGTTGTGCTTGACATTCCTGCAGATAGTCCGGTCCCGATCATACTCGGAAGGCCGTTTCTTGCAACTTCCGGCTGCATGGTCGATTGCAAGAATGGGAGACTCGCCTTTGACATTGGGGAAGAGAAAGTAGAGTTCGTTCTCTCCACTCTAGTGAAGGAGCCAATCTTTGATGAGGATATTTACAATGTCCAAGACGAAGAAGGTCTATCTAGGGAGGAGGTAAGTGCGATTCTCTTTAACGATCCTTTGCAAAAGGTTATTACTATGAGTCTAACCGATGTAGGAGAAGAGGAAGAGTGCAAAGAGGAAATTGAAGCCTTAGAAGCACAAGAAGAGATGCATGAAATGGAGTTTGAGAAACTCCACGATGAGGCTGAGAATACAAGATTCCACGGTCATACTCTGTATTCCACGACCGTGGATTCCACGACCAAAATCAACCTCCATTCCAGAGGATATTACGGCCGTGGAACACCAGAGGAGGCCGTAATTCTGGCCGTGGAAAATGGTGATCGGCACACTTCTTCAACCTCTTCTAATTCTTCTCCAAACCATTCAACATCCTTAGAAACTTCTAAGGAAACATCGGAAGCTCCTCAAGGATCATTGGAAGCTCCGAAAGCAATGGAACTTAAACCACTTCCTACTCATCTAAGGTACGCTTTTCTTGGATCTAATTCCACCTTCCCGGTTATCGTTAGTTCCGAATTAAGCATAGATGAACATGAACAGCTCATGATTGTCCTTAGGAAACATAGAAAAGCTATAGGCTATACTATTGAGGACTTAGTAGGAATTAAACCCTCCCTATGCATGCATAAGATACTAATGGAGGAAGACTTTAGAACTTCAAGACAACCTCAAAGGCGGTTGAATCCGACCATGAAGGAGGTTGTCAAGAAGGAAATTCTTAAACTTCTTGATGCAGGTATCATCTATCCTATCTCCGATAGCAAGTGGGTGAGCCCGGTTCAAGTAGTTCCGAAGAAGGGAGGAATGACGGTCATCACCAATAAGAACAACGAACTCATTCCTACCCGAACCGTGACTGGATGGCGGATGTGTATAGACTACCGCAAGCTCAACAACGCAACGCGGAAGGATCACTTTCCATTGCCATTCATCGATCAAATGCTTGAAAGGTTAGCACAACATTCATACTTTTGCTACCTTGACGGTTATAGTGGTTTCTTTCAGATCCCGATACATCCGGATGATCAAGAGAAGACCACATTCACGTGCCCTTGGGGTACATTCGCTTATAGGAGAATGCCGTTCGGGCTTTGCAACGCCCCAGCCACCTTTCAACGGTGCATGATGGCCATCTTCTCCGAATATGTAGAAGAAATCATGGAAGTCTTCATGGACGACTTCTCCGTTTACGGTTCCTCTTTTAACGATTGTCTTTCTAACCTTTCTCTTGTTTTGCAAAGATGTGAAGACACTAACCTAGTTCTTCATTGGGAGAAGTGTCAATTCATGGTTAAGGAAGGAATCGTTTTAGGTCACTTAGTCTCTAGTAGAGGGATAGAGGTAGACAAAGCTAAGATAGAGACCATAGAGAAACTTCCTCCCCCAATTTCGGTGAAGGGAATAAGAAGTTTCCTAGGACATGCTGGATTCTATAGGCGTTTCATTCAGGATTTTTCTAAGATATCAAAACCTCTCACTAATCTATTGATGAAGGATGCGGTTTTTGAGTTTTCACAGGAATGTCTAGATGCGTTCAACACCATTCGGCAAGCTCTAATTTCAGCACCCATTATCCAACCACCGGATTGGACTCTCCCCTTCGAGATTATGTGTGATGCTAGTGACGTAGCCATTGGAGCTGTTCTTGGGCAACGAAAAGAAGGACGAACCCACGCCATATACTACGCTAGCAAGACGCTAGACGAAGCCCAGCTCAACTACGCCACTACGGAAAAGGAGTTTCTAGCTATTGTCTACGCTATTGACAAGTTTCGCTCTTATCTTGTAGGTGCAAAGGTGATTGTCTACACGGATCATGCTGCGATCCGGTATCTCCTTGCAAAGAAGGATGCGAAGCCAAGGCTGATTAGATGGATTCTTCTCCTACAAGAATTCGATCTTGAGATCCGCGACAAGAAAGGCTCGGAAAATTCTGTTGCGGATCATTTGAGTCGTCTAACACATCTAGAGGACGACCATTTACCCATTGATGACTCCTTTCCGGACGAACACCTACATATCATAGAGGAGTGCATCAAGGTAGTCTCCAAAGGTAACGAACCATGGTTTGCTGATTTTGTTAACTATTTGGTTTGCCAGGAGATACCACCCGGACTGTCATACGCACAAAGGAAGAAGTTCTTCAAGGACGTCCGGGAATACCATTGGAACGAGCCTCTCCTCTTCAAGAGAGGTCCGGATGGCATCATTCGGCGGTGTGTGCCGGAAGATGAGATGCAAAGTGTCATCCGTCATTGTCATTCACTACCCTGTGGAGGACACGCTAGTTCGAACAAAACTAGCGCAAAGGTATTGCAATCCGGATTCTATTGGCCTACTTTATTTAAAGATGTGCAATCCTTTATTTCTTGTTGCGACGCTTGTCAAAGAACAGGCAATATCTCTAGAAGGAACGAGATGCCCCTCAACAACATCCAAGAGGTGGAGATTTTCGACGTTTGGGGAGTCGATTTCATGGGACCATTCCCTTCTTCTTGTGGAAACCAATACATACTATTGGCGGTAGACTACGTTTCTAGATGGGTGGAAGCAATTGCCTCTCCCACGAATGATGCCATGGTGGTGGTTAAGTTCTTCAACAAGACCATCTTTCCGCGATTCGGGACGCCGAGGACGATCATTAGTGATGGAGGTTCTCACTTCATAGCCCGTCGCTTTGAAGCTCTTCTATCCAAGTATGGGGTTACTCACAAGATCGCCACCCCTTACCATCCACAAACGAGTGGACAAGTTGAGATCTCAAATAGGGAAATCAAGGGAATTCTAGAGAAGACGGTTTCGAGGACTAGGAAGGATTGGTCCTTGAAACTAGATGATGCATTGTGGGCATACCGGACTGCATACAAGACTCCCATAGGAACCACGCCATACAACCTTGTGTATGGGAAGTCTTGTCATTTGCCGGTAGAGCTAGAGCACAAAGCGTTTTAGGCTATCAAATGGTTGAATTTCAGCATGAAGGAAGCGGGAGAAAAGCGTCTCCTAGACATCAATGAGCTGGATGAACTCCGTTTGAACGCCTATGAAAACGCTAAGATCTACAAGGAAAGAGCAAAGCGTTGGCATGATAAGCATATCATTCCAAAGGACTTCCAAGAGGGAGATCAAGTCCTCCTCTTCAATTCGAGACTTCGCCTCTTTCCAGGTAAGTTAAAATCTCGTTGGACTGGACCTTTTCTAATTAAGCGTATTTTCCCCCATGGTGCAGTTGAAGTATGGGGTGAAGCTAGCGGAAGTTTTAAAGTGAACGGTCAACGGCTCAAGAAGTACTCACCGGAACTCCAAGCTGAGGAGTTTGCACCTACCGCACTCGAATAAGTGCGAGATTGGTCTAGCTACGGACCTTAAACAAAGCGCTTCTTGGGAGGCAACCCAAGGTATTGCATTTTCGTTTTTGTTTCCGATTCATAGTTTAGCTTAGAATAGAAGTTTTTGCTTTATTTTTGCCTCGATTTCTCCCGGTATGTTCGTGTTTTTGGTTGTAGGATCGATGGAAAAGGAGAAAGGGAGGATAATGTCAAAGAAAAGTGACGAAAATTTGGACTTTGAAGCTTTACAGAGAGTTCCACGGTCTAAATTACGGTCGTCATAGCTACAGTGGCCGTAATTCTCAAAGGCCTGTGAAAAATCACCAAAATTACGGATCCGTACATTTCCACGGCCGTGGAATGCCCCGACAAACCGTGATTTTTGAAATTTTGCCTGCGAGTATAAAAGCCACACTTCACCACAAAAACACCACAAAACCCCCAATTTCCACGCCCTAAACACCGAAATCTCACAGCTCATCCCAAATCTTTGTTCTTTAATCGTTTTCAACGATTCTTCGCCCAAAACTGAAGCAAATCCAACCAAGAACAGGATCCAAGCAACAAATCGCGTGGACAACGATCAACAAACCCGCATTTTGGATTTCTCAATCCGAAAAAGAGGTTTTTGCTCTCTTCTTGATTCTAGTCGTTTTTGTTCGTTTTTGTTAGAGATTTTTAGGGAGAACTGATTGAGATTGGAAGAAATTAGATTAGGACTGATTGTTGTGGTGAAAAATTGCTGATTTGCTGAGAATTGAGAATTACTGTGTCGAATCACGGTCTACAGAGGTTCCACGGCCGTGGTTTGGGAAGAACAGACCGTAATTTTGGACAGTAATGGATTTTGTAAGGAGAATGTCGGGGAGAATTAAGGAAAAGAAAGGGGAACAGAATAAGAAGAGAAAGGGCAACCCTTCCACATCTAGGGCACCACCACCCTCATCTCCCTCACCCCCATCCTCACCTTCACCTCCATCTTCACCCCCTCCTCCTAGCATTCCGATCATACACGAAAACTACATAGCCGCACTTGAGAAAATTGAGAAGAGGACAGTGATAGGTCCTAGATATTTGTTGTTGGAGGATCTACATCCTCTCAACATAGTAGAGGACCTTACATGGCTCTTGGATAGAGCCGGTTTGCTTGTCTTCATGAACATTCGTGAAGACGCTTATGAGGAGATCACCCGAGAGGTTGTGACATCTTTCGAGCACAGCCATGTTGATAGGACCGTCTCCTTCCGTCTCATGAATAGAGACTACCATCTTAGCATTGTTGAGTTCGGGACCATCTTCGGGTTCCATGAGACCTACAACGGTCGACTCCCTAGGAACGTGTCCGCCAAGGACTTTTGGGAGGATGTGGCTATGATCTATGCCGACGAGGACCGTTGGCATCCAGCTGATACCAAGGCCAAATTGATGTACCATTTGGCCTTGAAGATAGCTCACCGTGTTCTTTCGGAGTGTCTCTTTCCTAGGACGGAGACGCCCCAAAAGATTAAGACGGATGAGCTATTCCTTCTCTACGCTATGCTCCATGGATGCCGCGCAGATTGTGCTACTCTTTTGGCGGCGACAATGAGCAAGCTCAAGAACAAATCGAGAGGGAACATTGGATATGGTGGGATAGTGACCCACATAGCTAGGACTTTTGGAGTGGACTTCTCGGCTTGCACCCGCATACCCGCCGTACCTCTAGGATTACATGCATTCATGGTTAGGGGACTCATCTTCCCCACACATAGAGGTCCGCCTTATGCGGGCATGCCATGGGAGAGTAGGACAGGCAGGGGTATTGAGTGGCTGCCAGAGTATTCCATTATGGCGGGACGCCATAATTGGAAGGAGACGTTCGCTGCGATGCATGCGAACAGACTTGTAGCTCCCCCTTACGTTCCACCACCAGCTGAGGATGAGGAGGACATGGGAGAGCAGTACGAGAGTGGTGGAGGAGCAGAGCAGGAGTTCGGCACGTTTCCGGATCAGCCGGATGCAGCCCCGGATGTACCTAGGCGCTCTCCACGCCCAGCTAGAGCTTCAGGCTCGTCATCTCGCCGCGCCAGTGTGAGCGAGAGGCCCACGTGGATGACTACACCTCCCACCTGGTACGACACACCCCCTCCTTGGTCCACTACGCAGTCAGCAGCAGCACCACCACCACCACCACCAGCACCAGCACCAGCCGATGCTCCCGGATGGTATGATCACCCCCCGGGGTGGTATGAGAGGATGCCGGATTGGGCTACCGGACTTTCAGAGAGAGTCGGAGCATTAGAGATCCGGGCGGACGCTAGAGATGGACGTTTAGACGACCTCGACCACATGATGAGGGACGTCTACCGCCAGCAGTTTGGGCGGTACTACGATCCGAGTTTCTCTCCATTTCCACCTCCACCGGCACCGCAGTGATCGATGACCGGACTGCTCGTTTTTAGACATTCCCGCCACCATTTGTGAGTTTTCTTTTTCTTTTCTTTCTTTTGTTCTTTCTTGTGAACATTAGGGACAATGTTCGTCCTAAGTATGGGGTGGGATGTACTAAATGTTTGTAATAACTCTACTCTATATGTTGCTTCTATTCCGAGACTATCATTGCATGTTCATTGTATGTTTCACGTTTCACTCTTGCATTGCATGAAAAAGAACTTTAAAAAAAAACCCACAAAAATTGAAAAATTTTGAAAAATTGATGCTTCTAATGAATTGAGATGATTTCCATGATAATCACTACTTGTGAATTGAGTTTGATGACAATTGCATACTTGAAAGGATAGTAATTCGAAAAGAAATTGAATGAATAAATTTTACCTCTTTTGCAAGTTGTATAATGTGAAAATGTTACCTAAATCATGTAAGAAGTTGAAGTTGAAATCACATTATAAGTTCCTATACTTCTTGTTGAAATGATTAAGGCAATTCGATATTTTCTTTCTTCTTCCTTTGATCATCTAACTCCTCATTGAAATATTAGCCTCCCTTACCCATCCGGGAACTTGGAAAGTGAATGAGAAAAAGGCATGTTTGATGTGGGAGGGCCATGAGAGCATATATTGGCAATCAATTGAATAGAAAGAAATTATAGGTTTGGGGAAGTCAATCATGATGATGAGTAACTCGGCACCATTCACATAGCCGGGTGTTTGTGTCTTGCCAAAGTCGGATTGAACGATATTCCTAGCGGATTATGGTATGTGCGCTAAGGGTTTGAGGCATCTCGCAAAAATGAGAAACGCCAATCTCCTAGGCTTCGGTTTTTGTGCACCTCTATCCATAACTCCAAAAGTAAAGTCAAAAATGAAAAGTAAGAGCGAAGCTCTAAGTGAAGTGTTGTGTTGCGGAAACCGCAAAAGAAGAAGAAGGTAGTTATCCACTTTCCCGGATTTATGCACCACTCTCCCTTAAAGTTTCCCTTCCCTTCCATACTCTAGACCTTTTCTTTGAAAGTCCTTAAGATCAAAAGAATGTTATATGGCTTGGTGATCTAAATTGAAGTTCTTATGATTGATTTTGATAATGTTTGAAGGTTATAACGCTTGTTTGGAAGCTAAATTGATTCATGATTTTTCTTCGCCTCTTACTCTCTAATTAAGTGTGTGAAAGTTTGAAAACGATTGAAGCAAGGTTTGAGAATGATCTATTCTTTAGAAGCCACTTTCATCCAAAAGAAGGTACACATATTTCATCCTAATTCTTGTTCAAAGCTTTTTGAAAGACCTTGCTTAGGGACAAGCAAGTGCTAAGTATGGGGTTATTTGTTAGCATGAAATATTGTGATATTTTAGGCACGTTTTCTAATCATATTTGATTCACATTGATAGTCTTTGATTGAGCTTTATGCATATATGAGCTAGTATTGCCTATATTGTCGATATGGATGTCTACACGAGTTCTATGTTGATTATAGGTGATTTGGAGCTATTTTCCGAACGAAATCGAGCAAAGGAAAGTTGAGTTGATGTACCTCTAGATCAAGGACACCTTTTGGAAGCAATTTGGAGTATTAGATTGAGGAATGCACGAATGAAGGCAAGAATCACGGTTTTACCCTAAATTACGGCCGTGGATTGTGAGTCAGAATTCGATGTTCATTCCAGGAGATATTACGGCCGTGGAAGCTATCCGTGTTTGTTTCCACGCCTCAAAATTACGGTCGTGGAATCTTCCACGACCGTGATCTTGGCGAATCTTTTCGCCATATTTCGAAGCCATGATCTTTTGAAGAATGGGCCGGGCCGACGCTCCGTTTTGCCCTATAAAAAGACGGCCGAAAAGAGATTTCATCATCACTGCTTATCACTGCTTATCACCGCTTAGAATCGCATAGGCTTGCCTACACCTTTACACAGGCTCTTTGCAATCGACGCTAAGGGGTTAACGCCTCCCTACTTTGGAGGCAAGTTTCGGAGATCTCATTGGAGATCAGAGTTTGCAGTTGAAGAGTTGTTCAAGTCTCGCACTTTGGTGGAGATTGTCGTTGTGATCTTCGGAATTGTGGAAGATCGAAGTTCTTGGAGGATTTTGCAAGAAGATTTCTCTTCTTGCTTAGGTTTGATTTAGGATCGGATTGACATCCCGTTTCCTTTCTTTCCTAAGATTGTGATTGTTTATTCCGACTTGAATCTTTTGATAAACACTTGTTCTTGATTGTGATTCTGAGATTCGTTTGAAGATTATTGATAGTTCTTGAAAGTTCCCATCTTTTATCTTTTAAATCTTGAATTAATATCAATATGACTGTTATTGGCTAAAAACCCTTAACAATTCTAAGGTGAAGGGTTGATAGTTGTGGCTTAGATGATGATAGATCGATCGCAAACAGATTAGACTCTGAGAGTTAGAGAATTGTCGCCGACAACCCTAAATTACGGGCTGTTCTTGAGTTCCACGGCCGTGGAATCTCAAGATCCAACCGTAATTTCCCTGAGTTTACGAGCTTGCTTTTACCTTAATCCAAAGTTAAAGATTTGCTTTAGCTTAGTTTAGACTTGTCTTTTCTAGGTGGTAGTGAAGCCTCAACAACCTCTACCTCGATTGTGAGTCTCAACAACCTCAATCGGATAGGTTAGTCTTAATCTTTAGATTATAGGTTTGGGTATTTGACACTAATCCTCGTCTTTAGAATCTTTCTATATTGAGCCTCAACAACCTGTATAGGGAGTATCTTTTAGGTGAGTTACATAAGGTTTTTGGAACCTCAACCGTACGATTACCTTACATTAGTATACCTTTGCACATCTCAACTCTGTCTTTATATCATCTAGTATATCTTGAATCTGTTGCCACAACTGAATACCCGGATCTTTAGGATTGTTGTTTTCCCAATATTTGCAAAACTCTCATATTTATTGCTTGATAACCTGAAATTGAATTTGTTCCCACCCAAATCCCTGTGTTCGATACTCTGGAATTCTTGCTTAGCTACCTCGATCCGTACACTGCGGGTTCGCTGCTTGATTCTAGTTTTATAAATTTAAAGCTTATTTGCACACACCTCTAGGGGCGAACATTATACTCGAGTGTGGGTTACTCTACGAAGTAACTAGGCTATTATTGCTAGGTTAGAGTTGACTAGATCGTAGCATTGAGGCTGCAGTGAGAGAAGAAGGGGATTTCTTCTAGGTTGTATCTAGGACTCTTTGAGCATATAGTAGATAGTTAGATCATAGGGTCGAGAAACCCTAGGACGGAGATGTAGGCTGTTAGAGTTGAACTTCGTAAACATATCGTCGTGTCGATCTTTTTCATTTCGCACTTTATCGCTTAAATTGTGACTTACGTTGTTTTGCAGATTTCAAAATTCAAGGCCTTGAAATCCCTTTCAAAGCCTTGAAAACCAGTTTTTTCACAAAGCACACAAATCGACTTCAAGGCCTTGGAATTAGTTTCAAAGCCTTGATATACGATATTGAGAAACGTTCTCATACTCTATTCAACCCCCCTTCTAGAGTATTTATATCCTTGTTATTCACCTATACAGTTCTTCAGGAGAGACGTTTACCGGGGTTCTAGATTAATTTAGATATAACTTCGTTCAATTTCTGACTTTTCGAATGTATAATTTATAAATAGTTGAGAAATTTTACATGAATTAAAAATTATAAACATAAATTTACAAAAAAATATTTTTAGTTACTTTATCAGTAAAACTTTTAAATATATCAGTAGAGAAAATTATCTAAACAGTACCCCATCTTTTGTCCTGACTAAACTTTAGTACCCATCCTTTTAACTATCAAAACGGTGTCCCATCTACTGACCCCGACCGAAGATTAGTGTATACGGCACTGTTTAAACGTTAAACTCTGAGAACGGCGTTAAGAGTGAGGGGTATCATCGTCCATTAACCTTTACTTCTTTTTGCCTTTAGTTTTCCAACAATCATATTCAAAACCGGCAATTCTGAAAAAAGTACCCCATCTTCTTCTCTTCTTCTCTCCCCGCGATTCCAGATTTTCAAGCTTTATCTCTTCATTTTTGTGTTGTTTTTGTGTAAAGAGATGAATTGGAAGTATTTCCGAGTTGGAGGGGAAACACCAAGATACTCAGGTAACCATCATTTCTATGATTTGATATGATTAGGGTTTGTTTACTGTATGCTTCTTCTGATTTCTGATTTGTGTAAGTTTAGGGTTTAATCTTCCTTTTTGTGTTTTTTCTTGTAGATGATAGTTTCTTTTCTATGAAGATAAATCATGGGGGCAAATTTTATAGTAAATGAGGGTTAAATCGTAGATATGTTGGAGAAGTATTGTACTTTGACTATGTAGACATGGATATGATTTCTACGCCTGTTATTATTCTTTGGGCGTATGATATTGGATATGAGGTTCCACCGATGCAATTTTGGTTTAGGATACCTAGTAGTGAAGATGGCTCATGTTTCTTGCCTGTAAGTTGTGATAAGGAGGCATTGGAAATATCTTCTTATGTAACTAACAAAACTAGGGAGTTAGAGTTGTTTATTGTGTCTGAAAATCCTAGGAGAGAGTTAACAGAAGAAGAATTAACTCTGCCTGGGAATGAAATTGATCACACTGTATACTTGGGAGGCAATGTTGATGACATTGAGGACAATGTCGATGATGATTTGATGAATGAGGACAGTTTCCAAGATGGTGGTAGTAAGGATGCTAGAGTTGTAGACACACATAGCAAAAGGGTTAAAGCAGTTGCAGTGAGGCCTAAACGTCTTATATATTCAACAAGAAGCAGATGGGAAAGTTCTAGGACAAAAGAGGCTGTGATAGTTGATGATGAGTCTCCTTCTGCAAGTGATTCATCAAAATCTGCAAGTGAACCTAATGATTCATCTTGTTCTGATGATGAAGATTTTAGCCCTTATGAAGAGTCTGAGTATGAGAATGAAGATGATGAAGATTTTGATGCTAATGTGGAGGGAGATGGTGGTAAAAAAAAGAGTCAGGAATTGGATGACAATGACAAGGATTTAGATGAGTTTATTTCAAATGAAGAATTGTATGGAGATCCGGATAAGGAAGGTACACCATTTCTAGTAAAGTGTAGGAAAAGATTCCATGAATTTCCTTCCTTTAACCCAAAGATCCACATGAAGAATCCTGACTTCAGTTTGGGTATGGAGTTTGAAAGCTCTAAAGTTTTCAAATAGGCTGTGAGGAAGCATGTTATTCTTACAAGGAAGCAACTGAGATTTGCAACCAATGTTAGGCATAAGGTGGTTGCTAAGTATGTATCCTCTTCAGGTTGCCAATGGAGGATATATGCATCAACTACAGACAAGGATTGTCCATCAATCTGGATTAAAAGCATCAATCTAGAGCACAATTGTAGTACCTCGGACAAAAAGGTGTATCATCTACATGCACCATTCATAGCCCAGGAGTATCAAGATTTCTTCTTGAGTGATCCTACTTGGAGTAGAGAGGGTATACAAAATGTCATTAACAAGGACTTTGAGATGTAGATTGACAATCAAACTTGTTATAGGGAAAGAAGATAGCTCTCAGAATGGCACAAGGGCACCATGAAGATCAATATAACTTGTTGGATAGTTATGCACACGAGCTTAAGAAGAAAAATCTTGGGACATTAGTTTGGAGTCAAACTGAATTGGATAATGACATTCCTAGGTTCAAAAGAATTTACATATGCATTGATGCATTGAAAAAGGGTTGGAAGGTAGGGTGTAGACCATTCATTTGTTTAGATGGAACCCATCTAAAAACTGTTTACAAGGGACAATTGTTGTATGCAGTAGGCATTGATGCAAACAATGGGCTTTTTCTAGTTGCTTGGGCAGTGGTTGAGCAAGAGAGTAGAGATAGTTGGACTTGGTTCTTGGAATTTTTGAAGGTTGACTTGGAGATGAATCAATCCTCTCATTATTGCTTTATGAGTGACAAGCAAAAGGGTCTAGAGCATGCAATCAAGGATCTCTTTCCAGAAGCCACACACAGACATTGTGTAAGACATTTACACATTAACTTCAAGCTTGATGGGTTCAAGGGTATACTCTTCTTATTGTAATATCTTTGTCTAATATTTTTTTTCTTGATTTTACGCCTTTAATGATATGGTTGTTTGTTTCTTTGTCTAAGGATTGGAGCTGAAAAATAAATTATGGGCAATTGCTAAAAGCTCCACTTTGAACACATATGAAGAAGCAATGGAGGACATGATGTTGACTATAGAAAGGGGCTGGAAGTGGTGCAAGGAAAGGTCTGCAACTCATTGGAGCTTGTCTCACTTTGATTCAAAGTTCAAGTGTGCCATCTTGCCAAACAACCATAGTGAGAGCTTCAACAAGAGCATTGTAAGTGCAAGGAAGAAAGGTATCTTAGAGTGTCTAGAGGAGATTAGAACTGCAACAATGGTAAGGATGGGCAATAGAAGATTATTAGGTGGTAGATGGAAAACAAATGTGGGACCAAGGGTTGAAAATATTTTGAGAAAGGCAGTGAGGTGGAGCAATGAATATAGGGTTCTAGCATCTAGTCGTGCTAAGTATGAGATTCATGGAATTGGGGCTGCCTGCATAAGTGGAGTCACTAGTCAACACACAGTCGCCTTGGACTTGAAGACATGCACATGTAGGAGATGGGATGTGTCAGGATTGCCTTGTGGACATGCATGTTGTGAAATTTTTTCACTTGGAAAAACCCCAGATGAATTTATAGATGAATGTTACAGTAAAGAAGCATACATGAGAGCCTATGAGCCTGTGATGAATCCAATTACAAGGGTTAGAGAGTGGGAGAAGATGAGTAGACCTATTGCACCTCCATTGTATAGAAGACAACCTAGAAGACCTCCTGTTTCAAGGACTCCATCTCAAGGTAAGATTAAGTTTACCAAAGTTGTAGGTAATTATAGAACTAAGTTTAATACATACTTTGACTATTTTTGTTTTGTAGGTGAGATCCCTCCACCACCTGGTGCAAAGAAGCTGTCCAAGGCATACTATATGGAGGTCACTTTCTCAATATGTAGGAAGAAAGGACACAACAAGAAGACATGTGCAAAGAGGAATGAAGAAAGGTCACAACAATAAGAAGAGCATTATCACACTTCCTTATGAAAATTTGATCAATTCAGTGTACCTTCTGGCTTGTAATTGTGGTGAATTGCTTGTAATTGTACCTTCTATTATGGTTTAGTGACAATACCTTCTGTTTTCGTTTAGTAAGACAAACAATATGTCTTGTAATTGTACCTTCTGTGGCTTTTAATGGTTTAGTGACAATACCTTCTGTTTTGGTTTAATTCATACTTTGACTATGGTTTTGATCCTTCTGTATATCCTTCTATAGCTTGTTGATTGACCTACCTTCTTTGTAGCTTTTGGTTTTAGACAGATCTTAATACCTTCTATGTACATTTTTATGGTTTTGATCATAACTTCCCAATTTTCTGGTTTTTATCCTTCTGTTTATTGCTTTTGTGGCTTTTAATGGTTTAGTGACAATACCTTCTGGTTTTTATCCTTTTATTTATTGGTTTTTATGGTTTTGATCATAACTTCCCAATTTTCTGGTTTTTATCCTTCTGTTTATTAGACAGATCTTAATACCTTCTCTGTAGCTTTTTTTGGTTTTAGACAAATCAGACGACTTTGTTGGCTTCTGCATCATTGATGACAATTATGGTCAATTTTCTCTTGTGTATTTTCTTCTGTTTATTGGTTTTTATCATGTGTAGTACCTTTTGTTTACTGGTTTTAGACAGATCTTAACCTGTGGAGTACCTTCTGTTTATTGGTCAATCCTCTCATTCTTTGGCTTTAGACAATTCTTATGGTGTTGATTGCTGCATCATTGGTCACAATACATTATGTTTATTGGTTTTTATAACATTCTTTGGCTTTAGACATATTTTCTCTTGTGTAGTACCTTTTGTTTATTGGTTTCTCTTGACAATTTTCTCTTGACAATCATGAATAACCAATAACTCATACACAATTTTTCTTCACAATTTCTCTTGACTCAAACTGAATTTTCTCTTCACATTCATGAATAACCAATAAAACATACACAAACTTTTCTCTTGACAGTGATAAATAATCAATATCCAATATCTCATACATAAACTTGATCATACACAAACTTGATTCAAACTCAATTTTCTCTTGACAGACAATCATGATAAAACCAATAACTCATACATAAAAACCTTGGATCTATTTAGACAGAAACTTGATCATACACAAACTTCATCATTATCCAATATCTCATACAAAATAGAACAATACAGTAACCAATATCTCATTGGATCTATTTAGACATAAAATTTCTTCATACTTTCAACAATACTATCACTGCAAAGATGAACAACACAATAACCATACATTTAAAAACTAAAATCTCTTGTTGCATCCTTGCAATGTATGGTGGAACTCCAGATTCATCACTTGACGCTTGCAATATACCTTATGGCTCCTTCACATCTCTTGTAAACCCACATCGTTGTCCAACCTAGAATAGAAGGTAAACCACACACAGTTTCAATCACTTGACAGAAAAACCAAGGTCTTCTTCACCAAATGGAAATTGAAGACAAAAACCCTAATCGAACATACCTTCCACATAGAGCAGCCATAGAAACGTTTTCCGGCATTAGGAGGTCGCTTGCAAATGGAAATCGTCACCGGAATTCCATGGTAGCAACAAAACGATCGGATTCTGGCACTCCTCTCCTCCACGAGCTTGAAGACCCAAACGAAGACCCTTGATCCATAGCATACACTCTTCAACTGACAAAGGAGTAGAATTTTGAAGACCAAAGCGAACAGAATCGAATTGGGGAAAATTAGGGGTTAGGGTTTATGTGGAGAAGGAAGAAAGTGGTTGGCGGTTTGTTTATTTAACCGTTGGAAAATTTAAGGCAAAAATTTATAAATGTTAATGGACGATGATCCCCCTCACTCATAACGCCGTTTTTCAGATTTAACGTGTAAACAGTGCCGTATACACTAATCTTCGGTCGGGGTTAGTAGATGAGATACCGTTCTGATAGTTAAAAGGATGGGGTACTAAAGTTTAGTTAGGCCAAAACATGGGGTACTGTTTAGATAATTTTCTCTATATCAGTATATCTCAATTTGTACCAAATCACTTTTGAAGAGTGGAAATCACTTTTGAATCTTCATGACTCTTAACCTAACGAAAAAAACACTCTTAGGTTATATATAGGGTTGAGTTCAAGTGGAAAGATGTCTTAGAGTTAGAAGTAGGAAGGATCCACAATCATTGAATCAAATAATAATTGTTCATATATAACATATATTTGTTCAATTAAAAATTGTTCAACTATATTCGTAACTATTCAAATATGTCAATTGTTCGACTATATTTGAAACCGTTCAACTATATTATCAATTGTTCAACTATATAACTAATTGTTAAAATGTTAATTTTTATGTTCAATTATTTAACTAAACTTTTATTTAAATATATGACAAGTGTTAATTAATTTAGAGAAATCATAACCCTTAATTATTTTGATCAAAGGGTTGTGAGTCCTCACTTTTGACCCTAAGGCCCCTTTCTATATATGTTCAATATATATATATATATATATATATATATATATATATATATATATATGATTGCTAATTTGCTACATATCATGCTTTTGTGAATATACCTCTTTCTTTACTTAGTTGTCTGCCACATTGGGGACAATGTGGAATTCAAGTATGGGGTGTTTGTACTCACTCAAACATTCATGTTTTCCTTTCGTGTTACACGTTTTTCTTTCCAGATTTTTTTTGTCTTTCTTGAGTCTTTTTCCTGCATTTTTGCTTTCATTTAGTATAGTTGAGTCGGATGAAGTCTGATTACCTTCTGAAAACTGATATAATGGAAAAATGCCATTTGATATTTGACATGCCTACGATGCTTTAAAATACCTTTTTGCTACTGTTTATGCACGTGAGTTCTTGGAAAACTTTTGATGAATAATTTAGCCACGCATAACCCTTGTGAGCGCTCTTGACCTTTGGACATGCATTTTAATGTGTCCTTTCTTTCATACTTTTGTGTGATCTCCAACATGCTTGGTTTCTTCTAGAACTTTTGACTGAATCTTTTTCTACGCGTTTAGTTGACTCTATATTATAGTTATGAAGATGATTGAGGCCCTCTTTGTTAAGAATATGTGACCTTTCCTACCCTTATATACATTTCCCTTCTATTAGCCACTTCTTTACTTTATTTCCCTGATGACATGAATTATGACCTATATTTAGGCATGTATTTATATAGATTTTTTCTTTATTTTGCATGCATAGACATACATTTATGGCATTTATGATTATATTCACCTACTTTGCAAGAATAGAGGTCTACACAGAGTTTTATTGCATTTGTAGGTAATTTGGCGAATTATGGAATGAAATGGCACATTTAAGGATTAAGCCTTGACGCGGGATAAAAAGGAACATAAAAAGAAGATAGGATGCGCCAAAGTATACTTTGATACCGTCTGATGTGCCAAAGTATACTCTGATACCTTCTGACACGGCCCAGAGTATTTTCTGATACCAGCGGCTCGACTTCTTTTCAACCCAAATATTTAGGGTTTCATCGTTAAACCCTAGTTTATCCCTACAAATATTCGATAGCCTTCAACATTGAAGGAGAGCCAAAATCTCCAAAAGGGAGACTTAGAGAGAGCAGAAATCTCCAACTTAAAAGACTTGGACGCTGGGATTTTGAAGGAAGATTTGGGAAAGACGCACTTTCCTATTTGCGGAGTTGGAAGATTTTAGGGTTTCACTTGAAGACGGATTGACATCCCGTTCTTCGTTGTTTCTCTAGATTGTTGTGAGGATTTCTATTCCCTTTTTCTGTATTCATTATACACAAACACTTGTTATTGGATTCGAGATTGACTTTGAGTTTTATTTGAGTTTTCGAGGGTTTTCATATTTTATTATTCTTAATTTGAATATTGATATCATGACAATGGTTTTTGGCTAAAACCCTTTAGCAATTCTAAGGTGAAGGGTTGATAGTTGTGGCTTAGATGATGATAGATCGATCGTAAATTGATTGGACCCTGAGAGTGTGAGAAATATCGTCGACACCCTAAATCACGGGCTGTTCTTGGTTTCCACGGCCGTGATTCTCAAGATCTAGCCGTGATTTCCCTTGGTTTACGAACTTTGCTTTTGCTTTGATCCAAAGTTAAAGATTAGCTTTAACCTAGTCTTGGCTTGCCTTTCCTAGGTAGTAGTGAGACTCAACATCCTCTATTTCAGTTTCGAGTGTCATAACCTTAACCGTTTTAGTTTATCTTTGATTCCTTGGGTTTGGGCATGGGTATTTGAGATTAATTCTTACCTTTAGATCCTTTCTATACTGCAGCCTCAACAACCTTTATGGAGAGTCTTTGGGTTAGACATATAGAGTTATGGAACTTCACCGTACATTACCGTACCTTAATATACCTTTGCAATTCTCAACTCTGTCCTTATATATATAGTATATCTTGAATCGATTGCCACAATTAGATACCTGGATCTTTAGGGTTGTTGTAGTCCCCAATATTTGCAAAGGTTCTACACTTTTGATTGCTCGATTACTTGAAACTGATTTTGTTTCACCAATTCATTGAGATCGATACTCTGGAATACTTGCTAATCTACGCCGATCCGTACACCGCGGGTTCGCTTGCTTTTATTCTAATTTTATAAATTTAAAACTTATTTGCACGCAATTTTAGGGCGAACATTCCCCTTCTTTGGTGCTCCTAAAAAATGCCTCACAATCATGATTAGCCTCATATGACCTTATATGGGCGTGTGATGGAAGCAATGAGTGAAGAAATCATGTATGGGGTATTCCCTTGAAAAACTGTGAATGTTTACAAAAGTTGATGTGTGAGTTTTGAATATATTATTCTCATGGAAGACATTTCATGGTTGATGGAGAGGGCAAAAAGTTCTCAAGAACCTTGTTGTTGCAAATAAGTAAGAATTGGTTTGAAAGTGAAGAAAAAGCATATCTATAAAGAGAAGGTGAGTGCTACAAAGTCAAAAGTGTTATGTTTCGTGGAAAAAGGTACAAAGATGTAGAAAAGTGCGAGTTGGTGGATCATTAAAGGATTTCGAGTATTGATCATACCGATGACCCCTATATTATTTGCCATTTTGAGCTACTTTTTGGTCTACAACTATTATATTTTTCATGTCCCATATCGCCGTTACACCCTATAAAACTACCTCATGATTCACATCTTATATTTAGTTTCATTTGACAGGTGGTGGAGATTAAGAATGCTCTAAAAACCCTATGGTAAGATCTTTTACATGATTGTTTTTTTAAAGGTTGATAAGTAACTCCCGGTTCGATTGGCTTCGCCGCTCTACACCCGGGACAGGAATAAGTCGTGGCCCATTGCTGGGGGATACCCTCCCAATATCAGTTTTTCCATACATGCCGTCAGGAGGATTCGAACTCGAATCTCCAAACTAACCACTTAAGGAGTCTAGCACCACATCCCACTAGACCAACTGAGTATTAGTCTTTTACATGATTGTTGAGTTTGAGTGATTATTGATGTATGCTTAAACACATCATGTGAGACTGAGTGAAACACATTATCCTTTAAGCGGTCTAGAGAGTTATGATTCATCTTTCTTCCTTTGACAATGTTTGTTGTTATGATGACATGGTTTAAAAATTTATTCTTCTTCCTAGTTGAGGCTTCCTTTTATTTGCATATAACATTCTGTATATCAAGATCTTACTCCGGGATGAGTAAGGTTTAAGTATGGGGTAATTTGATGAGTCCAAAGCATACATCTTTTGAGTAATCATATGCATGCATTTCACATACCATTTGGCATGACTTGTGTTCGCTCCAAAACGTGTATGTATATGAAGGAAAATATCTTTAAATTTATACCAAGAATAAAAGCAAATAGCGAACCCGCAGTGTACGGATCGATCGCAATAAAAGCAAGTATTCCAAGGTCGAACACAAAGACTATGGTGAAACCAAGAAATAAATAAATCTAGATAGAAAATTTACAATTAATAAAAGACAAGATTGTATGTAAATACTGGGAAAGAGCAGATTCTCGAGATCAAGGTATCCAATTGTGTTTTTCGATTCAAGACTTCTAAAGGTATATGGACAGAGCTAGGATTGCAAAGGAAAGGTGTTTCTAAGGTGAGATAAATCACGGGGGAGGTCTCATTATCCACTATCCCAAGTCAAAGGTCCTATCACTGGGTAAGTCTCAAGGATCTAAGGAAAGGAAGTATAATCTCAAACCAACCACTCAACCTAAGAGATAAAACTAACTATCACCGGGTAAGTCTCAGGTTAACTCACAAAGGCAAAGGGAAGGCACCCTCAAACCTAATAAAGGGTATTGAGCCCTCTATTACCTAGAACTCATCATCGTTGGCAACCAAGAAAGGAAATCACCGGGTAAGTCTCTTCCCAAGCTTGGATGTAGGTTAGAAAGATTCAACAAGGCTAGGTTTTAAGAAATATTTAACCTAGGTTTAAGGATATAACATGAAAGTCATGACAAAAGAAAACTTGGGCAGTTCTTGAATAATAATCAATCGATTTTTCACCAAGAATAGACCGATTTTTCTCTCCTGCAACTCTCAGGATCCAAACTAAACGTGAAGGCTCAGTCTTTCATCATCTAAACCACAACCTTCAACCAATCACCCTAGAATCGAAAGAATTTTAGCGAATAACACACATTATCAAATCAAGATTGAAATAAGAAAACCAAGAAAACAATGAAACTAAAATAAAAACAAGAAATCCTTAGGAAAGGTGCGCAATCTCCAAAACTGAATGAAAAAAATAAAAAGATCAGATCTTGTATTCTAAAGCAAAAGAAATCTAAAAACTAAATAAATTCTCAAAGAAACTTCACTATCTATCTTGATCTTGATTGTGGGTTGTTGTTGATGATGCTTTCCTCTTCTTCCTAAGTATAATGCTTATCTTCTAGGGTTTCCGAATGACTCTGGGTGCCTTTAGGTGTTGCTAGATGTCCCTTATTTATAGAAGAAAGGTAGGATTTTGGAACTTTATCTTTGGACGATTTTATTGAAAATCTTGGGTGATATTTATAAAAATCAACCGATTTTTCCCTCATCAACCCGATTTTTCTTCTCTGAGGCGTGTTATCTTTAGTTTCGTCTTCTATCTTTCTTTAGGGTATCTTGTCCTTATCTTGTGTGCTCCTCAATGATCCACCAAGCTGCTTAGTCCAATATTGAACTATATTTGCTCCAAACTCCATCATTTTATCTACAATTACAACATTAACTCGTGTAGACCTCTATTCTCGCAATGTATATGAATATAAGCTCAAAGGTTATTGATCCTTGCCTAATGCATGAAAAACTGAAGGGAAATACTCGCAACATGCATGAATATGATAGCACATAATTCATGTCATCATCTTGTTTTCATATAGAGCATGAATTCTTTCTATATCAAAGTATGATATCTACTTTGATTTGTTTCGTATTTCAGGCGGTCGAGGCAAAAAATGAGCAAGAACGATGAAAGAATGCCAAAGTACGAGTTTCAATCCTCCGAGAGGTAAAAAAGCATCATAGTATACATCTATGTTGACCGAGGATCTAATTTACAAGGTGGATCTATGTTGGAGAAAGAAGGATTCAAGAGCCTTGTGAAGATCATTGGAGTTGGAGCGAGATTCATTACTATGTATGAGGGATGCCCGTTTTCGACCATCCTCCCTTTGGATTTGGACAACTGTATCAACCACAAAAGTTGTAGATCTTCAAATGAGCTTCAAAAGTAGTATTCATGAGTCACGTAGTTTCAACTAGAGCGGTGAGAAAGTCAATATTACTGAATTGTCGAAAAAGTTATCAAAAGCTGAAGGAGAGCCTAGACGGCATGCTAGACGGCTTGATGGTCGTCTCGCATTCTGTCTCATGGCTGTCTAAAGCTACGATTTTTGCAAACTAAAATTCCAAACTGGATGCCAAACGGCTTCCTTGTCCATCTCATATGTCATCTGGCCTGTAGTATTTATCCGAAATCACATCTTATCTTTTGTTTACGGGTACGTTGGACTTCTTACGTACATCCTAGGGTTTTATGTAAGCATTATAAATAAACCTTTATAAGTTAGATTAGACATAATCTGGCATCTTGCCGAGCTCTAGGGTTCCAAGTCCGTAGTTGCGGCAGGGTAGAGTTTGATTTCCCTTTCCTTTGCTTTGTAAGTACTTTTCAAGTTTGATATGTATGAAAGACTCTTCTTTTACCATGTCTGACTGATTTCTATTGATCTAAGGGATGGTTGAACCCTATGATGATTGATTTATGATTGTTTATATGAATTGTTGTATTGAGATATGCAGATTTGCTTATTTTCAATGTACTTCGCTCTTATCTTTTATTTACCTTCTAAAGAAGTGACGTTTATAAAGAATTTTAGATAAAGCGCTTACGCAACATCAGCGAAGTTATTTTATTGGAAATATTTGAACGAAATTGGTTTGGA
The DNA here is from genome assembly GCA_033239045.1 of Fagopyrum esculentum. Classification (NCBI taxonomy): domain Eukaryota; kingdom Viridiplantae; phylum Streptophyta; class Magnoliopsida; order Caryophyllales; family Polygonaceae; genus Fagopyrum; species Fagopyrum esculentum. The sequence continues at coordinate 53,686,849 of BSUD01000004.1, forward strand.
GAGCAACATTTTATCTTTACCTCGATGATTTCTAACTATCATAAAAAGTTCCGATCTTTGTACCTTTTCTAGCTCATCCGCCAGAAGCGAGGCTTTTCTTGGTCTTTTTTGGATTTCAAATTCTTAATGGATTTTCCTATATACTTGACACAATTGTTGATCAAGAGCACAATCAGGTTGGACATGCATGTCTTATATTTACCTCGAGGATTTTAACTATCATAGAAGGTTATGGTCTTTGTACCTTTTCTAGCTCATCCGAGAAAAGTGAGGCTTTTCTTGCTCTTTTACGGATTTCTAAGTTCTTAATGAGTTTTCCTATATACTTGACACAATTGATGATCAAGAGCACAATCAGGTTGGTTAGTACGGTCTTTGTTTGTCTATGCTAGTGACTATATTTGATGGTTACCTATATATTCGCATGATCAATGTTTAACTATATTCATATACATGTTATATCTTGTCTATATAGTGGTGATACATGTAACACCCCAAGTTTTCAGAACTCGGGGAGTTACTGGCTAGGACCTCACAGTGGGTCCCGACCTTAGTTTGACAACAACTTAACAAGATCTTAGAACAAGGCACAAATAAGGAAAACCAGAAATCAAAAATTGAGTTTGAACAACGTTATGAATGTGACCAAAGGTACTAACAGCCGGAAAACACAAGGTATCACAAACTGATAAAAGAAAACAAGGGTACTAATTGGAAGACCAACAAAAGGGAGACTGCAACTCGCCCTAATGAGTACGACACCCCGGCTGACCACTACCTTCCGGATCACTCGGAATTTGCTCTAACATGTGGTACGTCAACACAACGAAACAATTGTTAGCTATCTATCCAAATATAAGTAGAAATAATAATAGCACAAACACACTCAAAAATAAATAAACAAACATCATGTTGGCACACAACTGATTATTATCTATTACTTAAGTGATTCACCTTATTCAGTTTTACAGTTGTGGCACGAGAACTCTTAACAGTACTCGCCTCCATTCTTTATCCAACTGGGTGTAGGTCTAGCTTACCTCCACCGGTACCATCACTACAAACCGAGTGTGGAATAGTCCCTAAAGAAACCCCTAGCGCCCTCAGGCTAACTAAGCAGAATACCACCGCTCGTTGCTCTTAGGCCAAAATATAAATCGGTAGATAATTACTACTAAAATATAACTATAACATCTTGTTCAAACACCACTATCATCATCTACACTCATATCTAGAAGTCAACTAAGTAAGCCCAAAGGACTTACTTGATACAAGTCTCGACTCTTTGTAAACACAACTCGCTCTGTAACTGTAGCAACTCAGTTGCCTGTCAAAGGAGGTAAGTGCATCAACACACTTCCTAGGAAATTAGAAGTCTAAGACTTCTAAGATATAAGATCTTATTGGAACACAATCGATTACAATACTAATTAATGATAAAATGACTATTTTACCCTTGGTCCCGAAACTTCCAACAATTCTATAAATTATGCTTATACTCTTATTTGAGACTAAAAAGTCATATTCTAACTCCTAAATATGAGTTTGGTGAAAAACTAGCAACTTACACCTTTTCCGATTTTCCGAAAGGTCATTAAGGTCCAACTTCGGCTTCAAATATGAAACTCAAATAAATTCCTAAAAATTCCGAAAGAAAACTCTAGGTAATCTATGTTATTTATACTAAACCTAGGGGAAAGAATCTCTCAAAATTATTCAACCATAACTCCCACATAAATTTATAAAGTTGGAGTAAAAGCTAACATATCTATACTTAGCCAAATAATTCCCTGTTGGAAAAACAGACCAACAGCCCTACTTTGAGGCCTCATATATTCTAATCCGGCCGTTAAATCATTCTCAAATTTTAGCACCATAAACTAGGTATATAGGTCTACGATATATAAAAAATTCAACGGTGGATGTTCGATTTTAGGTGTCAAAACCAGTTCTTAAAGTCAGCAGGTCAATGCTGGAAACAAAGCATGCAACATGTCTCTATTTCGATTCTCCCTATCAGCAATATTCACCATTTTATTTGTACATAGGTTCCTGGTTCGAAACCCACTGCACCCACAAAAATTATAAACCCTACACCACACATCTAGTGTTCGATTCCTATGGATGTCATTTATACACACCACTCAAACTTCATCTAGGTCATACACAACAGCAAGGTAAGAGTGAAATCTTACCAAACTAGGATCAAGATCTGGCTCGATTTTCCGGTTGCAGGGGTTGGAGGACTCTAGTCTGGCGCTTTACTGTCCCAACGTGGTTGAGGTGGAGGGTTGTCCGGCATGGGGAGAGAGATGAGTAAGTTCTCATGGTTGACAAAATCAGAAGGTGAAGATAGGTAAGTAGAAGGACCCTTACCCGAATGGACAGAACAAGGCTGAGTGTAGTTCGATCCAGAAGGGTAGTGTTGGCCGCGAGGGAGACTGTAAGGGACAGTTGATGAGTGTTGTACGATGGGGAGTCGATAGAGAGAGAGAAGGAGACTCACCGGTCAGTAGTAAAGGTTGCTGCTTGTCCACAAGAAGGAAGCCGGTCGAGCTGCTGTGACTCTACCCGAAAGAGCACTTGCTGCACTGGAAAGTCTCTGGTTAGAGATGCAAAACAACATTGTATAGATTAGAAGGGAAGGGAGGCTAAGACTTCACCAGATTCGTGTACTCACTGTGCAGAAGGAGGGCGTCTGGCTGCTTGCTGCTGCGATTGTGGTAAGTGTGTAGGGGAGATCTGATGGGTATGGAAGGTATCAACAGAGGGAGTAAAGGAAGGCGTGAAACGTGGACAATTACGTTCATTTGTAACGTCTAACAGAGGAACGTGGTAGCTGCAAGGGAGTTGGAGTGCTCTTGGGCTGGCGAATGTGATGACCTGCTTCCCTCTTCACTTGCTGGGCTGGACATGCTGTTGAGCCAGCACACTCACCATACAGACGGGATGCAACAGGGCAAAGAGTGGTTGAAAAAAATAAGGGAGGAAGTGGGGTGGAGTTGTAAAAATTAATGGTGGGCTGAGTTGTCAAAACTCGTCATGGCTTTGTCAAGCCCATGCATGGCCTTGTCACGAGTTGTCAGGGTCTCGTCATAACTCGTCATGGTCTCGTCTTGACCTCGTCTTGGGCTCGTCTTGATCTCGTCACTAAGATGTCATGACCTTGTCAAAGACAAGTCATGTTCTAAAATAGGGTTTGATGGATTAGAGTTTGCTATAAAAATCTTATCATTTTATGTGAAGTGAGGTTACATAAAATGATAAAAGTTTTATATATTGTGTCCGACTAAGTAGACAGATAGGGTCAGTGGATCGAAATCCGGGTTGCTGCGGAAATAAACGGAATCAAATTTCCGGATATTACATTAGTACCCCCTTAAAATAAGTTTCGTCCAAAACTTAGAATAAGGTATCTACCTAAACAACTCTCACCATAAACTTGTATACCTTGTCTCACTAGCATACAAAACTACTCAGTCATCTTATTCAGACATCACATAAACATAATCACTCATTCTAACATATAATCACAGAAGTCGTACAAATAACGTCTAAGTACTAACCCGTCGGTACCTAGGTAGCGGTTAACTCCGCAAAGAACTCGGGGTAGCTACGTCTAATTCTCTCCTCTGTCTCCCAGGTAGCCTCCTCGACTCCTCGTCTAGACCACTAAATTTGCAACATCGGTATCTCCATGGACCGCATATGTCTAGTACTGCGCTCAAGGACGGCTACTGGGTACTCCACAAAGGTATGGTCAGGCTCAACTATCAGATCCTCATGACTGATGATGTGTCTCGGGTCCGGAATGTACTCTCTCAGCTGAGATACATGGAAGACCGGATGGACTCCCTCCAATCTCGGTGGCAGTGCTAATCGGTAGGCAACCTCTCCGACTCTCTCCAAGATCTCAAATGGTCCGACATATCGGGGACTTAGCTTCCCCTTAATGCCGAAACGCCGGACGCCTCTCATCGGTGACACTCTCAATCACACCTATGCCCCTACTCTAAACTCCAGAGGTCGACGCCTCTTGTCGACGTAGGATTTCTGACGACTCTGAGCTGCTAACATCCGCTCTCGGACCAAGGCAATCCGGGCGATGTCATCCTATATCTGATTTGGAGCTACTCCATCAGCTCTGCTAGGCTCGTCCCAGCACAATGGTGTACGACATCTCCTCCCGTACAAAGTCTCATAAGGTGTCATCCAAATAGACGCATGCCAACTGTTATTATATGAAAACTCTACCAGGGGGACGTGATCTGGCCATACCTGTCCCCAATCTAGTACACAGGCTCGTAGCATGTCCTCTAATGTCTAGATTGTCATCTTAGACTGACCGTCTATCTGTGGGTGATAAGCAGTGGTAAAGTGGAGACTCGTCCCCAAAGCAGTATGTACTTGCTGCCAAAATCTTGAGGTGAAACGTCAATCCCTGTCAGAGACGATAGTCCTCGGCACTCCATGGAGTCTCACAATGTGTCTAGTGAACTCCTCAGCTAGACAACTTACCGGCCACGTTTCCTTAATCGGAATGAAACGTGCGGTCTTCGTCATATGGTCTACTACCACCCAAATAGCATCAAAACCTCAACTAAGTCTCAATCTCGTGACAAAGTCCATAGATATATCCTCCCACTTCCACTGTGGTACTGGCAGTGGGTGGAGCTCTCCTCCGGACCTACAATTCTCAATCTTGACCTACTGACAGGTCACACATTGAGCTACATACCAAGCCATGTCGGGCTTCAAACCACCCCACTAGAAGGAATGTCTCATGTCCTTGTACATCTTACTCGCTCCAAGATGTACTGAGTATGGGGTAGCATGAGCCTCACCTAATATCCTCTATCAAAACTCACTATCTGATGGAATACAGATGCGCTCCTGACGTCTCATTACTCTATCAACACCAATAGTGAACTGAGGTGCCTCATCTCGAGACATCTTGTCCGGGTCAAAATCGGACAGGTCTCTTGCTTTTGTCGGATCTCACCCAACAGATCAGGAAGTAACTCCAAGGTAGCCAACTGAAGAGCTGTATCTGGGAACTGGATCTCTTCCTCTAGCCAAGCCAAATCTCTTTGTAACTGTGGTTGTACTGTCAACCGGGCTATCACCTTCTCCAGAGGCTTCTTTCGGCTCAAAGCGTCAGCTACTACATTTGCCTTCCCCGGGTGGTAGAGAATCACAAGGTCAAAATCCTTGATCAACTCTAGCCACCGCCTCTGGCGATTATTCAACCCGCTGAGTGAATATATAATTCAGACTCTTATGGTTTGTGAAGATCTGACATGTCGCCCCATAGAGATAGTGACGTCAGATCTTAAGAGCATGGACTACAACAGCTAACTCTAGGTCATGTGTGGGGCAGTTCTCCTCATACGTCTTCAGCTGATGAGACGCATATGCTATGACCTTACCCCTGTGCATCAAGACACACCCCAAACCCAACTTGGATGCGTCATTGTATACTACAAAGTCCTCTGTACCCTCAGGTTGTGCTAAAATCGGGGTAGATGTCAATCTCCTCTTCAGCTCCTCAAAAATCTGCTGACACGGCTCAGACCAGACAAACCAAGTAGTCTTCCTCAGAAGACAGGTAAGTGGTCGGGAAATCAGGGAAAACCCTTCCACAAACCGGCGGTAATAACCTGCCAAACCTAGAAAGCTGCGAACCTCCTTAACATTCTTCGGAGGTTGCCAAGAAGACACTGACTCAATCTTCGCCGGATCGACCTTAATCCCCTCAGCAGTCACTACATGACCTAGGAAAGCCACCTCTGACATCCAAAACTCACACTTGGATAGCTTAGCATAAAATTGGCTATCCTGCAAAATCTGCAATACTATCCTCAAGTGCCCGACATGCTCCTCTCGACTCCTAGAGTAAACTAGGATGTCGTCAATGAAGATCACTACAAACTGGTCAAAGAAGTCGATGAAAATCCCGTTTATCAACTCTATGAACACTACTGGCGCATTAGTGAGCCCATATGGCATCACTACAAACTCATAATGACCATACCTAGTACGGAATGTCGTCTTAGGTATGTTCTGATCCCTCACCCTCAGCTGGTGGTAACCTGACCTCAAGTCTATCCTCGAAAACACAGACGCTTCATGCAACTGGTCCAGCAGATCATCTATACGAGGTAGTGGATACTTGTTCTTGATGGTGACCTTGTTCAGCTCCTTGTAATCGATGCATAATCTCATCGATCCATCCTTCTTCTTCACAAACAACACTGGTGCTTCCCAAGGAGAAACACTAGGGCGTATGAAGCCCTTCTCTGCTAACTTCTCTAACTACTTCTTCAACTCAAGCAGCTCTATCGGTGCCATGCGGTACGGGGCCTTCAAGATCGGTCTCGTGCCCGGCTCTAACTCAATGCTGAAATCAACGCTCCTTTGTGGGGGTAACCCTAGAAGATCGTCACTGAATATCTCTACAAACTCGCATGCAACTGGTATCTCCTCTACTGCTAGGCTCTTGCGTTCCTTCATGGCGTAGTACCAGAAAGCCTCGCAACCCTGTGATATCAATCTCGCTGCTCTCACTGCGTTGTTAACTGTGCCGGACTTTCCAAGGTCCCAACCTCGAAATATCACTCTGTGACCCTCTTCAGTGGCGACAGTCAGAGTCCTCCTGCCAATGTCTAAGACCGCTCCATGTCTCGTCATCCAGTCTATCCCTAAGATCACGTCCTCATGTGCTAAGGGCATGATTAGAAAATTTACCAGCCAATCCCGACCTCCCAGATGAATAGGGCAGTCATAGATCTCCCGGGATCCTCTAATCTTACCCCTATCAGGTAAACCAACCACAAAAGGTACACCTTCTACTATAGCTAAGAACAACCTATCTATGCATGCATCTGATATAAAGGAGTGTGTAGCATCCGTATCATTCAAAACTTGCACAAGTAAATCATGGATCCAGATAGTACCTGTGGTCGCAGGTGCTGCTGGCTGATCAGTACTCCTCAGCTCAAACACCCTCGACGGAACTCCTCTAGTGTCAGTAATACTACCACGTCCCCGGCCACGGCCCGATCCTTGTGTAGTACTGTGTGAAGCAGGATGTCCTGGAGCCCGATACTGCTGTTGCTGCTGACTCGGTGCTCAGTACTAAGGAGGTTTCTGTCCACTCCTCTCAGCACTTGCACGAGAAGAACCCTGTTGTGAAGGAGCTCTACCCTGACGGCAGAAGGTAGCCCTGTGTCCCGGCTTGCCACAACTGAAGCATGTAGTGGGTGGCCTCTTGCAGTCTGTCTTAATATGGTCGCGACTACCACAATTAAAGCATTGTCGATCTCTACCGGAAGTCTGAACTGTAGGGTGATAACTAGATCTCCCTTGAGTCTGTCCTCGCCCATAACCTGCTACTATTGTACTACTACTAGCATATCCTGTCTTGTGCCGCTTATCCGGCCCACCAGACTGAACTGCTCTCCTCGAAACTGGCCTATCTCTCTCATTTGTAGAGGCCCTATCTTGATAGTCTGACAAAGACTCGCAACGAAATCTTGCTAGATAAGAACGGGTGCTCTCTCTCAATCTCCGGGAGAAGAGGTACACATGCTGCTCTTGAAGAGGTGGAGCTGGTCCAAGTAGGGTCAACTCCTTCTGAAACTTCTTGACTGCCTCGGCAATTAGAATATCCTCGAATCCCGCCTCAATGAAGTCCTGAAACCTCTCTCTCCTCAACGAGGCAGGGCAATACCTCTCTCAAATAATGCTCCTCATCTGCTCTCAACTGGTGACTCGGCTAGGAATGGTCCGCCACCAGGAATGAGCATCCTCCGTGAACAAGGTATGTACCAACTCTACCTATCGATCATCTGGGGAACGTATCTCCTCTAGTGTTGTCTCTACGTGCCCTATCCAATGTTCCACCTCTAACCCTATGTCTCCATTGAATGAGGGAACTTTTTGAGAGTTGAAAGCCTTCAACCACTCATCCGGCCTCGGGGCTCTAGACCCCGCAGGAGCTTTGTCAGCCTCAACTCTTCTCTCAGGCAAAACCGGCACCTGAGTCACTCTCTGTGTCACCTAAACTGACCTAGCCGGTACTAATGGTACCTGGGTAAGTCTCTCTGCTCTAGCAGCCTCCTCCATACGCTGGACGTATGCTCTGTACTCTCTGTACTCCGATGCCCCTATAGAAACGCGTCCTGACTCAGTCGAACGTGCTCCAGACCTAGCAGCGCTCTCATTCCCGACCTCGGGAACCATACTCTCAGCTAACTCTTCCACTACAGCATTTGGCATGCTCGCTGCGGGTGGATCCTCTCGAGGAGCTCGTCCTCGACCTCTCCCTAGTGGAGGTCTACCTCCACTACCACGACCTCTAGCAGCAAAAGTCCTATCAACTCTATTCTATCGAGCTGGAGGAAGAGGTGGACGACCTCTACCTCGACTAGTCTATGGTGTAGCCCTAGTACGTGCAATATGCACGAGCGATAACCACTACAGTTATAATCTAATTAATCTGTCATAAGCAATAAAAGTCTAAAGTGATCATACTAAGAATACCGAGATCCGTGGAGGTAGTGGTGGTCGTCCGTACTTTCTATCCCGACCCGACTATGCATGTATTTTAAAAACCAAAATTCATTTGGAAAACTCATACCCCTTTCGGGTTCTGCTTATTTACCTATTTGACCTTTTAGAAGATTTCGAGTGCCATTGTTGTCAACCTAGAGCTCTGATACCATGTTGTAACACCCCAAGTTTTTGGAACTCGGGGAAGTTACTGGTTAGGACCTCACAGTTGGTCCCGACCTTAGTTTGACAACAACTTAACAAGATCTTACAACAAGACACAGATAAGGAAAACCAGAAATCATAAATTAAGTTTGAACAACGTTATGAATGTGACCAAAGGTACTAACAGCCGGAAAACACAAGGTATCACAAACTGATAAAAGAAAACAAGGGTCCTAAGTAGAAGACCAACAAAAGGGAAACTGCAACTCGCCCTAATGAGTACGACATCCCGGCTAACCACTACCTTCCGGATCACTCGGCATCTGTTCCAACTTGTGGTACGTCTACACAGCGAAACAACTGTTAGCTAACTATCCAAATATTAGCAAAAATAATAATAGCACAAGCACACTCAAAAATATATAAACAAACATCATGCTGGCACACAATTGATTATTATCTATTACTTAGTGATTCACGTTATTCAGTTTTATAGTTGTGGCACGAGAACTCTTAACAATTCTCGCATCCGTTCCTTATCCAACTGGGTGTAGGTCTAGCTTATCTCCACCGGTAACATCACTATAAACCGAGTGTGGACTAGTCCCTAAAGAAACCCCCAGCGCCCTCAGGCTAACTGAGTAGAATGCCACTGCCCGTTGCTCTTAGGCTAAAATATAAGTCGATAGATAATTACTACTAAAATATAACTATAACATCTCGTTCAAACACCACTATCATCATCCACACTCATATCTAGAAGTCAGCTAAGTAAGCCCAAAGGACTTACCTGATACAAGTCTCGACTCTCTGTAAACACAACTCGCTCTGTAACTGTAGCAACTCAGTTGCCTGTCAAAGGAGGTAAGTACATCAACACACTTCCTAGGAAATTAGAAGTCTAAGACTTCTAAGATATTAGATCTTATTAGAACAAAATCGATTACAATACTAATTTATGATAAAAATGACTATTTTACCCTTGGTCCCGAAACTTCCAACAATTCCATAAATTATGCTTATACTCTTATTTGAGACTAAAAATTCATATTCTAACTCCTAAAGATGAGTTTGGTTACAAACTAGCAACTTACACCTTTTCCGATTTTCCGAAAGGTCATTAAGGTCCAACTTCAGCTTCAAATATGAAACTCGAATAAATTCCTGAAAATTCCGAAAGAAAACTCTAGGTCATCTACATTATTTATACTAAATCTAGGGGCAAGAATCTCTCAAAATTATTCAACCATAACTCCTACATAAATTTCAAAAGTTGGAGTAAAAGCTAACATATCTATACTTAGCCAAATAATTCCTTGCTGGAAAAACAGCCCAACAGCCCTACTTTGAGACCTCATAGATTCTAATCCAACCATTAAACCGTTCTCAAAATTTAACACCATAAACTAGGTATATAGGTCTACGATATATCAAAAATTCAACGGTTGATGTTCGATTTAAGGTGTCGAAACCAGTTCTTAAAGTCAGCAGGTCAAGGCTGGAAACAAAGCATGCAACAGGTCTCTACTTCGATTCTCCCTATCAGCAATATTCACCATTTTATTTGTACATAGGTTCCTGGTTCGAAACCCACTGCACCCACAAAAATTATAAACCCTACACCACACATCTAGTGTTCGATTCCTATGGATGTCATTTATACACACCACTCAAACTTCATTTAGGTCGTACACAACAGCAAGGTTAGAGTGAAATCTTACCAAACCGGGATCAAGATCCGGCTCGATTTTCCGGTTGCAGGGGTTGGAGGACTCTAGTCTGGCGCACTGTTGTCCCAACGTGCTTGAGGTGGAGGGTTGTCCGGCACAGGGAGAGAGATGAGTAAGTTCTCATGGTTGACAAAATTAGAAGGTGAAGATAGGTAAGTAGAAGGATCCTTACCCGAATGGATAGAAGAAGGCTGAGTGTAGTTCTATCCAGAAGGGCAGTGTTAGCCGCGAGGGAGACTGTAAGGGACATTTTATTGGGGGTTGTACGATGGGGAGTCGATAGAGAGAGAGAGAAGGAGACTCACCGGTCAACAGTAAAGGTTGTTGCTTGTCCACAAGAAGGAAGCCGGTCGAGCTGATGTGACTTTACCCGGTAGAGCACTTGCTGCACTGGAAAGTCTCTGGTTAGAGATGCAAAACAACGTTGTACAGATTAGAAGGGAAGGGAGGCTAAGACTTCACCAGATTCGTGTACTCACTGTGTAGAAGGAGGGCGTCTGGCTGCTTGCTGCTGCGATTGTTGTAAGTGTGCAAGGGAGTTCTGATGGGTATGGAAGGTATCAACAGAGGGAGTAAAGGAAGGCGTGAAACGTGGACAATTACGTTCATTTGTAACGTCTAACAGAGGAACGTGGTAGCTGCAAGGGAGTTGGAGTGCTCTTGGGCTGGCGAATGTGATGACCTGCTTCCCTCTTCACTTGTTGGGCTGGACATGCTGCTGGGCCAGCACACTCACCATACAGACGGGATGCAGCAGGGCAAAGAGTGGTTGAAAAAAATAAGGGAGGAAGTGGGGTGGAGTTGTAAAAATTAAGGGTGGGCTGAGTTGTCAAAACTTGTCAAAACCCGTCATGGCTTTGTCAAGCCCATGCATGGCCTTATCACGAGTTGTCAGGGTCTCGTCATAACTAGTCATGGTCTCGTCTTGACCTCGTCTTGGGCTCGTCTTGATCTCGTCACTAAGACGTCATGACCTTGTCAAAGACAAGTCATGTTCTAAAATAGGGTTTGATGGATTAGGGTTTGCTATAAAAAAACTTATCATTTTATGTGAAGTGAGGTTACATAAAATGATAAAATTTTTAGATATTTTGTCCGACTAAGTAGACAGATAGAGTCAGTGGATCGAAATCCGGTTTGCTACGGAAATAAACGGAATAAAATTTCGGGATATTACAATACATGTTTGCTTAAATCACTTCCCTCTCCTATTTCTCACCAACTACCATCATTGCTTTCTTGTTCTCTTAAACCTTCAAAGACATATTTCTCCCATCCCTTTCTCTTTATCTTATCCTTTGCTTAGCGTAATTTCTATCATTTATCCCCAAACAGACGTTGTCTCCGTGATTCGATACTCGATTTACGGGTTTATGTTGGGTTTTTTATTTGTTATTGTTCAACTCATGTTTTTTTTTAATTATTTTAGAGATAATATAAGTCTTTTAATAGAGAAGCATAAAGATAGATTAGAAAAATCATATATTTCACAAGATATATTCGATTAATATTAGAAGATCCTATCTTATTAGAAGATTATTTGAAAGATTAAAATTTCACAATAATTCCCAATAATCTCGATAATCCATGTTGAAGTGGATGGAAAAAATGGGCAGAATAATCTCCCAAAATAATCTCATGAGGTTATAATCCCAATAATCTCGATAATCCGTGGCTCACCGAACGCACCCATTATCTTACAGTAAAAGATTGAATCTTATCCTACATAAGATAGATCTTACCGTGGTCTTTTGCTTATTAGACATTCCAACCATGTCCTATATATAGGATACACAACCACATTGTAAGGCATCCAATTCATAATTCAAATCATATCTTTGGGTATTATTTGTGCAATTCTTTTGACTTCCGACATGGAGTAGAGAACGAGTGACGTCTCGTTCGCCTCATAAATTGGACTTGTTTCAGTTGCTATCTTATATTTACAAGTTAATATCTTCTCGCACTTTTCACAAGCCTCCTCTTTTATTCATAGGTGGACGTGTCATTGATCGTTGATTATAATTGAAGGTTGTATGATCATTCTTGTACCAATTTAAAGAATTTTTTATTTTTTTTGGTAATGTAATTTAGAGAATTATTTAAAAATGTAATATACATAAAAGCTGTGAGACCTGAGCATATAATAAATGAAGCGCTGATCTGAAACATTAAATAGCATTGGCTTGAAGGAAGCTCCATGAAAACGAAAATCAAGCAAAAGAAGACAGTATACATGAAAGAGCTATTCACTTATTGAGAGGTCAATTATTTGGGCAGATGGATCCACACCCATATATACAAAATTAATAATCACTAATTAATCATAAACCCGGTGGACCGGAGGATCATCATACTTTCCAAATAAAGTTACAACAATACTAAAATCAAAAGGGCTCCACTAAATCAAACCTCATTCATATGAAACTACAAGGCAACACAATATTACACCTTCCACTTTGGGTTCTCAAGCAAACCAAATTCACTGTCGGCTACGCTTCAAAACCCAATTTGCCATATAAATTCTCATTTCCCCTTTCTAATTTCTTAAATTTGGATGTTCAAAATGGGTAATTGTATTCTCAGAATCTCCGGCGGAGGAACTAGGGGAACCGCTGTCCCCGGAGAGCAGGTGGAGCAGATGATTAAGGTCGCCACGGCCACCGGGGGAGTCATGGAACTTTACGCTCCTATCACCGCCGGTTGCATCACCAACGAGTTTCCCGGCCACCGTCTATTCCTCGCCGGCCGGCAACTTCTCCCCGACGACAGCCTTCACGTTGGCAGCCTCTACCAACTCCTACCTCTCTCCACTGCAACTCCAACCACCTCCGTCGTCACTCCCTCGGCGGGGACGCCCTACAGGATGTCGTTTGATCAGAACCGGAGAATACCACCGACGTTTCCGAAAAGATCCGACCCGGATGTGCATACCAGGTACAATGGTACCGGAGTTTGGAAGGTGAGGCTGGTGATTAACCCGGAGCAGCTGTCGGAGATCTTGTCGCAGGAGGCTCGCACCGAGGAGCTTATTGATAGTGTACGGACGGTGGCTAAGTGCGGCGGCGGTGGCTTGGAGGCATTGTCGGCGGGCTCGAACCGCTCTCGCCAGAAGGGTTTGGTATAGTGATCGAGTTGTGTAAATGGTGGTAGGTTGTAATTGTCGAATCAATACCCATATAAATCACTGCAGCTTTTTCATTCTTAGTTTTTCTAGATCTCAAATAATCAAATCCGAATTAAGTGAGTGCATAATTTCGTTTGTTGTTGGTACTTGAGTAAGCTTATAGTCAATCAAAGTCCACACATTTTTATGGTCTACCGACTATGCGGGAGCTCAAAGCCTCAAAGTCAAAGTATGATTACGTGTAGTCAAAGTCCATTATGCACATGAAACCCGGTCCGTACAACTATAAATGTACACGATTAATGTAATTAAATGTTGGAACGAATGACTTCAATTACGCTTACTATATGCGCAGTCATGATCCTCGCATAAACGATAAGCGAAATTATGAGTAATCCCTTGGGGTGTTTAAAAAAGAAAGTCATTGGTACATCTAGCAAATTTAATATGACATGTTTTAGTGTAAGTTACGATTTTTGTCCATGTACGGTTATATATTTTGTAATTTTTATTATCATGTATATTATTGTCCGAGCACTTGTTAATGTTTAAACAAAAACGTTATTATAATTTGATATTGTAGAATATCATTCAAATAAACGAGAGTCTAAAAACGTTTGAGTTTAGAAGAGATATCAAAGAGCATTGTTAAATAGACAAAATGGTGATAAATAACCCCGACTTTATAAAGTGGTTGCGTTTTTATAGCACAAGTCTGATTCCAATGAAATATACGGATTATTTTGATGGCGTGGCGTCGAAAAATGATGATTTTTTGGCATAATTTTTTTTTTTTTTACCTATTTGTATTAACTTTTTCTAACATAAAAAATATAATACGATAAAGTTAAAATTTATAGAAACTATTGAGCTAATAGTATTTTTTTTATAAAAAAAATTGTTGACAAAATATGCACTTTCTTTATGAAGAATTTAGAGAAATTTGGCTTTTTAGAAGTTACAATTGGTAAAATAGGTTGCATTCTTTTTAAAACTATGAAAATACTTAATTACACTTTATGTAAATATTTGTAATTTTTATGTAAAAAAGAGCGAATAATGATATTTTATCAGTAAATAATTGGGGAAACATAGGTATCCTCAAAATAATCTTGTTGGTGTGGATATCGTTGGTTCCGTCCTGGTATAAGTTGGTCTTGATAGGTCCGGAGGAGGCAACCACTCCTCGTCATTAATATGGGAACTCCAACGGTTTTGTTGATACCGCCGGTGCCCCTGTGTAGTCGTTTTAAGCTTTAGTTCATGAAGAGAAGGCTACCCCTATCCATACAAATAAAACGGATCATCATCGTCATAGAACATGATGAACGATGAAAAACACTTAAAGAACACTGAAGAACTCCGAAGAACACCGAAGAGAAAAAAAATTTGTGAAGAACAATGATGAACAATCAAGAGCACAAGTAAGGAACTTGACCTCGATCTCTTGCTCTGATACCATTGATAGAAATAGGGGCGATATAGATCAAAGAGAAACTTTAAATACTTCTTCTTGATCGTTTGAATTTGATCAAACGTAGAACTTGAGCGGAGGAAGCTTAGAAATGGATGCGGAAGCGTACGGTTTGATCCGATCTAGTTAATCGGATCATCCACTAAGTGAAGTAGAATAGAGTTGATCCTTCACAAAGGATCTTCGAGTATGAAGACTTGGATCAAAGGCTAGATCCAAGAGAGAACTTTGAGAGGGTGGAAGAAAAGGTGATGCCCAAACCAAGTAGGACGATTTTCCTTCTCAATATTTGGATTCAACTTAGACATGATTTACAAATGAGTCAAATATCTCTTATATAGTCGATGTGGCCAAACCAAGAGTCGGAACTAAATGACATAATTAAAGTCGGAATTTAAGGTTCCGAAACGAAATGCCTAAAAATACGAAAGGTCGGAATTTAAGTCACGGAATTAAGTTCCGGAATTAAAGTTCCGAATATAAAAAGTCTATTATTAACAAGGATCCAAGAGATCCGATAAAAACAGGAGGGCTGCCCGACATGTCTACCCTGGAGGTGTTACCTGATCCGACTTTAATTATGTCATTTAAGGTTCCGAAATGAAATGTCTAAAAATACGGACAACCACTTGTCTACCGTGGAGTTGTTACCTGATTTGTTGTGAGAGATCCGATAAAAACAGGAGGGTGTCCGACATTGATGAGGATCCCAGGCAACATGTCTTGAGGAGAGGCATAAAAGTTCACGATAGGCGTCGATAGAGTGATGAGACGCCATGAGCGTGTTTGTGTACCGGTAGATAGAGAGTTGAGACAAAGGATTTTGGAGGAGGCTCATACTACACCTTATTCATTGCACCCGGGTGCGAGTAAGATGTACCAGGACGTGAGACATTCCTTTTCGTGGGGCGGGCTGAAGCCCGATGTGGCTAGATACGTAGCACAATGTGAGACCTATTACCCGGTCAAGATTGAGCATCGCAAGTCTGGAGGAGAGCTCCACCCACTGCTAGTTCCACAGTGGAAATGGTAGGACATCTCCATGGATTTTGTCACCGGCCTGAGACCGAGTCGGAGTTATGATGCCATTTGGGTGATAGTGAACCAATTGATGAAGACCGCAGTTTTCGTTCCTATTTAAAAATGTGTCCGATGAGTCGGTTGGTAGAGGAGTTCACTAGACATATAGTGAGACTCCACGGGGTACCGAGGACCATCGTTTCAAATTAAGACGGATGATTTACCTTAAGATTCTAGCATCAGGTGCATACCACCTTAGGTACGGGTCTACACTTCATGACAACTTACCATTCACAGACGGACGGACAGTGTGAGAGTACTATCCAAACTTTAGAGGATATGTTGAGAGCATGCGTGCTAGATTGGGACATGTGTGGTCATATCACCTTCCTCTGGTTGAGTTTTCGTATAACAACGGTTGGCCCGCATCTATTGGGATGGCTTCGTATGAGTCGTTGTATGGGAGGATTTGTCGTACACCGCTAAGATGAGAGGAGCCGAGGAGCGTTAACGGAGTGGAACCAGAGCAAGTACAAGATGATACGGCTCGAGTAGCCCTGATTTGGGAGCGTATGCTGGCACCGCAGAGTCGATAGAAGTCCTTCGCGGACATGAGACGCCGACCCCTCGAGTTCAGAGTAGGGACTCAGGTTTGGCTAAGAGTATCACCGACGCGAGGCGTCAGACGTTTCGGCATCAAGGGGAAGTTGAGCCCCAGGTATGTCGGATTGTTCGAGATCTTGGAGCGAGTCGGAGAGGTAACATACCGACTAGTCTTGCCGCCAAGACTGGAGGGTGTTCACCCAGTCTTACACGTGTCGCAACTAAGAGAGTACATATCAGACGTGAGACACGTCATTAGTTACGAGGACTTGGTGGTCGAGCCATACCACACCTTTGTAGAGCATCATGTAGCTGTCATGGAGAGGAGTACGAGGGAATTACGATCCAAGGACATATCGATGATGCGAGTTCAGTGGTCAAGACAAGGAGTTGACGAGGCTACCTAGGAGACGGAGAATAGTATCAAGAGGAACTATCCAGAGTTTTGGGCTGAGTTATCTACTGAGATAGGATCGCCGGGTTAGTTCTCGGATCCTTGTTTACCTGCGTATTATGTGGTATGTGCATGTTTACTTGTTTATGCGATTTATGATCATGGCGATCTTGTAGTGATGTGTTGAGAAGAGGAATAGTATGTCTAGAAGGTTGAGACTTTCACAAGAGTTTAGGGATGTCTCTCGGAGTCTTCAACCGAGAGGATCTAAGCTTACCTAAATTTCGGAACAAAACTTGTTTTTAAGGGAGTTGATGCAACAACGGGTTTTAGGGACTCTCAATGAGTCGCCTGAGGATAGACTACCCGTGGGGGTGGCCACTGTTGGCCACGGTCGCGCTGCCGCTGTGGCTGCTGTTTCAAAATTTTCAATTTTTTGTATCTTTCAAAAACATGATGCAAGACATGAAAAGAAATGTGTGTCATAAAATCCAAAATGCAATGCAATGCAATAGACATAAAGAGCAATGTATCACAATGGTATCAGTTAATACATACATTCTCCACCCCATACTTAAATTACACATTGTCCCGAATGTGAATAAAAGAAAAAGGAAGAAAACTCACAATGTCTCATAAAAGGGATAATAATAAGAAATCAAGGAAGCATTTGATCACATCTCCGGTGGTGGTGGAGCTTGTTGAGAAGAAGATGAACCCCTTCTTGGAATAATTGACCTTGTTAATTTTCGAACAAAATCCATCTAAGTGAAAATCTCGGGCTGTTCTTCGGAAAATCTTGGCCGAGATAATTACCCAAAACCCGAGATTTTTTGCTGATTGAGTCAAAGTTGGCAAATCTGTAAAGATTTTGCCAAATTCATGACTCCACTTGCTTCCTATGCCCTTTTCGACCCTAAATGATGTTTCCTCTTGAACCAAACGACTCGAAATCGACGGATTTGAGAGAGGGCAAAAATGTTTGGGTTTTTTTTATGGAAAATCTTAAATCTGGCTTGATTATGTGTTTTGTGGCGTTGTTTGACCCCAGAAACTGCTTTGTGAAGGAAAGATCTTGAGTTTTGAAACAAGAACGGATCAAAACGGTTAAGAAACTGAAATTGGCAGATTTAGGGTTGGAGTTGGTCGAGAAAAGTGGGTGAGGAGAGTTTTGTGAAGAAGGTGAAGCCGTTTTCCGCTTATTTACCCCTCTGAAAATTTGAAAAATCTCGACCGAGATTTTAGAGCACCCGAGATTTTTGTCAGTCCGAGAAATCTGGCTTGATCGTCACTTCTCAAAGAATATCAGCGGAGATTCCTGTGTTGGCCGAGATTTTATCCGAAGTTTGCCCATGCATTGTTTTTCTCGGGTCATTGGACTCATGTGATGGAAATTCTAAACCTAGATTTGTTGTTATTGGTCTAGATTTTCGGCTTCCGGTCTCTACTTCTCTTGCTAACAGTTTTAACACCCCTTTCCCTCAAAATCTCGATCTCTTAGCAATCTCAACGCATCTCTGTGATTCATTTTTCTCGATAAATACCTAGGTTCTGTCATTCAAAGATTAAAAAAGCCAAAACATACCAAAAACTAACTAATAATCTAAGAAAAGACAAAGACAAAAGACAATTTGTTGGCATTCCTGTCTAAGCACATATTTCAATGGTCGCCGGTTGAGATGGTGAATCTGAATCTAATGAGATGTGAACTACTTTCTTTGTTGATGGACCAGGGGAGGATTATCTAGAACGTTTTGTGACTGGAGATGAAGCGTCACCGGCTTATTGATGTTTGGGTGCTATGGATGAGTTTGTGAGAAAGATAAAGATTTTGAAAATTTTTGAAAGAGTAAAGCACAGGGTACTGTAAAGGCGTTGAAGGAAAAGAGATAAAGGTGGAAGGGATGATTGTATTTAAAGGAGGCATGTCAAATCAATTTATGGTTCATCAATCTTGAGAGAATCAAAGTCTTGAAAACTAAAAATGGTTTTGCATGCTTTCCTAATAAATCACAACCGATTTTCAAAATAAGATTTGAATTTTGAAAACAAAATCTTGGTGAAAATCTTTTGAAATTGTTTCAAAAATTCTTCTTTAAAATGATTTAATGATCAATCATCTAAAAAGATGACAACCATAAATCCAATCCATGATTATCAATATAGTCATTGAAATCTGTTTCAAGACCTTGGATTGCATTTCAAGGTCTTGAAATGGAAAAGTGGACTGCATTATAAGGAGGAAATAAAACGATTTACTCCCCCTAAATTAATGCTTCCTTGTTCAACATATCAAGCTTCAATCTAATAAAATTGAATCGATCTTCAGGTAGAGGCTTAGTAAATATATCTACAAGCTGCAAGTTAGTTGAGATAAAAGATATCGAAACATCACCTTTTTCAACATGATCGCGTGTGAAGTGATGTCTCACATCAATATGCTTTGTTCTTGAATGTTGCACAAGATTTTTAGTAATCGAAATAGCACTAGTATTATCACATTTTAATAGGTATATCATTGAGATCAAAACCAAGATCACGAAGTTGTTGAGCTATCCATATAATTTGTGCACAACAGTCTCCCGCAGCTATATATTCGGCTTTAACTGTGGATAGGGCGATAAAATTTTGCTTCTTGGAGTGCCAACTAATTAGGGATGACCCTAAGAATTGGCAACACCCAGAAGTGCTCTTTCTATCGACCTTATAGCCTGCAAATTCAGCATCTGAATAGCAAACGAGGTGAAACGTGTTTTGACGTGGATACCACAACCCAAAGTCCTTAGTGCCATGGATATACGGAAATATCCTTTTCACAACCATCAAGTGTGACTCTTTGGGATCATCTTGAAATCTTGCAACATGCACACCCTAAACGTAATGTCAGGTCGACTAGCGGATAAATATAACAAAGAGCCAATCATACCTCGATACTCCTTTTATGCAACACGTTTACCATTCTTGTCTTGATCAAGTGAAAGTGTGGAACTCATAGGAGTTTTTGCTACCTTAGATTGATCCATTTTATATTTCTTGAGCAAGTCCTAGGTATACTTGCTTTGATTAAGAAAAATTCCTTTCTTTGCTTGTGTGACTTGAAGACCAAGAAAGAAATTTAACTCCTCATGAAGCTCATCTCCAATTCCCTACACATAATATCTGAAAATTTCTTGCATAGAGAATCGTTAGTAGCACCAAATAATATATCATCAACATAGATTTGTACTACTAATAAATCATTGCCTCTGGTTTTGACAAACAAAGTTTTGTCAATCAAACCTCTTTTGAAATTGTTTTCAAGGAGATACTTGGACAACCTCTCATACCAAGCTCGAGGAGCTTGCTTAAGACCGTACAGAGCTTTGTCCAATTTAAAAACATGATCCGAAAATTTATCATTTTCAAAACCAAGAGGTTGAGCAACGTAGACTTCTTCTTCTAAGAAGCCATTAAGAAAAGCACATTTAATATCCATTTGAAAAAGTTTTATGTTCATGAAGGATGCAAAAGCAAGTAGCATATGTATGGCTTCTAACCTGGCAGCCGGAGCAAAAGTCTCCTCATAATCAATATCTTCTTCTTGGTTATAGTCTTGGGCTACAAGTCGTGCTTTGTTTCGAATAATCTTACCATTTTCATCCAACTTGTTTCGAAACACCCATTTTGTGCCTATGATGGATTGTTGTTTAGGTCTAGACGTGAGAGTCCAACTTTGTTTCTCTCAAATTCATTCAGCTCATTTTACATGGCCATGATCCAATCAGGTTCTTGAAGTGCTTGAATGTAGTTCTTCGGCTCTACAAGAGACACAAACGCTGAAAAAGCACACAAGTTGTTTACCCTAGATCGGGTTTGCACACCTGGTTTTGGATCTAAGATCACATTCTCTTGTGGATGGCATGAAGAATGTTGAAACTTTTTTTTTTGAAGGTTGGAACAGATTCTGAAGATTGAGGCTTGTTTGCTCGACTTGATTCAGGTACCGTTGGATTATCGCCTTTGGATCCTATGTCAAGGCCTTGAAGTTGGGTTTCAAGGCCTTGAAATTGGCTTCCAGCAATGTTGTTGTTTGTCATTTCAAGGTCTTGAAGATGCGTTTCAAGGTCTTGAGATTGTACTCCGGTATCCTGAATTTGTTATTGCATGTACTTTTCTTGAGCCTTAGGATCTTCTTCTCCATTAGAATTATGATCTCCATGTTGATTAAGATTTAAATTTGCAAAACTATCACTCAAAGTACCATCATTGCTTTCATCAAAAATAACATGAATACTTTCCTCAAAAATTTTGGTACGTCTATTATAAACACGATAAGCTTTGCTATTTGAAGCATATCCAATGAAGATATCTTCATCACTACGTGCATCAAACTTACCAAGGTTGTCTTTGCCATTATTATGGATAAAGCACGTGCATTCAAAGGGTTTAAAATAGGAAATACTAGGTTTTCATCCCTTAAGAGTTCGTAAGGAGTCTTTTTCAAAATAGGGCGAATTAAGCATATATTCAAGATGTAAGTGTTAACAGCTTCAGTCCAAAAACTTTTTGGCAAACTATTTTCTAAAAGCATAGTCATAGACCTATCCTCTAGGGTGCGGTTCTTACATTTCACAACCCCGTTTTGTTGAGGTGTTCTAGGAGCTGAAAAGTTGTATGAAATACCAGATTTTTGCACAAAATAAAGCAAACTTGAGTTGATCAAATTCTCTATCATGATCGCTTCTAATAGAGACGATATATCGACTTTTCAAAGTTTGCAATTACTTACAAAGTTTCGAAAACTCAAACAAAGATTCAGATTTTCGTGTAAGAATGAGATCCATGTAAACCAGAAAAATCATCTACAATGATAAGGATGTATTGTTTTCCCTTGGGAGATTTGACACGCATAGGACCACATAAATCCATATGTAAAAGTTCAATGGGTCGAGAAGAACTTACAACCTTCTTTGGTTTGAATGAACCTCTTGTTTGTTTACCTTGTGTACAAGTCTTACATAGTTCATCTACCTTAAAGTTTAGGTTTGGTAAACCACGTACCAAATCCTTTGAAAGAAGTTTCTTCATCGTATGCATGCTTACGTGACCAAGTCGTCTATGCCAAAGTCTTGGATCGTCAGTCAAGGCCTTGAGACACGTTAGCTTTGTTCCCGAAACTTGGTTAGTGCTCATTGAATTAACATTGTTACATCTAGGAGCTGTAAGCACAACATCACCCGATATTTTATCTTGAACTTCACATTTATCCGAATAAAAAATCACCTTGTTGTCTTTATCACATAATTGAGAGTACTAAGCAAATTATACTTTAAACCGTCAACAAGATAAACATCATCAATAAAGTTAGATGAATTATAACTGATTTTACCAATGCCAATGATGTTACACTTTCCTTTATCATGTAATGGTTCTAGATGATTGTTTCTTTAAATCTGAAAACAGTGAGCTTTTTCCATTCATATGTCTTGAGCAACTACTATCTAATATCCATTTATGCTCCTTAACCTAGGTAATACCCTACAAAACAACAAACTTCAACCTTTTCGGGTAGAACAAATGGCATATTTCGGTCCATATTCAAGTTCAATCATGTTTGGTGGTCTGATATCTTTAGGAACCCATATTTGCTTAACTTGTTTTAGACATAGAGGATAAGTGTTTCTAATGATGTAGGGATCATTTCTTCTATATGGACATGTTGATTTTATGTGACCCTTTTGTGTGCATATGTAAACTTCCTTTTGCTTTAACAAAAGTGGTAGCTGTTTTTCTAGGAAAATTCATGTGATAACCAATACCACTTTTATTAAGAGAGGATTGTTGTTCACCCATCATCCTTTCGAGATTGGCTTTCGAACGAGTGAATTGAATAAGTGCAGCCTTCTGGTCTCTACGCGTCACAAGTAGATCAACCTTCTCTTTCTCTAGATTAATATAATCTTGATGTAGAGAAGAGAGATTGCCCTTGAGAATCGCATTTTTCGATTCCAAGGCCTTCATATTGTCATCACTCTCTTCATTCTCTGATGACATGTCGTCCTTGGATCTTAGGGCAACATTCTTTGTGTTTGATGGAAGCTCTCCATATTCTTCACCAAGAACCATTTTGTGGGTGATTAGCTTTCCAAGAAGGTTGTCGAGAGGTAGTGTAGTGAGATTTTGAGCTTCTTTAACGACGGTCACTTTTGGTCCCCACTTTGCTTTAGGTACGCTCCTTAGCACTTTTCTTACTTTTTCTTCATTTGTGAAGACCTTTCCAAGTGAACCGAGATTGTTCACAATCTCAGTGAATCGTGTGAACATCTCCTTGACCGTCTCATTTTAGTTCATCTTGAATAGCTCATATTGTCTAAGGAAAATGTTTATCTTTGTCTCCTTGACTTGTTCTTTCGTACGTAACTACTAACTTGTCGCATATTTCCTTTGCATTCTTGCATGATAAGATACAGTTGAATTCATTTGCATCCAATCCACAATAGAGAAAGTTCATGGCCTTTTGTTTGAGTGAAGTCGGCTTTCTTCTTTTCAACTTGAACTCCTTCAAACGTGGTGATTGGGATTTTAGGGTCATTTTGAGTGATGCTCCATAATTCCATGTCCTGATCAATAATAAACATTTGCATTAGTGCTCTCTAATGGGAAAAGTTGTTATCGCAAAAGAGTGGTGGTTGAGATGTGGATCTTCCTTCAGCGAATAATAAGGATATAAATACTCTAGAAGGGGGTTGAATAGAGTATGAGAACTTTTTGCAATATCGTATATCAAGGCTTTGAAACTAATTTCAAGGCCTTGAAGTCGATATGTGCGCTTTGTGACAAAACTGGTTTTCAAGGCTTTGAAAGGGATTTCAAGGCCTTGACTTCGAAACCTGCAAAACAACGTTAGTCACAATTTAAGCGATATATAGTGCAGAATGAAATGATCGAAACGACGATATGTTTACGAAGTTCAGCTCTAACAGCCTACGTCTCCGTCCTAGGGTTTCTTTACCGTAGGATCTAACTATCTATTATCTGCTAAAAGAGTCCTAGATACAACCTAGAAGATATCTCCTTCTTCTCTCACTATAGCCTCAATGCTACGATCTAGTCAACTCTAACCTAGCAATAATAACCTAGTTACTTTGTAGAGTAACCCACACTCGAGTATAACACTCTCTAGGTATGCCAATGAAGCTCTAGTATTATTCTCACATTAAGGATGTATACTTTTGTGATCTAAGAGAAAGAAAAACTTTTGAAACGAATGAAGATGTTTTGATCGCTTGAAGACTTGGTTTCTTTCCGTGTATGTTTGTTGTTCTTCTCTTCAATCACCATCTTCATTTATACTCTTCTATGGAGAACTTCTTAGCAGTTGTAAGATAGCTGTTGTAACGTTCTTCTTTCTCCATGGAATACGGTGCTTGATTGAGGTGAAGTAGCCGTTGTAAGATCTTCTATCTTTTCTTTTCTACTTCTTCTCTTTGACGCACATTGAGAATCTTCATCTTCGTGATCTTCTCTTGCTTTGGAAATGTCGTTCAAGATCTTTGTTTGTTGAAGATCCTAGATCTTCTCCCTTGGATATGCTGTTGAAGATTTTCCTTAGATCCGAGATCTTCTTGTGTGGAATCCGTTTGGAGATCTTCCTTTATCTTCTCGCGTCTTTGGTTACGATCTTTGTGAAATCTTTTTGTTGTGGCCGAGATCTTCTCTTTAAGACCGTTTGAAGATCTTCTTGTTGGCTAGCCGAGATCTTCTCTTTGAGAATATTCTCAAATATTCTTGTTATCCTTTGGTAGAGATCTTCGTTTTGGTTCGAATCTTGTATTAAAATAAGATTTGCATATCCACTGTTGAAGTTTCAACTAAGCTAAACATATTGTACATTATTCGTGGTTTATTAAATAAATATAATTTGATGTTTGAATACATATGATAATAATATGTAATATTAATTATTTTATTGTAAAAGTTTTATAAAAAAAAAAACAAAATACACAAGGTGAGAGTATTAAACTAGTTATATTATATAATTTGGTTTTGATTAAAAAATTATACAAAGGTGTTTTGTTAAAAAATATAATTTTAAGTTATTTTGAAAAAATGTAATGAAATGGGTACACAAATATGAATATAATATTGTTGATAACCAGTTAAGAAATGTCACGAGAAATGTCAAGTATTTTAGCCTTTAAAATTGCTAAGGTCATCAAATGTTAAATAAAATCGGTTAAAATAAATAAATGAAAATCATTTTTTAATAATGAACCGGTTAAAATAAACGGGTGAAAAGGCATAGGAGACAGGGTGGAGTTTAGTGACAAATGACAATGTGAGATGGTAATATTGGGCCGGGTTGATACCGAACGGACCATCTATGGGACGCCCACCCGAAGGATGAAAGCTTCCCATATATATATATAAGCGGAGACGATAGTGTAAGGTCGCAGAAAGACAAAAGGGGAAAACCCGATAAAAAGCACCCTCTTCCCCCAAATTCAATCGCCTCTCTCCCCAAAAACACATCTTCAAGCTGGTAATGCTCTCTCAAATTATCCTTACTCATGTTTCGCAATTGTTATTTTTTCTCTTCTCTCTCACACATACGTTGATCTCTCAATTTGATTCAATTTTGTTTTCACATCTCATGATTTTCTCCTGTTTCAAACAAACATAAACACATTTTTATGTTCGCTTTTTCAAGATTCATGGCAAACCTGTCTGTGCAATTAGCTAATTCATTTCCTGATATGGAAAAGCCTTCGATCCTCGCGCTTGATTTGCGCTCCGGCCAAGCCCTCGTATTAGGGTTTCTTTTTGTACGATTTTCAGATGGGGTTGTGTGTGGGCTGAGTTTTTATTTTCATATTAGGGTTTCTGAATTCTATCCACTTGTGATAGAAATATGTTTCTCACCGTTTAGGGATGTGAAAAATTTTCCATTTCACCCATTTCGAGCAATTTGCTGCTTGGATTACTCTAAATTAGGATTGAGCTTCTTGGTTCCTGCTCTTCCACACGTCAGTGATGTTGTGATGTTAAGTGAGATGTTAAGTGAGTAAATGGTGGTTTTTCATTCATTTTATTTTCTCCAATGGCGGATTCCTTATTCAGATTTTAGAAAAGGAAAGGGTATGTGGGTGAAGTGATGCGTAGTATGTTTCAAGTTAATGGTGGATTTCTCAGCCAAGCAGAAGTGCTTCATCAACTGTATGACCTAATGGAAGAGTCCTGTGGGTGAAGTGAGCGCCATCCTACACTATCCGTTCCAATAGAGCTCATGGTGACTACAACTCTGGTTAACATTGCTAATTGATGTTTATTACATTAAATTTTAATATGATATGCTTGGGATCCAAATTTCTTGGCGATCTTGTAATCATGTATCAAACACTTGAGAACTACATCATGGTTCCAGGCTGATCTTTGTCATACTATCCACACTGAAAGTCTGATTGCACATGTAGACACCCGGCCTTTTACCCTCGAAGAGCTATAATAGCCTTTCAAATCTCATATATGTCCTCATTATCATTTAACCCATTTGTGCAGTATCCAGGGAAGCCTCGTTTGTGCATATATTTTTATTCCCCTCAATCTTGCCTAGGTTTTCTCAAATTTCAATTTGCCCCCACAAAACAAATGTTGCCTTATCTCAAACCTGAATGGTTGTTGTACAAGCTTTCCATTATTTGGATTTGTTTACTTTGGACATTCAATGACAAGACTTGCTGCATGAAGCAGCCATGGCAGAGGTTGATGACCGCGTTGATCTTGAAGATGACAATTATATGGAAGACGAAGACGAGGTTGATCCCATTGAGGATGAAGATGGATCAGGTGATGAAAAGGGTGAAGAACAAGATGATGAGTCAAGAGAAAGTAGTGGAAAAGAACAATCATCGGAACCAGATCAAAGCCCCAATCCTAGCAAACATGTGGAGGTTGAAGAGAAGGATTCAGCCCCAATTGATGAAACTGAGAATGAGAAATTTGAAGAGCTTCTTTCCCTTCCTCCACATGGCTCTGAAGTGTTCATTGGTGGTCTCCCAAAGGATGCCTCAGAAGAGGACCTTAGAGATCTCTGTGAACCTATTGGTGAAATTTGTGAGGTGACGTCTTGGTACTCTTTATCTTTTTTTCCTATAATTAAATCATCTACCCTACCTTTTCACATGTCAGACTTCAAAATATTTTCCAGGTTAGGTTAATGAAAAATAAAGATACCGGTGAAAGCAGAGGTTATGCTTTTGTGGCCTTTCAAACAAAGGAAATTGCTCAAAAAGCTATAGAAGAGATGAAAAACAAAGAATTTAAGGTATTTCATTCAATCTTTTGTGTACATATTTCTGTTGTTCTAAATCCTTGTCCGTTTTTAATGGTGATTTTCATGACGCTTGCCTGTGGTTTGTTTTTCAATTGCAGGGAAAGTCTTTGCGGTGTTCACTCTCTGAATCGAAACACAGGTTATTTGTTGGTAATATACCAAAGGCTTGGTCTGAGGAGCAGTTTAGACAAATTATACACGATGTTGGTCCAGGGGCTGAGATTATAGACCTCAAACAGGTCTAATTCTTCATTGGATGAGAAACGTGATAGTGTTTTCTTGTCACACTAATTATTAATTATATCATCCTTAAGGGTCGCTGAAGTTTGTAAAACGTCCCTTTAAAAATCTTATAAATGATAAATTGGTATAATAGTGTGCCTAACAAACTATAGCTATACTGGTAGTAACTGTTGCAGATTATGTGTTTTAATCCGCTTTCTAACACTTGTTACAGGATGCTTTAAACCCTGGTCGTAATCGTGGTTTTGCTTTCATTGAATATTACAATAATGCTTGTGCTGATTACGCAAGGCAGAAAATGTCTAATGGAGCTTTTAAGCTTGAGGGCAATACTCCAACTGTCACCTGGGCTGATCCAAAGACTGCCCCTGAGAACTCTGCTGCTGCCTCTCAGGTAAACTATGAGGGAAGAGTCCTTCACCTGCCCATACTATAGCCTATTGTTTTGATAAATCCAGGATGCAGTAACAATATAGTTCCATTCATTTTGTTGCACTGGTTTTGTTTGTAACGTCGTAAAGCAATTTTTTGGAAATGGTTATATCTAAGGTGGATGTGCTATTTTGTGAATTAATCTGGTGAGGAATGGTGATATGACATCTGAAAGTTATTATGTTTGATGAATGTTGGATGGCTGAACATAATATGCATAACAAGTAAATGAATGTGTACTTTTTCCACGTGGATATATTAAGTTACTCTATCGTACGATTTTGTGGGACACGGTTTGCTTCATGTGACATTTCGTAGTGTTAATTTGTTATTAGTTTCTAGCAAGTTCTTTTGTGGCCTTAAAATTGTGGATGTAAACAGTCTCGTTGCTCCATGCAGGTCAAGGCTCTTTATGTAAAGAACATACCAGATAATACTACTCCTGAGCAGCTGAAGGAGCTTTTCCAGCGCCATGGCGAGGTTACGAAAGTTGTTCTCCCACCTTCTAAAGGCGGGCAAGGAAAAGGGAATTTTGGATTTATTCATTTTTCTGAAAGGTCTAGTGCTTTGAAGGCTGTCAAAGATTCAGAGAAGTATGAGATTGATGGTAATACCCTTTTAGACCTTTTCCATCAAGTAGGTTAGGTGTAAATACTACGCTGTCAGTGCTGTTGCTAATTGGAAGATCGGTTCATATTTGTACTGTTGGTTCCTTTCAACATATGGTTCTGGTGTAAATCATTTTGAGCGTAACCTTTGTTGTGTAGGTATTGTTGTAGGTAGATATCTAATCTTCTGATGTAAACTAGTTCAATTACTAGATTTTGTTACATGCTCGTTGAGTGTGGAACATCCTTGTGCGCGCTTCTGCCCCAGCTATTGTGCTTGGCGGTTGACATGAGTTGTCGAAAGCTTAGTTGCATAAATTTATCATGGGAATTTTTGTGATGTGTTTTTATTAAATAAACAATCATCTTGAATCACACCTATCCTAATTTTGATGCTACAGGTCAAATGTTGGAGGTCACTATGGCTAAACCTCAGGCTGATAAGAAGTCCGAATCAGCTGCTTTTAGTGGTGCTGCAAATTACCTTCCACCTGCTCCGTATGGCTTTGGTGGAAACCCGTATGGTGCAATGGGGGCTGGATATGGCGTTTCTGCAGGATACCAGCAGGTTGGTGTGAACATGGCTTCACTCCTGTTTTATATTGCCTAGTTATATGTTTTTGCTAATCTGAATTTGTTAATACAGCCTGTGATTTATGGGCGAGGCGCGATGCCACAGGGCATGCAAATGGTTCCGATGGTCCTACCAGATGGTCGAATAGGCTATGTTTTGTAAGTGGTTTGCTTTTTTGCAGCCTGAAAAGTTCCTAATTCGTGTGACTGGATCTTGAATTGACTTGCTTGGTTGTGCAGACAACAGCCTGGTATGCAAATGCCACCTGCTAGGCCCCGAAGAAATGACAGATCAAACGGATCGGGTGGAGCTCAAGGGAGGGGAGGAAGCAGTGATGATGGAGGCCGAAATCGAAGGTATCGACCCTATTAGATGTTGAAGGAGAAGGGACCCTGTTAGGTGAAGGAAATGGCAAGACACAGAAGGCTGTGAGTAGCTTCGGTCCGTTCTTATGGCTTGAGTGATTTTAGAAAAGAAAAAGAAAAAAGAAGTAAAAAGGGCTTCTGCGTCCAAATTTCCTCCACAAATTGTGGGCAAGTGCTGGAGGAGGCTGAACCGTATTTTATACTGGTGTTCTATTATAATTTGCAGGACCCTCCTATTGGTGCTTTGGGGTGCAGTAAGTTAAAGAGGCGGTTGTTTGGTATTAATTATATGTATCGTTCGTAGCTTAGGAAGATGCGTTCTGTGTTTAGAGAGATTATTTGGAGCCATGATCACTATTTTGGTTTGTTGAGTACCTTTTTAGTTGCATTTATCTCATTAAATATCATCTTTGGTTTTCGAACTCATTTGGAAGTGTTTTGCAATGAACAGGAGTGGGGAAATTGCCAAATTGGTGCTCACAACTAGGGCTGTCAATTTTTACAGACCTGTGAAACCGAAACCGACCTGTTCGAACTCAAATCTGACTTGATGTTAAACCGTGAAACCTATCCGACAAACCTGAACTCGAGTCCGACCTAGAACTAAAATTTTGAAAAAGAGTATATTTACCGATCTGTTTGAAAACTATTTATCTCAAAGTATCAAATAACCTGAAAATAACTTGAGTTCTATTAAACCTATTCAAATAACCTGAAAATAACTTGAGTTCTATTAAACCTATTCAAATAACCTGAAAATAACTTGAGTTCTATTAAACCTGAATAGGATACCCAATCCGATTATTTTCCAAATTGGTGCTCACAACCAGGGTTGTTTTAGTTCTCCTGGAGAAATATCTTCTTTTATCTCCATGATGATGTTTTGCACTTTCTTAATGGTGGTTGCGAAGTTCAAAGTGCATTAGCACCAATATTTTTTGTTTGTTTAAGTTTTCTTTTGACGGGATCTCATCTAGTGTTAATTTGAGTAAATTTCATTAGAAGTTTTTGACTTTGGGCATTATGTTAATATTTCAAGTCCATGTTTTGTCTTGGGATACCCCAATTTTTCGGAACTGGATCATTTCCAACGCATACTTGGTAGAGAACCATCATTTCTCATCAGCAGCCCAATATATCCTTTCTTGTATTGCGTTTCTTGGCAGGTTATAGTTCTTAATTTTTCCAATAATGTTGTCTGGTAAAGTTGCATGTAATCCGTTCAAAAAAATATTGTTCCATTTCTTATCTGTGATGTAGCTAGCAACCAATGTTGAATCGTCTATCAAGGTTTTATTGATTGTTATGTCCTGTAGTGGCTGATTTGTAATCCATCGGTCTTTTCAAAATCTTATTGTTTTACCATCACCCACATGTCATCTAATACCGCTATCGAATTCTTCTTTTAGTCTAATTAATATTTTCCATTGCCACGATGTAGCTTTACCGCATGTTTAGTTCCAGAGGCAAGATTCTTGTAAGTACTTTTCTTTAATGACTTTAACCTATATAATTTCAGGTTCCGCCATTATTTTCCATAATAATTTCATTTGAAGAGCATTATTCATATCTCCTGCTTTACTAATTCCGGTTCCTCCTAGTGATCTAGTTTTGCCTATCTTATCCAACTAGTTAGTGGGTGGAAGTTCGGTCCTTTATTCCAAAAAAAATTCTGTTAATCTTGTCCAATTCTTTATTAATACTTGCATTTGATAACTTGGTTTTGAGTTGAGGTTTGCTCTTATTAAGGTCGTTCTTCCCTCTTAAGATAGAGACGAGACTTTCCATTTTGTAAGTTGTTGTTCTGATTTTTTAATAACAAAGTTAAATGTGTTGCTGTCATTGAATTGGCGAGAGACTAGGGGATAATTGAAGAAGCTAGGGTGTAATTCTTTTTTTTTTTTTATTAAAATAGAATTAAAAAAGAATATTATGGGACCCACTAACAGATTACTTGACATAAAATGGGCTTGGTGGTTAATTGTTAACAAAGTATAATGTAAGGTGATTAATTGAAAGTTTTTTTTATAAGAGGTGGTTACGTGAAAAAGGAATAAATAAGAGGTAGTTTTATGTAGTTTACTCTATTTATATTCCGTTAACAACTAAACACCTTATTTATATTTCATCTAGATTAATAGACTATCTAGCTCCATCCAAATTTATTGGGTCCACCAAAAAGTAATTAATTACTTTCGGATACAAATTAGTAAACGGAGTCCTATAAATTCCTTTCGAATCTTTGAATTACACTAACATATCCTTATTTTTTGTTAATTAATTTGATTATGATCAATAATCCATCATATCATTAATTTAGCTTTATATTAATTAACTATTAATTTCTTAAACTAGTGTGAAACACAATATAAACTATTTGACACTTTATTTGAATGTAACACTTTATTCGAATGTAACTATTTATCATTTTTTTACTGAATCGGATAATAACCTGTAGATATTTGGTTGATCCGTTTGACCCAGGTTCAAAAATATGGTATGTCAAAACGATTTTATTCGGATCGGATAATTATCCGCGAATATTTTAGTGATTTGTTTGATCTGAATGATTTTAGCCTGATCTGTTTGATTAAAATGACTTTAACCGAATCTGGATATCCGTTTGATCCATTTAATATATATATTTTTCTATTTTATTTGTTATATAATGTAAAATAAAATATATCATAGTCAGTTAGTTACATAAGTTAATCTAAATGAAAGTGAAAAATGTATAATTAATACAAGTTTTTTAAAGAAATTTATTTTTAAGACTTTAACATATATCTTATCTCTAACACGGCAAAAAAGTTAATGCTTAATTAAAATTTAAAATTATTATAAAAGTAATGGTATTATTTAATTATTATTTTTTTTATAAATTATACATTTATTTTGGAAAATTTATTTCATTTTATGAGTTGAAAAAATGAAGGTACGAAGTCTCTTAACTATAGCTAAAAATAAACAAAGAAATGTAACGAAACAAATATTAAAAAAATGACTTTGTAAAAACAAAATTTAAAAAAAAAAAAAACTATCGGATAACTCTTGATATACTATAACCATGAATATCATTTTCACCATAACAAATCGGGTATTATTCAAGTAAGGCCCATTATTGCGGTACGGCCGTGCG
>BSUD01000004.1:53726296-53749135 GCA_033239045.1 Fagopyrum esculentum
TAAATAAAAAAATGAAAAATCATATAAAATTATCTAAAACGCATACTTCAAATTATATATGATAAAGTATAATGATTTAAAACACATCATATTGGATCAAGTTTATTTGCATTGTATTAGTAATTATATATATGATAAAGTATAATGATTTAAACTTTTTTTAAAACAAATCTAAATTGGATAAGTACGGTCAACTTTAAAATAGGAAAAAAAAATCTAAATAGGATAAGCACGATCAATTTTAATTTTGATGATTAAATTTTTTAAAAAATCAAAATAAGTTTAATTTATTATATCTCGAAATAAGAAACAAAAAAAATATCCTAAAAACGTGGTTCAACAATAAAATGACTTATGTAAAAAGGATTTGTGAAATTGCAAAATAAATTTGATTTAGTATAATTAAATAAGTTCTAAAACCTGTTTCAACAATAAAATAATTTCTGCTAAAACAAATCTAAATAGAAATGAAAATTTAATTTAGTATATAAGACGATTTTTTTTGGTCATTGAAGATAATTAGTGAATCACATATTTTTTCAAAATTATTTTCTTAAAAATAAAAAGGATGTGTGGATTTGAAAGAGCCTAGATCCGTCAAAAAATTTGAGAAAATTTAGCTATTAGGGCAGTTTTGGTTTATTAGATTATAACTAGGCCCCTAGATAATTTTCACTACAAAAAAAAGATAAATAAAAATAAGAGGCTTAATTATAGGAGGAGGTTTGGGCAGTTAGTATAATTTATTTAAATAAATGTTTCCTTCAATTGAAAAGCCGGTTATTGAAAAATGAAAACCGTCAATTAGAAAGAGATTGCAGAATCTTTTTCCATCATATCATCAAGAAGTTGGTCCCGAGAAATAAGAAGGTACGTTTTTCATCTCTTCTCTATTCCGTCAACTTCAAATCTCTGTAATCGCCATTGTCGTCTCTCCCAAACATCAAACTATTTTCGTCCGCCATTTTCAATACTGGAAACATAACTCTTACCTTCCATTCATCGTCTTGATAGTATCAGAAGAATACAGGTAAGGTATCTTTGCTCTTTGTTATCGCTTTTCTCCTCTATTCATCTTTTTCTAGGTTCGGGTTTATTGGAGTATCGTATTGAAGAAGACGATGAAAGAAATAGGCAAAGATTTGATTTTTAACTAACCGATTTCATACTTACAGTGAGAAAGACCTAATTTTTACCAATCAACTGTAAATCATAGAAACGAAGAATGTTCTTTAAGTTTTTTTTTTTCGATTTTGAATTTGGATTCGAGTAATTGCTATTGTGTTTGAAGAGTTAAATAGTTCGAAAGCATTTATTGTTCATAACTAATGTAATAAAATGTTGCATGTGTGAAATATGTAACTGAGAACACAATCAGTACAAATTTGTGTGTATGGTATATGCATAATCATTGAATTTGATAATATTAGACAATCATGGAACATAAATTGTGTTAAGTATGTACACAAGTAGTATGGTTAATGTATAACATATAATGTACCAAGAGCCTGTGTACATTGATGTTGTTTTCAATGGATTATATATAATTCGAACATAAATTGTGTTAAGTTTGTGTATTTAGTTGTTATTTATTTGTGAATTATGTATCTTGTATAGCATATGTATTTTTTATGTAAAGCATATAATGTACATAGCATCTGTGTACATTATTTTTGATTGTATGTAGTAGTTATGCTGGGTACACAATTTTTTTTAAGTGTGTGTATTTATATGTTTTAAGTGTGTGTATTATTTATGTTGGGTACACAATTTGTTTTAAGTGTGTATATTTATTTGTTTATAAATATGTGAATTGAGTATATTATGTTATCAATTACACATATTATTGCACTATGCCACTATGTGTACCCCAAGATGTGATAAATGTATGTATGTCATTGTTGTTGTATATGGTAATGGTAAATCTTATGTATTAGGAAACATATATTGTTATACCATTGTTGTAGTATATGGTAATGATGAATCTTATGTATTACGAAATAAAAAATGTTAGACCATTATATGTACTGATTATAGTCACATAGTGTACTTACCAATGTGACATCATATACACACAGGTTGTCATAGTTGACTTATTATATACATATGTACGACATATTAAGTACACAAATTATTGTAAGTTAACAACAAAACTAATTTTATTAGTTTATTGACAATAGAAATTTAATGGCAAGAAAAAAGAGAACGGGAATTAAGCCTCACATGAGAAAACATCTTCAAAACAGTGGAGTTGGTACTTCATCTCAGGTATTTTTGTATACTAATGTTTTAGATATTGTTATATGATGTAATGCATAGACGTATACAACTAACATAAAAGTGAACTAACAAAATAGTCGAAGTATAGGCTATGTGCTTCACAAAAACTTTAATTGAAAGGGATATGTTCTGCATATGTGGAAACTGGATTAACACCTATGCATCATTGGTAACATTGTGTATATATATTGGCATATCATTGTTGTGTATGAAAATAATAATTTTATGCATTTGATTGGATTTTTTACACAGAATATGGGTGATACATGCACCCATCTTGTAGATGATTGGTACAGTGGTAATACTCCTCAACTAAAGGTATGTGTAAGATGAAAAATATGTTGTTATATCCATTTATTAGTTGTTTAATGATTGTAACAATTAGAAAAACAATGTTATTCACAGTTTTCATACCGCTGGGTAGAGATGGAACACTTCCCAAAGACTCGTATCAACTGCTTTAGTCGATTGCAATTGATTCCAGCAATTATTGATGATTTATCAGAAGAGGAAAAAAAAGTAAAGGGTGGGATACTTGGACCATTAATTAAGATGAGCACCAAGCTGAAGATGTTAAATCAGCTTATTCACTTCATGCTAATGAGGGAGGTCAAAACCGAGAGAAGAAATTCTATGTGGTTTGGAATCAACGATGTGCTGTTGAGGTTTGGTTTTATTGAGTTTGCTGACATCACAACACTGTCATGTTCGGATGAATTCTACAATGCTAACGAGAATTGTGTTGATGTCGACATGAAAGCTGTTGTCGGCGTTGATGATTGCCCTCTTCAAAAACTGGATGAACATTTTTTAAGGAGTCAAAAAATTCACCTTACAAGTTTAAAATGACTCTCATCATATTTATTGAAGGAGTTTTAGTTTCAAAAGACAAGAAACAAATGTTTTCCAATAGACTCTAAATCTTGTTAATGACTTGAATGTTTTCAAACATTACCCTTGGGGACGTCTTGCGTTCACACAGACCAAGAAATATCTCCAATCATGTGAAGCAGGGAAAGAAAGGTCAAGTGGTGGCTACAACATTGGTGGATTTCCACTGGCCCTTCAGGTGTGTATCCAAGTATTATAAATTACCAATGTCTTTAACATAGTGCCTATATCATGTAATAATAATTTATATGTTATGTACATATAGTACATATGTGCTATGTATTACCTTATCTTTGATGTAATCAAAATAAAATGTACATATAACAACTGACAATAGCTTTTTATTTTAAAGATATTTGTGTTCGCATCAATTCCAAAGATTGCGAAGGTATTTGCAACCTTTCTAGATGAAGATGCAAGACCGTTGTGCTTGAGATGGGTGTCTAAGTCTGGAAAGGCGGCAAACTATTCCCCGGATATGCAGAAATCAAGGGTATTGTTAGTACCCTTAAGAAAGTGATATACACCATATGGTTGAAGAGATGGACGACGACGACCATAACTGGTGGGATAATGAGGCGGAAGATTTGAGGATTGATTACATGTTTGATGTTGAGTTCACTAAACATGATGTCATAACTACAAGGCCAAGTTCATTCCAAAAGATGGAGAAACCCCCTACGTAAGCGATCATTTAATATGTACACAACCACACACAACTCAGGAAAAACAATAATCTGCTATTATCACTGTTGTATGTAGTCATGAAGATACCAAGTTAAATAGCAGAAGTGTGGAAGATGTTGCTAATGACGACGATGACTTCGTTGCACGTAGCAATTGCGTTTATGAATATTTTACATAACTAGTCTATATAATACAAAATATGTGTCATTTATATATGTGTACAGAAAGAGAAACTGAAGAAACCAAGAAAGGGAAAAGGAAAGTGGATAATAGCAGTCCAACTGCAATCCCTTCAACGTATTACGCAGATGTACACATCTTATATGTACACATGAATAAATATACATAAATTCAACAATTTTTGGTATTAATATTATAAACTTATATAGATCGTCAAAGAGACTTAACAAGGCAACATACCATGAACCAAGTACAGAGATGCTTGAAAAATCTGAAGAAGCCAAGGTTGAAATAAAAGAAAAAATGTTGATGAAGGAGGAAAAGCAACACATACCCAAAAGGTTGACACCTCAAAATAAGTTCTAGTAAATATATTACTTTACACATACAGTAATATACACATCTTTTATGTACACACATTTATATACTTAAGTTGAACCACATGAATTTTAACATTCTAAACGTATGTAGATCGTCAAAAAGACTTAACAAGACAAAATACCATGAACCAAGTACATAAATGCCTGCAAAATCTGAAGGAGTGAAGGTTGACATAAAGGAAAAAAATGTTGACGAAGGAGGAAAATCAACACATACTGAAAAGGATTACATCTCAAAGTAAATTCCAGTAAATATATCACTTTCCACATACATTAGTATACACACATTTTATGTACACATTGTTATGCACTTAATTTGAATCACATTAATTATAACATTCCATATTTATGTAGATCGTCAAAGAGATTTGATAAGATAAAACTTCATGAACCAAGTTCAGACATATGTGGGGAATCTGAAGGAGTGAAGGTAGAGAGAAAAGGAAAAACAGTTGATGAAGGAGGAAAATCAACTCATACCAAATTTTTAACACCACAAAGTAAGTTGTATTAAATGTATTAATGTACACATATATTGGTATACACAATTTTATTTTATCTGCACATAACTATACTTTATGTACATAACATATTGAACACAGACCCACTGGATTGGGTTGAGAAAAATAATGCAGAAGTTGGATTCAATATAGCGAGAGCAGAAAGAATTAGCTGACAAGGTAGAAAATCATGGATTGTTATGTGCTATATGTGATGCCTTTGTACGATGTTGAAAACCCGGAGTTCAACAAAGCAATGTATGACGTTATATCAGGTGACAATCCATAGATGTTCCGGAAGCCTTTGTACGATGTTGATGTCATTTATTCCCCTTACAACATTATGGACTCACACTGAATTGCATTGGAAATCGATGTACGTCGATGATGTATTTATGTATATGATCCCATGATCATGTACGTAAAAGATGATAAATTGCAGAGTCTACTGGAACCAATGGCTGTCATGTTTTCACATGTTCTTAGAGCACATGGTAAACACTCACACCTTGAAGACAAACTGGAGACTGCATTTAAGGTGGTTCGGAAGACAGGACTAAACATTAATGCCGTTAGGTATGTCAATTAATTTGAAAATAAGTACATACGGCCTTATGTTGCATACTTATACTTATATTTAGTATTTATGTGCAGGGGTAGTTGTGGCATTTTCAGTGTTAAGTACATACAGTACTTAGCATCCGGCCGTACTGACTTTAGTGCTATATGTGATGACTTTGTTCAAGCATGTAGGAAGAAGCTGGCTAATCTTGTGTTCACAAGGGACTGGACTGGGTGGTTCGATGAGATGTGATCAACATTTAGTGAATCAATGGATTATGTAATAGATACCTTTGGACATAATTTATGCTTTTGGTTTGTGTACTGAATGTAGGTTTCCATTTGAATTGAAGTTGCATATGTATTGACATTTAGATTATAAACTAACTATTACTACAACATCTATACTCAATGTCTATTACTTATTTGTTTACTCACAGTCACGACGTTTATACATAAGCAACATACTAGTTAAATTATGTAGCATAATATACATACGTATTTGGTACATTAATATGATAGTACATATGGACGAATATATATGATTATGTACACATACGGAACGTGAATACTTATACTTATATTTTATATTTATGTACACAAATGTAAGTTGAATATGTATGTGTACATACTTATAGACGACTACATATAATTATGTGCTATATGTGATGTTTTTGTTCAAGCATACAAGTCAAATTATAATGCATTTTTAGATACATTGTACTTATAATTACATTATTAACAAACTATTAGTACTATAGCTATATGTATACACACATTCACAACATATTTACATAAGCATTTTACACATACTTATGTACACATATTTAAATTTGAAGACCATAAAAACTGTAGTACACATGTATGTGTTTACACACATGTATGACATATTTATATAAGCTTGGTACAATTGAATATATGTACCATTATATAAACAAACATATATACCGTAAGGATATTAGCATATGTTGAACTAATAAGTGATGATATTACCATATGTATGTATGATGTATAAAATAAATAACTTTATACATATTATAATTAGAGACAAATGTATGTATAATATATAAATTTTCACAACCAATGAGTAAATATTAAGAGGTCCAAATACATTGAAAACGGATAAGTACATGAATTGCATACATATACTACTTTGGCTGATTTTAACAAGTCTTCCTATTGTGTCCACTAAAGCCACAACAACTGCATTTCCTCCGATGTTTTTGTTCCCATGACGCCCGTATTCTACATTTTGACAACCTTCCACATCTCTTACGCTTCAAGGGTGGCTCACATATAATATCTTACACACATTTGGGTATGTCCCATTCCGATTTGTTTGGTATGGGGTAAATAATCTCTCAATATGCAGCACGTCAACTTTATGTGGAATAATACCTACTAACAAGAAAAGATGGACTCATACCTACATGCTTTGCTGTAGCCACATCGTGTATGCACGATATCTCTTCAACATCAAATTATTTACACGCACAAGTCATCATTCACAAGCTAACGATCACATTCTCATCACCCTTTTTCACTTCAAAATCCAACTTGTCTGCATCTAGGACATACACAAAATAACATCCAGCCTCATCAAACCTCTTTTGTATAACATCTTCAATCTTTGGTGTCGATACATCTAAACAAGTTTGAGACTTCTGGCGGCGTTCAACAAACCTCCTAGACATGAATTGTCTTATCTCATCTAGCATTGATAAAACTGGATATTCCCTTCCTTCTTTCATTACTGCATTACACACTCAGCGTTGTTGCTCGTCATTATGTTGTACCTCTTCACAGGACAAAGCGACGTGCCCAAATTGATATCCCATCTCAATAAGCATTTCTCCAACCTTTGGCTTCTCTTGTATTTGTACAAATGTTGCACTATGACAAGGTTAATGGACATTGGAACAACATAAGATTACTAACTTATGTAAAGCTATATAATTTACCGATGATATTTGATTGAGTATCTCCATGCACTCAGTTTCCCTACATTTCTTAACACCTTCAATAAACATCTAGAGGAATCTGTTTGTTCTTGTTTTCTTCCTGAGATTGCCCTTCAAATGCCAACTGCATTATCTATGGAATGCCAACTCATAGTTACTTGCTATGTGGTGCAAACTTTTCATATCAATGACAATTTAATTTACAGAAGGTAGTTTCTTCGAGTTAGCAAACCTACACAAACACGTAATAACATGTCATTACATATATTCATAATTTTGTACATAAATATACATGTATGGATGTGACATTTGAATCCGTACATTGATTTCATTTTCTCAGCTATGACATGATATAAAGCGCCCCTGTTACCAGCCCTCCTTATGTGATAGGAGCAAGTGTGCGTTGACACAAACCTTGTCGTCGTGAAGTAATTCGATTCACCAAGTCTAGTAAAACGAACCCTCCAATTACATGCATCATCAATACACCGGACTGTTACTGCCTTCATCTTCGACTTAACAATCTTATATTGTGAACATTCTGATATTGAATGCAAGCACACTGCGTTCTTCAACTCAACCTTTGTACGATATGTTTTACCAACAACAAGTTGAAAATCATGTACATAAGATACACAAGTATCTGAAAGAGGAACTATTGCAAGGCTATCATCAATTATGTCATCTTCATGCAAGATTTCAAGAACATTTGATGCGGATGTACATATTTCAAGATGTGAGCTACCAATGTCTTAACAATATGTATTATGTTCCAAACCAGCATTCACTTGAAGCATAGACATTCTGTTACCTTTTTCAACATTATGTTCGTCCAGCATAACCCCCCCGTCAGGTTTTTCTAGTCCGACTATCGTGACGCATAACGGAACACTTCACATAAACTGTTGCATCCCATTTATTTGAACAAATGTGTCTAGATCTCTCCGTGTGTTAACATCAAATGGTTTCAACGAAGCATTGAACAATTCCTGTATGCCGGTTTGATATCACACTCTGACACACATATTTCAAATTGTAATGCAATCTTATGTACCAGGTCCTCGTAGGTGCAATACTCGTCAACAACTACTGGTTTGCTCAAGACTTCTCCATTATACTTCCAAATATCATTTTCAA
This sequence comes from Fagopyrum esculentum, assembly GCA_033239045.1. Lineage (NCBI taxonomy): Eukaryota > Viridiplantae > Streptophyta > Magnoliopsida > Caryophyllales > Polygonaceae > Fagopyrum > Fagopyrum esculentum. The sequence goes on from BSUD01000004.1 coordinate 53,734,874, forward strand.
CTTCCCATTTCCCTCCGTAATAAACGGTGACGAACACATAAGACATTCCTATGACATAATGTACATAAAAATTAGATACACATGACATAGGCGTAACAAATATGTATAAATCAGTATGTGCACATTTACACAACACTCGTACATACAAAATATGTACTAAATATACACAACGACGGTGTACATTAATATACTCAATATGTACACATTAAGTCATACACAATATGTAACAAATATATATACATCATACACATGGTACAAAACACATATGTACATTACTGTACCAAAAAATGTACACATTAATACAACAGGCATGCATAATTTTATGTACATTATGTACATAACAACACGCAATGAAGATACACATTAATGTACACAACACATTCTCACAAACAAACACACATAATATGTAATTCAGTTATACATATTATTTAGAGGTTTCAAACACATACATATATTAATGTATCAACGAATGTGTACACAAGTTACGCTCTTCAGCATGATACCGTCAATTACAACCAATCGTCATTAATCCAGAATATGGCTTACCATTTCGATTCAAGATTACAATTATCTAGTTACACATTTAAAACACTACAATTACTTCATTCATCATATATGTACACTAATATTTTATGATCTAACGCTTAATTATAGAAGAATGATTCGACCGCCATTGAAGCATAAAAAAAGCTTCAAAAATCCAGAAAATATACTTACACACATAAGACTTACCGAATTACGATAGATGATTATGCTAAAACCAAAAAACCGATGCAGTATAAGTTTCCAATCGCCCAAACGTGCACCCAAAAAAGTCTGAAACCTTCGTCCTTTGATATCGTTGAAAATGGAGAACCGTATCTCGTCCAAAACAGAACCTAATTATGGATGATCATGGCTGCTAATGTTTCTCAAATAGTTATTTTCTTCAATTACCATAATTAATTTTGGAAATAAATATTGTTTAATTGGAGAGAGAAAGATCATGGGATCTTTATTTTTTTTATTATTAAATCTTTTATTTTAATACTCTAGGGGCCTAGTTTGTTAATTAAAACACAAAACTACCTACTTTGTACACAATGATGCAAAAAGTGTCTACTTAACCATTTTACCCAAAAGATTTCTTGTGTAGTAGTTTGTTTTTTCAAAACAATGAACAACTTGTTTTTTTTTCAAATTTAGATGACATATTAGATAACATCATAAAAACTTTTTTGTTGCGATAGCAGCTTGTTTTTTTTTTCAAAATCCATGAACAACTATTTTTTCAAAATCATTTTCTTTCATTTTTTATTGGTTAACAATAAAATGGTTTTTACAAGTTAATACTCGGAGAAAAACTAATGGATTGAAGAAAAACTAATGGATCGAAATAAGTAGTGAATTAGAGAGAATGACGAACACACTGATATGAAAATGGTAAGAAAATAGTTAATCAAAAGGAAAGAGTAATTACATATCTTGATAAATAAGATGCTCTTAACTATGAATTAGGTAAGACGAAGCGGGCGTAGGTATAAGTTAGAAGTAAGTCGAAACAAAATTCATAAAAACCGCTAAAACCCTTTCGCGTTAGCTTGGAGTAATACCTAAACGTGGTTCAAGAGTAGTAGATTGACAAGCATTTTTTTTAAAATTGAGTTGATATAATATCGTATATATATAGCAATTCATAGTACCGAATTAATTTTTTAATCAAAAAAAGAAATTAAAAAAAGTTGTTAAGGTTGATATATATTATTAACCATTTGTTTAAAAAAAATCTGATTTTTTTAAAGTTATAAGATCAAATTCAATCTCAATCATCCAATTATACATTCTAGCTTTTTTTTTAAAAAAAATTCGATTTTGTTATGATTGTAAAAAACAAACTAATTGGATGTTTGAGATTGAATTCAGTTGGGATTATTATACTTGTTATAAATAAATTTAATTTGGTTTAATGTTTTAATCGAAAAAGAAATAAAAAAATAAAGTTGATAAGATTGATATATATTCTTTACCGTTTGTTTAAAAAAAATCTTCTTTTTTTAATTTGATAAGATCGAATTCAATCTCAATCATCCAATTATATATTTTGGCCTTTAAAAAATAAAAAAATCTCGATTTGTTATGATTGTAAAATAAACTAATTGGATAATTTCCTTAGAATTCAGTTGGGATTCTAATAGTTGTTATAAATAATTTTAATTTGGTAATTTAAAAAAAAGATTTTTGTAACTTTAATTAAGAAATCTCGATTTTGAAATTCTTGTATCAGGAAGCGTCACGTCATCAAAAGAGAACTCGACTTTAGTATATTTATATTGATGATTATTTATATATTGATTATAATTATAAGTGAGATTATTATATAACTTAGCTACTTATAAGCTATTAATACAAAAAACCATTATTTTAAAATGTAAGTTAGAAAAATTTTAATTGCGATTTTTTATTAAATTTTTATTTGTAAACGTTAATATTAATCCCAAATTTAGATTTATATAATTTATAAATTTTTTAAGCTATAAATATACATTGTAATATAAACTTTCATAATACATCATCTATAACTTGTTTATAAAAAAATTAATGGTTAGCTTTTTCTTCCGCTTTTAAATAAATTAGCGTAGGCCATCTCCGTCATTATACAAAAAAATATCAATAAAAAAGTTAAAGGTTATTGAAGTTTTTAAATTCTAAATAAAAATTTAAACTAATATTTTTACTAACTTAAAAAAAATAAATATATTGATATTTTTAATAAGAGTTTGTACGTTAGATAAACTTGAAAGTGTTGATGATTTTATTATTACTATTGATTAAGTAGTTGGGTTATACACTTAATTTTACTTATTACTAATATATAAATTAATTAGTTACATAAAGTTATAGTTTAGATGAGAATAATTTATAGTTTAAATAATAAATATATTGAGTAAGTAGTTGGATTATACACTTAATCAATCTAGGAAGAACTATTAAAAGGGAATAAATGAGAGTGTAATATTAAGTAAGTTTAATATTGGTAAAATAGATCTCTATCCTTAATCTTATCTAAAGGTGTTAGTCAATTCATTAGGAAAATATAAGGAAGCTTACAAAGGAGAGGATCCGGATTCGGTTGGGAATGGGAAGCATAGCCACGTGGTTGAACGACGTGTCTCTGATCCGTGATCCGTCCATACGTTGGTAAAGGCCGTAACCTCCGGAGAGGCATTACTGTATCATTTTTAGGAAGATGATAAATATAAATAGACGGTTAAAAACGGGCATACCATTTTTTTTGTCAAAAGAAAACCACATATGATACATTTGTAATACCCCAAAATTTTTATTCCGCATAATACCGGGTTAAACCGATTTCCCACCCGCTAACCTTTCTTCATTTTAAATAATATAAAACAACACTAAATACTATCATTTTATGTGACCATAATTCACATAAAGTGATAAATATTGTACTTAACTTATACAAAATGATAGATTTGTAAACTGAATAATAAATTCCGTATGCTGAAAACCGAAGAATTTCCGTACAATTTAACGACGCTTACTTTCAGCCATCTTTTAAATTTAGATGAGCAGGCCCACCGGTTTAAGCCCAGTATATACAAATTTTCAACCCAGCCCATAATCTACCTTAACCCTAATTAATTAACCTAACCCTTGTTTGCCCTAATCTGAATAATCGCTAAACCTTTCATCTCTCTACCGACAACTGCTACCGCTTCCTTTCCTCGCTTCTGCTCACCGCCTTACCTTCACCGGGGATCCAGGAACGCAACCGGTTCGGCAACCGCAGACACCACCTGGTGAGGCCCCGTCCGACGCCGAGTCTAACCCCCTGCAACCCACATCTTCAACGTGCTGCATCGACGGGTGAGGGCCGCTTCACTCTCTTCTTCCCTGAGGCAAACAACCGCCTCTCACGATCTCCCTGTCGCACAACCAGATGAACGGTTAGTCGCCGGTCCACCACCGAGAGCCGGACGCCGCCGTGGAAGTTGCAACCGAGAGGGACGGAATCTGCTGCAGACGGCGCCTCTGGTAAGCTCCGACCCGACGGCCCTTTTTCTATTTCGTCCCTAACCTTCTGCACGTGTCTAACCTATTGTTGAACGGGATTGTCGACTCTCCGGTTGGCTGGCGCGACGCAGGCTTGACAGGACTCTCCTTGGGGCTGCTTCGATCGACTCCAGCCTCGGTTTACCCTCTACAAAGGCGCAACGGAGGTGCTGACTGGTGAGTTGTGTTCTTTCTCAGTGCAGTGCATCTGGATCCGTTTATATAGACATAAGAATAAGATATATAAGTACGTGTGTGTGTATATATATATATATATATATATATATATATATATATATATATATATATATATATATGTGGCAATACAGTTTATATGTATATATTTTATATAGATATATGATGGAGAGTATATATATATATATATATTAAAATAAGTGTAGTATATATATACATAAGTATAAATATAGATGGGAAGGGCTACATTTATGGATAATTGTAGCAGTGCAATGTACGTAAATATATGTATATAGAAGTAGGATTTGAAAGAGATAAGTATACAAACATAAACGTATTAACAGTGTACATATATACGTATTCATAGTTTTACGAGTTGGAAGAGATGAGTATATATATATATATATATATATATATATATATATATATATATATATATATATATATATATATATATATATATATATATATATATATATATATATGGAGCGGTACAGAGTACACATATATGTATAGATATGTATGAGAGTAAAGTGGTAACCGGGGAGGGAGTTGCGTTGTTCTCTTTGACGAGTTGACTCGAGTTTTGACCTTATAACCTATAAGTAGCTATCCGAGAGACACAATTTATGGAAGACAAGTTATAAAAGAAATTAGTAGAATTCAAGAATAAACTTTGAGAATTTTCGGCACTAAGGGTAAAATGGTCTTTTACCGTAAGAGAGCTTTTTCCGTAATTCCTTCGCATGAGGTTGGACATCTGGATGTGGTTTTGATCCACATGCCTTATTTGACAGGCGTTTGAGTTACCACGGGTTCGGCCGAGTTGAGATTTGAGAAAACAATTTTTGATCAAGGTAAGTCTTTGCGACTTACTTAGCTGGTTTCTGGATATTAGTTGGGTGATAATGGTTGTGTGTGTGCAATGTGTGTTATTATAAAAATAACAACTTGACAGGACGACCGTGGTTATTATGAGTTAAGGCCCAAGTGTATGTATAACGGGCCGTGACATCACTGCCCAACTCTGCCAGGAGACTGGGAGGTTCTCTATACCCAGACCATACAGGTACACGGTGAGATGCATCGGATCCACTCCTGATGGGTACACGGGGGCGGAGGCGAGGTTTGGGAATCCCTCGTGTCACAAAATAAGATCATTAGAGTGAATGACTTAAATGAAGATAATAAATGAATTGTTTGAAAGCATGATGAGTGTTTATTATTTTATGTGTGTGTGCTATTATTATTCTCCTAATGTTTAGATAACTAGCTAATGGTTGTTTTGTTGTATTTTTAGATTTACCGCAGGTTAGAACAGCAGCTGAGTGATCCGGAAGTAGTGGTCAGCCGGGTCTCCGTACTCTTTAGAGTGGGGGTTTGAGTTGTTGCTTTGTTGTCTTTCCCTTTTGTTAAGACAGTTAGTCTTTTCCGTTGTTTAAGTACGATAGGCTATTAGACTTTGTTGCATTCATCCTTTTTCAAATACATTTTTATAAATTTCGGGTTTTCTTATTTGTGTCTTGTTGCAAGATCCTAGTAATATTGTTGTCAAACTAAGGTCGGGACCCATTGTGAGGTCCTAACCAGTAATGCCCCGAGTTCTGAGAATTCGGGGTGTTACAACATGGTATGAGAGCTCTAGGTTGGTAACAATGGCACTTGAAATCTTCTGAAAGACCGAATAAGTACTTGAGCAGAACCCGAAAAGGGATCTGAGTTTTAAAAAGGACTTTTGATTTTCAAATGCATGCATAGTCTGGTTGGGGATAGAAAAGTACGGCTGACCACCACTACTACCGCGGATCTCAGTATGCTTAGTTTAGACTTATAATATCGTACAATTATGTATGTTATATAAATATCTATATATATGTAGCACGTTGTTACCCTAGAGGATATGAAATATCCTTTAGTTGAGTTATCATGATGCGATCATCGCCTCATGATAAAACGTTTGGAGATCTTAAAGGGTATCTGTAAGAAGATAGTGGACTCATACCCCAGATTGGAACATTACATTATGGCGGACGCCCTGGTGGTTTCTACAATTGTCCGAAGAACGAGTGGTTAAGGAGCTGAGGATTACTAGAGGATGTTAACAACAAGAACAATCGGGCAAGAAAAGAATATCAAGCAATTCAAATAGAAATAATAGGAAACCGTACAAGGATTTTAGCGGTATGACGACGAGAGGTGAAACTCAAGATGCATGTAAGGATTAATAAGAGCGCGGATTGAAGGGACAACATCAAAACACCATTCAAACGAAGTATAGTACAACTACACTTGGCGGGTTAAAGGACACTACCACCAAGGTGGATGCCACCATAGACAAGTATGAGCATGAGAGTAGAAAATAGAGTGTTGACCAAGATGTAAAAGATTAAAGGAGTACCAAGACAGAGATTTACGATCGAGTTTAAAAGACAAAAAATTAATAAATTTCATAACCATGGAGATGGGTTGTGTAATACCCGGAAAATTTATTTTCCGTTTAAAACCGATCAAACCGGATTTCGATCCGCTAACCTCTCCTCATTCTAGAGAACGTTTTACCTTATAAAATTTTTATCAAAGTTCTATCATTTAATGTAACTTAATTCACATAAAATAATAAATATGTAAATTGAGTAACAATTCCGTATGATTGAAAGACGAAGAGTAGTCCCGTACAATTTAACCACTCATTTAATAGCTATCTAGATGAGCTGGCCCATCGGTTTAAGCCCAGTATTTCAGCCCAGCCCAAAACTTACCTTACCCTAATTGCTGAAGAATTAACCTAATTCATTAACTTAAACTAATCTAATAACCTCACCTAATCAAAAACCGTACCAACCTTTACGACTCTTGCCGCACGACTGAGACAAACCAGAAGACGCCGCACAGCCGAGACGAATCGGAACCAGCACCGGCGCTCTCCACCGCGACTGCAAGCCGGCAGTGGTGACGACGAGGACCGAGCGACGAGCAGCAGCACTCCCAGACAGCCGACGCCGCACCAACCGTCTTCAACAACGACTACACCGACGCTGCACCTCAGACGTCTTCAACTAGCGGTCGAACGGAACCAGTAGCCAACCTGCGACAGTGCCGGAGCCAAGATCGGACCGTTCGACCTTCTGTATAAACGAGTTAACCGGTAAAGTCTTATCCTTCCTTTCGTGTCACCTCGTTTCCGTCTACGCTGCTGAACTGTAAACCTCTTCGCACACCAGGCCAGCGAGTAGCGACTCTTCCAGCCAGAACCGCAAACGTGCAGAACATACAACCTTGGCCAAACGAACCCGGCTGAAGAGAAGGGTCATCACGAGCCATGCCGGACTGCTTCCCTTCTCGCCTCGTCATGGGGCTGCTACAGACAAGGGTTGGGTGAGCTTCTGCACTACCACTTGCTACTCTTTCTGTACTGTTTTAAGATTTTCAGCAACCTAAGTTTTTCTAGTATAAAATATTGAGGTGTTTGCTGAGTTTTCGAATGTGAAGAACAGTCAACTTCAGCCCCAGTTTTGGGTAGGTTAGACTCCACCTTTACTGCTGATTTTCGGATATGTTTTAGTCGATGTTGTATAGTATATCATACTAAAATTTGAGAGGAATCGGAGCTACGGTTTGAGAGTTATGGTGTTCCAAAGTTGACGTCTCATGCAGTTTTTATATATGTGCTGAGTGTTGGGGAAAACAGCAAGTGATGCTGTCTTGTGAGATGGTTTTGAATAAGCTTTTGATCTCCGTTGGGCTTGAATTTTGGATATGATATAGTTGACATATTGTTGTAGAACATATTAAAATTTGAGAGGAATCCAGCGAGTGGTTTGGGATTTATGATTTTTCCAAGTTTGAGTCGTAAGCAGTTTTTCTGTTGTGCTGAAATTCGGTTTTGTGAGATAGTTTTAAATAGTATTTTGATCTCCTTTGCAGCTGAATTTTGGATATATTATAGATAAGATTTTATAGTAGAACATATCAAAATTTGGGATAAATCCAGCGAGTAGTTTAGGAGTTATGATTTTTCAAAAGTGTGCTGCTTGTTAAGTGTTGTAACCAACTTTAGAAATTTTTGTAGAAGCGATGCTTTAACAGTTTTAAGAAATTCTTTCTCCTATGAGTAGATGGGATATCATAGATGATCTAGGGAATTATTTCGGAATTTTTATAAGATTATTCGAATTTTATATTTGAAGCTGTAGTTGGACTTTAGTGACTTTTCAAGAAATAGAAATGGGTAGTTTTTCTAGTTGTTACCTAAAATCATCCTAGGGAGTAGAATATGGTCAGTTAGCCTCAAATTATAATTTAAGTACATATCCCGAGTTTTTGGAAGTTTCGGGACCAAGGGTAAAATAGTCATTTTACCATAAATTGGTACTGTATTAAATCATGTTCTAATAGGATCTACTACCTTAGAAGTCTTAGACTTCTAATTACCTAAAAAGTGTGCTGACACACTTGCCTCCTTTGACAGGCAACCGAATTATACAATTACAGATTGAGTTGTGATTAAGAGAATTGAGATCTAATTCAGGTAAGTCCACGGACTTACTTAGCTGGCTTCTTGTATGAGTGTAATGTGTATGAGTGGTGTTTGTTAGTTATGATAAACAACGAAACCGGATTAGGCCGACTTTATTATTTACGTAATTGACCCAAGTGTATGATAACGGGTCGTGACATCATCGGCCTAGCTCTTGCGAGAGTCTAGGAGGTTCCCTGCGACCAGCCCAGTCCGGTAGACGGTCAAATGCATTAGTACCATTCCGCGTTGGTAAACAGGGACAGGGGCGAGGTTTGGGAATCCCTCGTGTCACAAACTAAGTATCATTAGTAATGACATATCACCTAATTAAAGATAATAAAAGAATTGATCGTTGCATGTTGATTGTGTATGTTGTGTGTTTGTGCTTTTACCTTTATACTTATGCATAGAATGTTAGCTAACGGTTTTATACCGCTTGTAGATGCCTTGCAGGTTAAGACAGTTTTGGAGAGATCCAGAGGGAATGGTCAGCCGGGTCCACGTACTTATTTAGTTGGGGACGGGGATGTCTTATGTTTTTCTTATGTGTCGTTTTGGTACCTTTGTTTTGTAAGGATGATACGTATTCTTCATGTATATATTGTTTAAAGTTTTCAAATGTTTTAAATACTTTTGTGCCTTGTTGTAAGATCCAAGTTAAATTGTTGTCAAACTAAGGTCGGGACCCATTGTGAGGTCCTAACCAGTAACTCCCCGAGTTCTCAGAATTTGGGGTGTTACAGGTTGAATCCTTTAGAGACACGAGAATGTTGAAGGAAAGCACAACACAAGTATCGAAGATAGTAGAAGTCTGAAATTGAGACAATGGATTTCCATGAAGGTAATGTTACAAAACAACATCCACCGAGGAAGAAGCATGTGCGGGAATGATCATGATGGACTTGAGGGATCATAATAACTACTCAATCACCAAGAGACTTAAGTTAACCATACTAGTGGTTCACTACAAAGAGTTGCAGGTAGACGATAACTTAGGAAAAAGAAAAGTGTAAATTGTGGAAGGAGCTAAATGTGTATAAACGGATAACCTATAAGGGATAAGTTTTCACCTTGTATATCCGCATCGAAAGAGATAGAAGAAAAGTAAGTCTACGATCTGGTAGAAGACCAACTACAGACTAACTAGTAATAACGGAGAATTCACACGTCTGAGTTGACCAGGGATGACCGGTTGGTAGATAAGAAGAATAACATCAGATTTACTAAAGAATGTTACTGACATATGGGGAATCTCTACAAAAGATCAACGACGACAATTGTAAAGTTAAACCGATACAAGTACTAGTACCCTAAATAGTAACATGGAATGAGTTCAAGCCAATATCTCTAATTAAGAATTTAAGGAGAAGATTTTGACGGCCGGGAATGACCCCATAGGTCTTTAAAGAGATTAAGGGAATGGTTGTGAGCAGTTTCTTACCTCCTGGCTAAGAAAAAGGTACAATTCACAGTAGTACTAATGGATTGCATAAGGAGAACTAGAGGAGTAAGAAGAAGCAGATGATTTTAATTATGTCTAACGTCAATCAAGACAGAAGGTGCTTAACATGCCACACATATGAGACTGATGGTGCTCTCCCGAGGTTTACAGAGGAAGCCTTTTTGACTAAAGATGTCACACAAAATAACTACAATTATAGAGATGTAGCAACATAGAGATTATGACCTTAGTGTCTTGGTAATATGTCTCATCGAGTTGTGAGGTGATTGAAGATAGAATCTGCGTGTTGGCTAGTATAGACATGAGAAGGAGTAAAGTTGAATGACTAAAGGTTGCTAAATAGATCCGGTATTACCCCAATAAGATAATTACCGAAATGTGTCTATATAAAAGTATTGAGAAATGGTGGTACTCCGATGAAAATTCAAGCTCGACTGATGACATAAGAGTTGATAAAGTAATAAGACCAACCAACGTGCTTCGTAAAGCGTGTACGAGAAAACTCAAAGGGGTTTAACTATCTTACGGGGGTAAAGATTTAAAGAAGGTAAAGCGACATGAGTATAAGGGAAACATAATAAATGCAATGCAAAAAATTTGATTGGTGAGAAAATCATATGCATCTGATGTGTCGTATACAAATGGTACCATTAGATGTTTAATAAAAATCATACTATCGGACTGAGTACACTATGATGGATTAAGTGTAAACCAAGCGTATAACTTAACCGGTGAGAAGGAAAGTCATGTATCAAAATGCGGGTCATGCTAATTTTAAATAAAGTCTTGAGATGAGGATGTCCGTAGGAAATCTATGCAAGAGTACAAAGTAACTGAAGTTCCAACACATAATGGGTAGTAATGATCAACAGACAGTTGGAGACCAATGTAGAGAAGAAGAACGTATAAGATGAGTTACCTAGTATAAGAATTCACAAGATGAGCTTGAGAGACCAAAAGAGATAAAATGTCGACCCGGATATGAGGATCTAAGGTATAGGGAATGGATACCTACAAGGGAGTGTAGAAGCAAGATGTAGACTATACAAGTGTGAAGAGGTTTTGACCTCCTCAAAGATATAGGAATTGGAAAGAAATTACAATGCCGGTATCAAAGAGTTGAAGCCCTATAGCAGAAACAACGGAGTTTCACGAAGGCAATATTGCCGGTAACACTAGCGAAAGAATGTATATATGAGAACGGCCTTGCTGGAGTCGAAAGTTCAAGGTAACCCCAATTATCACAGGACCTAAGTCATTAACACCGATGGTCCATTCAAGAGGAACTGCAAGGGAATGATAACTAAAGTCATCAGAACTACCGAGACACTCGCCAGTTATCGTTGAAGACTTGGGAGGACTATTTATGTCAAGATGAATGACCCAATTGGTCTCGAGAAGTGGAGTTAGTCTAAGGAAACAGAGTGTGGAAGATAAAACGAATTAGCGAAGCATGAAAGGATTAAGCGAGCAGATGATGCTCACCAAGAATTTAACGCCATTATAGTTATGAGAAGAGTAAGTCCGGGATATTGAGATAAGTCAATTACAGACTGACCGACATCAACTGAGGACGTGTAAGTGATGGTTGGTACTGACGAGTAGGTATCGTTAAGAAGAGACATTAGTGACTGCGGATTTAAGAGGTAACTTAACCGATGCCTTAGAGGATTCCCCAAGTAAGCAACGACAACCTTCTGGGATGATCTAAGGATATGGAGAGAAATTGGGTTAGAGGTTGCTTACTGGTTGGTTAAAAACAGACTACGGTTGAGTAAGAGAGTAAGGGTTTGTTTGAAGAGGATCTTGCTAGTATTAGAAGGGAAGTATAGGCGGGAGTTGGGTAAATCATGTTGACCCTCAGAAAGACACTATTGTAATTAATGAGTGTTACACCAGAGGCGTGGTAGGCCCATAACCCGCAGATGAAGAAAATCAATGTTATGTTAACTATGATTTCAAGTTAAGGAATTTGAGAGCTATATGAAAAGGTCCACTTGGGGGGTGTGATTTGCTTTAAGTTATATAAATTTGAAAGCTTGACAAGAAGTAGGTGAAAACCCATTAATTAAGTAACGATCCAATTAGGTCACATTGAGGAAGCCGGGCCAAGCGGTTTGTATTACAAAGAACATTAGGCACTTAGTAAAGTGCCGACAGAAGTTTAAGATCATTATTTCAGAATCGATAGTCGGGAACTTTCGGAAAAAAAAAGCAAGTGGGCCCAGTGGAAGGGAAAGTTTATGGGTTGGTAGAGTCGTCAAAAGAGCTGGAATTAAGTTTAGAAAACCAAACCGTTGAGAGAGTACCTACCGAATCCGAGACACGTCATTCGCTATGAAGATTAGAAAATTTAGCCGGTTCATACTTTTGTAGAGTTCCAGTGGTCTAGAAGAGGAGCCGATGAAGCCCCTTGAGATATAGATGAGAGTATTAGACGTAATTACCCGAGTTCTCTGAGGGGTTAGATGTTACTTCTGTATCTACGAGTTAGTACTCGGATGTTGTCTTGTTTGACCATTCATGTTTTTATATTGGATTGAGCGATTATGTTTTATGTGATGTGTGTCTGAGTATGATGATTGAGTAGTTGCATGGTAGAAAACGAAAATTTTTATGAGAATAAGACATACAAAGAAAGTCGTTTGATTGGTTACATTATTCTAAGTTTCGGGACGAAACTTCTTTTAAGGGGGCACTGATATAATATCCCGAAATTTTTATTCCGCATAATACCGGGTTAAACCGATTTCCGACCCGCTAACCTTTCTTCATTTTAAATAATATAAAACAACACTGAATACTATCATTTTATGTGACCATAATTCACATAAAGTGATAAATATTGTACTTAACTTATATAAAATGATAGATTTGTAAACTGAATAATAAATTCCGTATGCTGAAAACCGAAGAATTTCCGTACAATTTAACGACGCTTACTTTCAGCCATCTTTTAAATTTAGATGAGCAGGCCCACCGGTTTAAGCCCAGTATATACAAATTTTCAGCCCAGCCCATAATCTACCTTAACCCTAATTAATAAACCTAACCCTTGTTTGCCCTAATCTGAATAATCGCTAAACATTTCATCTCTCTACCGACAACTGCTACCGCTTCCTTTCCTCGCTTCTGCTCACCGCCTTACCTTCACCGGGGATCCAGGAACGCAGCCGGTTCGACGACCGCAGACACCACCTGGTGAGGCCCCGTCCGACGCCGAGTCTAACCCCCTGCAACCCACATCTTCAACGTGCTGCATCGACGGGTGAGGACCGCTTCACTCTCTTCTTCCCTGAGGCAAACAACCGCCTCTCACGATCTCCCTGTCGCACAGCCAGATGAACGGTTAGTCGCCGGTCCACCACCGAGAGCCGGACGCCGCCGTGGAAGTTGCAACCGAGAGGGACGGAATCTGCTGCAGACGGCGCCTCCGGTAAGCTCCGACCCGACGACCCTTTTTCTATTTCTTCCCAAACCTTCTGCACGTGTCTAACCTATTGTTGAACGGGATTGTCGACTCTCCGGTTGGCTGGCGCGACGCAGGCTTGACAGGACTCTCCTTGGGGCTGCTTCGATCGACTCCAGCCTCGGTTTATCCTCTGCAAAGGCGCAACGGAGGTGCTGACTGGTGAGTTGTGTTCTTTCTCAGTGCAGTGCATCTGGATCCGTTTATATAGACATAAGAATAAGATATATAAGTACGTATATATATAAGTACGTATATATATATATAAGTACGTGTGTGTATATATATATATATATATATTAAAATAAGTGTAGTATATATATACATAAGTATAAATATAGACGGGAAGGGCTACATTTATGGATAATTGTAGCAGTGCAATGTACGTAAATATATGTATATATAGAAGTAGGATTTGAAAGAGAGTATACAAACATAAACGTATTAGCAGTGTACATATATACGTATTCATAGTTTTACGAGTTGGAAGAGATGAGTATATATATATATATATATATATATATATATATATATATATATATATATATATATATATATATATAT
>BSUD01000004.1:53766597-53842414 GCA_033239045.1 Fagopyrum esculentum
TTGTGCGGAAATGAGGTATATATAAGGGGAGGTATGATATATACATTTGTTCTAAGGTTATGGATGTCATGTTTGCGCGAGAAAAAGCTAAAGTGTTGTGACTTGCATGGCGCAACCATAGTGGCTATGACGTGAAACGAGGAATCTCGATTAGGGCAACGAGGCAAGCTTAGAGTTATGACGTTAGTGCTTGGTGGAGTAATTAGTGGATCTTTCAGTGATTGTGGTTGAGAAATTTCGTCTGAAGGCGTACTTGTACGGTTGTGAAGTTGTTCTTGGAATACCAAGAGATGTATAAGGTGACCAACAAGGGAAAGAGAAAACTAAAGTTTTGAAGTTCGATGTTGATTTGAGATGTACAAGAAGTAGATGAGAGATTGAAACTAGAGTCTCTACAGTTGGTTTGACGCTACATAAGAAAATGTAGTGTAAAATTCTACGCCTACTAGAAGAAAGGATGTCTATGGTGAAAGCTTATGTAGAAGACGAAGAGATCCTTTCATATGTTGGGGAGTCATGGAAAGTGAAGAAAAGTGAGTAACCTTAGAAGATTTTTAAAATCATGGCATCAAAGAGGGAGAATGAGATTAAGATAAAGGAATACTTAAATAAGGCTACAAGAGTCGGAAGACTCGAGCAAGTCTCTCGAGTTCAAGAGATGAAGGATCTCGGAAAGAGGACGATAAAATTGTAGCTAAAGATGGAACATTACACGTATTGAATGACACCACCCTGACAGATTGGGGTGGACCACTTGTCAAGCATTGAGACCAGGTTGTGTCGGTCATTACGATATGTGTTGGGTAGAGAAAAGATGGAACCCGGAATAGATCGGTTCCAATGCATCGGAAGGTGGAGTTTACCATTAAGCTTGATTTGTAGTTCATGTTGGGAGTACATCTTGAATTCTTGATTTGAAGTTATCATAGAGGACACTAGTTTGCAAGGAGAGATACGGTTATCTCCGTTTGTACATCGTTTACTAAAAGAAGAGCAAGATGACAATGAAGGACAAGTATCCCTTACAACGAATGAGAGATCTACTGGATCGGTTGCAAGGGTCGGTAGTCTATTCTAAGATTGAGTTAAGATTTGATCGTCAACCATTGAGAATTCGAGACTGAGATACTACAATTACGGCATTCCGGACCAACCAGGGTCAAATGAGTTGTAGTTATTCCGTATGATCTTACTAATGTCCGGATAAGATATTTTGGTCTACTCTCGAGAAGAGAGAATTTGTATGGTTAATTGTCTCGGGGTGGCAACCCCGAAGGATGTGAAAGAAGTTACAAGTTATCTTAGATATGATGAGCTTTACCAGATATGTGAAGGCAGAAGTTGTGTAACACCTTTTATGGTAACCCACTACGGATGAAAATGAAGTATTGAATGGGACGAAAATTGACAATAAAGTTGTTGAGAGTTAAGGGAGGATTTATTGGTACAACTGTTTCGATTTACCTTGAGGTATTATGGGTTTGAAGTGGACAATTTATTCTCCAAGACAAGGCCTTGATTGGGTATTAAGGAGCGATGTAAAAGTAATAGCACACTGGTATCGTTAGTAGAAATGGTGCGAAGTAAGGTACTTCCTTCGTTACTTGGAATTACCACAAGAATTGAGGAAACATAACATCGAAGTTTGGTTTGGCAAGAACCAAAGCTAATGGTGTAAATTGGAAGTTCGATCTTCTTTGATAGAGACATCAAAGAGAAACCTAATGGAAATGCCGCATTGAGAAAGACCCGAGAAGGAAGTTGAGTTCCGATATATTGGACCTTTTGAGATCTTAAGCACAAGATTGGGAAAATGGTTTACCGGTTGGCATGGCTGCCGAGAGTAGAGGGGGTTCACCCGGTGTTTCATGTGTATCAATCTGAGAAGTATAGGTATGACTCGAGAAGTTTTGCCGGTCTCGATGAGTTAGTGGCGTCGTAGAACCAATGAGGCTAATAGGAAGTCGGGGGATAATATCTTTAGTTGAAGTTACGGGGAGTTAGTAGCATCGATAGAATCGATGGGTTATACCTAGTTCTTCCCTTAGTTGTGTTATGTGTATATGCCATGTTATATGCGGTTTGTGCCCCGTGCGGGAATGTGCTATGCGACGTGATATATCTAGCAATGGTGGTTCAAGTAGTTTTTGTATATAGATTACGAAGTTCCAGCCTTCTTAGTTTGAGAGTTTATACCTCGGCCTTAGAGACCGAGAAGTTCGACGCATAGCAAGTTTCGGGACGAAACTTGTTTTTAGGGCGATCTGATGTAACGCCCCAATTTTTAGGCGCATTGCGTTTTTTTTTTCCGGCTTTTATCGATATTTTAATGTCTTAAATATTTTTACGAGTATTTTTACGTCGTGAATGAAATTCTACGAGTATTTCAGTTATTATATGATCTCGTAAAATAAATTGCGAGAATCGTTTTGGTACTTCAAAGTATATTTCGCGAGCTTATTTACATATTCGATCACATATGTTTCCCGTGTATTTATTTTCGGAAAAGTTTTCGATTCAAAACTTCCGTTCCGATTATTTTATTTATTTTTAGTTCTCTATTTCCTTTTTTTATTCTTTTCTCTTTTTCTTTCTCCCTACTTTCCCCTCTCTCTCTCTCTCCAGGATGGTGAAAAGACTCTTTGCCTCCCTCTGCAGCTCTATCTCAACCTACCTTGACCCCTCGTTAACCTTGTGCATTGCCTAACACGGCTGGTCTGTTGCCCCTCTGTAGACTCTGAACCCTCACTTGCAAATCCTCATCCCAACTCCCTCTGTCTCCTCTCTTCTACCCTCACCATGCTCTGTTCTTCTACACCTAGCCTCGACATCGACCTCCACCACGAGCACCTCCCCTCTCAAACATGTTATCGAGCAACCCTCCCCGGATTCAGAAGCATCCACACTACACCCTCTCTCGAAGCTCAGCTGTCGGGAACGCTCGCCGCCAGCCCCACTTCTCCTTTTCTTTTTTAAATTGCGGCCAGTTGACCATGAAATCCACCGCATCGCTCCGCGGGACACCCGCAGCGCCGCCAAGGGAGCCGGGCCATTTGTCGTCCTGCCCTACCATCGTCTCGCCACCACCTGTGAAGCCGGGCCATTATCGAGTTGCCGCCGGGTGTAGCAGCTCAACTCTAGCCCTCCTATGTGGTCCCTTTCGAACCCCGGAGCCGGATATCCCTTCCTCTGCGTCGCCGCCAGATCCACGCAACCCTTGTCCTTCTGCGTAACTGCGTTTGATTAAAGGTTGAAGAAGGATATTTTGCTTTAATTATTCCGGGCCCCCTATCTTTTGTGCTAATTACAATTCTGACCCACTATTTTGTATTTACAGTTTGGAACCCAGTTTTTATATGTGAGCATTATACCCTTGTGCAGAATTATTTACAAATATGGGCCATATTTTGTTATTGCAGTTTACGACCCAACTTTTATGAATTATCAATTGTGGCCTTTGTTCTTTTAATATTGGGAGTATGACCCAAACATTTATTTGCGGATTATGACCCAAGTTCACATAAGTGTATTTTTGCCCGGATAATGTTTGAGTGGTTTGTTTATCCTTGACTTAGAAAACGAGTTTTACCTTGAGTTATGATGTTGTTTAGGTTGCCCGGAAAATAAAATTACGGATTTTAAACATGCGTTTTACTTCGAGTTCTAGTCTTGTATTTACTTACACGATGTTTTATGCCCTTTTTGGATTAAATTCGGTTTATGGCTCAAAGTGTTATGACGGGTTTGGCCAAAGAGTTATTTTTGGAAAATGTTTTAAGCTCTTGAGTTCCATATTTATAGCCGGTGATTTAATTGTGGATTTATGACGCATGTTTATGATATTGTGTATTTTGACACGGAAAGTATTTTAGCGAGTTTTAACCTCGGTTTTGGAAATGAGTATTACCTTAGATTTTTAGATATTATATATTACGACCAAATTTAGCATATGAGCTAAATTTGCTTAATTTTGGTGTTAGGTTCGGAAGCGTCCCGATAGAGGCCTAACGATTCCAAGGTCGACATCCAATGATCGACTTCCGTCTTTCGACGTCGTGTGAGTATCCTTTCCCGCAATCTAGTAATGTTAGTATTAATTAGTATCATGCTAGGTTGGATAATCTAGCATAACCTAGTGAGCATACCAAGTAGTGGTTTGGACCTTAGGTGAGTTTTGAGGATTGTGGATTGTTGTAAGACGTTGAGTGTTTGGTTGATCTTGTGAGTATCTGAGGCTTGAGGTTGTGGTTATATGGATGGTGAGATTATGGACTAGAATATGCGTATCCTAGCATAGTGTTGATACCGTTGAGATTGTTGACACTAGGCATGTTTATCCTAGTATGTGTTATGGGTTATGATCCTGCGAGATCATAAGGTTTAGAAGTCTTAGGACTTCTAGCTTCTGTTGAGTGTGATGTGAGCATGAGGTATTCTAGGATGCGGTCCTAGAATTGAGAGTCAAATGGTCTTACGTAGATCATTTGTATAGAAGTCTAAGACTTCTATTGTGAGTGGGTTGTTATTGATATAGTTACCTTCTTATGAGCAGGTTATGAGCTTCCTCCCTAAGGAAGCGAGAGTGTTGTGAGTTGAGTGTGGTGACGAGGTAAGTCTCCGGACTTACTTAGCTCGTATTCCTTGTATTAGCATTGATGTGTGTTGGGTGGTGTGTGTTTATTGTTTATTGTTTATTGTTTATAACAATTAAACCGGAATTAGGATTACCGACCTTTATATTATTGGCCCAAGTGTATGATAACGGGTGGTGACAACTTGCCTGGCTCCCGCGAGAGCTAGGAGGTTCTCGGCGACTATCCCGTGCTGGTAGACGGTCAGATGCATCAGTACCATTCCATGCCGGTAAGTAGGGACCGAGGCGAGTTTCGGTGACTCTCGTGTCACAACCTAAGTTGAATTAGAACGGGATACGACTTAAAAATAATAAAGATAATAAACCGGATTGATGTGCTTTTATGTATGTTGTATGCTTGTGATGAGATTACTTGTGTATGTGCCTTTCCCATTAATTCTAATGCTTCGAATATGAGCTAACGGTTTTATACCGATTGTTGTAGATTGCCTTGCAGGTTAGGAATGCGGCCGAGAGATCCGGAAAAGTGGGCAGCCGGGGTCCGTACATTTTAGGAAGGGTTTTTGGATAGAGTTGAGTTGTGTTTCGTCCTTCGATAGTTGTGTTTTGTGTGCCGTGTTTTTGGCGTTCGGGTTTTGTGTTGTATCTCGGCTGAAGTCTTTTGTTTGTATAGTTTCGGGTTTCATTGCATTGCATAAAAATGTATTTCATTTTGGCCTTTATTTGTGCCTTGTTGCAAGATCCGGTGAAATTGTTGCCAGGCTAAGGGTCGGGACCCATTGTGAGGTCCCAACCCGTAGCATCCCGAGTCTTGCGGATTCGGGGTGTTACAATAAAGATTGGTGCTACTAGTCAAACTAGTCCCTCCTTGTGCTTGCCTCAATTAGCAGACTTGTGTAAGGTTGAAGAAGGAAGGGTCAAGGTAACTCTTGCTTGAGGGTTTTGATCCAATTGGTTAAGGTTCTTTGCAAGTTTATATCTTGGTTCTATCTTCCTATATTTCTATCAATTACATTTCATTATCATCTTTTTTATCATACCATTATCATCCATAACATTCACGTTCTCGTTCTCTGAGTTTTCACAAATCTCGGTCTTATCATTAAGGAATCTCGCCCGAGATTTGCACCGAGATTAGCTTTTGTCGAGTTTTTCGTAGACTTCAATCTAGATCGGGAAACTACGACATCAACCCCGCATCAAAAGGTGGGGATCCATGAAGAAACTCGTAAGGAGTTTTGTGATGAAGTATAAGTGTATGTGTGCGGTTAATAAGGTAGCAAACAGTGAGGACACATTCTTTTCAAAACAATAAGGTAATTGCCATTGGAACAAAGGGCTCTAGTGACGTTAAGGATGTGATGATGTTTCCATTCTACCCTCCCATTTTGTTGTGGTGTGTAAGTACATGAAGTTTCTAGGCGAATACCCTTCCCTTGAAGAAAAGATCGAAGACAAAGGAATTTCTTGGCATTATCACTACGAAAGGTTTTAACACAAATACATAATTAAGTCTCAACCATGACACAAAAATTTCGAATTAAAGCGAAGGCTTTGGATTTTTCCTTTATTATATAAACTCAGGTGCAACGAGAGTAATCATCCAAAATTAGTGGGAAAGTAGGAACAACCAGAAATAGAAAGAGTCGATAGGGACCCCAAATTTTTAGGTGAACTAATTCAAATAAAGATGAAGCATGAGAACTCCTAATAGGAAAAATGATCTAGGTAGTTTGGCCCGGAGATAAATGTCACAGGGATAGGCGATTTCGGTGTTGGAAGGGTGACCAAGACGGTTATGGAGGGTGGTGGTGTCGATAGTGGTAAAACATGAAAGGGGCGGAGAAACGTTTGCCTTCCAACGAAGCCAATAAATTTCACTACGAGTTTCAGCCACTCCCATCATTGTCCTCAAAGTGCGGTTCTGTATAACACAAAGTTTATTAGTTATCATAAAAGAAAATTTCAAATATGTAGTTAACTAATTTAAAGAAAGGAGATGACAATTAAGTCCCAAAACAAATAATACTCGAGGCAAGTGAAGAGAGTTATTGAGGTGCAAATTCTTTGCATGTACAACTAAGACTAGAGCTCCATTGAGAAGTTTGATCTGACATATAGTTACTAGTGTGAGCGAGGAAAATAGAGAACGATCCCTTATTGTATCAAAAGAGAGCCCCAAAATCAAATATATAAGAGAGAAAAATAATTTCTAAAATGATATTGTTGGATGAATGAGAGCCGTAGAAGGTCAAAGAAGACTGGATGGTATTCCAGTGAGTATCATCAATTGCAACGCTAATGTTTTTACGCGTTGTCTTTACGGTGCTGAGATATTATGGGACCGGGAGAAGGGATACGTATTTAACTTGTCTTTCCGCCCTCGATAATTGTGGTAGTCATAATACCGACCAAAGTCGTTTCTAATACCAGCGGCCAAATTTTCTTTAATACCTCGTCCAAAGTCTTTTTTAATACCGGTGGGCAAAGTCTTCTCTGATACCTGAGGCCAAAGTCTATGTTGATACCAGTGGCCAAATTCTTCTCTGATACCGGTGATCAAAGTCGTTTCTGCTACCGACGGCCAAAGTCTTTTTTGCTACCGGTGACCAAAGTCGTTTCTAATACCAGTTGCCCAACTCGTTTTGATACCGGCGGATAAAGTTTTCCCTCATACCGGCGGCGACGGGATAATGTTTATTTTTTAGGTTAAGGTTTATTTTGTGGCGGAAGCGTAAGTTTGAGGAAAGTGTTCTAATACCATGAATATATATTTTAACCGAAATCTTGATTATTTCATTGATCAAATATTGTTTATATAAAGAAATATAAAGAAGTAAAGTTGTAAACTAACAAATAAAGAATAAGTTCAATATACGGTCCAATATACAAGGCATAATCTCTAACGGTTTCCACATGGATCACGAGTAATAAGCTTTGTAACGAGAGTCACGCAATCCTACTCCACAACAAAGGCGTCAATAGCATAGGTATGTAAAATAGGTAATGCAAAAATGACACTAGTTGTCTCCTCCACCTCAAGAGAGCAATCACCTCATGAGTGCAGTCACCATGGATAAACGACGAAGCAACCATGCATACATATCCCGATCTATTGCGCATGATCACATCAATAGCTCTTAACTCCGAGCGTGTGGCCATAATGTGTGTATGCACATGTAATGGAGAACTTAAAGATCATGGTTAGTTAATGAAATTTATAAAAATAAAATTATAAATTGAGTTTAAGGCTCTATAAATTAGATTGAGTTGCTACATTGTGTAATCATTCTACATACATAAGATATAAAAGAAAAAATTTCTATAATTTGTTCTTGATATCCTTAAATATGAGATTATTGTTATATTCCTCTATATATATATATATATATATATATATATATATATGCTAGTTTTGATATTTTTGAATATGAGGTTTATTGTTATATTCTTAATTATGCTAGTTTTGTCGATTTTTTTGAATAATATTTCTAATTCTATCTTTATTGTTTTTGGTATGATACATTTAATTTTATTCCTCTCAACACAAGCACTATATTACTGTTCTACAAGGTTTCCACTTCAATCGATATGCATTCAGATGAGAACCGTAAGATTGTATGTGAGAAAGATTTTATTGATGGAAAGTGTGAAGAAATCATCTTACGAAAATGTGTTAATCATGCTCCAAAAACTACTGCATGGTGTGTGAATATATATATATATATATATATATATATATATATATATATATATATATATATATATATATATATATATATATATATATATATATATATATATATATATATAATTAAATAAAAACTCAAGTTATACTTGAGCTATGTGTATGATTTTTCATTTCATGCGCTACTTAGTGTGAGGTGTGAGTTATGAGTTGATATAAGTTATTGTGAGTCGTGAGTATATGCTTATATTACCCGATTCATTATCAATAAAAATCTCTTTAATTTGTTCATCTGTTAAGATTTGTCATAAACACTAAGCAAATTTATTTCACAATGTACCCTATTCTAAATTTTACAAATTAAATTGTACAACTAAATGAATGTAACAATTTCTACAAACTATGTGAATGTAGGTTCATGATTATATACACTATTTACTCAAGACACATTTTTCAATTGCTTTCAATAGCCTTTTCCATCATAACAAAGTGACAAAATATGATTACAAAAATTATCAAACTAATAGTAGCCTAGCCTACTATGAATACGAGCAAAACACATAATCATTATTGTCATATCAAACAAGTTCATCATGTTATTGTAATTTTATCAAGAACTATTTAAAAATAGTTGATGGCAAGGAAATATTAGTTCAAGTTAACTACATCCATTTACACTTTTAATTTTTCAAAATGGTTAATAAAATCATAAATAATATAGTAATTTATCTCATTTTTTCTATGATATCAACAACCAAAGTCGTTTGAGGCGGCCAAAGTTGTATCTGATACCGGATGCTGAAGTTGTTCCTGATACCGGTGGACAAAATCTTCTCTAAAAGCGGCAAAAAAAGTCTATCGACGGCCAAAGTCTTCTCTGATACCGGTGACAAAAGTCGTTTTTGATACCAATGACAAAGTCGTTTCTGATACCGGTGACTAAAGTCATCTGATACCGCCAAATTCGTTTTTGATACCGGCTGCCAGTCCTCTGATACCGGCGGACAAAGTCGTTTCTCATACCGCAACGGCGGCAAAAAGTTTATTTTTAGGTTTAGGGTTTTATTTTGTGGCAGAAGCGTAAGTTTGATGAGAATGGTCTGATACCATGAAGAGATTTGTGAACCGAAATATGATTTATTTCATTAATGAAATATTATTTATATAAACAAATATAAAGTGGTAAAACGGTAAATTAACAAATAAAAGATAAGTCCAATATACGGACCAACATATTAGACACAATCTCTCACAGTGTCCACATAGGTGACCAATAAGGCATTAATAATGTTTGTAATTAGAGACGGACAATCCAACTCCACAACGAGGGCGTCAATAACATAACAACATAGGCATGCAAAGTAAGTAAGGTAGAAATATGACAATAGTTGTATTCTCCGCTTCAGGAGTGCAGTCACCATCGACAAAAAACGAAGCCACCATATATACATATACCGATGTATTGCGCAAGATTGTACTAATAACTCCTAACTCCTAGCGTGTGACTACATGATGTGTATTCACATGCTATTAAGAAAAAGATTAGGGTTACCTAATGAAATTTATAAAAATAAAATTATGGATTGAATTTAAGGCTCTATAAATTGGATTGAGTTGTTTTGTTGTGTAATTATTCTACATACATAGATATATAAGAAAATGTTTTTATAATCCGTTCTTGATATCCTTGAATATGAGATTTATTGTTGCATTTCTAATTATACTAGTTTCGACGAATTTTTTAGATAAGTAAATTTTTTTAATTTCTATTTCTATCTTTATTGTTTTCGTTATGATATATTTTGTTTTATTCCTCTTAACACAAACACTAGATTGCAGTTCTACAAGCTTTTATTACAATCGATATGCATTGAGGACGAGAGTCGTAAGGTTGTATGCGAGATGAAGGCCTTATTGATGTAAAGTGTGAAGAATCATCTTACGGAGATGTGTGTGCTACAAACTATGACTTAATAACTAGTGAAAAGTTATAAGTTATTGTGAGTTGTGAGGATGAAGATAATCTCTTTAATATGTTCATCTCTTAAGATTTGTCATAAACACCAAGCAAATTCATTTCACTATGTACCCTATTATAAATATTACAAACTAAATTGTACAACTTGAAGGAATGTAACAATGTTACAAAATATAAGAAATGTAGGTTCGTGATTATATACACTATCTACTCAAGCCACATTTTCAATTCTTTTCAAATAACATTTTCAATATTAACAAAGTGACAAAATATGAGTTCAAAAATTATCAAGTCTAACCTACTACGAAAACTGCCAAAACACATAATCATTATATCATGTCAAAAAAAATAAAGTTTTGATACCAGCAGGTAAAGTCTTCTATGATATTGGCGGTCAAAGTCGTTTGAGGTGACCAAAGTTGTATCTGATACCGGCTGCCAAACCGCTCCTGATACCGGTGGACAAAGTCTTCTTTGATAGCGGTAGAAAAAATCTACCGGTGACCAAAGTCTTATCTGATACTAGTGACAAAAGTCATTTTGGATACAGTGACCAAAGTCTTTTCTGATACCGATGGTTAAAG
Source organism: Fagopyrum esculentum (assembly GCA_033239045.1). Classification (NCBI taxonomy): domain Eukaryota; kingdom Viridiplantae; phylum Streptophyta; class Magnoliopsida; order Caryophyllales; family Polygonaceae; genus Fagopyrum; species Fagopyrum esculentum. Next base: position 53,777,442 of record BSUD01000004.1, read on the forward strand.
TCTTGTGTGATGCATGCCGCCAAAGTCGTCTGATACCGGCGTCCAAAGTCGTTACTGATACGGGATGACAATTTTCTCTAGTATGCAAAGTCGTTTTTGATACCGCGACAGCGGCAAAAGGTTTATTTTTAGGGTTAGAGTTTTATTTTGTGGAAAGTTGTAAGTTGAGGAAAGTGATCTGATATCATGAAGAGATTTGTGAACCAAAATATTATTATTTTTATTGATTAAATATTGTTCATGTCAACAAATATAAAGAGATAAAAAGGTAAAGTAACAAATAAAGGATAAGTCAAATATACGGTCTAATATACTAGGCATAATTTCTAACAATGTCCACATATGTCGCAGTAATAAGCTTTGTAGTTAAAAATAACATTAGTTGTCTCCTCCACATCAAGAGTGTAGTGAACATGGACAAAAGACGAAGCCACCAGGTATACATATCCCGATATATTGTGCAAGATTACATTAATAGCTACTAACTCATAATATACATATCCAGATGTATTGCGAAAGATTGCATAAATAACTCCTAACTCCTAGCGTGTGGTCACATGGTGTGTATGCACATGCTATTAAGAGCTTAAATATTAAGTTTAGTTAATGAAATTTATAAAAATAACATTATGGATTGAATTTAAGGCTCTATAAATTGGATTGAGTTATTCTATTGTACAATCATCCTACATACATAGATATAGAAGAAAAGATTTCTATTTTTTAGGTAATGAATACGTTGGCAAATGTTGCCTCCGTATGCGTCTTATTGAACAAGAACTGAAGCTAACAGATAATAAGCTGTTGGGTCGCTACTCCGCGGGCGTCATTGTTCAAAAAATGAAAGATAGAAGCCGGTGCGCTAGACAATGTAAAATAACCTAGGGGATAACTTGAAGCAATTGAAGCCAAATGATCAGTTGTAGAATTAGCTTCGCGATAAACATGACGAAACTGGACTTGCCAATTCCTACTCAAGAAGCCTTGACATAACGATGTCAGACTAAATAATGGATGAGATGACGATGACGGGTGAGTAATGAGACGTATGACGAGTTCCGAATCGGCTTCCACAAGAACCTTCCTATAACCTTTCTCCCAAGTAAGGTAGAGACCCATTGCAATACCCCACAGCTCGGCCATAAGGACAGTGCAAACACTAATGTTCGCCACAAACCCGGCGAGCCAGCGCCCACAGTGATCGCGGATAATGCCCCCAGCCGTTGCAGCCAACCCAGTGGAATGGCACACTGAGCCATCAAAATTTAATTTCACCCACCCTTCCTCCGGAGGCACCCAACTGATGCCAACAGCGACACGGTCAGTATGTACTTTTTTACTATGAATTCGAGACCAAGCCTCACAAGCGTGTTTCGTGTACGTTGCAACGAACGCCACCTTCCGCTCAGGTGGGATAGCTTGACGGAAAACATAGTTATTACGCCACTTCCAACACCACCAAAGCGTAATAGAAAAACACCTATTCCAATGAAGACCCTGATCAATAATGTCATTCCTTTCCAGATTGGTACGTAACCAGGAATGAAGATCATCAGTGAAAAAATCCGCCGCATACGGTTCAGAGATAAGACTGCTCCATAAATGGCTGGTCATGGGACAATCCCTTAGAAGATGAAGGAGGGTTTCCGAAGTTCCAACGCAGTAAACACAAGAACTATCAGAAGCCAGATTCCCGCGGTGGCGTTCATTGTTGGTGAGAAAACGCTGATGTCCAACTAACCAAAGAAAGGCTGAAATTCTTTCCGGGATTTTCAGCTTCCAGATGGAATTGAACAAGGAAGTAGAGTGGAGCACCAGCCCAGAGTCCTCAGTTATCAATCTATAAGCCGATGCAGTAGAAAAGATCCCGTCAAGGGATGGGTGCCAAGTGATGCAGTCGGTCAACTCAGGATGAAGGTCCAAAGATGTACCCGCCATAATGTAAAGAATGTTCATGGGGAGAGCGATGTTGAATCTTTTCCAGTCCCACCCCACCCCAACGATCGAGTAATCACAAACCTGATCTGTGATAGTTGCATCTAACGGCAGCGAGGAGGCCATAGAAATCAATGACTTTACACCACACCAATTGTCGGTCCAAAACCACACATCTGAACCAGTAACATGTAACCATTTAATGTCATGCTTGAGGACTTGATCCTTTCCCCAAAACATACCCTAGATGATGTAAGAGCCCTTTCTAAAATGATTACTATCCAGGAAGTATGTGATGGAATGCAAGTTGTATTTGTTTGCCAGTAAGACTACCCATGGAGAGGAAGGTGAGTGGAAGAATCTCTAGGAAAATTTGCACAACAAAGAAGAGTTGGCCAAGGCTGCAGAGCGAATACCAAGCCCTCCCTGATCAACAGGTTTGCAAACATCATTCCAGCCGACAAGATGAATGGAACGTTTTGAATCGGTATCATTCCACAAGAAGGACCGATAGATTCTATCCAGATCATTACATATAGAAACCGATAGTTTGACTATCCTCATGATGTAAGCGGGGATAGAGCAAAGGACCGACTTTACTAAAGTCAACCATCCAACGAAGCTTTAAGTTCTATCCTTCCAAGAAGCAAGCCTACTCGAGGCTTGATTAACCAGAAACTGGAAGTCACTGTGTTTCATTCTAGTGTGTAAAACAGGAAATCCGAGATATTTCCCAAACTCAGTCACAAGGTTAAGTCCAAAAGCCTCATGAATATCCGTTCTCAGAACACTTGTCACGTTGGGAGACAAAAAAAATCTGTGATTTGGAATGATTAACTTTGAGACCAGAGGCAACGCAAAAATCGTTCAGACATTTCTTAATAACGTTGACGCTATCCACCGAGGCCTCCGCAAAGAGCACAATGCCGTCGGCAAAGAAAACGTGTGAGAAGCCGGGACATCCTCGCTTAATCACAACCGGCTTCCAAAACCCGTTGTCTACCATGAGTTGAATTGCATGACCAAGTCTTTCAAGGCAAAGAACAAAGAGGTATGGAGAAATGGGATCACCCTGACGATCACCTCTGGTAGGTTTAAAACTGTCAGAGATTTCACCGTTCCATAAGACAAACATTGCCTGAGAGTTAACGCAAGAAGAGATCCATCGCCTCCATGCTTCTGGAAAGCCGATACGATCACACGTATTATCAATGAAATCCCATGCAAGCCTGTCATATGCCTTTTCAAGATCTACTTTGATAGCCATCCATTTCTTACCAGTCTTCTTCCTTGAAATAGAGTGAATGAGCTCCTGAACAATAATCACATTATCTTCGATCATCCGCCCCGGAATAAAACTGCTTTGCAGCGGCCCTACCAATTTCCCCATGCACGGCTGGAGTCTCGAAACAAGCAATCTTGATATCAGTTTATAGCTGACATTGCATAGCCCAATAGGTCTAAATCTCAACATATGATCCGGATTACTAGTTTCTAGTATGAGCGATATAAGGGTTTCATTAGCACCTTCCTGTAGCGAACCAGTATTCAAAAACTGTCTAACATAACTGATGATGTCGGCGCCAACCAGATCCCATGACTTTTGATAGAAAACTGCACTATATCCATCGATCCTAGGAGCTTTAAGGGGGAACATACTGAAGAGACACTTCTTGATCTCTAAGTATGAGAAGCTATTGCTTAGAAAGGAGATGTCATCCTGCAAAAGCTGTGGTAAATTAGAGATATACGTACCTGAGGTAGAGATAGAAGTCGGTTGGGCCGTAAATAGCTCTTGAAAGAACTTCAGCGCATTCAGCTTGATAAGGGATTGATCTAAAATCCACAACCCCTCATCATTCTTGATACAATCCACACAATTCTGCCTCCGACGAATAAGTGTACTGAGATGAAAATACGTAGTATTCCGGTCGCCTTCCACAATGAATCTGTCCTTCGACTTCTGAAGCCAGAGGAGCTCTTCTTGATCAAGTACATCCACAAACTCTGCTTGCACCGTGTGAAGATTAATGAGGCCTTGGGAAATATTGACCTCGATCTCCCTTTGGACCGCAGATAGTTTGTCAATAAGAGCATGTTTTTTAAGTTCTATTTTGCCAAAAATAGACTCATTCCACGTGATCAATTTGGACTTAAGGGTCGACAGTGCGAGCCTTAAATCGAGGTTGCTATTTGTTCGCTCCAAACGGTGTGTGCAAGCTTGAAATTTATAACCCTAGATGTAAGCTTAAAACAAGGATGCGAACCCGCAGTGTACGGGTCAATCGTAGTAAAAAGCAAGAAATTCCAGGGGTCGATCACATGGACTTAGTGAAACAAAGCAGGTATAGGTCGTCAATGCAACTACTAACCACAAAAGCGATTAAAACAATCAAAGATGATAAAAAGTCAATTAAGAAAATATGCAATTCTAGGGATTAAAGCATCTAGTTGTGGTTCCAACTCAAGATCTAAAGATAAGGGGACATAGCTGAGATTTTGCAAAGGGAAGGTGTTACTAAAATGGAATAGATCACCGGGTAAGTCTCACTACTCACTAATCCGAAACCGTAACTCCTATTACCGGGTAAGTCTCAAGGAATTAAGGAAAAGAACTATATCCTCAAACCAACACACCACCTAAGGGAATAGAATCAACCTTTACCGGGTAAGTCTCGGGCTAACTCACAAAGATGGAATGAAAGCACACTCAAACCCCAATAAAGGATAAACCTTTATTACCTACACTTATGATCTTAGGTAAACAAACAAAGGAATTACCGGGTAAGTCTCATCCTAGGCTTGCACTGAACCAGGAAAGGTGTAATAAGAATAGGATTTGGCAAACTCTAACACTTAACTCTCAGTTTTGGATCAGAATAGGTCATCTCGGTCAGAAGAATTCCACCCCGACCGAGATGTTCATCGACTGAGCGAGATGTTCTAGGGTTAAGGATAAAGACTCAAGCTTTCAGGGTCCTATTGGAATTTAAGATTATTCTATCATTGTTTTTCCCACAATCTTCAGCCAATCACCGTAGAATCACACAAAGAAATTAGCCAATCATCATCATGAAAGCAATAATCAAATATAAGGGAAGGGAGTGAATATTTGAACACAAAAACCTTAAGAAAAAGGCTTCAATAACTGAATCAATTATCAAACAAACAAGCGTTCCTTGGATCACAATCCAATAAGACAATTAACAAGAAAGGAATCTAAGAGAATCTTACAAAACCCTTCACAAAAGCTATAAAAACTATCAACTTACTTCCTTCAAACTTCTTTCAACCTTCAAAAAGGTTCTTCAAATCTCTCAGCTATAGTGGGTGTATGCGGATGCTCTAAGCATAAGCGGGTGTTCCAGCCGTTAGCGGATGTCGAATTTGTGGAAAATCCGACCCTTTTTATAGGAAAATTCCCTCCCAAAGATAAGATATCTTAGAAAGATATTTTCCCATAAAAATAGGTAAAATATATATACTAAATTATCTTCTTCCTTCAGGAATCCAGCCTAAAAATATAAGATCCTCTTTCCAAAAATAAAAGATCTTAGTCAAGAATAAAATATCTCTCGCCGCGTCCAAGGTGTTCGCCTCGGTTGAGTAGTTCCTCTGGATCACCTCGGTCGAGATGGTACTGTAGCTGACCGAGGTGAATCACAACTGAATGTGAAATCTCTCAAATCTGGTCCAAAGTAAATCTTCAATCCATTTTCATGCTTCCTGGATTCTTCCTTAAGCTCCTGAATGTAGCTCCAATGAGTCCTTAGCTCCTTTTGCTCCATTTTAGTCCAAAACGTGCCATTTTACCTACGATTACAATGAAACTTGGTGTAGACCTCGATTCCCGCAAAGGTAGATGAAACGACAATATAATCACATAATATACATCCAAACATGCAGATTATTGAAGATAAAACGTCTAAACAGGTCCCAAAATATAGACAATAATTCATGCTATCACTATTACTCTTCCAGCAAGAAGCAACAACGTTGGAAAAATCCGGATGCAAGGCCCATACAACCTCGAAGCGAAAAGGCCGCCTAGACTTATCAATCTTTCGAAAAGGGTGAAATTGGAGAAGTAGGGGATTATGGTCGGATGATAGTGAAGTTAAGTGTCTGACAATTGCCTCAGGCCAACCAACCCGAGCCGAACCATTCATGAAGACTCGATCAAGCCGCTTAGAGATCCTGAGCTCAGGTACAATTCCCCGCTTAGAGATCCTGAGCTCTGAAACGCCTTCGTATCTAGAGACAACGAAGAAGACTGCCCCCCAACCTTGCAAGGTTGAAGAACGCTGTTGAAGTTCCCTCCAACCACGACAGGGCCCGAACAATTGATTATCGAAGAGTGAAGCAATTGCCAGCCCTCCACGCGACGACGGAGAGTAGGGGGATTATACACAGCGAAAATATCCAATTGAGTACTATCCAAGGTAACATAAGCATGGATGAAATTCTGATTCTTGGACTTGATGATGATGTTAAGGACGGTAGAATTCCAAAACATCCAGATGCCTCCCTTAAATCCGGAAGCCTCGACTCTAGTGCAATCTGTGAACTTTATTTTTCGACATATATCGTCGGCTGTAATGCCTGATATTTTGGTTTCAAATAATAAAAATAGATCAACTCTATGATGGTTGAGCATGTAGCTTAGGGATTTACGGAACCGTCGATTTCCCACACCCCTGCAATTCTAAAATAATGTATTCATTTAGAACCGCCTTCCATGACGGACCCTGCTAGCAATGGTTTCTTGACCAATGATGTAACCTCCTCCATAGGAGCATCCTAGATGGTTGTATTGATAGGGTTTGCATGAGATGAAATCGCACCCGGGCAAACATCCATATTTGATGCATGATTAGACACAGATTTAGGGTCGGTGATCGGTCCAAAGTGAGAGATGTTTGATGGCGGGGGAGCGTGTGTCAAGCCAGTAGGGTTGGGTTGAGCGACAGAAATCTCTGTAATCATTGTAGACGAATCAAATGCGGGGAGGATGGGCTTAGGCACACCGACGTATCATATTGGACAATGATTGGGGCTGATTTGACAATTTTTGCTCTTTTGGGCTGCTTTTGGTGGGGACTAGGGTTTACTTCAGGGGTGAACGTCACTTTTTTCCCAGGTGAACGATGGATTGAACCATCGTTTGTATTGATTGGTACAATAATGGGTCCAGTAGGGTTTTTCGTAACTGTCTGACCTTTACCATAATTTGAAATCTCCACAACTTCCTCATCGGCGCCGTCAGTAGCGAGGGTTTGGTAAGGGTTGGTTGAGTTGGTGACCGGTATTCTGACAGCATTACCTGTGGTAGCCTTGTGATGATGTTTGGGTTTCCTGACGACCGACATCCATGGACCAAGATAGTTCTCTTCTAATTCCATACTGGTAGTACAAAAAGTGGGTGTAGAGTCGGATGCATGTTGGGCTATAGTCTTATCGGTGTTAGTATCAGAAGCAGTAGTAGTATGAACCTAATTGGGAGTGTGTACTGGTTGGGGACAGCGCTCCACTCCATGCCCGTACATGCCACATCGGTGACAAATAGAGTTGAGACCTTCATACTCCATGTGAACCCTCGAATCACCGATAAGGATGGTGCCAATCAGAGGTCTGTCAAGTTCGACCTCTATGCAAACACGAGCAAACTTACCCCGAGTTGCATAAAGGGTGTGTAGGTCAACCTTCAGCGGAGTTCCAAGTGCCGATGCAAGCGTGTAAAGAGCCCCTTCGTCGTATAGCTGCATTGGAAGGTCTGATAACCTTGCCCAGGCAAATATTGATCGGAGAGTGTCAATATACGGATTGAAATCCGCTGACCAAGGTATGACAGTAATGTAGTGTCCGAAAATCTCCCAAGGTCCCTCAGTAAGTGCACGCATGAAATCATCTTCACTGTTAAAACGCACCGCATAAAATCCGTTTGGAAGATCGATAACGATCATCGTGCTAGTTGGCCGCCAGAGTTGGTATAGCCTTTTCTCCAAAAGTATGAAAGATACATTCCTACCCAGCACTTTGATGATGACGACTCTCTTCCATTTTTCTGCAAGGAGATCGATGACGTCGGAGTCGATTTCAGCCACTCAAACCGCGGGCTCCCTCAGGAAAAGAGATGCGCATCTTTCTTGACTCGATGAAAGAATCACAACACAGTGGCCCCCGTAGGTTTAAGATTACAAACTGCCGCAGCGTAAGATATCGAATCTGGAGGCTTATCAGGTGGGATAGGTGGTTGGGTGATTGGGGTAGCTGTGGCGGTAGTCGCCGGAGTTGAGGAGGAACTTGCAGGGGGTGTGGACATTAGAACGTTTTTCTTTGCTTGTATAAATCTTGGAGAAAAGATTTCTACAATACGTTCTTAATATCATAGCATATGAAAATTATTGTTATATTCTTGATTATGTTAGTTCCGACGGTTTTCTTAAGTAGATTTTTTATTCCTATTTCTATCTTTATTGTATCTGGTATGATACATTTAATTTTATTTCTCCGAGTACAAGCACTAGATTGCGGTTCTACAAGCTTTCATTGCAATCGATATGCATTGAGGACGAGAATTGTAAGGTTATATGCGAGAAAGAAGGCTTTATTGATGGGAAGTGTGTAAGAATCATTCTACGGAAATGTGTGTTACAAACCATGACTCAATAACTAGTGCATAGAGTGACTCCGTCGGTTTCATCTTTGATACCGGTGGTATCATCTCTGATACCGACGATCAAAGATGATACCAACGGTATCATCTCTGATACCATGAAGCGTAAGTTCCTGATACCATGAAGCGTAATTTTGAGGAAATTGTTCTCATACCATGAAGCGTAAGTTCTTGATACATATACATTTCGGAAGTCATTTTATATTGCAAATTTTTTCCAGTAATCTCAACCGGAAATGAAGTATTCATTATATGCATTCCCACGTGATGATTTATATTCTCTTCGAAGCTCTTACTACCATCAATCTGTATATTTGTAACCTAGTAGAGCATCTAGATTTCTTATTGGGAACAAACTCAAGCAATCCTCCACTGTCCAATGATGCATCAAGCAAATGCCATACAATTGCAAACACCAATATACTATTAAAATTTCAAGTTCAACACAGTGAATGCCGAAACTCTAAAAAAAGGTGAATGACATCATCAAACGAACACATGAACGAACAACCATAAAGCATAATGATTTTCTCTAGATAGAGAATAACATTTAACTCAAATAATTTGATTTATCCATATGCAAAAAGACGAAAGTGGTGACATGAAATTTGCAAGATGACACAAAATAATTCGTACTAAAACATTTACATTAGCAAACCCTTCAAGGAGGGCGTTAAAAAAAATTGGACAAATCATTTGCATAATAGAAAAGGCCCAAATTTTGAGTAGTTAGAAAGCCTATCATTCATCTAACTACAGACACTCTTGTGAGTATACTTTAATTGATTTAATACAGAAGTCCATTATCGTTGAAAATAGAAGTCGTAACTAATTATATCATTAGAATGGAAGCAGGAGCGGATACAAGGGGGCAACGGGGACAATACCCCTGCTTCCAACGAGGTTATGCTTTCTTAGGTGGATATAATACATAGTGCTCTGATAACTCATTCGGTAGATGAAGGGAAGGAGGTACCTGAAGTACAAAGATTTTATTTTAGGAAATACAATATATATAGATAGAGAGATTAAGTGAAGTTTACTATTGAATTAACTTTTAATTAATATAATCAACACAATATAAATTTTAGTATACTAGCTAATCAACCATCAATTAGTTTTATTTGATTTTATTTTAATGGTTCATATATTTTTGAACTAATAGTATAAATTTTTTTAATTTTTTTCCATTCCTTTTTTTTTCTAATCTTATAAAAGTTTGAACAAATTAAACTAAAATAATAAACAGAGATAATAATAGTTACAATTTTCCTCGTGAAATGTAAGACCCACTCTTTTGTCTTTACCACCCCCGCGGTGAAGAGCGCCGCTCCTCCGGCAAGCAGCACCAGCGGCAAGGTCAGCCGCCCCTACGGCTAAATACATATCACGCCCGATCTGTTTCCGATCTTCTATCTTATGGGCCGACTTTCCTATCTTGTTCTAAACCCTAAAACGTCCTTCAATCTATCTTTTCATCCCCTTTTCTATATATTCTCGTCTTTTCTTCTTTTTCTCGTTTATTGCTTACGTTTTCTTCAACCATCGAGAGTTGCAGCCGTTTCCCTCCTTCCCTTCGCTAAACGTGTAAGTCTTCTTCTCTGAGTTCTTCATCACGTTCATGTATTCTTGCATGCCGTTCCCTTCTGTTTTGTTTTTTTTTCTTTCGTTCTTCCTATTCTTCTTCTCTAAGAATCAAGTTTGAACCTTGATTCTTGTTGCCATCCCCGTTGTTGATGTGTGGTTGTTCTCAGGCTCTTTTGATTTAGTCTTGACGTGGTTGGATCAAAAGATCGAGCTTTGGATCCCTTGCTAAGAGTTTTTTCGAGAGAAACCCCGACAGTGCTTGTTGTCACGCCACCACCGCTGCGCCGGCACAGAGCCGTCCCGCGGCTACCTATCCCACCGCCCCTACGGTGTTGTCCGACCGCCCCTGCGGTTACCTACTCTGTGGCCCCTACGCCTTGTCTAGCCGCCCCTGTGGTTTATCTGCAGTTGCTCCCGCCTTTGGTGAGTTGTTTCCTTCCTTGATTTCCTCGTTCCTTTCCTTGCCACTTGATGTTGTTGTTGACCCTTAGTGTTTTGTAAGACTAAGGTTGAGACCTTAACTTGTGGAGATCTCTTAGAGATCATTGAGACTAGAAGTTGTAGACTTGTAGCAATTGTATTGTTCCTGATTCATTATGCCTTGTTGAGCAGGCTTTCCGTTCTTCTTTCCTAAGGGAATCTGAGTTGTTTGCTGAGTTTGAGTTTACCTTCGAGTGTGGTAAGTCCCCTGGACTTACTTAGCTTCATTTCGTATATTGGTTTGAGTGTTTTGGTTTGTTTATGTTGTTTATCTTGTAATAACATATAACCGAAATCGGATAACTTAATGAAAGATAATAACTGGTTGAGTGTGAGCATGCTATGAGTTTGTATTACCTTATGCGTGTATGTGCCTTTACGTTCTTTCTAGTATCTAGAATGTTAGCTAATGGTTTATACTGATGTTGTAGATGTTCCGCAGGTTAGAGATGCTATTGAGTGATCCGGACGGTGTGTTCGGCCGGGTTCCCTACATTATAGGACGGGATCGGGTTTATGTTTAAGTTTTTATTTTCCTTTTGTTTTGAACTCGGCTGCGAGTCTTTTGCGCTTCCCTTTGTTTGAACCTTGGTTTTATTATAAGTTTTGGTTTTCATTTATTTGTGTCTTGTTGTAAGATCCGTTGTGTTGTTGCTACTTCGAGGGTCAGGACCCATTGTGAGGTCCTAGCCCGTAACGCTTCGAGTTCCCAGAACTTGGGGTGTTATAACATGGTATCAGAGGTCTGTTGGCAACAATGGCACTCAAAATCTTCTAAAGGTCAAATAGATAAATAAACAAAACCCTCAAGGGGTCTATGTCTTCAAAAGGGGTTTTGTTTTAAACTTGTCAGTCTGGGATAGATGTACGGGCGACCACCACCACCTCCGTGGATCTAACCAGTTAGTTTTGTTATGTTGGCCTTTATGTGATTTTCCTGGATTTCCGCTTTAGTTGTAGCGTGGCCTTATATATCTATAAGGCCACCTCTTCCACCTGTAGCCTGTGGACGGAGTCGACCACCTCTTCCACCTGTAGCCTGTGGACGAGGACGAGCAAAAAGACCTCCACTAGCTAGAGGTCAAGGCCAAGTCCCAATCGTTGATCCGCCGATTGCTGATCTGCCTATCGTTGAGGCGTTCGCTAAGGAAGTTGTTGAAAGCGTTGTTCCTGAGGTTGGGAACGGGACCACTGCTAGGTCCGGAGCACATCGAACACAATCGACCGAGTCCGGTCGAGGGTCCATCGGAGATTCTACATATCGCGAATACATGCAGAGAGTTGATGAGGCTATCAGGACTGGAGGACCTACACCAACACCGTAAGTTCCTGCAAGATCAGTTGAAGTTCCACAGAGAGTTACGTAGGTTGTTGCCCCACCTACTAGAGTTGTTGAGGTTGCTAAAGTTCCGACGAGGTGAGACAGCTGAGACTCAATTGTTGGTTGAAGGCTTTCAACGAACTGAAGGTTCCTGCTTTCATGGGAAAGATAGGATTGGAGGTGGAGTTGTGGCTAGGGCAGCTAGATTCTGCTATGGAGGCGATCGGTTACCCAAAGGGACGCCAAGTCGACATAGCACAAACATTGCTATAGGATCAGGCCCATTCCTGGTGGAGGACCACTCGTAGTAAGGTCACCAGTTATGAGAAGATGAAGACGGTGATCAGGGATCGCTATTGCCCTGCAGCTATGAGGAGAGATAGTTTACAAGATTTCATTGAGGTTGAATTTGAGGATCTTCCCATTGCTGAGATCATCAACAAGTTTTTGGAAGAGTTATCTTTTCTCTCGAAAGTTGAGGAGTCTACCCGCTCTTATCTTACGGTTTTCCGTTGTGATTCTTTGACGGACTATAAGGATAGAGCTTCTGCTTATGAGAGAGAGCGATTGGGTCAAAGGAGAGCATCTTAGATAGGAGGTCCTGAGAAGAGACAAAGGACTAGACCAGCCAGTACTGGAGCTGGAGCTTCTGGTTTTGGGCGCAATCAGACGGCCAGGACGGTAGTGTCATAATTGCGGAGGTATCGGACATCTTCGAGCTGATTGTAAGAAGACTACAGTGACTTGATTTTCTTGTGGCTAGTCCGGACATAGAGTTGCGTTCTGCCCCAGGGCAAGGCTCTTTCACAGCAGGGTTCTTCACCTGCTAGTGTTGCAAGAGGTGGACAAAGACCTCGGTATCATCAGTAGCAACAACAACAGAGAGTTCTTGGTTCTACCGCTCCTCGGGGTTCCGCTCCTGGTCAAGGCAGAGGACGAGGAGGTCGTACATCTGACACTAAAGGTGCCTTAACTAGAGTTTATGAGATGAGGAGTGTAGTGGAACCGACCGCTCCAACGACCACAGGTACCATTCATATTAATGATTTTCCTATCAGAATCTTTTTGATACCGGTGCGACACATTCTTTTATATTTGATGCTTGCATAGAGAGATTGACCTTAGTTACCGTAGAAGGGAAACCCTTCTTTATAGGATTGCCCGATGGGGGTAAGATTAGAGGTACACGAGAGGTTCGCGATTGCCCTATTATACTAGGAGGTCGCGATTGACCAGTTAACTTCTTCATCATGTACTTAGTACATGAAGAAGTTATTCTGGGTATGATTTGGATGGATTGTCATTAATAGCATGTATTATAGTATATATTTTGGGATTGGTTTGGACGTTTTATCTTCATAAATCTGCATGTATGGATGTATATTTTTTTATCATTATGTTGTTTTGTCTACCTTTGCGGGAATCGAGGTCTATGTTAGCATGAAATATTGTGATATTTTAGGCACGTTTTATAATCGTATTTGATTCATATTGATAGTCTTTGATGGAGCTTTATGCATATATGAGCTAGTATTACCTATATTGTCGATATGGATGTCTACACGAGTTCTATGTTGATTATAGGTGATTTGGAGCTATTTCCGAACGAAATCGAGCGAAGGAGAGTTGAGTTGATGTACTTCTAGATCAAGGACACCTTTTGGGAAGCAATTTGGAGTATTAGATTGAAGAATGCACGAATGAAGGCAAAAATCACGGTTTGACCCTAGATTACGGCCGTGGATTGTGATGCAGAATTCGATGTTCATTCCAGGGGATATTACGGCCGTGGAAGCTACCCGTATAAGTTTCCACGCCTCAGAATTACGGTCGTGGAATCTTCCACGACCGTGATCTTGGCAAATCCTTTCGCCACGTTTCGAAGCCATGATCTTTTGAAGATCGGGCCGGGCCGACGTTTTGCCCTGCATTATAAAAAGGACGGATGAAGCAAGATTCCGTCACCTCGCCTTACCTCGTTATCTAGCTTACGACCCTTCAAACCCTAGGTTTAGCGGCAAGAACGCAAGCTTAGCAACACACAAACCTTCATTCTTGGAGGTGATTTTGGGAGATCTCATTGAAGATCAAAGTTCGTGATTGGAGAATTGCTGTTAGCGATCTTCGCGTTGAGGAAGATCGAAGTTCTTGGAGGATTTTGCAAGAAAACTCCTCTTCTTGCTTAGGTTTGATTTAGGATCGGATTGACATCCCGTTTCCTTTCTTTCCTAAGATTTTGATTGTTTATTCCGAATTGAATCTTTTGATAAACACTTGTTCTTGATTGTGATTCGGAGATTCGTTCGAAGATTATTGAAAGTTCTTGAAAGTTCCCATCTTTTATCTTATAAATCTTGAATTGATATCAAATGACTGTTATTGGCTAAAAACCCTTAACAATTCTAAGGTGAAGGGTTGATAGTTGTGGCTTAGATGATGATAGATCGATCGCAAACAGATTAGACCCTGAGAGTTAGAGAATTATCACCGACAACCCTAAATTACGGGTTGTTCTTGAGTTCCACGGCCGTGGAACCTCAAGATCCAACCGTAATTTCCATGAGTTTACGAGCCTGCTTTTACCTTAATCCAAAGTTAAAGATTTGCTTTAGCTTAGCTTAGACTTGTCTTTTCTAGGTGGTAGTGAAGCCTCAACAACCTCTACCTCGATTGTGAGCCTCAACAACCTCAATCGGATAAGTTAGTCTTGACCTTTAGATTATAGGTTTGGGTATTTGATACTAATCCTTGCTTTTAGAACCTCTTTATATTGAGCCTCAACAACCTGTATAAGGAGTATCTTTTAGGTGAGTTACATAAGGTTTTTGGAACCTCAACCGTACGATTACCTTACATTAGTGTACCTTTGCATATCTCTACTCTGTCTTTATATTATTAGTATATCTTGAATCTGTTGCCACAACTGAATACCCGGATCTTTAGGATTGTTATTTTCCCAATATTTGCAAAACTCTCATATTTATTGCTTGATAACCTGAAATCGAATTTGTTCCCACCCAAATCCCTGTGTTCGATACTCTGGAATTCTTGCTTAGCTACCTCGATCCGTACACTGCGGGTTCGCTGCTTGATTCTAGTTTTATAAATTTAAAGCTTATTTGCACACACCTCTAGGGGCGAACAAGTTTTTGGCGCCGTTGCCGGGGATTTGGTTTCGGCCGAATTCGGTAACCGGTTGTCAAGCTTGGGAGCTTGCTCTCGTTATTTGATTCTTTTTGAGTGCATGCGCAGATCTAGAAACACCGAAGATCTCTTACCTCTTGATCAAGAGCTAGAGAAAACCTTGAGACGAAGACGCAAAGAAAAGAGGATGGCTCAAGAAAACGAAAACGATCTTCAAACTAAGTTAGCGGAGAAGGAAGCTCAACTCCGATGGAATGAGAATCTCCTCCAGGATGAGATGGATCGTCATCAAACTCAAGTTAACGGTCTACAAGACATAATCGTTCAAATGAAGATAAAGATGAGCGATCTTGAAGATAAGGTGGGAAAGAAGTCCTCGAGAAGAAGGACAAGGTCTAGAAGAAGAGGTAACTCATCCGCTGATGATAGTGATTCTTCCATGCCTGCGCTAGAAGAGATTGATCCCACGATCAATATAAATCCTTTCAACACACAAGGAGCTGCTAACCGCCGCATTCCACCTAGGAATGTGAGAGTCGAACGTGTGGATAATGAGCCAAGAACTCTTGGCCAGCGGATGGATCCAACACAACAACCGCGCCGCTTAGGTGTGAACTTTGATGCTGAAGATGTACAAGGGTTTAGTTTCAACCCTCAAGTTATCACTCTTGTTCGCCAAAGTCAGTTTGGCGGTACAAGCGCTGAATCTCCACACCAACACTTGCAAAACTTTGAGTGCATGATGGAGACAATGAGGCCAAAGAGCGCCACTACCAACAGCTATAAGCTCAAACCTTTCTTTTTCTCTTTGAAAGGGAAAGCGCTATCCTGGTACCAAGCTCTTCCTAGTGGAAAGCTAGAGACATGGGAAGACCTCTCCGCAGAGTTTCTCACCAAGTTCTTTCCGCCCTCCAAAACGGCGGAACTTAGAGGTAAGATTAATGCTTTTTCTATGAGATCTAACGAAAGTTTGTTTCAATCTTGGGAAAGGTTTCAGGATTTGCTCTTGGATTGCCCTCATCACGGCATATCCAAGCTTGCCTTGCTGGAAATTTACTACAAGGGGCTGGATGCGGGAACGCAATTCAACCTTCAATCCCTCTCATGTGGAACGTTCATGGACATGAGAGAAAATGACGCTTGGGATTTCATTGAGAAGCAAGCAAGAGTCATAGAGAAGTATTCCCACCGGAAGGTGGAGGGAAATCGTGTGGAGCAAGGAGCGAAGCTCACACATGAAGCTCAAAATCAGATTTTCTCCCTCAACAATGAGATCAAAGAGTTGAAGGAGACTATCAAGACCAACTTCCCAAAGCAGCAAGAGAAGGATGTTGGCTATTTGGGCAATAACAACGGCGGTGACAACACCAACCGCAATAACAATAACCGGAACAATAACCGGAACAACAATTGGAATGGAAACAACAACAACCGGAACAACAACAATTGGAACAACAATCGTGGTTCGAACAACAACAATTGGCGCTCCAATCAACAAAATTCCGGTAACTCCTATCCTTCCAATTCCAATTCACTAACTCCACCCTCTTCTTCCTCTACTCCTTTGAAAAGCCAGGGGCAATCATCAAATGGAGGAAACAATACGGGAAAGGAAAAGCCGGATCCCATGTTGGAAACGATCTTGGGAAAGCTTCAAGGGTTGGAGAACCGCATCATCAAAGTTGATGATCAAATTTCTAAGGTTGACAAAGCTCAAAAGGTTTTGGAGAATCAAATGTTCAACCATGCGGAGGAAGTTCCTAGGAATCAAGGGAAACTTCCAGGAAAGACGGAGGACAACCCTAAGGGAAGGGTAATGGCGATTACAACTAGGAGCGGAGTGACTACCACCGATCCGCAGCCTACGTTTGTTGAAGTCCCCGTAGAGAAAGGCAAAGAAAAAGGGAAGGAGAAGGAGGACGTCTATGTTCCACCTCCAGCTTTCAAACCTCCCCTACCGTTCCCTCAATCTAGAGCGCGAGCGCGCCTAGACAAGCAATTCGGTAAGTTCATAGAACTCATGAGCAAACTGCATATTAATATACCTTTCATTGATGCTATTGTAGGTATGCCGGCTTATGGCAAGTTCTTGAAGGAGCTCCTCTCTAACAAGAGGAAGCTAGAAGATTTTGGAGAAGTCAAGATGAGTTCGGATTCTTCGGACCTCATCAAGACTATGAAGGAGAAAATGCCCCCAAAGCTGAAGGATCCGGGGTCATTTTGCATTCCCATAGGAGTGGGAGAGGTCACATATGACGCCTTGTGTGATCTAGGAGCAAGTGTGAGCATCATACCACTTGCGTTGTGCAGGAAGATCGGTTTAGGCGACCCTAAACCGGTGAAGATGACGTTATACATGGCGGATCGATCCATTACTCGTCCCGTCGGCATTGTAGAGGACGTCCCTGTTAAGCTAGGCAAGTTCTTTGTCCCCATTGATTTTGTTGTGCTTGACATTCCTGCAGATAGTCCGGTCCCGATCATACTCGGAAGACCGTTTCTTGCAACTTCCGGCTGCATGGTCGATTGCAAGAATGGAAGACTCGCTTTTGACATTGGGGAAGAGAAAGTAGAGTTCGTTCTTTCCACTCTAGTGAAGGAGCCGATCTTTGATGAAGATATTTACAACATCCAAGACGAAGAAGGCTTGTCTAGGGAGGAGGTAAGTGCGATTCTCTTTAACGATCCTTTGCAAAAGGTTATCACTATGAGTCTAACCCATGAAGGAGAAGAAGGAGAGTGCAAAGAGGAAATTGAAGCCTTGGAAGCACAAGAAGAGATGCATGAAGTGGAGTTTGAAAAACTCCACGATGAGGCTGAAAATACAAGATTCCACGGCCATACTCTGTATTCCACGGCCGTGGATTCCACAACCAAATTCGACCTCCATTCCAGAGGATATTACGGCCGTGGAAAAACAGGGGAAAACGTGATTTTGACCGTGGAAAATAGTGATCAGCACGCTTCTTCAACTTCTCCTAATTCTTCTCCAAACCATTCAACTTCCCTAGAAATCTCTAAGGAAACATCGGAAGCTCCTCAAGGATCATTGGAAGCTCCGAAAGCAATGGAACTCAAACCACTTCCTACTCATCTAAGGTACGCTTTTCTTGGATCTAACTCCACCTTCCCGGTTATCGTTAGTTCCGAATTAAGCATAGATGAACATGAACAGCTCATGATTGTCCTTAGGAAACATAGAAAAGCCATAGGCTATACTATTGAGGACTTAGTAGGAATTAAACCCTCTCTATGCATGCATAAGATACTAATGGAGGAGGACTTTAGAACTTCAAGACAACCTCAAAGGCGGTTAAATCCGACCATGAAGGAGGTTGTCAAGAAGGAAATTCTTAAACTTCTTGATGCAGGTATCATCTATCCTATCTCCGATAGCAAGTGGGTGAGCCCAGTTCAAGTAGTTCCGAAGAAGGGAGGAATGACGGTCATCACCAATAAGAACAACGAACTCATTCCTACCCGAACTGTGACTGGATGGCGAATGTGCATAGACTACCGCAAGCTCAACAACGCAACGCGGAAGGATCACTTTCCATTGCCATTCATCGACCAAATGCTTGAAAGGTTAGCACAACATTCATACTTTTGCTACCTTGACGGTTATAGTGGTTTCTTTCAGATCCCGATACATCCGGATGATCAAGAGAAGACCACATTCACGTGCCCTTGGGGTACGTTCGCTTATAGGAGGATGCCGTTCGGGCTTTGCAACGCCCCAGCCACCTTTCAACGGTGTATGATGGCCATCTTCTCCGAATACGTAGAAGAAATCATGGAAGTCTTCATGGACGACTTCTCCGTTTACGGTTCCTCTTTTAACGATTGTCTTTCTAACCTTTCTCTTGTTTTGCAAAGATGTGAAGACACTAACCTAGTCCTTAATTGGGAGAAGTGTCAATTCATGGTTAAGGAAGGAATCGTTTTTGGTCACTTAGTCTCTAGTAGAGGGATAGAGGTAGACAAGGCCAAAATAGAGACCATAGAGAAACTCCCTCCTCCAGTTTCGGTGAAGGGAATAAGAAGTTTTCTAGGACATGCTGGATTTTATAGACGTTTTATCCAAGACTTTTCTAAGATATCAAAACCTCTCACTAATCTATTGATGAAGGATGCGGTTTTTGAGTTTTCGCAGGAATGTCTAGATGCGTTCAACACCATCCGGCAAGCTCTAATTTCGGCACCCATTATCCAACCACCGGATTGGACTCTCCCTTTCGAGATTATGTGCGATGCTAGTGACGTAGCCATTGGAGCTGTTCTTGGGCAACGAAAGGAAGGACGAACCCACGCCATATACTACGCTAGCAAGACACTAGACGAAGCCCAGCTCAACTACGCCACTACGGAAAAGGAATTTCTAGCCATTGTCTACGCTATTGACAAATTTCGCTCCTATCTTGTAGGTGCAAAGGTGGTTGTCTACACGGATCATGCTGCGATCCGATACCTCCTTGCAAAGAAAGATGCGAAGCCAAGACTGATTAGATGGATTCTTCTCCTACAAGAATTCGATCTTGAGATCCGCGACAAGAAAGGCTCGGAAAATTCTGTTGCGGATCATTTGAGTCGCCTAACACATCTAGAGGACGACCATTTACCCATTGATGACTCCTTTCCGGACGAACACCTACACATCATTGAGGAGTGCATCAAGGTAATCTCCAAGGGTGACGAACCATGGTTTGCTGATTTCGTTAATTATTTGGTTTGCCAGGAAATACCACCCGGACTATCATATGCGCAAAGGAAGAAGTTCTTCAAGGACGTCCGGGAATACCATTGGAACGAGCCTCTTCTCTTCAAGAGAGGTCCGGATGGCATCATTCGGCGATGTGTGCCGGAAGATGAGATGCAAAGTGTCATCCGTCATTGTCATTCACTACCTTGTGGAGAACGCGCTAGTTCAAATAAAACTAGCGCAAAGGTATTGCAATCCGGATTCTATTGGCCTACTTTATTTAAAGATGTGCAATCCTTTGTTTCTTGTTGCGATGCTTGTCAAAGAACAGGCAATATCTCTAGAAGGAACGAGATGCCCCTCAACAACATCCAAGAGGTGGAGATTTTTGACGTTTGGGGAGTTGACTTCATGGGACCATTCCCTTCTTCTTGTGGGAACCAATACATATTATTGGCGGTAGACTACGTTTCTAGATGGGTGGAAGCCATTGCCTCTCCCACAAATGATGCCATGGTGGTGGTTAAGTTCTTCAACAAGACCATTTTTCCGCGATTCGGGACGCCAAGGACGATCATTAGTGATGGAGGTTCTCACTTCATAGCCCGTCGCTTTGAAGCTCTTCTATCCAAGTATGGGGTTACTCACAAGATCGCCACCCCTTACCATCCACAAACGAGTGGACAAGTTGAGATCTCAAATAGGGAGATCAAGGGAATTCTAGAGAAGACGGTTTCGAGGACTAGGAAGGATTGGTCCTTGAAACTAGATGATGCGTTATGGGCATACCGGACTGCATACAAGACTCCCATAGGAACCACACCATACAACCTTGTGTATGGGAAGTCTTGTCACTTGCCGGTAGAGCTAGAGCACAAGGCGTTTTGGGCTATCAAGTGGCTGAATTTCAGCATGAAAGAAGCGGGAGAGAAGCGTCTCCTAGACATCAACAAGCTGGATGAACTCCGTTTGAACGCCTACGAAAACGCTAAGATCTACAAGGAAAGAGCAAAGCGTTGGCATGATAAGCATATCATTCCAAAGGACTTCCAAGAAGGAGATCAAGTTCTCCTCTTCAATTCGAGACTTCGCCTCTTTCCAGGTAAGTTAAAATCTCGTTGGACTGGACCTTTTCTAATTAAGCGTATTTTCCCCCATGGTGCAGTTGAAGTATGGGGTGAAGCTAGCGGAAGTTTTAAGGTGAACGGTCAACGACTCAAGAAGTACTCACCGGAACTCCAAGCTGAGGATTTCGCACCTACCGCACTCGAATAAGTGCGAGTATGGTCTAGCTACGGACCTTAAACAAAGCGCTTCTTGGGAGGCAACCCAAGGTATTGCATTGTCGTTTCTGCTTTCGATTCATAGATTAGCTTAGAATAGAAGTTTTTGCTTTATTTTTGCCTCGATTTCTCCCGGTATGTTCGTGTTTTTGGTTGTAGTATCGATGGAAAAGGGGAAAGGAAGGATAATGTCGAAGAGAAGTGACGAAATTTGGACTTTGAAGCTTTACAGAGAGTTCCACGGTCTAAATTACGGTCGTCATTGCTACAGTGGCCGTAATTCTCAAAAGCCTGTGAAAAATCACCAAAATTACGGGTCCGTACATTTCCACGGCCGTGGAATACCCCGATAGACCGTGATTTTTGAAATTTTGCCTGCGAGTATAAAAGCCACACTTCACCACAAAAACACCACAAAAACCCCCAATTTCCACGCCCTAAACGCCGAAAACACGCAGCCCCTCCCAAATCTTCGTTCTCTAATCGTTTTTAACGATTCTTCTTCCTAAACCGAAGCAAATCCAACCAAGAACAAGATCCAAGCAACAAATCGCGCGGAAAACGATCAACAAACCCGCATTTTGGATTTCTCAATCCGAAAAAAGAGGTTTTTGCTCTCTTCTTGATTTTAGCCGTTTTTGTTCGTTTTTGTTAGAGATTATTAGGAAGAACTGATTGAGATTGGAAGAAACTAGATTAGGACTGATTGTGGTGGAGTTTGATTGCTGATTTGTTGAGAATCGAGAATTCTGTGTCGAATCACGGTCTGTATAGGTTCCACGGCCGTGGTTTTGGGAAGAACAGACCGTAATTTGTAACAGAATGGACTTCGTGAGGAGAGTTTCGGGAAGGATTAAGGAAAAGAAAGGGGAACAGAATAAAAAGAGAAAGGGTAACCCCTCCACATCTAGGGCACCACCACCACCCTCATCCCCTTCACCACCATCCTCACCTTCACCTCCATCTTCACCCCCTCCTTCTAGCATACCGATCATACACGAAAACCACCAAGCTGCATTTGAGAGGATCGAGAAGAGGGCAGTAATTGGCCCTAGATACTTGTTGTTGGAGGATCTACATCCTCTCAACATTGTAGATGACCTTACATGGCTCTTGGATAGAGCCGGTTTGCTTGTCTTCACGAATATTCGTGAAGACGCTTATGAGGAGATCACCCGAGAGGTTGTGACGTCTTTCGAGCACAGCCCTGTCGATAGAACCGTCTCCTTTCGTCTCATGAACCGAGACTACCAGTTGAGTATAGTTGAGTTTGGGACCATTTTTGGGTTCCACGAGACCTACAACGGTCGCATCCCTAGGAACGTGTCCGCTAAGGACTTTTGGGGAGATGTAGCTATGATCTATGCCGACGAGGACCGTTGGCATCCAGCTGATGTTCGCTCCAAACGGTGTGTGCAAGCTTTAAATTTATAACCCTAGACTTAAGCTTAAAACAAGGATGCGAACCCGCAGTGTACGGGTCAATCGTAGTAAAAGCAAGAAAATTCCAGGGGTCGATCACAGGGACTTAGTGAAACAAAGTCCAGTACGGTATGCTAGTGTTGATGCTAACCACAAGAGCAAGTAATACAATCAAAGATGAATAAGATGTCAAATAAAGCAAACATGCAATTCTAGGGATTAAAGCATCTAGTTGTGGTTCCAACTCAAGATCTATAGATAAGCGGACAAAGCTGAGGTTTTTGCATGGGGAAGGTGTTTCTAAAGTGGAGTAGATCACCGGGTAAGTCTCACTACACACTAATCCCAAACCGTAACTCCTATTACCGGGTAAGTCTCAAGGAATTAAGATAAAGAACTATAACCTCAAACTAACACACCATCTAAGGGAATAGAATCAACCTTTACCGGGTAAGTCTCAGGCTAACTCACAAAGATGGGATGGAAGCACACTCAAACCCCAATAAAGGGCAAGCCTTTATTACCTACACTTATGATCGTTGGTATACAAACTAAGGAATTACCGGGTAAGTCTCATCCTAAGCTTGCTTTGAACCAGAAAGGTATAATAAGAATAGGATTTGGCAAACTCTAACACATTAACTCTCAGTTAAGGATCGGATAAGCCACCTCGGTCAGCCAGTTTCCACCCCGGCCGAGATGTTCATCGACTGAACGAGATGCTTAGGGTTAAGGTTAAAGACTCGAACTTTCAGGATCCTACTGTGATTAAGATCATTCTATCATTGTTTTTCCCACAACCTTCAGCCAATCACCCTAGAATCACACAAGGAAATTAGCCACTCATCATCATAATGAAAGTATTAAATATATGGGAAGAAGGTGAGTATTTGAACAAAGAAGAATTTAATGAAAACACTTCAATAACTGAATCAAATATCACACAAAAATCGTTCCTTGGATAATGATCCAATAAGACAAGACAACAAGGAAAGGAATTGAAGACAATCTTACAAAACCCTTCAAAAAGCTATAAAGCTATAGTCTTCAATCTTCCTTTAACCTTCAAAAAGGTTCTTCAACAACTCCCAAATTGGAGTAGGATGCGGCTGCTGCGCGTGTATGCGAGATGTTCTAACTGTAAGCGGATGTCGACGTATGCGGCGTATGCAGCCCCTAAGCCTGATCGGATTTGTGGAAAATCCAATCCTTTTTATAGGAAAAATAAACCTCCAAAGATAATCAATCTTAAGAAGATATTATCCCATAAATATAGGAAAAATATATGATTCTGCATATCTCCTTCCTTCCAGAAGCTCAGCCCAAAAATATAAGATCACTTTCCAACTTTAAAAGATCTCAGCCAAGAATAAAATATTCTCGCCGCGTCCTAGGTGTTCGCCTCGGTCGAGTCGGCGTCTCTGGATCGCCTCGGTCGAGATGAATCTCTGTAGTCAACCGAGGTGATTCATAACTGAGTGTAGAATCTCTCAAAACTGGTCCAAAGTAAATCTTTAATCCATGGTTGTGTTTCCTAAATGTAGCTCCAAATGACTCTTGACTCCTTTTGCTCCTTTTTGATGCAAAACGTACCATATTACCTGCAATTACAACGAAACTAGGTGTAGACCTCGATTCTCGCAAAGGTAGATGAAATGGTAGTAAAATCACATAATGTACATACAAACATGCAGATTATGAAAGATAAAACGTCTAAACAAACCCCAAAATATAGACTATAATTCATGCTATCAGAAGCTCCGAAAGCAATGGAACTCAAACCACTTCCTACTCATCTAAGGTACGCTTTTCTTGGATCTAACTCCACCTTCCCGGTTATCGTTAGTTCCGAATTAAGCATAGATGAACATGAACAGCTCATGATTGTCCTTAGGAAACATAGAAAAGCCATAGGCTATACTATTGAGGACTTAGTAGGAATTAAACCCTCTCTATGCATGCATAAGATACTAATGGAGGAGGACTTTAGAACTTCAAGACAACCTCAAAGGCGGTTAAATCCGACCATGAAGGAGGTTGTCAAGAAGGAAATTCTTAAACTTCTTGATGCAGGTATCATCTATCCTATCTCCGATAGCAAGTGGGTGAGCCCAGTTCAAGTAGTTCCGAAGAAGGGAGGAATGACGGTCATCACCAATAAGAACAACGAACTCATTCCTACCCGAACTGTGACTGGATGGCGAATGTGCATAGACTACCGCAAGCTCAACAACGCAACGCGGAAGGATCACTTTCCATTGCCATTCATCGACCAAATGCTTGAAAGGTTAGCACAACATTCATACTTTTGCTACCTTGACGGTTATAGTGGTTTCTTTCAGATCCCGATACATCCGGATGATCAAGAGAAGACCACATTCACGTGCCCTTGGGGTACGTTCGCTTATAGGAGGATGCCGTTCGGGCTTTGCAACGCCCCAGCCACCTTTCAACGGTGTATGATGGCCATCTTCTCCGAATACGTAGAAGAAATCATGGAAGTCTTCATGGACGACTTCTCCGTTTACGGTTCCTCTTTTAACGATTGTCTTTCTAACCTTTCTCTTGTTTTGCAAAGATGTGAAGACACTAACCTAGTCCTTAATTGGGAGAAGTGTCAATTCATGGTTAAGGAAGGAATCGTTTTTGGTCACTTAGTCTCTAGTAGAGGGATAGAGGTAGACAAGGCCAAAATAGAGACCATAGAGAAACTCCCTCCTCCAGTTTCGGTGAAGGGAATAAGAAGTTTTCTAGGACATGCTGGATTTTATAGACGTTTTATCCAAGACTTTTCTAAGATATCAAAACCTCTCACTAATCTATTGATGAAGGATGCGGTTTTTGAGTTTTCGCAGGAATGTCTAGATGCGTTCAACACCATCCGGCAAGCTCTAATTTCGGCACCCATTATCCAACCACCGGATTGGACTCTCCCTTTCGAGATTATGTGCGATGCTAGTGACGTAGCCATTGGAGCTGTTCTTGGGCAACGAAAGGAAGGACGAACCCACGCCATATACTACGCTAGCAAGACGCTAGACGAAGCCCAACTCAACTACGCCACTACGGAGAAGGAATTTCTAGCCATTGTCTACGCTATTGACAAGTTTCGCTCTTATCTTGTAGGTGCAAAGGTGATTGTCTACACGGATCATGCTGCGATCCGGTACCTCCTTGCAAAGAAGGATGCGAAGCCAAGGCTGATTAGATGGATTCTTCTCCTACAAGAATTCGATCTTGAGATCCGCGACAAGAAAGGCTCGGAAAATTCTGTTGCGGATCATTTGAGTCGCCTAACACATCTAGAGGACGACCATTTACCCATTGATGACTCCTTTCCGGACGAACACCTACACATCATTGAGGAGTGCATCAAGGTAATCTCCAAGGGTGACGAACCATGGTTTGCTGATTTCGTTAATTATTTGGTTTGCCAGGAAATACCACCCGGACTATCATATGCGCAAAGGAAGAAGTTCTTCAAGGACGTCCGGGAATACCATTGGAACGAGCCTCTTCTCTTCAAGAGAGGTCCGGATGGCATCATTCGGCGATGTGTGCCGGAAGATGAGATGCAAAGTGTCATCCGTCATTGTCATTCACTACCTTGTGGAGGACACGCTAGTTCAAACAAAACTAGCGCAAAGGTATTGCAATCCGGATTCTATTGGCCTACTTTATTTAAAGATGTGCAATCCTTTGTTTCTTGTTGCGATGCTTGTCAAAGAACAGGCAATATCTCTAGAAGGAACGAGATGCCCCTCAACAACATCCAAGAGGTGGAGATTTTTGACGTTTGGGGAGTTGACTTCATGGGACCATTCCCTTCTTCTTGTGGGAACCAATACATATTATTGGCGGTAGACTACGTTTCTAGATGGGTGGAAGCCATTGCCTCTCCCACAAATGATGCCATGGTGGTGGTTAAGTTCTTCAACAAGACCATTTTTCCGCGATTCGGGACGCCAAGGACGATCATTAGTGATGGAGGTTCTCACTTCATAGCCCGTCGCTTTGAAGCTCTTCTATCCAAGTATGGGGTTACTCACAAGATCGCCACCCCTTACCATCCACAAACGAGTGGACAAGTTGAGATCTCAAATAGGGAGATCAAGGGAATTCTAGAGAAGACGGTTTCGAGGACTAGGAAGGATTGGTCCTTGAAACTAGATGATGCGTTATGGGCATACCGGACTGCATACAAGACTCCCATAGGAACCACACCATACAACCTTGTGTATGGGAAGTCTTGTCACTTGCCGGTAGAGCTAGAGCACAAGGCGTTTTGGGCTATCAAGTGGCTGAATTTCAGCATGAAAGAAGCGGGAGAGAAGCGTCTCCTAGACATCAACAAGCTGGATGAACTCCGTTTGAACGCCTACGAAAACGCTAAGATCTACAAGGAAAGAGCAAAGCGTTGGCATGATAAGCATATCATTCCAAAGGACTTCCAAGAAGGAGATCAAGTTCTCCTCTTCAATTCGAGACTTCGCCTCTTTCCAGGTAAGTTAAAATCTCGTTGGACTGGACCTTTTCTAATTAAGCGTATTTTCCCCCATGGTGCAGTTGAAGTATGGGGTGAAGCTAGCGGAAGTTTTAAGGTGAACGGTCAACGACTCAAGAAGTACTCACCGGAACTCCAAGCTGAGGATTTCGCACCTACCGCACTCGAATAAGTGCGAGTATGGTCTAGCTACGGACCTTAAACAAAGCGCTTCTTGGGAGGCAACCCAAGGTATTGCATTGTCGTTTCTGCTTTCGATTCATAGATTAGCTTAGAATAGAAGTTTTTGCTTTATTTTTGCCTCGATTTCTCCCGGTATGTTCGTGTTTTTGGTTGTAGTATCGATGGAAAAGGGGAAAGGAAGGATAATGTCGAAGAGAAGTGACGAAATTTGGACTTTGAAGCTTTACAGAGAGTTCCACGGTCTAAATTACGGTCGTCATTGCTACAGTGGCCGTAATTCTCAAAAGCCTGTGAAAAATCACCAAAATTACGGGTCCGTACATTTCCACGGCTGTGGAATACCCCGATAGACCGTGATTTTTGAAATTTTGCCTGCGAGTATAAAAGCCACACTTCACCACAAAAACACCACAAAAACCCCCAATTTCCACGCCCTAAACGCCGAAAACACGCAGCCCCTCCCAAATCTTCGTTCTCTAATCGTTTTTAACGATTCTTCTTCCTAAACCGAAGCAAATCCAACCAAGAACAAGATCCAAGCAACAAATCGCGCGGAAAACGATCAACAAACTCGCATTTTGGATTTCTCAATCCGAAAAAAGAGGTTTTTGCTCTCTTCTTGATTTTAGCCGTTTTTGTTCGTTTTTGTTAGAGATTATTAGGAAGAACTGATTGAGATTGGAAGAAACTAGATTAGGACTGATTGTGGTGGAGTTTGATTGCTGATTTGCTGAGAATCGAGAATTCTGTGTCGAATCACGGTCTGTATAGGTTCCACGGCCGTGGTTTTGGGAAGAACAGACCGTAATTTGTAACAGAATGGACTTCGTGAGGAGAGTTTCGGGAAGGATTAAGGAAAAGAAAGGGGAACAGAATAAAAAGAGAAAGGGTAACCCCTCCACATCTAGGGCACCACCACCACCCTCATCCCCTTCACCACCATCCTCACCTTCACCTCCATCTTCACCCCCTCCTTCTAGCATACCGATCATACACGAAAACCACCAAGCTGCATTTGAGAGGATCGAGAAGAGGGCAGTAATTGGCCCTAGATACTTGTTGTTGGAGGATCTACATCCTCTCAACATTGTAGATGACCTTACATGGCTCTTGGATAGAGCCGGTTTGCTTGTCTTCACGAATATTCGTGAAGACGCTTATGAGGAGATCACCCGAGAGGTTGTGACGTCTTTCGAGCACAGCCCTGTCGATAGAACCGTCTCCTTTCGTCTCATGAACCGAGACTACCAGTTGAGTATAGTTGAGTTTGGGACCATTTTTGGGTTCCACGAGACCTACAACGGTCGCATCCCTAGGAACGTGTCCGCTAAGGACTTTTGGGGAGATGTAGCTATGATCTATGCCGACGAGGACCGTTGGCATCCAGCTGACACCAAGGCCAAATTGATGTACCATTTGGCCTTGAAGATAGCTCACCGTGTTCTTTCGGAGTGTCTCTTCCCTAGGACGGAGACGCCCCAAAAGATCAAGACGGATGAGCTATTCCTTCTCTATGCTATGCTTCACGGATGCCGCGCCGATTGTGCTACCCTTTTGGCGGCGACTATGAGTAAATTGAAAAACAAATCGAGAGGGAACATTGGGTACGGTGGGATAGTGACCCACATAGCTAGGACTTTTGGAGTGGATTTCTCAGCTTGCACACGTATACCGGCAGTTCCATTAGGGCTACACGCTTTCATGGTTAGGGGACTCATCTTCCCCACACATAGAGGTCCGCCTTACGCGGGCATGCCCTGGGAGAGTAGGACCGGCAGGGGTATTGAGTGGCTGCCGGAGTATTCCATTGTGGCAGGACGCCACAACTGGAAGGAGACGTTCGCTGCGATGCATGCGAACAGGCTTGTAGCTCCCCCTTACGTTCCACCGCCAGTTGTAGATGAGGAGGATATGGGAGAGCCGTATGAGAGTGGTGCAGGAGCAGAGCAGGAGTTCGGCTCGTTTCCGGATCAGCCGGATCAGCAGGATGTACCTAGACGCTCTCCGCGTCCGACTGGAGCTTCAGGCTCGTCATCTCGCCGCGCTAGCGTGAGCGAGAGACCCACGTGGATGACTACACCTCCCACCTGGTACGAGACACCTCCTCCTTGGTCCACTACGCACGCAGCAGCACCACCACCACCACCAGCAGCAGCACCAGCAGACGCTCCCGGATGGTATGATCGCGCTCCGGGATGGTATGAGAGGATGCCGGAGTGGGCTACCGGACTTTCAGAGAGAGTCGGAGCATTAGAGATCCGGGCGGACGCTAGAGATGGACGTTTGGACGACCTCGACCACATGATGAGGGACGTCTACCGCCAGCAGTTTGGGCGGTACTATGACCCGAGTTTCTCTCCATTCCCACCTCCACCGGCACCGCAGTGATTGATGACCAGACTTGCTCGTTTTAGACATCCCCGCCGCCATTTGTGAGTTTTCTTTTCTTTTCTTTCTTTTGTTCTTTCTTGTGAACATTAGGGACAATGTTCGTCCTAAGTATGGGGTGGGATGTACTAAATGTTTGTAATAACTCTACTCTATATGTTGCTTCTATTCCGAGACTATTATTGCATGTTCATCATATGTCACACGTTTCATTCTTGCATTGCATGAAAAAGAACTTTAAAAACCCATAAAAACTGAAAAATTTTTGAAAAATTTGATGCTTCTAATGAATTGAGATGAATTCTATGATAAACACTACTTGTGAATTAAGTTGATAACAATTGCATGCTTGAAAGGATAGTAATTCGAAAAGAAAATTGAATGAATAGATTTCACCTCTTTTGCAAGTTTTATAATGTGAAAATGTTACCTAAATTATGCAAGAAATCGAAGTTGAAATCACATTATAAGTTCTTATGCTTCTTTTTGAAATGATTAAGGCAATTCGATACTTTCTTTCTTCTTTCCTTTGATCATCTAACTCCTCATTGAAATATTAGCCTCCCTTACCCATCCGGGAACTTGGAAAGTGAATGAGAAAAAGGCATGTTTGATGTGGGAGGGCCATGAGAGCATATATTTGCAATCAATTGAATAGAAGGAAATTATAGGTTTGGGGAAGTCAATCATGACGATGAGTAACTCGGCACCATTCACATAGCCGGGTGTTTGTGTCTTGCCAAAGTCGGATTGAGCGATATTCCTAGCGGATTATGGTATGTGCGCTAAAGGTTTGAGGCATCTCGCAAAAATGAGAAACGCCAATCTCCTAGGCTTCGGTTTTTGTGCACCTCTATCCATAACTCCAAAAGTAAAGTCGAAAAATGAAAAGTAAGAGCGAAGCTCTAAGTGAAGAGTTGCGGAAACCGCAAAAGAAGAAGAAGGTAGTAGTCCATTTTCCCGGATTTATGCACCACTCTCCCTTAAAGTTTCCCTTCCCTTCCATACTCTAGACCTTTTCCTTTGAAAAGTCCTTAAGATCAAAAGAATGTTATATGGCTTGGTGATCTAAATTGAAGTTCTTATGATTGATTTTGATAATGTTTGAAGGTTATAATGCTTGCTTGGAAGTTAAATTGTTTCATGAGCTTTCTTTACCTCTTACTCTCTAATTAAGTGCGTGAAAGTTTGAAAACGAATGAAGCAAGGTTTGAGAATGATCTATTCTTTAGAAGTCACTTTCATCCAAAAGAAGGTACACATATTTCATCCTAACTCTTGTTTAAAGCTTTTTGAAAGACCTTGCTTAGGGACAAGCAAGTGTTAAGTATGGGGTTATTTGTTAGCATGAAATATTGTGATATTTTAGGCACGTTTTATAATCGTATTTGATTCATATTGATAGTCTTTGATGGAGCTTTATGCATATATGAGCTAGTATTACCTATATTGTCGATATGGATGTCTACACGAGTTCTATGTTGATTATAGGTGATTTGGAGCTATTTCCGAACGAAATCGAGCGAAGGAGAGTTGAGTTGATGTACTTCTAGATCAAGGACACCTTTTGGGAAGCAATTTGGAGTATTAGATTGAAGAATGCACGAATGAAGGCAAAAATCACGGTTTGACCCTAGATTACGGCCGTGGATTGTGATGCAGAATTCGATGTTCATTCCAGGGGATATTACGGCCGTGGAAGCTACCCGTATAAGTTTCCACGCCTCAGAATTACGGTCGTGGAATCTTCCACGACCGTGATCTTGGCAAATCCTTTCGCCACGTTTCGAAGCCATGATCTTTTGAAGATCGGGCCGGGCCGACGTTTTGCCCTGCATTATAAAAAGGACGGATGAAGCAAGATTCCGTCACCTCGCCTTACCTCGTTATCTAGCTTACGACCCTTCAAACCCTAGGTTTAGCGGCAAGAACGCAAGCTTAGCAACACACAAACCTTCATTCTTGGAGGTGATTTTGGGAGATCTCATTGAAGATCAAAGTTCGTGATTGGAGAATTGCTGTTAGCGATCTTCGCGTTGAGGAAGATCGAAGTTCTTGGAGGATTTTGCAAGAAAACTCCTCTTCTTGCTTAGGTTTGATTTAGGATCGGATTGACATCCCGTTTCCTTTCTTTCCTAAGATTTTGATTGTTTATTCCGAATTGAATCTTTTGATAAACACTTGTTCTTGATTGTGATTCGGAGATTCGTTCGAAGATTATTGAAAGTTCTTGAAAGTTCCCATCTTTTATCTTATAAATCTTGAATTGATATCAAATGACTGTTATTGGCTAAAAACCCTTAACAATTCTAAGGTGAAGGGTTGATAGTTGTGGCTTAGATGATGATAGATCGATCGCAAACAGATTAGACCCTGAGAGTTAGAGAATTATCACCGACAACCCTAAATTACGGGTTGTTCTTGAGTTCCACGGCCGTGGAACCTCAAGATCCAACCGTAATTTCCATGAGTTTACGAGCCTGCTTTTACCTTAATCCAAAGTTAAAGATTTGCTTTAGCTTAGCTTAGACTTGTCTTTTCTAGGTGGTAGTGAAGCCTCAACAACCTCTACCTCGATTGTGAGCCTCAACAACCTCAATCGGATAAGTTAGTCTTGACCTTTAGATTATAGGTTTGGGTATTTGATACCAATCCTTGCTTTTAGAACCTCTTTATATTGAGCCTCAACAACCTGTATAAGGAGTATCTTTTAGGTGAGTTACATAAGGTTTTTGGAACCTCAACCGTACGATTACCTTACATTAGTGTACCTTTGCATATCTCTACTCTGTCTTTATATTATTAGTATATCTTGAATCTGTTGCCACAACTGAATACCCGGATCTTTAGGATTGTTATTTTCCCAATATTTGCAAAACTCTCATATTTATTGCTTGATAACCTGAAATCGAATTTGTTCCCACCCAAATCCCTGTGTTCGATACTCTGGAATTCTTGCTTAGCTACCTCGATCCGTACACTGCGGGTTCGCTGCTTGATTCTAGTTTTATAAATTTAAAGCTTATTTGCACACACCTCTAGGGGCGAACAGTCTACACCTAGTTTCGTTGTAATTGTAGGCAAAATGGCACGTTTTGGAACGAAATAGAGCTAAGGAAGCTAAGGAGTCATTGGAACTACATTCTGGAGCATTGAGGAGTTATAAGAAGAGTTCAGAAAGCATAGAAATGATTTAGAAGATTGATTTTGGACCAGATCAGAGAAATTTACGCTTAACAGAGATTCATTGGATACAATGCCACCTCGACCGAGGTGATCTTCATGATCGACTGGACCGAGGCGAAGTGATGACGGGACACGAGATCTTTATCTTTGGCTGAGATCTTCTATTTTTGGAAAGTGATATCACATATTTTAGGATGAATTTCTGGAAGGAAGCATATCTTTTTGGCTGATATATTTTGGAAGCAAGGAAGATTGCAAGATATTTTAAAGAAGGAAATTATCTTTTTAAGATATTTTATCTTAGGAAGGTAATTCTCCTATATATAGAGGTTGATTTGCTGGAATTCAGCCATCCTCGGATCCATCTTCGGATCACCGAATCTCAGAATATCTGGATCAGATGCAGAGTTCTCCAAAGTTGAAGGAAGTTTGGAAGATTGAATATCAAGGAAGGAAGGAAGCTAGTTTGAAGGAAAGTTGAAGGAAGTTGTAAGATTCTCTTAGTTTGGTTTGATTGTTGTCTTTTCTGATTGTGATTGAGGAACGCTGAATGCTTTTTTGATTGATTGATTCAGTTATTGAGACCTTGTGTTAAGGTTTTCTAGTTTGAATATTGATTCCTTTCACACATATTTGATTATTGTTATCATGATGATTGTTGGCTAAGTTCTTTATACGATTCTAGGGTGATTGGCTAAAAGTTGTGGGAAAGACGATGAAAGAATGAGCCTTTACCCCAGTGAACCCTGAAAGCTTGAGTCTTTACCTTAACCGACGAACACCTCGGTCAGTTGTGGAACATCTCGACCGAGATGGTACATAAACTGAGCGAGGCGAGACCTTTCCTGATCCTTATCTGAGTTAAGGTTTTTGTTTGCCAAATCTTATCCTTGTTATTCCTTTCCTGGTTCAACGCAAGCCTAGGATGAGACTTACCCGTTGATTCCTTTGTTTGTTTACCCAAGATCATGAGTGTAGGTAATAAGGGTTTATCCTTTATTGGGGTTTGAGTGTGCCTTCATCCCATCTTTGAGAGTTAGCTTGAGACTTACCCGGTAAAGGTTGATTCTATCCCCTTGGGTGGTGTATCTGCAACGACCCGAGTTTTAAATAACCCAAGACGTCACTAGGCTAGGGACCACACAGTGGGTCCCATCAGTTAGCCTGACAACAACTTCACAAATAGGACCTTGCAACAAGAAGCACGAAGAAAATAATGAAAACATTCAACCTGTCATTTAGAAAACGTTTACATAACAACCATGCATGAAGTTAGTATGTATATCCCAAAACAACACTTTAAAACATGACACCTGAACAGGTGTCTTAAAACTTCAGCCTGAAATCAACATGTGTACACAGTTGCACACAATCAACAAAAGACTCGCTTGCAAGCGATTATTTTCAAAAGCAAGTTCAACCAACCCTCGGGTTAACACTGCCCCGGCTGTCCACACCCTGCAGCTGACATCCCTGAAGCGTTCCTATGATCAGCATTACCTAAAAAGATTCGGTTTAAAACCGTTAGCTACTGATCATAATCTATCCACGAGAGATTATATCATCACATCACAATACAACAAATATATTCAAATACCATATACCGTGCTCATGAGATGATATCATGCTTTTATGAATGATGCACGTGAATGCAGTATGAAATTTACAATTTTCGATCCCGGACCCATTAATCCGGAACCATTGCTTATACGGTTCTGGCTTTGGTGTGAGCTCACCATTGCACAGATTAGGTTAATTCAGACATTTGCTCTTAGGTCGTAGCCAGACTGATCAAGTCTACGGGCCAGGCTTTCTCGTGGTGAGTTATGGTCTTAACTCCTAACCACATGCAACATTTTGCCATTCATGTTAATGCAAACATTTACCATTTTCATTAGGTGTGCGACCCGAGCCTGAAGTCCATCAGACTCGGTGTCATTCTTATACAAACGCAAGTGATCCGGGCTTGGCCGAGCTCCGGTATTCACTGCAAAATACTCGCTTCACATACTCTTGACCTTTACAAGTCATCATCATATCACATGCCTCAAAAGGCTTATCATCTCATACATTATCATGTTTCAGTAAGCTTATCATGTCATTCAATAGCACGCCTCAATAGGCTAACACATGTTCATTTAACCATTTCTCATAATTATGACATGATAATAATCACAACAACATTAAGCATGCTTTACACATCATAACGTCATTTTCATCATAAACACATCAAGCATGCTTCACACATAACACATCTCAATGCACAGCAACATTCACATTTCAACACAACAAGGCATTTCAAAACAACAACACATATCAACACAGTGAGATATAAATCTCTCAGGCACGGTTTCTGCAGATCGAAGCTAAGTAAGTCCGAAGACTTACCTGGATACGCTCACTGAGCAACTAAGCTATAGTTAGTCTACCGTCTTCAACAACACCTGTCGAGAATATCATATTCCTCGTATTAAACTTCTTGCTTCAAACATCAATTAAATTCATTCCTTTGAATTTAATTAGCTTATAGCGTTTTCTAGATTCTCAATTTAATTAATTAATCTTTAATTAATTAATTAAAATTCATCAGAATAACCTTTTGCCCGCAGGCAGTTTCTCAACCCAACTGTCATCAGATCTCATCAAACAAATAGTCCATAATCACCAGAATATTGTAACGAGCATAATGGAATTTCCAATTATCCATTTTGACAAGCCTAAGGTCAATTTAGGCCAAATCGCAATACTGAAAACGAATAAATTCATAACTTATTCGTTACTAACCCGATTGACGATCCGAAAGAAGATTCGGAATCACAACGACGCAGGCTACGCTCGGACACCATCAGATTCACCGGAATCTGAGCGACGGAACTGACCATAGAAGGGGGATGCTCGACCTGGCCATAACTTCAACGGAAACGCAGAAACTCGGTACCAAAATGAAGAGGACGGAGAGAGGAATCCGAAAACTCAAACGGAATTGAAATCGGATTACAAACGAAGAGTAGATCTGAATTTGAAGGTTGAGAGAAATCAGAGCTTTTACGAGGAAACGTGAAAGGAAATGAATTAATAAATGAATTTCCGCTATTTATAGCGAAGACGATAATTATCCTTTAGCAAAGTCGATAGTTATCCTTTAACCGATCCGAAGGCGGTTTGAGCCCCTTCTCCAAACTTCTCGAAATTGGAATAATAAATCTGACATTTTGTGTGGATAATTATTCCGCAACTTTCTCGGAAAACGCGTATTCCTAAGCCGTCTTTCTTAGCCGCTAAGAAACGAAATAGCGACTCTTTTGGCCATTTTGCCTTTTCATGTTATTTCATATCTAGAACATATCCGATGTCCTGATCATTTCTCTCAACTACAATTTTATTATTTGAAGCTCCCAAATGCTCCAAATAATACCAGAGGGTAAAAATTATTCCCCGGAGGAAAAAGTAAAATTTCTCCCATACG
This sequence comes from Fagopyrum esculentum, assembly GCA_033239045.1. Lineage (NCBI taxonomy): Eukaryota > Viridiplantae > Streptophyta > Magnoliopsida > Caryophyllales > Polygonaceae > Fagopyrum > Fagopyrum esculentum. The sequence continues at coordinate 53,813,716 of BSUD01000004.1, forward strand.
TCCAAATTTACGCCAAAATCATAATGGTGGAATTCATACTCGTCATCTACACACTATTCGCGAGTTATGAGTCAATTGTTATCGATGATTAACTTAATCACTCTTAATCATCCTTTATTAGGATTCGAAAATCCTAGCTTTTACATCACACACCCCTTAAGAAAAAGTTTCGTCCCGAAACTTTAGTACACAGCTCATCAAAAGACTGAATCCGTCAATCACATAATTAACCTATCTTTGCATTTCGTGCAAGCATAAATTATTATCACGTTAGCGGGGTCATCACGCTCATACTAGGAAAGTCTATCACTTCCTATGTTAGCAAACACAAATCAATTCACACACACATAAATCACATAAACATAGAACCATATAAGCACATTAGTTAGTGGAAAAGTTAGGTACTAATTCATAACTCTATCTCAATCACCGATCAAAGAACTAAACACCTCTGGATAATTTCTCTCCATGTGCTCAATTGTTTCCCATGTAGCCTCTTCCATTCCCCTTCGGGACCACTGGATCTTCACTAATGGAATCTCTTTATTCCTTAACTTCTTTATCTTTCTATCTAACACGGCCATAGGGAACTCGGCATAGGTCTGATCAGGCTCTATCTCGATAGCATCATAGCTGAGTACATGGCTCGGATCTGGTTGATACTGTCTTAGTTGTGATACATGAAACACTGGATGTACTCCATCCATTGTTGGCGGTAATGCTAAACGATAAGCTACTTTACCAACTTTTTCCAAAATCTCAAACGGTCCAATATACCGAGGACTTAACTTTCCCTTGATACCAAACCGTTTGACTCCACGAGTCGGTGAAACTTTCAGCCAAACGTGTGTCCCTGTTTCAAACTCTAGCGGACGTCGGCGCTTATCAGCATACGATTTTTGTCTACTCTGTGCAGCCAACATCCTTTCTCGAATCAAAGAAACTTTTTCAATATCACTTTTAACTTTGTCTGGAGCCGTATCAAAGACATCGGCAGGCTCATCCCAACATAATGGGGTTCGACATTTCCTTCCGTACAGTGCTTCATATGGTGCCATCCCAATGGATGCATGCCAACTGTTGTTGTAGGTGAACTCGACCAACGGTAATTGATCTGGCCATATCGGTCCCCAATCAAGCATACATGACCTCAACAAGTCTTCTAAAGTCTGAATAGTCCGTTCGGACTGACCATCTGACTGTGGATGAAACGCTGTTGTAAAATTCAGCTTGGTTCCCATTACTGTCTGTACCTGGCTCCAGAATCGGGAAGTAAATCGTCCATCTCTATCTGAAACTATGGTCTTAGGAACTCCATGTAATCTGACTATCTGATTCACAAATTCCTCTGCTAACTTGTTCACAGTCCAAGTTTCCTTGATAGGAATAAATCTTGCAGTCTTTGTTAATCGATCAACCACCACCCATATGGAGTCATAACCTTTGGTACTACGTAGACTGGTTACAAAATCCATGGTGATGTGTTCCCATTTCCACTCTAGTATCTCCAATGATTGAAGTTCTCCTCCTGGCCTTTGGTGTTCAATTTTAACTTGCTGACATGTTTGACACCGTGACACAAACTCAGCAATATCTTTCTTCATACCTTGCCACCAAAAGTAAGGTTTAATATCCCGATACATCTTGTTTGATCCTGGATGTATGGAATATGGTGTTGCATGGGCTTCCACAAGAATCCTTTTTCTAATCTCTTCATCTTGAGGAACACATACTCTTCCCTGATATCTCATTATATTGTCAGTATCGATATGAAAATCTGAAGATTCACCATTTCCGATCACTGACCTTATTTTGATTAAACTAGGACAACTTAGTTGTTTTTGTTGAATTTCTTTCAACCAATTGGGCACTATCTCCAAGGTACACAGATACCCTTGTTCTTTCTGAACCCATATTTCAATGCCACTACAAATCATATCTTTTTGTATTTCAACTTGTACAGTTAATCGAGCAATCGCTTTTTCTTGAGCTGACTTCCTACTCAAAGCATCAGCTACCACATTAGCTTTACCAGGATGATATAGTATCTCTAAGTCATAATCCTTTATCAACTCCAACCACCTTCTTTGTCTCATATTCAACTCTTTTTGAGTGAAAATGTACTTCAGGCTCTTATGATCTGTCATGATTTTACACGTCGTCCCAAATAAGTAATGCCGCCAAATCTTAAGTGCATGAACTACTGCTGCTAACTCCAAGTCATGTGTAGGGTAGTTCTGCTCATATTGTCGCAGTTGTCTTGATGCATAGGCAATGACTCTTTCATTTTGCATCAAGACGCATCCCAAGTCCATTTTAGATGCATCACTGTAAACAATGAACCCTAGCGTTCCATTCGGCTGAGCTAACACAGGTGCAGTAGTCAACCTCTTCTTTATCTCTTCAAAGCTTTCTTGACACTTGTCAGTCCATATAAACTTTGCCTTCTTCTGAAGTAAGTTGGTCATAGGTCTTGCTATGATGGAAAACCCTTTTACAAAACGTCTATAGTATCCTGCTAATCCTAGGAAACTACGTATCTCTTTGACGTTCTTGGGTGGTTCCCATGCTAGCACGGTTTCGATCTTGGATGGGTCAACTTTGACTCCATCTGCAGTAATCATGTGTGTCCCAAGAATGTTACTTCTTTCATCCAGAAGTCACACTTGGACAACTTAGCATAAAGCTTTTCTTTCCTCAATACTTGAAGAACTGCTTTCAAATGCTCTGCATGCTCTTCACTACTTCGTGAATAAACCAATATATCATCTATAAAGACCACAACAAACCTATCCAAGTATCCAATAAAGATCCGATTCATCAATTCCATAAACGCAGCAGGTGCGTTGGTTAATCCAAATGGCATAACCACGAACTCGTAGTGTCCATACCGAGTCCTGAATGCTGTCTTATGGATGTCATTTTCTTGAATCTTCAACTGGTGATAGCCTGACCGTAGGTCTATCTTGGAGAACACCTTTGCTCCTTGTAACTGATCTAACAAATCATCAATTCGCGGCAGTGGATACTTGTTCTTAATCGTCATCTTATTGAGTTCTCTATAGTCGATACATAGCCTCATTGTACCATCCTTTTTCTTCACGAACAACACTGGCGCTCCCCATGGCGATACACTTGGCCGAATAAATCCTTTATCTGCCAATTCTTCCAACTGCTTCTTCAACTCAAGCATTTCCACAGGTGCCATTCTGTACGGAGCTTTAGAAATTGGTCTAGTTCCAGGCTCTAGATCGATTCTAAAGTCAACTTGCCTAGTAGGTGGCAATCCAAGTAATTCATCTTGAAAAACATCCTTAAACTCGCGTGCAACTGGAATGTCTTTCAATTGAATCTTTCCTTCTTTCTCCAAAGCATAACATAAATATGCTTCACATCCTTTCCTTACCAGCTTACTTGCTTTCATCGCAGAGATCATCACTAGCGGGTCTTGTAGCTCACTTCCTTTGAACACATGACAAGTATCATCTTTGGCTAACATCATTATTGTTAGCATTTCCGCATCTATCTTATCCATATACTTGATCATCCAATCGACGCCTAGAATCACGTCATCATTATCCAATCCGGTAATAAGGATATCGGTTGGCTACTTTACTTGCCTAGTTTCCACGTAAACTTTGGCTTTTTCCTCCTCTCAGATTAGGACAAGATCCTTGAGTTAACATTATCCCCTAGCCTCACAAACTTTATCATATCTCTAGGTTAACTACATTTGAAACATGTAGTTGGACTTTTTGATCAGTCCTTCTTGTAATAACTTAGGTCTCCACAATTTAAAATGTTCTTCCCTCCAATTTCTCTTATGATCATGGTTGTGGAGAAGGTCTTGTTTCTTGATTCACACGTCTCGTACTCGCAGGTTCAAGAAACTTGGAGTAGACTTCTGCATCTTTCCTCCACTAGTTTAGGAATCCATCTCTTTCCTAAAGCCTTGTCTTGCTTCAAGCTTTATTATCCTCTCCTAATACTCCAATAACGTCATATCTTAGGTGACAACACCAACTAAGAGGTCGTTTCATCCTATCGTAAACAATCTTATCAATTGATCATAAAGTGGTGCATTCTCATCCAACGATGTATACTCCTCGTGAAAATCATCTCCCTCATAGGAGAACCTCCAAATGTTGCTTCCAGAAAAGTCTTCAACGAGTCTAGTCCAAATCCGACTCTTGAAAGTCTCGTAATCCACAATGATTGCACGATTTCTCATCCACCAACATGCACCAATGTTCTGCATGAAGGTTGCTGCAAGTTTCATCTTATACTTTTCTAGCTCTCCAATGTCCCCAAAAGTCATGTTTATGTGGTTCAACCCCCAACCAACTTACATTACATAAGCTCCTACAAACACTAACACATCTCTTTTTTTTTATGGCCTTAGTCACTTCTCTAATGAAGTTCACTACCTTCTTGTTCCTCATATGGAACTACTAGTGTTTGGGGTTCAACAACTCGTGCTTGCCCTTGCATTTCTATCGTAGCAGTAGCCCTTTCTACCGCTATATTCTTGCATCTTCTCATCTCATGTAGCTCGATGGGTAGAGGTACTTGACCTTGACCACTTACTTTAAACATTATACTCTCATGTACTTCCACTGACACACTTGCACATTGTGCTCCCATTGACATACTCGTAATGAAGCTGCAACTTCCTTGTCTCTTAATCAAAACGCTTACGGTTGCCTTTATCACGGTTTCGACAAACCGGAACATTCAAGATCGTTCTCTCTTCATATATATCCACTACTTATAACAATAGTGATATCTATAAGAATACTATGATCTTAACAAGTTAGAGAGAGAGAACTACACTTACAAGGAGTCACGCTGAGGAGTGGAAGGCAGTGTCTTTACCCACAATCCCGACTATGCATATGATTTTAAATTCATTAAAACCATATGTCAGTAATTTCCAAAATCTTTTGAAAACTTAAATGTCCTTTCAAAACCAACCCGGACTGGGTTGTATTTAGGTTGAACTATCATGTCTCATCTCAAGTCACATGTGCCCTTGTTGTCAACCTAAGCTCTGATACCAATCTGTAACGACCCGAGTTTTAAATAACCCAAGACGTCACTAGGCTAAGGACCACACAGTGGGTCCCATCAGTTAGCCTGACAACAACTTCACAAATAGGACCTTGCAACAAGAAGCACGAAGAAAATAATGAAAACATTCAACCTGTCATTTAGAAAACGTTTACATAACAACCATGCATGAAGTTAGTATGTATATCCCAAAACAACACTTTAAAACATGACACCTGAACAGGTGTCTTAAAACTTCAGCCTGAAATCAACATGTGTACACAGTTGCACACAATCAACAAAAGACTCGCTTGCAAGCGATTAGTTTCAAAAATAGTTCAACCAACCCTTGGGTTAACACTGCCCCGGCTGTCCACACCCTGCAGCTGACATCCCTGAAGCGTTCCTATGATCAGCATTACCTAAAAAGATTCGGTTTAAAACCGTTAGCTACCGATCATAATCTATCCACGAGAGATTATATCATCACATCACAACACAACAAATATATTCAAATACCATATACCGTGCTCATGAGATGATATCATGCTTTTATGAATGATGCACGTGAATGCAGTATGAAATTTACAATTTTCGATCCCGGACCCATTAATCCGGAACCATTGCTTATACGGTTCTGGCTTTGGTGTGAGCTCACCATTGCACAGATTAGGTTAATTCAGACATTTGCTCTTAGGTCGTAGCCAGACTGATCAAGTCTACGGGCCAGGCTTTCTCGTGGTGAGTTATGGTCTTAACTCCTAACCACATGCAACATTTTGCCATTCATGTTAATGCAAACATTTACCATTTTCATTAGGTGTGCGACCCGAGCCTGAAGTCCATCAGACTCGGTGTCATTCTTATACAAACGCAAGTGATCCGGGCTTGGCCGAGCTCCGGTATTCACTGCAAAATACTCGCTTCACATACTCTTGACCTTTACAAGTCATCATCATATCACATGCCTCAAAAGGCTTATCATCTCATACATTATCATGTTTCAGTAAGCTTATCATGTCATTCAATAGCACGCCTCAATAGGCTAACACATGTTCATTTAACCATTTCTCATAATTATGACATGATAATAATCACAACAACATTAAGCATGCTTTACACATCATAACGTCATTTTCATCATAAACACATCAAGCATGCTTCACACATAACACATCTCAATGCACAGCAACATTCACATTTCAACACAACAAGGCATTTCAAAACAACAACACATATCAACACAGTGAGATATAAATCTCTCAGGCACGGTTTCTGCAGATCGAAGCTAAGTAAGTCCGAAGACTTACCTGGATACGCTCACTGAGCAACTAAGCTATAGTTAGTCTACCGTCTTCAACAACACCTGTCGAGAATATCATATTCCTCGTATTAAACTTCTTGCTTCAAACATCAATTAAATTCATTCCTTTGAATTTAATTAGCTTATAGCGTTTTCTAGATTCTCAATTTAATTAATTAATCTTTAATTAATTAATTAAAATTCATCAGAATAACCTTTTGCCCGCAGGCAGTTTCTCAACCCAACTGTCATCAGATCTCATCAAACAAATAGTCCATAATCACCAGAATATTGTAACGAGCATAATGGAATTTCCAATTATCCATTTTGACAAGCCTAAGGTCAATTTAGGCCAAATCGCAATACTGAAAACGAATAAATTCATAACTTATTCGTTACTAACCCGATTGACGATCCGAAAGAAGATTCGGAATCACAACGACGCAGGCTACGCTCGGACACCATCAGATTCACCGGAATCTGAGCGACGGAACTGACCATAGAAGGGGGATGCTCGACCTGGCCATAACTTCAACGGAAACGCAGAAACTCGGTACCAAAATGAAGAGGACGGAGAGAGGAATCCGAAAACTCAAACGGAATTGAAATCGGATTACAAACGAAGAGTAGATCTGAATTTGAAGGTTGAGAGAAATCAGAGCTTTTACGAGGAAACGTGAAAGGAAATGAATTAATAAATGAATTTCCGCTATTTATAGCGAAGACGATAATTATCCTTTAGCAAAGTCGATAGTTATCCTTTAACCGATCCGAAGGCGGTTTGAGCCCCTTCTCCAAACTTCTCGAAATTGGAATAATAAATCTGACATTTTGTGTGGATAATTATTCCGCAACTTTCTCGGAAAACGCGTATTCCTAAGCCGTCTTTCTTAGCCGCTAAGAAACGAAATAGCGACTCTTTTGGCCATTTTGCCTTTTCATGTTATTTCATATCTAGAACATATCCGATGTCCTGATCATTTCTCTCAACTACAATTTTATTATTTGAAGCTCCCAAATGCTCCAAATAATACCAGAGGGTAAAAATTATTCCCCGGAGGAAAAAGTAAAATTTCTCCCATACGTCCAAATTTACGCCAAAATCATAATGGTGGAATTCATACTCGTCATCTACACACTATTCGCGAGTTATGAGTCAATTGTTATCGATGATTAACTTAATCACTCTTAATCATCCTTTATTAGGATTCGAAAATCCTAGCTTTTACATCACACACCCCTTAAGAAAAAGTTTCGTCCCGAAACTTTAGTACACAGCTCATCAGAAGACTGAATCCGTCAATCACATAATTAACCTATCTTTGCATTTCGTGCAAGCATAGATTATTATCACGTTAGCGGGGTCATCATGCTCACACTAGGGAAGTCTATCACTTCCTATGTTAGCAAACACAAATCAATTCACACACACATAAATCACATAAACATAGAATCATATAGGCACATTAGTTAGTGGAAAAGTTAGGTACTAATTCATAACTCTATCTCAATCACCGATCAAAGAACTAAACACCTCTGGATAATTTCTCTCCATGTGCTCAATTGTTTCCCATGTAGCCTCTTCCATTCCCCTTCGGGACCACTGGATCTTCACTAATGGAATCTCTTTATTCCTTAACTTCTTTATCTTTCTATCTAACACGGCCATAGGGAACTCGGCATAGGTCTGATCAGGCTCTATCTCGATAGCATCATAGCTGAGTACATGGCTCGGATCTGGTTGATACTGTCTTAGTTGTGATACATGAAACACTGGATGTACTCCATCCATTGTTGGCGGTAATGCTAAACGATAAGCTACTTTACCAACTTTTTCCAAAATCTCAAACGGTCCAATATACCGAGGACTTAACTTTCCCTTGATACCAAACCGTTTGACTCCACGAGTCGGTGAAACTTTCAGCCAAACGTGTGTCCCTGTTTCAAACTCTAGCGGACGTCGGCGCTTATCAGCATACGATTTTTGTCTACTCTGTGCAGCCAACATCCTTTCTCGAATCAAAGCAACTTTTTCAATATCACTTTTAACTTTGTCTGGAGCCGTATCAAAGACATCGGCAGGCTCATCCCAACATAATGGGGTTCGACATTTCCTTCCGTACAGTGCTTCATATGGTGCCATCCCAATGGATGCATGCCAACTGTTGTTGTAGGTGAACTCGACCAACGGTAATTGATCTGGCCATATCGGTCCCCAATCAAGCATACATGACCTCAACAAGTCTTCTAAAGTCTGAATAGTCCGTTCGGACTGACCATCTGACTGTGGATGAAACGCTGTTGTAAAATTCAGCTTGGTTCCCATTACTGTCTGTACCTGGCTCCAGAATCGGGAAGTAAATCGTCCATCTCTATCTGAAACTATGGTCTTAGGAACTCCATGTAATCTGACTATCTGATTCACAAATTCCTCTGCTAACTTGTTCACAGTCCAAGTTTCCTTGATAGGAATAAATCTTGCAGTCTTTGTTAATCGATCAACCACCACCCATATGGAGTCATAACCTTTGGTACTACGTAGACTGGTTACAAAATCCATGGTGATGTGTTCCCATTTCCACTCTAGTATCTCCAATGATTGAAGTTCTCCTCCTGGCCTTTGGTGTTCAATTTTAACTTGCTGACATGTTTGACACCGTGACACAAACTCAGCAATATCTTTCTTCATACCTTGCCACCAAAAGTAAGGTTTAATATCCCGATACATCTTGTTTGATCCTGGATGTATGGAATATGGTGTTGCATGGGCTTCCACAAGAATCCTTTTTCTAATCTCTTCATCTTGAGGAACACATACTCTTCCCTGATATCTCATTATATTGTCAGTATCGATATGAAAATCTGAAGATTCACCATTTCCGATCACTGACCTTATTTTGATTAAACTAGGACAACTTAGTTGTTTTTGTTGAATTTCTTTCAACCAATTGGGCACTATCTCCAAGGTACACAGATACCCTTGTTCTTTCTGAACCCATATTTCAATGCCACTACAAATCATATCTTTTTGTATTTCAACTTGTACAGTTAATCGAGCAATCGCTTTTTCTTGAGCTGACTTCCTACTCAAAGCATCAGCTACCACATTAGCTTTACCAGGATGATATAGTATCTCTAAGTCATAATCCTTTATCAACTCCAACCACCTTCTTTGTCTCATATTCAACTCTTTTTGAGTGAAAATGTACTTCAGGCTCTTATGATCTGTCATGATTTTACACGTCGTCCCAAATAAGTAATGCCGCCAAATCTTAAGTGCATGAACTACTGCTGCTAACTCCAAGTCATGTGTAGGGTAGTTCTGCTCATATTGTCGCAGTTGTCTTGATGCATAGGCAATGACTCTTTCATTTTGCATCAAGACGCATCCCAAGTCCATTTTAGATGCATCACTGTAAACAATGAACCCTAGCGTTCCATTCGGCTGAGCTAACACAGGTGCAGTAGTCAACCTCTTCTTTATCTCTTCAAAGCTTTCTTGACACTTGTCAGTCCATATAAACTTTGCCTTCTTCTGAAGTAAGTTGGTCATAGGTCTTGCTATGATGGAAAACCCTTTTACAAAACGTCTATAGTATCCTGCTAATCCTAGGAAACTACGTATCTCTTTGACGTTCTTGGGTGGTTCCCATGCTAGCACGGTTTCGATCTTGGATGGGTCAACTTTGACTCCATCTGCAGTAATCATGTGTGTCCCAAGAATGTTACTTCTTTCATCCAGAAGTCACACTTGGACAACTTAGCATAAAGCTTTTCTTTCCTCAATACTTGAAGAACTGCTTTCAAATGCTCTGCATGCTCTTCACTACTTCGTGAATAAACCAATATATCATCTATAAAGACCACAACAAACCTATCCAAGTATCCAATAAAGATCCGATTCATCAATTCCATAAACGCAGCAGGTGCGTTGGTTAATCCAAATGGCATAACCACGAACTCGTAATGTCCATACCGAGTCCTGAATGCTGTCTTATGGATGTCATTTTCTTGAATCTTCAACTGGTGATAGCCTGACCGTAGGTCTATCTTGGAGAACACCTTTGCTCCTTTTAACTGATCTAATAAACCATCAATTCGTGGTAGTAAAAACTTATTCTTAATCGTCATCTTATTTAGTTCTCTATAGTCGATACCTAGCCTCATTGTACCATCTTTTTTCTTCACGAACAATACTGGCGCTCCCCATGGCGATACACTTGGCCGAATAAATCCTTTATTTGTCAATTCTTTCAATTGCTTCTTCAACTCAAGGATTTCCACAGGTGCCATTCTGTACGGAGCTTTAGAAATTGGTCTAGTTCCAGGCTCTAGATCGATTCTAAAGTCAACTTGCCTAGTAGGTGGCAATCCAAGTAATTCATCTTGAAAAACATCCTTAAACTCGCGTGCAACTGGAATGTCTTTCAATTGAATCTTTCCTTCTTTCTCCAAAGCATAACATAAATATGCTTCATATCCTTTCCTTACCAGCTTACTTGCTTTCATTGCAGAGATCATCACCAGCGGGTCTTGTAGCTCCCCTCTTTTGAACATATGTCAAGTATCATCTTTGGCTAACATCATTATTGTTAGCATTTCCGCATCTATCTTATCCATATATTTGATCATCCAATCGACGCCTAGAATCACGTCATCATTATCCAATCCGGTAATAAGGATATCGGTTGGCTACTTTACTTGCCTATTTTCCGCGTAAACTTTGGCTTTTTCCTCCTCTCACATTAGGACAAGATCCTTGAGTTAACATTATCCCCTAGTCTCACAAACTTTATCATATCTCTAGGTTAACTACATCTTAAACATGTAGTTGGACTTTTTGATCAATCCTTCTTGTAATGATTTAGGTCTCCACAATTTAAAATGTTCTTCCCTCCAATTTCTCTTATGATCATGGTTGTGGAGAAGGTCTTGTTTCTTGATTCACACGTCTCGTACTCGCAGGTTCAAGAAACTTGGAGTAGACTTCTGCATCTTTCCTCCACTAGTTTAGGAATCCATCTCTTTCCTAAAGCCTTGTCTTGCTTCAAGCTTTATTATCCTCTCCTAATACTCCAATAACGTCATATCTTAGGTGACAACACCAACTAAGAGGTCGTTTCATCCTATCGTAAACAATCTTATCAATTGATCATAAAGTGGTGCATTCTCATCCAACGATGTATACTCCTCGTGAAAATCATCTCCCTCATAGGAGAATTTTCAAATGTTGCTTCTAGAAAAGTCTTCAACGAGTCTAGTCCAAATCTGACTCTTGAAAGTCTCGTAATCCACAATGATTGCACGATTTCTCATCCACCAACATGCACCAATGTTCTGCATGAAGGTTGCTGCAAGTTTCATCTTATACTTTTCTAGCTCTCCAATGTCCCCAAAAGTCATGTTTATGTGGTTCAACCGCCAACCAACTTACATTACATAAGCTCCTACAAACACTAACACATCTCTTTTTTTTTATGGCCTTAGTCACTTCTCTAATGAAGTTCACTACCTTCTTGTTCCTCATATGGAACTACTAGTGTTTGGGGTTCAACAACTCGTGCTTGCCCTTGCATTTCTATCGTAGCAGTAGCCCTTTCTACCGCTATATTCTTGCATCTTCTCATCTCATGTAGCTCGATGGGTAGAGGTACTTGACCTTGACCACTTACTTTAAACATTATACTCTCATGTACTTCCACTGACACACATGCACATTGTGCTCCCATTGACATACTCGTAATGAAACTACAACTTCCTTGTCTCTTAATCAAAACGCTTACGGTTGCCTTTATCACGGTTTCGACAAACCGGAACATTCACGATCGTTCTCTCTTCATATATATCCACTACTTATAGCAATAGTGATATCTATAAGAATAATATAATCTTAACAAGTTAGAGAGAGAGAACTACACTTACAAGGAGTCACGCTGAGGAGTGGAAGGCAGTGTCTTTACCCACAATCCCGACTATGCATATGATTTTAAATTCATTAAAACCATATGTTAGTAATTTCCAAAATCTTTTGAAAACTTAAATGTCCTTTCAAAACCAACCCGGACTGGGTTGTATTTAGGTTGAACTATCATGTCTCATCTCAAGTCACATGTGCCCTTGTTGTCAACCTAAGCTCTGATACCAATCTGCAACGACCCGAGTTTTAAATAACCCAAGACGTCACTAGGCTAGGGACCACACAGTGGGTCCCATCAGTTAGCCTGACAACAACTTCACAAATAGGACCTTGCAACAAGAAGCACGAAGAAAATAATGAAAACATTCAACCTGTCATTTAGAAAACGTTTACATAACAACCATGCATGAAGTTAGTATGTATATCCCAAAACAACACTTTAAAACATGACACCTGAACAGGTGTCTTAAAACTTCAGCCTGAAATCAACATGTGTACACAGTTGCACACAATCAACAAAAGACTCGCTTGCAAGCGATTATTTTCAAAAGCAAGTTCAACCAACCCTCGGGTTAACACTGCCCCGGCTGTCCACACCCTGCAGCTGACATCCCTGAAGCGTTCCTATGATCAGCATTACCTAAAAAGATTCGGTTTAAAACCGTTAGCTACTGATCATAATCTATCCACGAGAGATTATATCATCACATCACAATACAACAAATATATTCAAATACCATATACCGTTATGATATCATGCTTTTATGAATGATGCACGTGAATGCAGTATGAAATTTACAATTTTCGATCCCGGACCCATTAATCCGGAACCATTGCTTATACGGTTCTGGCTTTGGTGTGAGCTCACCATTGCACAGATTAGGTTAATTCAGACATTTGCTCTTAGGTCGTAGCCAGACTGATCAAGTCTACGGGCCAGGCTTTCTCGTGGTGAGTTATGGTCTTAACTCCTAACCACATGCAACATTTTGCCATTCATGTTAATGCAAACATTTACCATTTTCATTAGGTGTGCGACCCGAGCCTGAAGTCCATCAGACTCGGTGTCATTCTTATACAAACGCAAGTGATCCGGGCTTGGCCGAGCTCCGGTATTCACTGCAAAATACTCGCTTCACATACTCTTGACCTTTACAAGTCATCATCATATCACATGCCTCAAAAGGCTTATCATCTCATACATTATCATGTTTCAGTAAGCTTATCATGTCATTCAATAGCACGCCTCAATAGGCTAACACATGTTCATTTAACCATTTCTCATAATTATGACATGATAATAATCACAACAACATTAAGCATGCTTTACACATCATAACGTCATTTTCATCATAAACACATCAAGCATGCTTCACACATAACACATCTCAATGCACAGCAACATTCACATTTCAACACAACAAGGCATTTCAAAACAACAACACATATCAACACAGTGAGATATAAATCTCTCAGGCACGGTTTCTGCAGATCGAAGCTAAGTAAGTCCGAAGACTTACCTGGATACGCTCACTGAGCAACTAAGCTATAGTTAGTCTACCGTCTTCAACAACACCTGTCGAGAATATCATATTCCTCGTATTAAACTTCTTGCTTCAAACATCAATTAAATTCATTCCTTTGAATTTAATTAGCTTATAGCGTTTTCTAGATTCTCAATTTAATTAATTAATCTTTAATTAATTAATTAAAATTCATCAGAATAACCTTTTGCCCGCAGGCAGTTTCTCAACCCAACTGTCATCAGATCTCATCAAACAAATAGTCCATAATCACCAGAATATTGTAACGAGCATAATGGAATTTCCAATTATCCATTTTGACAAGCCTAAGGTCAATTTAGGCCAAATCGCAATACTGAAAACGAATAAATTCATAACTTATTCGTTACTAACCCGATTGACGATCCGAAAGAAGATTCGGAATCACAACGACGCAGGCTACGCTCGGACACCATCAGATTCACCGGAATCTGAGCGACGGAACTGACCATAGAAGGGGGATGCTCGACCTGGCCATAACTTCAACGGAAACGCAGAAACTCGGTACCAAAATGAAGAAGACGGAGAGAGGAATCCGAAAACTCAAACGGAATTGAAATCGGATTACAAACGAAGAGTAGATCTGAATTTGAAGGTTGAGAGAAATCAGAGCTTTTACGAGGAAATGTGAAAGGAAATGAATTAATAAATGAATTTCCGCTATTTATAGCGAAGACGATAATTATCCTTTAGCAAAGTCGATAGTTATCCTTTAACCGATCCGAAGGCGGTTTGAGCCCCTTCTCCAAACTTCTCGAAATTGGAATAATAAATCTGACATTTTGTGTGGATAATTATTCCGCAACTTTCTCGGAAAACGCGTATTCCTAAGCCGTCTTTCTTAGCCGCTAAGAAACGAAATAGCGACTCTTTTGGCCATTTTGCCTTTTCATGTTATTTCATATCTAGAACATATCCGATGTCCTGATCATTTCTCTCAACTACAATTTTATTATTTGAAGCTCCCAAATGCTCCAAATAATACCAGAGGGTAAAAATTATTCCCCGGAGGAAAAAGTAAAATTTCTCCCATACGTCCAAATTTACGCCAAAATCATAATGGTGGAATTCATACTCGTCATCTACACACTATTCGCGAGTTATGAGTCAATTGTTATCGATGATTAACTTAATCACTCTTAATCATCCTTTATTAGGATTCGAAAATCCTAGCTTTTACAGTGTTGGTTTGAGATTATAGTTCCTTTCCTTAGTACCTTGAGACTTACCCGGTGAGAGGATCTTTGGTTTGGGATAGTGAGTAGTGAGACTTACCCGGTGATCTATTCCCACCTTAGAAACACCTTTCCTTTGCAAACCTCAGCTTTGTCCACGTTATCTTTTGAGATCTTGAGTCCGAACCACAACTGGATGCTTTAATCTCTAGAATTCGCATTCCCTTTACCTGGTTATTACATCATCTCTGATATCATTTCTTTGTTGCATGTTTGTTATTGACAACCTGAATTACCGATCTTTGTTTCACCATAGTCCCTATGTTCGACCCTGGAATTGTTGCTTTTATTACAATCGATCCGTACACTACGGGTTCGCTATTTTCAATTATTCTTGGTACAAATATTAAAGCTTGCACACACCTTTTGGAGCGAACAAGTTTTTGGCGCCGTTGCCGGGGACTTGGTCAAGCCCGAGTTCAATATTTGGTTGTCTAGCTTGGAAGCTTTTGCTTTTGCTTTTGCATTTGATCTTTTCCTATGAGTTTTGTAGTTTTTAGGATTTCCAATGGTTGCGAATCGCTATGAACCTGCATTTGATCCAGTTTGAAGAGCATGACAACTTGCTAGGGCAGACCATTATGAATATTTGTTGCGCTTATGTGCGTTCATCGAATTTAATGATGAAGGGAAAGAGAAGAGGCTATTGAGGAGGAGCTTACGATATGGGATGAGCTGAATGTCCCTAAAAAGGTTTATGAGTAACCTCTTGAAGATTCACTCGAATCAAGTGGGAGAATGTAATGAAGAAGGTGGAGAAGCTCAAAGAAAGCTTCCTACCCTATGCTAAGCCGAAAGAGGTGTATAGGGAAGAACTACGAGTTTCGAGCATTCCTCTGCTTGAATTTGAAGCTCCTCTTGAAGTCCTCGTTGAAGAAGAGGAAGAAGTGGAAGACCTCGATCCAACTGCTGAAACTATGGTCAAGGTTGAAGAGAATCTAATTGAGTTGGGAGATATTTCATGCGTGGATTATCATCCTAACATGAAACTTGTCCCAAGCTTTGAAGAACTTTATAAGGTACTTTCTCCTACCCTCTTTAAAGTTCTAAATTTCTTCAGGGATGCACCGAAGAGTTGGAGATCTTTTCCAAAGGAACCTCCTAAAGTCAAGATGAAACCTCCCTTATGTTTGCTGAAAGAAGATGTCCCTTGGACTACAAGGAGTGGAGCTAGCAAGCACTTCACCGTTAAGGCGATGAAGTGTCTTTTGTTCAAGTATGGGGTCATTCACATTACAAAGACCATACGTCATCCCCAAGCTGGAGATGGGGAAGCAAAGAGGATTTATGAGAAGCTGATTTCTAGATCCAGGAAAGGATGGGACACAAGGCTAGATTATGTCCCATTAAAGTGCAGGAAAGCTAGAAGGATTCCGGTGAGAATCAAACCGTACAAACTTGTACGTGGAAGATCTTACCATTTGCCGGTGAAATTAAGATCCGGAATTTTTTTGGAAGAGTTTTATGATGGATGTGATGAGCGCTCCAAGGTGTTCGAGGTACATTGAGTAATTTCATGGAGAAAGGTCCAGCTAGCGACCTTAAACCAAGCGCTTCTTGGGAGGCAACCCAAGGTATTGCTTTCTTTTCCCTTTTTCTAGTTTAGTTTAGATAGTTTGCTTCGTGTTTTTCCGTCCTCTGAGACAGGAATCATGTACTCTCTAAAAAGAAATTACAACCCATGAGCTACATGGAAGGACTGACGTTTGAGAAATTGACGGAGTATTACTGAGACACATCTCGGATGCTGTCAGGACGCCTCGACCAAGATGTTCTTTGCCAACCGAGATGCAATGCTTTCTTATTTATTATGCAGTTCAGCTATATCCGGTGACTACTCTATTCTGATGACTTATATTTGACC
Source organism: Fagopyrum esculentum (assembly GCA_033239045.1). NCBI lineage: Eukaryota > Viridiplantae > Streptophyta > Magnoliopsida > Caryophyllales > Polygonaceae > Fagopyrum > Fagopyrum esculentum. The sequence goes on from BSUD01000004.1 coordinate 53,830,646, forward strand.
CATTGGGACAATGTGTCCCAACTATGGGGTATTTGGATGTATTATGTGACTTATTTGCTACTATGGCTTGTATGACTCTTGGATATTATCGTCTTATTTGGCTTTATGTGCTTATTTGTCATTACATGCATACATACAGGTTTCTGTTTGAGAAAAACGTCAAAAACTAGTTTGAAATAAAAAAAATTTTAGCTCGACCGAGATGTTCTTGACCGAACGAGGTTGAACACCTCGGATGACGTCAGAATACCACGACCGAGATGAGCTTTTAACTGAAAGATTTTCAAAACGTTTTGTGCTTCTTCTCTAGATATGACCTCGATGATGATTTTGTTTGCAAATTGGTTTTGAAATCTTTATATGCTCGAAAGGTTTTATGATATGTTTAAGTTGCAAAATGCTTTGTTTGAAATTCTAGCATGTTTAATACTTTGTTTTTATCAAAATTATGTTAGATTTGAAGGTTGACGCCACATTATGAGTTCTCTCAGCTCACATTCTTCCTGGGATGACTAAGGCATTTCACTCTCTTCTTCTTCTTGACCATGCTTTAGCCCCTCATATACATAATTGCCTCCCTTTACCTATCCGAGAATGTGGATGCAAGTGACGAAAAGAAAAGGAAGTGAAGTTGAGATCTTGGTTGAAAGTGTTAGAAAGAAACAAATTAGGTTTGGGGACGTTGATCTTGATGATGAGTAACTCGGCACCATTCACATAGCCGGGTGTTTGTGTCTTACCAAAGTCGGATTGATCGATAGTCCTAACGGGTCATGGTATGTGCATCAAGGGTTTGAGGCATCTCGAGAAATTGATGATTGCTGATCTCCTAGGCTTAGTTTATTGTGCACCTCTATCCATGTTCCCAAAAAGTAAAGTAAAGTGAAAATAAGCAAAACTTATTGGTGGAAGATGTTGCGATTCAAAGAAAGTGAAGAAAAGATCCTATTCCCTAATTCTAGCACCACAATACCCTATATACATCCCACCCTGACACATTTCTTGACCTCTTTTGGAAGCCCTTGAGACCTCGAGTATGTTGATTGACTTGGTGGTTTAAACTGGATTATACATGATTGATTTCGATAAATATGATTTATTATGCATTCTATGATTTTATGCAAAGATGAACAATTTTCTTATATTTATAAAATATTTTGATCATGTCTTGATTTTATTTACCATGACGCTTTCTCTTAGGGTGATCTATGAATGGAGCACACTCCAAAGGTTTTGAAATGTTTTTCATTGATCTTTTTTTATGACTTCTAATCCATTCTATCTTATATCTAAGATTTGGATCTTGCTTGGGGACAAGCAAGGGACAAGTATGGGGTATTTTGATAGCATGTATTATAGTCTATATTTTGGGATTGGTTTGGACGTTTTATCTTCATAAATCTGCATGTATGGATGTATATTCTTTGATCATTATGTTGTTTTGGCTACCTTTGCAGGAATCGAGGTCTACACCTAGTTTTGTTGTAATTGTAGGGAAAATGGCACGTTTTAGAATGAAATAGAGCTAAGGAAGCTAAGGATTCATTGGAGCTACATTCTAGAGCATTGAGGAGTTAGAAGAGTTCAAGAAGCATGGAAATGATTTATAAGATTGATTTTGGACCAGATCAGAGAGATTTACGCTTAACTGAGATTCAACTCGGTTGGCTACAGTGCCACCTCAACCGAGGTGATCTTCATGATCGACTGGACCGAGGCGAAGTGATGACGGGACAAGAGATTTTTATCTTTGGTTGAGATCTTCTATTTTTGGAAAGTGAATATCACATATTTTAGGATGGATTTCTGAAAGGAAGCATATCTTTTTGGCTGATATATTTTGGAAGCAAGGAAGATTGCAAGATATTTTAAAGAAGAAAATTATCTTTTTAAGATATTTTATCTTAGGAAGGTAATTTTCCTATATATAGGGGCTGATTTTCCGGAATTTAGCCATCCTCGGATCCATCTTCGGATCACCGAATCTCAGAATATCCGGATCAGGAGCAGAGTTCTCCAGAGTTGTATGAAGTTTGGAAAGTTGAAGATCAAGGAAGGAAGGAAGCTAGTTTCAAGGAAAGTTGAATGAAGTTGTAAGATTCTCTTAGTTTGGTTTGATTGTTGTCTTTTCTGATTGTGATTGAGGAATGCTGAATGTTTGTTTGTGAAAATTCCACCTTGATTATAAAGGTTTGTAGGTGTTGATGATGTAAGTTTTAAACACAAATGTATTAGTTTGATGCACTAATAATGTATTGATTATATTCTCGAGATGCTTGGTTGGTTTGGATTAAGTGCAGGTTCTGTCGAAGATTTCAAAGGCCTTGAAATGAATTTCAAGGGCACAAGGAAAACAAGGTTGCACAACGAAAAGATCTTAAAGGCCTTGAAGTGGATTTCAAGGGAACAAGGAAGTTAAGGTCGCATGGTACAAGAATTCAAATTACTAAGAAGATCTTCTAGGAAATATTTGCTCAACAAGAAGATTTGATCAAGCAAAGATCTCTGCCAACCGAATGGTAGAGATCTTTTCAAAAGATCCTCAACCGAAAAGCAAAAAGATTTTCTCTCCTCCGGTTTACATTATTGTTCAACAAAAACGAGAAGATTAAGGAGTTGAGAGATCAACGTGTTCTCAGGAGATGAAGATCTACAACGTCTATTTCATCTCAAACAGGAAGTGATCTTCATGGAGAAGAAGAATCATCTTCGAACGGTCATCTCTCCAACGGCTAGAAGACCTCTCCATAGAAGAGTATAAATGAAGATGGCTTTTGAAGAACAAAGCGTACATAGAAACATCAATAGTCCTCAAGCAACCTAAACATCTTCATTCTATAAATTAGTTTCTCTTTTTCCCTTTTTCTAAAAAGCTTTATTCCCTAGAGAGAGATAAAACTCAAGAGCTCCATTGGAAGATCTAAAGAGAGTTATACTCGAGTGTGTGTTACTTTGCGAAGTAACTAAGCTATTATAGCAAAGTGAAGAGTTGGAGCTAGATCGTAGCATTGGCTACAGTGAGAGAAGAAGAGGATTTCTTCTAGTTTGTATCTAGGACTCCTTGAAGCTGTTAATAGATAGTTAGATCCTAAGACTATACCCTGGGACGGAGAGTAGGCTATTTAGAGCCGAACTTCGTAAACATATCCTTGTGTCGATCTTTTACATTCCGCATTATATCTTGTTTATTGTGACTAACTTTGTTTTGCAGAAGTTCAAAGCCAAGGCCCTTGAAAGTTGTTTCAAAGCCCTTGAAATCAAAGTTTCACAAAGAACTGAGATCGACATCAAGGCCCTTGAAATTGATTTCAAGGCCTTGAGATTAATTTTGCGAAAAGTCCTCATACTCTATTCAACCCCCCCCCCCCTTCTACAGTATCTTTATCCTTTATATTCACCTAACGGTTCTTCAGTTTGATTGATTGATTCAGTTATTGAGACCTTTGTATTAAGGTTTTCTAGTTTGAATATTAATTCCTTTCTCACATATTTAATTATTGTTATCATGATGATTCTTGGCTAAGTTCTTTATGCGATTTTAGGGTGATTGGCTGAAAGTTGTGGAAAAGACGATGAAAGAATGAGCCTTTACCCCAGTAGACCCTGAAAGCTCGAGCCTTTACCTTAACCGACGAACACCTCGGTCAGCTATGGAACATCTCGACCGAGATGATACATAAACTGAGCGAGGCGAGACCTTTCATGATCCTTATCTGAGTTAAGGTTTCTATTTGCCAAATCCTATCCTTGTTATACCTTTCCTGGTTCAACGCAAGCCTAGGATGAGACTTACCCAGTGATTCCTTTGTTTGATTACCCAAGATCATGAGTGTAGGTAATTAAGGTTTATCCTTTATTGGGGTTTGAGTGTGCCTTCATCCCATCTTTGAGAGTTAGCCAGAGACTTACCTGGTAAAGGTTGATTCTATCCCCTTGGGTGATGTGTTTGTTTGAGATTATAGTTTCTTTTCTTAGTACCTTGAGACTTACCCGGTGAGAGGATCTTTGGTTTGGGATAGTGAGTAGTGATACTTACCCGGTGATCTATTCTCACCTTAGAAACACCTTCCCTTTGCAAACCTCATCTTTGTCCACGTTATCTTTTGAGATCTTGAGTCGGAACCACAATTGGATGCTTTAATCTCTAGAATCTGCACTCCCTTTACTGGTTATTACATCATCTTTGATATCATTGCTTTGTTGCGTGTTTGTTATTGACAACCTGAATTACCGATTTTTGTTTCACCATAGTCCTTGTGTTCGACCCTGAAATTCTTGCTTTTATTACAATCGATCCGTACATTGTGGGTTCACTATTTGCAATTATTCTTGGTATAAATATTAAAACTTGCACACACCTTTTGGAGCGAACAATCATCGAACAGTTTTGGACATCGGCAGGAGGACAGTGACGGTAACTACAAATGCAGGCCATGTGGAAATCTTTAGAGGATGGGATCTAGGGAAGACCGGTACAGTCAATAGTACAGTCCGAGGTGCGAGACTTATTAGACAGGGTTGCGAGGCTTTTTGGTGCTATGCCATGAAGGACAACACGAGTCCAGCTTTGGAGGAGATTCTAGTAGCTTGTGAGTTTTTTGACGCTTTCGGAGAGCCATCACGTTTACCTCCACACAGGAGTGTAGACTTTGACATTGATCTCGAGCCCAGTACGAGACCGATATCTAAGGCTCCTTACCATATGACGCCGATCAAGATGCTTGAGCTTAAGAAGTAGCTTGAAGAGTTAACAGAGACGGGCTTCATCCGCCCTAGTATATCTCCTTGGGGCGCACTAGTACTCTTTTCCAGGAAGAAAGATGGGTCAATGATGTTATGTGTCGACTACCGAGATCTTAACAAGATGACGATCAAGAATAAGTACCCATTGCCCCGTATCGACAACCTTTTAGACCAGCTGCATGGAGCTTCAGTGTTTTCACAGATCGATCTAAGATCTGGATATCACCAGCTAAGGGTGAGAGAGCAGGACATAACCAAGACGGCAATTCGGACTAGGTATGGCCACTACGAGTTTGTAGTGATGTCATTCGGGCTCACAAATGAACAACATCTTCATCGACTTCCTAGACCAGTTTGTATTTGTCTTCATAGATGGCATTCTGGTATACTCTCGTAGTAGAGAGGAGTATGTAGGACATTTAAGGATCGTACTCCAAGTCCTACAAGATAGAGAGCTTTACGCCAAGCTTTCTAAGTGCGAGTTTTGGATGCCCAAGGTAGCATTTCCTAGTCATATCGTTTCAGCTGAAGGGGTCAAGGTAGATCCGACGAAGATCGAGTTAGTAGCGTCATGGCCGCCACCTAAGAAATCAAGGAGGCCCGCAGCTTCTTAGGATCGGCGGGCTACTACCGTCGTTTTGTGGAGGGCTTTTTAATTATCATCCGACCTCTCACTTTCTTGTTGGGGAAGTCTAGGAGATTCGTGTGGTCCGAGCCGTGCCTGTAGAGCTTTGAGGAGCTGAAGAAGAGGTTGACCTCTGTTCCTATCTTAGCTCAACCAGAGGGCATTGAGGACTTTGTGATATACAGTGATGCATCCAAGCTTGGCTTGGGATTTGTTCTAATGTAGAGGGGTAAGGTGATTGCTTATGCATCGAGAGAACTGAAGACGTATAAGGAGAATTACCCTACCCATGATCTGGAGTTGGTTGTTGTTGTTCATGCGTTGAAGATTTGGAGGCATTATATGTACGGAGCTACGTGTCAGATTTTCACAAACCATAAGAGTTTGAAGTACATATTCGCTCAGCGGGAGTTGAATAACTACTAGCGTAGATGGTTGGAGTTGATCAAGGATTTTGATCTTGAGATATTATACCACCCGGGGAAGGCGAATGTGGTAGTTGATGCCCTTAATAGGAAGACTCCCCGGGAGATGGCAATCGCTAGGCTGACATCTCAGTCACAATTACAACGAGACCTAGCATGGCTAGATATGGATATCCACTCTCCGGATTTCGACAACCAGCTGTCCACCTTGGAGATCTTACCTGATATCTTGGTAGAGATCCGACATAAGTAGGAGAATTGCCCCGCTTTGACACGGATCTGAGACAGGATGTCTCGAGGAGAGGCACCACAGTTTGCAGTCGGTGCTGATGGGAACTTGAGACACCAAGAGCGTGTATGTGTGCCTTCAGATCGAGAGTTGAGACATCGGATCCTAAAGAAGGCTCATTCTTCATCTTACTCAGTGCACCCCGGTGCGAGTAAGATGTATCAGGATATTAGACGCTCTTTTTGGTGGGGAGGTCTGAAGCCAGATGTGACGAGATATGTAGCTCAGTGTGCGACTTGTCAATAGGTCAAGATCGAGCACCATCGACCAGGAAGAGAGCTACACTCACTTCCCATCCCTCAGTGGAAGTGGGAGGACATCTTTATGGACTTTGTCACCGGTTTGAGACCGAGTCGAGGTTTTGATGTTATCTGGGTTACAGTAGATCGACTGACGAAGACCGTACGTTTCATTCCGAGCAAGGAAACGTAACCGGTACGTCGATTGGCAGAGGATTTCACTAGGCAGATAGCGAGACTTCATGGAGTACCTAGGACTATAGTCTCTGACAAATACGGACGGTTCACCTCGCGGTTTTGACAACAAGTGCATGTTGCCCTAGGTACGAGTCTGCATTTCACGACTGCTTATCATCCTCAGACCAATGGTTAGTTCGAGCGGACCATCTAGACTCTGGAAGACATGTTGCGAGCCTGCGTGTTGGACTGGGGACAGGTGTGGCCAGATCATCTTCCCTTAGTGGAGTTTTCGTATAACAACAGTTGGCACGCTTCGATCAGGATGGCTCCTTATGAGGCTTTATTCAGACAGACATATCGTACACCGTTGTGCTGGGATGAGATGAGTAGTGCTAGCAGTGTAACACCTGAGCAGATATAGGATGATATGGCTAGAGTCGTAGTGATCCGAGAGCGGATGTTAGCAGCATAGAGTCGTCTGAAGTCTTATACAGATAAGAGGCGCAGACCACTAGAGTTCAGAGTTGGATCTGAGGTTTGGCTGAGAGTATCCCCGACACGAGGTGTTCGACATTTTGGCGTCAAGGGGAAGCTGAGTCCTAGAAATGTTGGACCTTTTGAGATTCTAGAGTGAGTTGGAGAGGCAACATACAGACTTGCTTTTCCACCAAAGCTTGAGGGTGTTCACCTAGTCTTTCACGTGTCTTAGTTACGGGAGTATATACCAGACCCGAGACACATCATCAGTCATGAAGATTTAGTGGTCGAGCCAGACCATACATTCGTTGAGTATCCGGTAGCTGCCTTAGAGCGTAGTACGAGACGCTTGCGATTGAAGGACATACCAATAATGAAGATTCAGTGGTCTAGACGAGGAGCAGATGAGGCGACTTGGGAGACAGAGGATAGTATCTAGGGGAACTATCCGGAGTTTTACGTTGAGTTAGATGTACCTTTAGCATAGTTGTTGTGTTTCGGTTTCTTTTGTTGAGTTTTGCGTACGCTTTTGTGACATTTTGAGTTATGTGCCCTGAGTGGGAGTATATGAGTTGAGATCAGATGTTCAGTGTTGTTGTTGTTTTGTGATATTTCTCGATTTTGCAAGTTTCGGGACGAAACTTCTTTTTAGGGGGATCTGATGTAAGACCCTAGTCTTTTGCCTTCACCACCCCCGCGGTGAAGAGCGCCGCCCCTACGGCAAGCCGCACCCGCAGCAAGGTCAGCCGCCCCTACGGCTGACTACAGATCACGCCCGATATGTTTTCGTTCGTTTTATCTTCTTTGCATAGATAGAAGATCCGATCTTCTATCTTATGGGCCGACTTTCCTATCTTGTTCAAAACCCTAGAACGTCCTTCCATCTATCTTTCCAACCCTTTTCTATATATTCCCGTCTTTTCTTCTTTTTCCCGTTTTTTACTTACGTTTTCTTCAACTCTCGAGAGTTGCAGCCGATTCCCTCCTTCCCTTTGTTGAACGTGTAAGTCTTCTTCTTTGAGTTCTTCATCACGTTCCTGTGTTGCTGCATGCCGTTCCCTTCTGTTATGTTTTCTTCTTTCTTTCTTCATTTTCTTCTTCTCCAAGAATCAAGTTTGAACCTTGATTCTTGTTGGCATCCCCTTTGTTGATGTGTGGTTATTCTCAGGCTGTTTTGATTGAGTCTTGACGTGGTTGGATCAAAGGATCGAGCTTTGGATCCCTTGCTAAGAGTTTTTGTCGAGGGAAATCCTGACAGTGCTTGCTGTCACACCACCGCCCCCGCGCCTACATAGAGCCGCCCCGTGGCTACCTGACCCACCGCCCCTGCGGTGCTATCCAATTGCCCCTGCAGTTACCTGCTCTGTCGCCCCTGCGCCTTCTCCAGCCGCCCCTGCGGTTTATTTGCAGTAGCTCCCGTCTTTGGTGAGTTGCTTCCTTCCTTGCTTTGCTCGTTCCTTTCTTTGCCTCTTGATGTTGTTGTTGACCCTTAGTGTTCTATAAGACTAAGGTTGAGACCTTAGCTTGTGGTGATATCTTAGAGAACATTGAGACTAGAAGTTATAGACTTCTAGCAACCGTATCGTTCCTGATTCGTTATGCCTTGTTGATAAGGCTTTCCGTTCTTCTTTCTTGAGGGAATCTGAGTTGTTTGCTAATTTTGAGTTTACCTTCGAGTGAGCTAAGTCCCCTAGACTTACTTAGCTGCATTTTGTATATTGGTTTGAGTGTTTTGGCTTGTTTGTGTTGTTTATCTTATTATAACGTATAACCAGAATAGGATGTCCTTTATAACCGTAATTGACACAAGTGTATGATAACCGGGCGGGGACCACTTGTTTAGTTCTACAGGAGACTAAGAGGTGTTCTTGCAACCCAGACCCGCAGGTAACGGATAGTACTGATCTATTCATGTTGGTAGACAAAAGCAGAGGCGGGTTTCAGGAGATTCTCTTGTGACAAAAGAAGTTGAATTAGTAATGGATAACTTAATGAAAGATAATAACCGGTTGAGTGTGAGCATGTTATGTGTTCGTATTACCTTATGTGTGTTTGTGCCTTTACGTTCTTTCTGGTATCTAGAATGTTAGCTAATAGTTTATACCGATGTTGTAGATGTTCTGCAGGTTAGAGATGCTGCTGAGTGATCTGGACGGTGTGGTCAGTCGGGGTTCCCGTACATTATAGGACGGGATCGGGTTTATGTTTCAATTGTTCTTTCCCTTTTGTTTTGAACTCGGCTGCGAGTCTTTTGCGCTTCCCTGTGTATAAAACTTGGCTTTATTATAAGTTTTGGTTTTCATTTATGTGTGCATTGTTGTAAGATCCGTTGTGCTGTTTTTACTCTAAGGGTCGGGACCCATTGTGAGGTCCTAGCCCGTAACGCATCGAGTTCCCAGAACTTGGGGTGTTACATGAAAATTACAAAAATGTCACCGGATCACCCTTTTTGAATAAAATTTTCAAAAGGACAAAATTGTTCTCGTTAGAGCTGAGCATCGGTTTAAAACCGCAAAACCGCAACGGAACAGAACCGAACCGCAAATCTAGAAAATGGGACCGCAAACCGAACCGCAAATGAAACACATTTTGCGGATTGTTTGCGGGTTTTGTGGGGTTTTTTTTGCAGTTTTTGCGTTTTTTTTGCAGTTTTTGCGTTTTTTTTGCGGTTTGGTTGCGGTTTTTGCGGTACGGTTACAGTTTGCAGTTTGGAACGCATTTTGCGGTTCGGTTCATCAACCGAACCGCAAACCGCAGAGAAAAATATGTTGAACCACAAACCAAACTGATTAGTTGCGGTTCGAACCGCAATTCTTAGCCTTAGTTCTCGTACCTTCTAAAAATTGACACTCCCCTTCTCTTAAATCATAAATGACGTGGTTGATAGTAGGCCATTGAATCTACTGAATCAACGGCCCAAATTGCTTTGTAATGCCGCAATGTAGCACGTAAATGTTTACTATAGGTTTTAAAAATCTACATGTAAAATAAGTTTTTGTATAATAAATTGCCCTTATTTTTAATATTGTCATATTTATTTGGTTAAGTTTTATAAAAGATTTTAAAGTTATGATAATATAATATTTATCGACATGTAAAATAAGATTTTTTTCCTAACAAAAACTTTATATAATAGTAAGTTTTAGAAACTTTCAAATGTTAATAAATAATTAGGAAATAAATTAGGGTCAATTAGGTAAGTAAGCTCTTTTTGAGATTTATATATAGTAACTAGGCCCCTTATATTTTAGCATTTAGTAAGTGTACCTCTCCTTTATTTTTATTGTCAAACCCTAAACCGTAAAAGAAACGGCTCTCCTCCTTACCTTTTATTATCCGCCATTGATAGCCTCCGCTGCTGCACCACCGAGGTCGAGTGTAGGAGCCGTCGTTGCTGAGCCACTACTTCCACCGGAATCGGAGCACCGCCGCCTTCTTCCATTACTCAACATCAGTGTGTTCCTGCGCAACAGGGGTGTAGATCGTTGGCTTGTTGTCCCGACCCTAGAGGAAGGTTGCAGGTTGTGCGACATTGGAGGCTACTACTACGTCGATGGAACAACAACGTAGATGATTGCTTCTGGTTATGTGGCACGAGAAGGAAGGAAAGAGAGTAAGGTTAGCGTCTTACCTTTCGAGTTGTACACGTAGGAAGCCAAGGAGAAGACTGGTTAACTCCGGCATGGAGGCTAGGGTGGAGAGATGGCTTCGTTGGTGCGGCGAAAGACTAAGGACAAGTTGATGGTTGTTATTCTGTTGGCTGCTACTACGAATGAGGCGGGTTCCTAATGAAGGCGACTAGGTGTCGGTATAGGCGTGGCAAAGGGCAAAATTGACAGTAAAAGCTGGGAAGCATTACAACTCCATGCCTCTCAGGTTTCGACTTTCTCACCTTTTTAGCCTTCGTTTGTAGAGATTTAGATAGTTAGGAATGCGGAGCTAATTTTTTCCCCTCCTCCTAGTGATGGGTGAAATTCGATTTTGGTGTGTTGGGATCTGTTGGACGAAAATTTGGTATGCTATTCTCTGTGAAGCTGCTACAGTTGCTGCTAGTGTTCACTTGTTGTTGTTTTGTGGGTAATGATATGACTTCTGGTATGAATTTTTTTTGTATGAAAATTCTGGTATTAAAATTTTTGTATGAAATTTTGGCATGAAATTCTAGTATGAAATTCATACTAGAAAATATAAAAAAAAAGGTCAAACAAAAGAAAATAAAATAAAAAAATAAAGTCAAGAATTCTTTTATTTGTAAGTGATTGATTTGTAATTGTAATGTCTGTTTTTTTTTTATGAAAATAGAGGAATTAATTACGTTTATCTACAATTAAATGAAAGTGGTAAAAAAATAATGGGGTTCACAAACTTAATGAAAATAGTATAGAGCCTAGTTGGTCAAATTCTTTCAATAAATTATATATTAAAATATAAATATAATTAATGAAATTATAATACCACAAAATATATATGTTATAACAAATTAATATTGGATATTTCCTCTTGGTGTCCTGAAGGTTTTGACTTTTCTCTTGGTATTCACTAAGTTTCAAAATTTCTCTAGGTACCCTTATGGTTCTATTTGATTCTTTTATATACTCATTCTTAATATATTACATTAAAAATTTATTATAAATAATAAAAAATTAAAAAAATAATTTTAAAATAAATTATGACCTTATTAAATTTAAATAAATAAACTTATAATAGAAATAGCCTTTATATATTTTTTTAATTTTTTGAAATAAAGATATTTTTTTATTTTTGATATAAAATATTTTTTACCTTTTACTT
>BSUD01000004.1:53846288-53909520 GCA_033239045.1 Fagopyrum esculentum
TATATATATATATATATATATATATATATATATATATATATATATATATATATATATATATATATATATATATATATATATATCATATTGTATTCTACTAAATTTAGCGCATTGATATTGTATTCGACCAAAAAAGTAGTACTTAATCCATGATCAAAAGAGGTTTGTTTAGTCACCGAAATGAATTTCAATTAAGTATATACAAAGAATATAAAAACGAAATGAAGTATGTGCAATCAATCTTTTTCATGTTAAAAACACTCTGCAACATAAACAAAATGTGTCAAACATTTACAAGTATTTTTAAGAGACAAAACACTACAATAATACAAAATACTCTCTCAACACACAAAAAAAAACAAAATACACCTAGTGTTTACAAATTCCAAATTCTCTACAAACACAGCATTGAGGTATCATGAAATGAACATGGGACGTGAGTCACAAACAATGTAAGACCCGAGTTTTGCCTTCACCGCCCCCGCGGTGAAGAAGGCCGCCCTCGCGGCCGAGGTGATCCGCCCCTGCGGCTTATGATAGATCGCGCCCTATCGTTCTTTCGTCCGTTTTATCTTCCTTCCATAGATAGAATATCCGATATTCTATCTTATGGGCCGATTTTCTGATCTTCTTTCTAAACCCTAGACACCCTTTCCGTCTATCGTTCCAGCCGTCTCCTTTATAAACCCGTCTTCTCATTTTTTTTCTGTTTCTTGCTTCTTCTTCAACCCTGAGAGATGCAGCCATTCCTTGCTTCCTTGTGATCTTGCTGAACGTGTAAGTTCTTCTTTCTCTGTTCTTTCTCACGTTCTTATAGTTGTTGCATGCCTTCTCCTCCTGTTTCGGTTTCTTCTTTTCGTTCTTCCTTTTCTTCTTCTCCAAGAATCAAGTTTGAACCTTGATTCTTGTTAGTATCCGCTTCGTTGATGTATCGTTGTTTTCAGGCTCTTTGGAGTTCAGTCTTGACGTGTTGGAACCAAAGGTTCGAACTTTGGTTGCCCTTTCTCTGAGTTCGGTCGAAGAGGAACCCCGACAGAGTCCTTTGTCAGTGCACCGCCCTCGCGGCTGCACATCCCGCCTCCACGGCAAGCCGCCCCTGCGCCTTGCTCCACCGTCCCTGCGGTTTCCTCTGTAGTAACTCCCGTCTTTGGTGAGTTGCTTCCTTCTTTGCTTTGCTCGTTCCTTTCCCTGATCCTTATGATTGTTCCTTGTTCCCTGAGTTGCTGTAAGACTAAGGTTGAGCCTTAACTTGTGGAGATCTCTTAGAGATCATTGAGACTAGAAGTTATAGACTTCTAGCAACCGTTTCGTTCCTGATTCGTGATGCTTGTGTGAACAGACTTTCCTTGCTCCTTTCCTAAGAGAAACTGAGCTTTCTCCTGAGTTGTTCCTGAGTTGTTGTTGAGCTTTGAGTTATCTTCGAGTGAGGTAAGTCCCTTGGACTTACTTAGCTTCATTCCGCGTATTAGTTGGATTGTATTGGCTTGTTTGTGTTGTTTATCATGTTTATAACGGATAACCGGAATAGGATTCAACCTTTTATAACCTTAACTGGTCCAAGTGTGTTATAACCGGGCGGTGACCACTTGTTTAGTTCTTCAGGAGACTAGAATGTGCTCTTGCAACCCTAACCCGTAGGTAACGGATAGTACTGATATATTCCTATTGGTAGACGGAAGCGGAGGCGAGTTTCGGGAGATTCTCGTGTGACAAAAGAAGTTGAATTAGTAATGGATAACCTTAAGAAAGATAATAACCGGTTGTGTGCGAGCATGCTATATGTTTTCTTTACCTTATGGGTGGTTGTGCCTTTACGCTCTTGCTAGTATCTAGAATGTTAACTAACGGTTTATACCGTCGTTGTAGATGTTCCGCAGGTTCAGGATAGTGGTGAGTGATCCAGATGGTGTGGTCAGCCGGGGTTCCCGTACATTATAGGACGGGATCGGATTTTTGTTTCTTTTGTTGTTTCCCTTTTGTTTTGAACTCGGCTGCGAGTCTTTTACGTTTTCCTTTGTTTGAACCTTTGGTTTTATTTGAGTTTTGGTTTTCATTCGTGTGTGCCTTGTTGTAAGATTCATTTGCTGTTGCTACTCTGAGGGTCGGGACTCATTGTGTGGTCCTACCCCGTAGCGCTTCGAGTTCCCAAAACATGGAGAGTTACAAACATATCACGATATTTATTTTGAAATAACATATTAGGAATTTCTGAAAATTAAGTCATTTAAAGACAAATCACAATACTTATTTTGAAATAACGAATTAGGAATTTCTGAAAATTAGGTCATCTAAAGAGAACAGTAGATATTTTCGTATCATAATATATGTAGGAAAAATAGATTATTAATAACCGATTACTAAGTGAAGTCAAATAATCAGCACGTCTTATGCATCATTACAATTAAGTACAATAGGTTTTCAAGATCCAAATGTTATTTATTAATTCTAAGAACCACAATCTTTTATATATATATATATATATATATTATATAATAAAGTAGAAACCGTAACTAACACTTCGTTCAGCTACGTACGTTCACGTTATTAAAATTCTACTAGAGAAGCAATTTTGATAACTAGACCTTTTAAAAAAACTAGAATAGTAACTAGACTTTTTAATGTTTCAATTAAGTAAATATACCCCAACCTTTTGTATTTATTTTCAAACTCTACACACTCATCTCTCAAGGAGTACATTTCTTAAACACAAAACTAAAAAAAGTCTAGTAAACCAAATTATTTCTTAACTTTTTGGTTATTCCATTTAATGTCCTCAAAGTTTGATCATTTTCGGTTAGTGGCCCTAGTTTATCCTTTTCGATCTGCTGTACCTCATGTTCATTTATTTTTTATTTCGTTTGGTGCCCTTCAATTTTTGTTCTTTTCTAGTTGATGCCCTTCAATTTTGGTTTTTTATTCGGTTGATGCTCTTCAAGTTTTTTTTTCGTGTGTTGCTGTTTACGTTTGGTTTTTTTTCATTTGGTGATCTATTTTCATTCAATCTAGAATATCAAAATAGGAAGAAAAAAAATTTTATTTTATGTTTTTTATATAAGTATGCATTAAAATTTTGTTCATTTGATTTTTAGATATGTTTTTTAAATAATCCCTTAATTTAGGTTATAAAAAAATCAGTTTTTTTATTAAAAAATATATTAAATTTAAAAGTTATATTTTTATAAAAACTAAAAACATAATTTGTTTAAAAAAGTTTATTATAAAAGGGTATTTTAAAATTGCATTTTTATTATAATTTTTTTAATAAATGAATTCATAAATTACCTTATAATTTTTTTTATAGAATATAATTATTATATTTTAATCCCTTCATAAGACCCTTTATATTTAAAATTCC
The DNA here is from genome assembly GCA_033239045.1 of Fagopyrum esculentum. Taxonomy (NCBI): domain Eukaryota; kingdom Viridiplantae; phylum Streptophyta; class Magnoliopsida; order Caryophyllales; family Polygonaceae; genus Fagopyrum; species Fagopyrum esculentum. The sequence goes on from BSUD01000004.1 coordinate 53,849,644, forward strand.
ACTTTTATAATAATATTTTTAAATAAATTCACAAATTACCTTGTAAGTTTTTATAAATATATAAGTTTTAATTTTAATTTTAATTTTTTAGTAAAAAATTATTTTTTTAACAATCTAAATCAAAGATTATTTTAAAAAAATATTATAAAAATTTAAATGAACAACATTTTTAGTTTTTAATGCATAATTATATAAAAACATAAAATACTAGTTTTTTTTTCATTACTTTGTTATCCTAGATTGAATGAAAATAGGACACCAAAGAGAAAAAAAATCAAACGTCAAGGACATCAACCTGAAAAAAAAAAAATTGAAGGACACCGAGCGAAAAAGATCCAACTTGAAAGGCACCAAAAGGAGGAAAAGAAATCAAACTTGAAAAACACCAAATGCAAATAAAATAAAAAAAAGACAAAAAAGCTAGTAGTTACTAATCGGAAAAGACCAAACATTAAGACACCAATGAAAAATTTGTATTTTTTTACAGAATATTAAATCCGGAAATATTAAATACTAAATGTACATCTCTTGTAATTATTATTTTATATAACTATCATATTTTTGTATGTACTCTATAATTATATTAATCAAATACCGACTAGCAACATACTATGTTAGTTTATTAGAACTATTATGAATTAATTTACTATATATTTTAATACACTCTATAATTTTGATATACTTTCTAGCTACATTTTTGATGGTCTCATAAAGTTGAAGATTTGGTTTGTAAATATTTTAAATTTGAAATTTACCCTTTCTTTTGAACTTTTATTTAAAAGAATATATGTTTGGATTGTTTTATACTTTTTAATTAATTTACGTTCAATTACCTACTATATTCATTTTTAATATATATAACCAATTAATATTTACAATAAAAATACATGAAATATAAAAAAATTAAAAATAATTTCCCTTTTATAAAAAACAGCACTCATTTAATTATATACAACAAATTTAGACAATTTGTTGTATAATCTATAATTTGACGACTTATCTAAAACAACCATTCTATTATAACCCTAAAAAGTCATCGGTATCCTTATCATTTATAAATATTTATTATACTTTTTAAATATTAACCATTCTATAGCGGAAGTGTTTTTTACTACATGTCTTATCAAGAATTAACACGGATGACGGATCATCAATTAATTACGATGAAATAATTAGACTACAAGCAAAAACGCTCCTAGACAATTAGATATCCTATGCTCTCTTCCACTTGCTGATTTCGGGCGAGCTCCGCTGAGTTCGAGTGAAGCTATTCTATGAGTTTAGTTGGGTTATTCTCGATCTATCAGCTTCAGCTTTCTCCTTTCATTTGAGTGTATGATTAATACGAGGACAACTCCTCTTTAATGGTATTACTAGGAACCGATTAAACATTGGTGTGTGAGGATGATATCTTTGATTTGAGATAAATGTCATACAAAGATCAACTTATTCTCAGCTTTCCACATTCAAAATCAAACAAAAAAATATCAAAATTTGGTGTGGAATCTGAACAAGAAATCAGTCCAAGTCAGTCCTCTGTTGGTCATCTTCATTCAAGTGCCAAAACAGATTTTTAGGTCATGTGTTCATCGGTTGTGCATCCAATTTGCCTCAAACGAATGCTAACACTCTTCTAACCTGATCCTCCATTTGACTGTTGATTATTTCCCTCTTGGACGCTTGCTGCACGAGTTGCGATTTCTGGTATACACAGTTTCTCACAAACAGCCTTTCACATAAAATAACGATACTGTCTTCCTGGTTGTGGTTTTAACTGAACTGAGGTGAGAAAGAAAAAAGGAGTAGGGGATGATAATGAAGCTAATGGTGTGAACGCAATCAACGCTGATATTGATCTTGTATTAAAAGACCCGACAATTGCTGGTATAAGATCTTCTATGTGTTGGGATTTTTAGATGGCTAAAAACGGAATTTTAGGAAACACTTTAAGGATCGCATGATTTGATAAGGGAGAAAAGAAATACTTTTGATGCGTGTTTAAAAACTCCTTCAAGGAGAACAATTAGTTGGTCCACCCGAGATTGAACAAGAATCACCTTAACCTTCTTATCCGTATCAATCGATCGATCAAAAATATCAAATTAGGGTGAAGCTTTTTAACAATTAAAAAGCCCGACCTTAAAATATAAGATATATATTTTAGTAATTAATAAATAAATAACCCCTTATTTGCTTATTAATTACAAACTCCATAATATATTTTGCACTCCTACGAAATATATCCTTTTCCACTATATACTTCTATATGGTAATTCTCTCATTAATTGATTCAGTTCGTATGCTCGTTATGATGTGACATCGTAGGACCCGATAACACTAGCAATACATTTTATCATATAAATGTACCGATCATGGTTAGCTTCTAGCAAAACGCCATGACCCCTAATATTATCGGATTATATATATTCCTATATATAATGTCCTATCTCATCATCAGTAATTGCACCTTTTATTAAGGACACAATTCCTTCAATCTCCCACTTGTACTTTCATACAAGTTTGCAATGTTAAAATTCCCTTATCGCTTAATGTCCTTATGTGACTATGTGATGGAAACCATCTTTGCCATCAGATATATTTCTTGAACTCCTGAGATCAAACTGTCAATACATATCAAATCTGAGCATGACCATGCGTTTACACAGTTCTCACTCTTCAAGTGGCCGGGGAAACCAATCCTTTCCAGTGTATCAAGGTATACATGTATAGGAGGATAAATCCAATCGTGCAACGATTATAACTCCCACTCAAATTTTGACCACCTTGATTACTGCATTTATAACTGCCTGTAACGGTCAGCGTTTAACGGTATCTAAGATATGTCATCCTTCAAATGAAAGTTACATCAAGCTCATGTTAAGGAACTCACTGATAATGATAATCGCTATAACCCCTCAATAAGTCATGAGAGTTATAGGATCGGTCTATCCGATGAGTATCACCATACTCACCTATGTAAGCAATTGTACATCTCCGTGTCCTGTGAACTATGAAACCTACGTTCGTCATTCACTCACAAGATGGTCTACTTTAGAGTCGTTTGTATCCAAATTAATGACTCAGACCACAAATCCTTTCAATTTAATAAATTCAGTTCACTTAATGTGGTTTCATTTAGTGAAACTTTTTCAGTAAGCACATTTGATAATTAATAAATTATTTGGATACTTTATTTAACATTTAAGAAATAATCAAATAAGAATATGAAAACTCATATATAAATCAATCAAACTCCATGAAAAAAACAAAGTTTTCTCAATCCAAACACAGAAGTTCAAAAGAATTCTCTAACGTGTTTGAGCCCTTTGACCCGAGTATGACTATCATGCTTAGGCATATTCATGGGTTTAGTCAGTGGATCAACAATGTTATCATCTGTGTGCACCTTGCACACCCTTACATCACCCGATCAACATAGTGTCTGATCATGTGATACTTCCGCAGAACGTGTCTGGATTTGGAGCTTGAGCTAGGTTCCTTCACTTGAGCAATCGCGCCATTGTTGTCACAATAGACGTCGACTGCCCTCGTCACGCTAGGGACAACGCCAAGCTCAGCTATAAACTGCCTAATCCAGATCGCTTCCTTAGCCTCTTCTCCTACAACAATGTATTTTGCCTCTGTGGTTGAGTCCGCAACCATGTCCTGCTTTTGGATTTTCCAACTTACCGCTCCTCCATTCAAAATGAAGACGTATCCAGACTACGACTCAAAGCCATCTTTGTCAGTCTGGAAACTAGCATCGGTATAGCCCTTGATGACTAACTCATCATCATCTCCATATACCAGTAGATCATCCTTAGTCCTTCACAAGTACTTTAGGATGTTCTTCGCAACTTGCCAGTGAATGTCACCGGGGTTCGACTGGTTCCTGCTACACATACTCAAAGCATATGCAACATCTGGTCGAGTACAAGTCATTGCACACATGATGTATCCTATAGCCGAGGCATAGGGAACCTTGCTCATCCTCTCAATCTCACTAGGTGTCTTAAGACGTTGGGTCTTGCTGAGATGGATCCCATGTTGCATAGGCAGATATCCTTTCTTGGAATCTGCCATCTTGAATCTCTGTAGGACCTTAACTATACAAGTTCCTTGACTGAGACCAATGAGCCTTCTAGATTTATCTCTATAGATCTTGATATCTAGTATGTATCCGGTCTCCCCTAGATCTTTCATTGAGAAATGCTTCTTAAGCTATCCCTTTACAGTTTCTAGCATCGGAATGTCATTCCCAATGAGTAGTATGTCATCCACATACCTGACTAGGAAAGTCACCTTGCTCCTACTCAACTTTTTATAAACGCATGGTTCTTCTTCACATCTGAACAAATCAAACTGTTTGATCACTTCATCAAATCGAAGATTCCAACTCCGGGTTGCTTGCTTCAGTCCATAAATGGACTTCTTAAGCTTGCAAATCTTCCTAGGATATTCCGGATCCTCAAAACCTTTGGGTTGTATCATATATACATCCTCTTCTAAATAGCCATTTAGAAATGCGGTCTTGACATCCATTTGCCATATCTCATAATCATAGAAGGCGAAAATCGCTAGGATTATCCTAATGGACTGGATCATGACGACCGGAGCAAATGTCTCCTCATAGTCAATACCATGAATCTGTTTAAATCCCTTAGCAACCAACCTTGCTTTATAAACAGAGACATTTTCATTCTTGTCTATCTTTACTTTAAATACCATTTGCAACCAATAGGTTTTACCCCATCAAGTAAATCAATCAAGTCCCGTACTTGATTTTCAGACATGGATTCCATTTTAGATCTCATGGCTTTGAGCCATTTTTCAGAGTTTTGATCCGTCACAACTTTCTTGTAGGATGCGGGCTCGTCATGCTCCATGAGGAGCACTTTGATGTCGAAATGCAACACATAGTCATCCAAATGTCTAGGTTATTGTCTTACCCTTTTTGATCTCCAATTTGGGCCAACAAAAGGAGAGATTTCAGCTGTATGCTTTCCTACATCATTATGCAATTCTTCATTTGTAGAGTTCTCCATATCAATATGTGGTTCCTCTTCAGCCTGATCTGTTGTAGAAATTGCTTCTTGAACTAGATTAACTTGCCTCATAAGAGGTTAATCAAAATAGTCAAGTTCCTCAATGACATCTTGCATGTCCTCGTGTTGTTGCGTTTCTTGCTCACAATTAATCTCATTAATCTGAACTTTTCTCCCACTTGGCTTTTTTAAAAAGAATTCCTTTTCAAAAATTACACGATCCCGAGCAACAAACACTTTGTTCTCTATGGAATGATAGAAATCATACCCCTTGGTTTCCTTGGGATATCCTACGAAGTAACATTTATCTGATTTCGGTGCTAGTTTATCAGATTATAAACTTTTTACATAAGCTTCGCACCCCCAGACCCTCAGAAATGACAAGTGAGGAACCTTTCATGTCCATATCTCATATGGTGTCTTGTCAACTGAATGTGACGGAGTCCTGTTAAGAACGAGCGCATATGTTTTCGGAGAGCATATCCCCAAAAGGATAATGCAAGATCCGCGAAACTCATCATTGAACGGACATTGTCTAACAAAGTCCTGTTCCTCCTCTCAGATACACCATTTAATTGTGGAGTGCTTGGGAGAGTGAGTTGTGTCACAATTCCACAACTCCTCAAATGATGATCGAATTCATGGCTCAGATATTCGCCCTCTCGATCTGATCGAAGCACTTTTATCTTCTTGCCTGTTTGTCTTTCCACTTTATTCTGGAATTCCTTGAACTTTTCAAAGGATTTTGATTTCTGTTTCATTAGTTAGATATACCCGTATCTACTAAAATAATCAGTAAATGTAAAGAAGTAGTGATAGCCAGACCTAGCCTCTTTACTCATAGGTCCACATACATCCGTATGTATGAGGGCTAGAAGTTCAGAAGTCCGTTCACTCTTACCAGTGAACAGTGACCTTGTCATCTTTCCCATTAGGCACGACTCGCATGTTTCAAATGATTCCAAATTAAATGGTTTAAGTAATCCAACTATTTGGAGTTCCTTAATGCGCTTTATGTCTACGTGACCCAATCGACAATGCCATAGGTTTGCTTCATTTGTTTCATTTGAATTTTGCCTTTTTGTATTAATGTTATATATCTCAGTTTTGAGGTATAACATGTATAGTCCATTACTACTCATATTCGCACGACCATAATAAATTCCATTCCTATAAATCTCCATTACCATGTGATCAGTAATGGTAAATGTATAACCTTCACGGTTCAAAACTGAAATTGAAATTAAGTTCTTAGTAATGGATGGAACAAAATAACAGTTATTAAGTTCTATCTCTAAGCCAAAAGGTAAAGACAAGCAATAATCTCCAATGGAAATAACAGCAACTCTTGCTCCATTACCAACCCCTAGATCTGCCTCTCCCTTCCGCAACGTCCTTCTATTTCTTAGTGCTTGCACATTCGAAGTAATGTGAGAAACACACCCGGTATCCAATACTCATTAAATAGAATTAGTTGACAAAATTTCGATAATATGAATACCCGAAGTGGAGAAATTCCCCTGCTTCTTATCCTCCATGTACGTGACATGGTCCTCATCAGATGAGTTCAATGTGAGTTTAGGGATTGGATGTTTCAAGACATCCTCTTGGCTTTCCGACCTGAGAACAATTCTCTGATTTCTCTCCCAATGAAGGAAGTTGTGTTCTTTCAATTTCTTTTTTGTCGAGTATAGAGCGTAAAGAAGATTTGACGTTTTTGTTTGACATGGTGGGCTATAAAAACACAGAATAATAAAATGCAGATAAGTTATGATCGATTTTGCAAAAGCTATAAACTGTTATAACAATTATAAACAATTAAAGTTTTGCATATTTCTACTCATATTATCAATTTCCTTAGTGAACAAAAATGATTCCAAGATCCTATCATATATGAACCTTAGCGTACTTTGGCACTGCCCTAAGTCTCATATAATCAAGGTAAGTAAACTCCTTTACTATTATTACTCCTTATAATTCTTGGTTGATGAGAACACATATCATGTGAACTCACCCTTATGCCTCAAAATCCAAAACTTTATCTTTTGGTCTTTTGTTGAGTTAACCATATCAAAGCAGCATGCCCCTTAGTATGAGCATACCCGCAATGTATCTAGGTCAAAGTAAGGACACCTCGCTTTGGTGGAACCTATCCTACAAATTCCTAGATAGGGATCGGTTATGATATGGAAAGACAATTCTCAATATTCTTTTAAGGGACGTTTTAAGCATGTGAGATTGTTTTTATAAAGAGAACTCATAGCAAACATAACAAACAAGCATACAAGTGGGAATTTAAGGCATTAAATAACACATTAAATAAATGGTTCCTCGTATGACCCTTAAAAAAGAATCTTCATTCTTGGACCTTCATGGATCTCCATCCTTCGGGCTCCTTAGGACTTTGGTTTTCTTGTATAATGGATTTAAAATAACTCTTGCAGAAATTGAAAATTACAAAAATACATAACGATACGCAAATCGTGTACAAAAAAATCATAACGATACGCATATCGTATTTAACTATTCTAAGATTTGGGGCCATACTAGTAACCGTCTGCACGAGCATATCACCATACACATACATACAAACATAGCAAATATGATATTTAAATGAAATATACACCTAAGAACATAACAATCACTTTATCACATAAAGAGAAAAAAAAGACGTGGAAACTCCTTTCCGGTCGAGATGGTATGGGCCGTGGGCCGTCCATGAATAAAAGATTCACAACTCTAAGACAAGCACAAGGAGGGACATACCATGAATAAAAGATCTTATGGTCCGTGAGCCGTCCTTCTCGGTCATGTCCAACGGACTCACCTCGGTCGAGATGGTACTGTAGCCATCCGAGGTGATCCTCAGCTACGAGTAAATCTCTCTAATCTGGTCCAAAATCAAACTTCTGTCCAACTTTCATGGTTCCTAAGCCTTTCTTGTAGCTCCTCAATGTTCCACAATGTAGCTCTAATGACTCCTTAGATCCCTTAGCTCCATATCGCTCCAAAACGTGTTATTTTCCCTACAATCACAACAAAACTAGGTGTAGACCTCGATTCTTGCAAAGGTAAACAAAACAACATAATGATCAAGAATATACATCCATACATGCAGATTTATGAAGATAAAATGTCCAAACCAATCCCAAAATATAGACTATAATACATGCTATCATGCACCCTGTGCAAGAGTCCAACAAAGGAAGAGTCTCTATACCAACCTTGAATCAGTTAAGAGTCCTAGCCATACCCAAAACCAATCCCAGCTATCTCTCTTTCTAACTTCACTAGGGGTGTAAATGGGTTTGGAATTCCCCAAAATTCGTGGGTATTACCCGTCACGGGGATGTGGATGGAGATTTTAAATGGGGATGGAGACGGGTATGGATTAAATTTTGATTCCCCGCTTGGGTATGGGGACGGGGACGAAGATAGGGATATTCGTCCCGCTCCCCGATCCGAAACCGAACCCGACGGGGATCCGACGGGTGCCCCAACGGGGAATTCGACCGGGAGCCCCCAATAAACAAAATGTATTTAAATTAGATTTTTATTGTAGTTTCAATTTTAATAAAAATTTAATTCAAAAATTGTGTTTATATTTAAAAGTTGTCAATGATTACTAAAACTTCAAATTATATACAATTTTATGTTTTAAGAACTAAGAGTATCATACCCATTCCTACAATCCTACTTGCACAAAATGTATTTTGAAAAATATGTTTTAAGTTTAAATATTTGTATGGTAATTATATGTGTAAATTATGCTAATGCTAAGTGGAGTTCAAGATACGATAGCTTCACCCTAACAAAATTCTTGAATATGTCGTAAGTCGTAAACGTCATATCACGACTATCAAGTGCATGACACCCTACATGTGTTTGTTTTATATGTCTTAGTCTCTCAGATACGTGTTTTGATTAAATCCTAAAACCATAAAATTGAAATGATAAAATAATATAACACTTTATCTCGAGACCATAATCTAAATGTTAGTAGGATATAATTATTTTAGTTTATACTAGTTTGTACTCTGAGTCTCGATCCTACAGTTCCTACTTGAACGAACAAAACCTAATATATATATATATATACTCACACAATAAACTTACCTATACTTTGACATATTAGACAAGGTGATGTGTTAATCCACCAAAAAAGTCACATCAATATTTCAATTAAAAATGTATATTAATATTATATGAATTGACATTTATGTTGTAACCATGAACTAAATGTTAGTAGTAAACTGTATACACTTTTGTACTTTAAGACTTAAGTGTATCATACTCATTCCTACTTACATAAAATATATTTTGAAAAATATGAGGATAACATTTCAATTAAAATGTATATTATATACGTAGGTTATGTGCATGATAATGCTAATTTGTATTAATTTAGTTTTTGATCATATGAGATTAACACCCGTGTGAAAGTTCCTCCATTGCGTCACAACTTGCACTGTATGATTTATGAAGTTTCTAGGAAGTAGAAAGCTTCACTGTTAAACAATCTCGATGGACGATGCAAACATCCGGTTAGAAGTTACTTATGAAACTTTGATTCGTCATGTATATAAGATGTTATATAACTTATATGGTATTGTTTTACAAAATGAATATCTATATCACTTTTACTGATTTTGTGTTAATTTTATTTTCTAAATAATAACACTTTATCAATTTTCAAATATGATAAAGTGAACTTAGCTTTGATTCCAGCCGGTTTTGATTTTGCATTTATGAATATTTTTTTTTGTACTATTATTGGTTTTATTTGTAGGTTTTTAAGGTCACTTCTTTTTCATGAAATTAGATATTGATTTTCAACAGATTTTAATGTTCTAGTTCCAGCTTATTGTTTTTATAGTGTTGTAATTTTTTCTCAGTATTTTGGTTGAAAACATCCATTTGCTGGGCACAATTTATATGTCCACCTAATTGAATAATTTAAGGTTATGCTAGCTGGACAATTTATATGCTAGTTTAGGGTTCAAATAGTTCAATCGATACTCAATAGCCTATACTAGAGATTTTGATTGAGGGCATGGATGCCTCAGCTGCAGATGTTGCTAATATGTTGTCCGATGAGCCAATTGAGTAGTTGACAATATGTCCATCCCATCTTTCACGATTAAATTATAAAAAAGCTAACCCAATTTACGATGCACATTTTAAGATGCAAGTTACATGAGGCAGGTGAGGCTGCTGAGTAGCTGAGAGTATGCCTACACATGGTGCAAATTTTATATGTCCATCTTGTTACATTTGAGCAACTTAATTATGAAAAATCTAACCCAATTTACAATGTACATTTGCGGGAAAAATATGGTTAAGGATAATCGTGAGTCGTGACAAATATGGGGACATGAAATTCCTCGATGGGAACAAATATCCGACATAGACGGTGAATTTTGCGGGAATACCCATAAAACTTTAAAATGGGAAAAATGAAATGGGACGGGGATTCCCCGATAGGAGCGAATATCCGTCGGGGACGGGGATGAGGACAATTTTCAATACCCGAACGGATATGGGGATGGGGACGGGGGACATTATACTAAACGGGGATGAGGATGAATAGGGTACTCCCCGCCCTGAATCCGACCCATTGAAACCCCTAAACTTCACCAATTCAAGGTACATTCTTTCTTATAACACCTCAAGTTTTGGGAACTCGAAGCGTTACGGGCTACAACTTCACAATGGGTCCCGACCCTTAGAGTAACAACAATAACATCAGACCTTGCAAAAAGGCACAAATAAATGAAAACCAAAATTGTTATAAAAACCAAAGGAACCACAAAGGAAAACGTCAAAGACTCGCAACCGAGTTAAAAAAAAAGGTAAAAAAACAACAATTGAAATATTAAACCTGGTACCGTCCTATAATGTACGGGAACCCCGGCTGACCACACCGTCCGGATTAATTTGGAGCATCTCTAACCTACAGGGCATCTACAACATCGGTACAAACCGTTAGCTAACATTCTAGATATCAGAAAGACAATAAAGACACAAACACACATAAGGTAAAATAAATATATAGCATGCTCACACTCAACTCGTTATTATCTTTCATTAAGTTAATCAATTTACTAATTTAACTTATGTTGTCACACGAGAATCACAATGGTCTCGCCTCTATCCCCTTTCACCAACAGGAATAGAGTGGATGCATCCCTCTGTCACCTACTGGACTGGTCACAAGAGCACCTCCTAGTTTCCCCATTTTGAGCTAGACAAGCAGTCACCCCTGGTTATAATACACTTGGGCCAATTAAAGTATAAAAGGTCAATCATATTCCGGTTATCGGTTATAACAATAAAAAACACAAGCACAATCAATACGGTCAAACCAATATACGGAACGCAACTAAGTAAGTCCAAGGGATTTACCTCACTCGAAGGTAAACACAAGGATCAACTACAACTCAGTTTCCCGAAGGAAAGGAGGGAAAGCCTGTTCATACAAGGTATCACGAATCAGAAACGAACGCATGCTAGAAGTCTATAACTTATAGTCTCCACGATCTCTAAGAGATCCCCATGATGACATGAATTATGACCTATATTTAGCCATGCATTTATGTAGATTTTCCCTTTATTTTGCATGCATAGACATACATTCATAGCAATTATAGTTTATATTCACCTATATTGTTAGAATAGAGATCTACACAAAGTTGTATTGAATTTGTAGGTAAATTGGCGAATTATGGAGCAAAATGGCACATTTAAGGATTAAGCGTTGATGCGGAACAAAAAGGAGCATAAAAGGAAGATAGGGAAGAGTTGGAGTAAACTCTGATACCGCCAAAATAATCTATTAGACCGCGCTGGAGCGAACTCTGATACTGCAGAGTGGGCTCTGATACCAGCGGGCTCAATTTCTTTTTCGACCCAAAAATTTAGGCTTTTATCTTTAAGCTGCAGTTTATCTTTAAGCGGTAGTTTATCTTTAATCTAGGGTTTATATGTTAGATGCGATCTATCTTTTATGCCATGCTTATCTAAAACCCTAGATTTTTTCCTATAAATATCCTATATCCTCCAACATTGAAGATACCTCCCACCGAAACTCCCATTGGCGGACAGCCAAAAACGGTCACCTAACCCGCCACCGAATACGCCCTCCGACATGGATTGACACCTCACAGAAGTTGGCTTTCTATGCCATTGAAACGGATTGACAACCCGTACGACAACAACAGTTGAGGGAAGATTTGAAGAAGGATTCTCGAAGAAGTCTAGGTTCTTGATTTATTTCGCCTTTTTGGATATTTGATTGATTGAGTTTGTGATATTTGAGAATACGTTATTTGGAAATTATTGTGTTTTATTTGTGTTCTATTGGTATCATTCCATTCTTGATTTCTTACTTAAATCTTGATTTGAATATGACGATTGTTGGCTAAAAGCCCTGCAATTCTAGGGTGATTGGTTGAAGGTTGTGGTTTAGATGATGATATATTGACCTTTACAAACACATTGGACTCTGAGAGTTGTGTATTAACCCCCGCAGAGGAGTTTCCACGGCATGTTCTTGATTTCCACGGCCGAGATTTCACCAAGATCTGCCCGTAGTTTCTTCTGTTGTACATTACATGCTTTATCCTTAAGTTTTGGTTAAAGATTGCCTAAACCCTTGCCTTGTTGAGCCTTTCGAACCTATGTCCTTGCTCAGGAAGAGACTTACCCGGTGATTTCTTTGTTTGGTTACAAACGATTACAAGTCATAGGTAATAGAGGATTCAAAACCCTCTATTACGGTTGAGTGTGCCAAGCCTTTACCTTTGTGAGTTTACTTGATTCCCTTGGGTTTGGTGTTGTTTTGAGAGTATAATCCTTCCCTTAGATCCTCTATCTTATCGAGACTCAACATCGTTAAGTAGAACCTTTAGGTGGAGACAAGTGGGTATTAGAACTTCAGCGTACAATATCCTATCTTAGAACATATACCTTGCAATCCCAGCTCTGTCCTTTTAATCCTTAGACATCTTGAATCGACAACCACAATCAGATACTTTGATCTCTAGAATCTACTTTCCCCAATTATATTACATATTCTTATCATTGCTTTTGATCATTGCGATTGCATTCTTTTAAAGTTAGATTGCTTGCTAAATTTATTCTCACCAAATCACTGTGATCGACCTTGGAATACTTGCTTTTACTGTGATTGATCCGTACACTGTGGGTTTGCTTATTTGCTTTTATTCTTGGTATAAATTTAAAGCTTATTTGCACATAGTTTGGAGCGAACACCCCACAAGCTAGGGACACGAGCCCTAGTCTTACAAACTCTCAAGGGATAACAACATCAACATAACTCAAGGAAAGGAATGAAAAATCAAGGAAAGGAAGCATCTCACCAAATATGGGAGCTACTGCAGATAAACCGCGGGGTGGCGGACAGAACCACGGGGGCGGCATTGAGTTGTAGCATGACAGAAACTGCGTCTTCTCCTTTTGACAACAATAACACAACAAGGAAGCCAAAGCTTGATTGCTCGATCCACACACGTCAATACTCAACCAAGGAAGCTTAAGAAAATATACGCATCAACAACGGAAGCCAAACAAGAATCAAGACTCGATCTTGATTCTTGTGAAGAAGAAGAAGAAAAGAGAAAAAGAAAGACAAAGAGAAAAAGAAAGAGAAAGAGAAAGAAAAAGAAAAACAAAATGAAGAGAAGCATGCAGCAGGCTCAACGTGAGAGAGATCAAAGGGGATGAAGACTTACATGTTCTGCAGAAGATTGCAAGGGAAAGGCTGCAGCTTTGCTCGAGGTTGAAGAAACGTAAGCAAAAAACGAGAAAAGGAAGAGAAAGCGGGAATTTATAGGGAACGGTTGGAAAAGATAAAGGAAGGTCGATTTTAGGGTTAGAAGATCAAAGGTAAGCCGGCTCATAAGATAGAAGATCGGATCTTCTATCTAAGGAAAGAAATTAAACGGAATAAAAATAGATCGTGCGCGATATCGAGTCAGCCGCAAGGGCGGCTGACTGTGCCGTGGCTGGCTGCAAGGACGACCCCCTTCACCGCGGGGGAGGTGAAGGCAAAAACAGGGGCGTTTCATCAGATCCCCCTAAAAAGAAGTTTCATCCCGAAACTTGCAACAACCACCAGAACACACAACGGAAAAACCAAAAAACACTGAACTCAACTTATATTTTCCCTCTCGGGGCACATAATTAAAACGTCACACAAGCGAATACACAACCCAACAAAAGGAACTAAAACTCAAACGTCTACGCTATAGGTACATCCAGCTCGGCATAAAACTCCGGATAGTTCCTCTGGATACTATTTTCCGTCTCCCAAGTTGCCTCATCAGCTCCTCACATCAACCACCGAATCTTCATCATCGGTATGTCCTTCGACCGCAAGCATCTCGTACTACGCTCTAAGAAAGCTACCAGATGCTTTGGCTCAACTACTAAATCCTCATGATTGATGATGTGTCTCGGATCTGGTACGTATTTTAGCATGAAATATTGTGATATTCTAGGCACTTATTTTGATTATTTTTCCCTTATTATTGTGTACATGGATGAAGTTTAGAAGCAATTGTTAGCTTGTTCGTCTATTTTGTCGATATGGATGTCTACACTAGCTGTGTGTTGATTGTAGGTGAAAAGGAGCTAAATAAGAGAAATTGAGAGAGAAAAGAGAGTAATCGATCATGTTCGAAGATTAGTAACACATCAAGGAAGCTAAGAAAGGAGCTAGGATGAAGAATGTCACGACACAAAGGAAACCACAAGCATTTTACACTTCCACGCCCTGAATTACGGCCGTAGAAGAGTCCACGCTCTAAACCACGGCCGTGGATCTTGGCATCATGAGCGTGAAGCATTCCAGTAAGTTACACGGCCTAAATTACGGTCGTGGAAGTCAGAAGACACCGTAATCCTTTTCCACGCTCTAAACCACGGTCGTGGAAAGCCTTGGGACCGTGATTTAGGCGATCTTTTGACGTACAAACATTGGCCACCTCATTTACGTAATGGTCCTTGACGGCAATTATTTCCCGTTTTATAAAAAGGCCGGAAAAGAGAGTTTTTGGGATCCCTGCTTATCGCCGCTTAGACGCCGCATACATCTCGCATACACTTCGGGATAGACGGCCTCTTATCTTGCTTGGAGCATTCTTGCCTAGGGTTGATTTGAAGATCGCCGAAGGTTTAGCCTCTCTCTTAGGTTTTGATATTGAAGACGGATTGACAAACTGTTCTTCGTACTTACCTTAGATCATTGTGAGGTTTTGTGTTATACATTCTGAATCCATTAAACATCGCTTCTTGTGTTTTGGATTTGAGAATTGGCTTTGAAGTTTTATTGAGTATTCGAGGGTTTTCATATTTCAATCTCTTTAAATTGAATATTGATATTATGACAATGGTTATTGGCTAAAACCCTTTAGCAATTCTAAGGTGAAGGGTTGATAGTTGTGGCTTAGATGATGATAGATCGATCGTAATTTGATTGGACCTTGAGAGTTAGAGAGATATCGTCGACGAACCTAAATCACGGCATGTTCTTGGGTTTCCATGGCCGTGGTTCTCAAGATCTGACCGTGATTCACTTCAGTTTACGAACTTTGCTTTTACTTTGATCCAAGGTTAAAGATTAGCTTTAATCTAGTCTTGGCTTGCCCTTTTCTAGGTAGTAGTGAGACTCAACATCCTCTATTTCGGTTTCAAGTGTCACAACCTTAATCGTTTGAGTTTATCTTGATCCTTGGGTTACAAGTTTGGGTATTTGAGTTTAATTCTTGTCCATAGATCCTTTCTATACTGCAGCCTCAACAACCTTTTATAGAGAGTGT
This sequence comes from Fagopyrum esculentum, assembly GCA_033239045.1. Lineage (NCBI taxonomy): Eukaryota > Viridiplantae > Streptophyta > Magnoliopsida > Caryophyllales > Polygonaceae > Fagopyrum > Fagopyrum esculentum. Next base: position 53,865,530 of record BSUD01000004.1, read on the forward strand.
CTTTAGATAAGTCATATAAAGTCTTGGAACTTCACCGTACATTACTTTACTTTAGCATACCTTTGCAACTCTTGACTCTGTCCTTAGTTCTTTAGTATATCTTGAATCGTTTGCCACAATTTGATACCTGAATCTTTAGGGTTGCTGTTTTCCCAATATTTGCAAAGCTTTACAACTTATTTGCTTGATAACTTGAAATTGGATTTTGTTTCACCAAATCCCTGTGTTCGATACTCTGGAATACTTATTGATCTAGGCCGATCCGTACACTGCGGGTTCGCTTGCTTTTATTTCAAATTTATAAATATAAAGTTTATTTGCACGCACGTTTTCGGGCAAACAAGTTTTTGGCGCTGTTGCCGGGGATTTGGTCAAGACCAAACTTCGGTTTTCGGTTGTCGAGCTTGGGAGCTTTGCTTTGTTATTTGATATCTCTTGTGAGTGCTATTCACAGGTTCTTTTAGGTATATGCGTAGGTCTAGATCCAACAAAGACCTCGTACCTTTTGATCCGGAACTTGAGAAAACTCTTAGGAAGAAAGCTAAGGAAAGAAAGATGGCTGAAAATAAAGAGAGAGATTGCCAAGTGAAATTAGAGGAGTCTCAAGCTCAATATAGGTTGAGTGAGAAAGCTCATAAGGAAGAATCGGAGCGCCATCAATTCCAAATTGATGAGCTCAAAGCTATGATATTGGACATGAAGTTGGAACAAGGTAGTGCTAAGAAAAAGAAGATCAAGAAGCCAACTAAGTCCATTAGAGTGGAATCATCCGATGATGAGGAATTCGATCCGGATATGCCGGAATTAGAGGAGATTGATCCAACTATCAATCCAGTCCGGGTTGGTCCAATACCAGACGCCAATCCTCGTGTCCCAGCTGGGGGTGTGAGAGCCGCTCGTGTAGATGAAGAGCCAAGAACTCTTGGCCAAAGGATGGATCCGATTCAGCAACCACGCCGTCTAGCTGTGAACTTTGATGCTGACGATATTCAGGGGTTTAGCTTTAACCCACAAGTTATTACCATCGTTCGCCAAAGTCAGTTTGGAGAAACGAGTGCTGAATCTCCACATCAACATTTACATAATTTTGAGATTTTGATGGAGACAATGAAGCCAAAGAATGCAACCACCAACAACTATAAGATCAAGCCATTCTTTTTCTCCTTGAAGGGGAAGGCTTTATCTTGGTATCAAGCTCTTCCAAATGGAAGACTCAACACATGGGAGGATCTATCTTCGGAGTTCCTAATCATGTTCTTTCCGCCATCCAAGACATCGGAGTTGAGAGGTAAAATCAATGCTTTTTCTATGAGATCTAATGAAATTTTGTTTCAATCTTGGGAAAGATCTCAGGATTTATTATTGGATTGCCCACACCATGGCATATCCAAGTTAGAGCTGTTGGAAATATACTACAAGGGGCTGGATGTGAAAACACAATTCAAGCTCCAATCCCTTTCATGTGGCACATTCATGGACATGAGGGAAGATGACGCTTGGGACTTTATTGAGAAGCAAGCCCGAGTCATTGAGAAGTACTCTCACCGGAAGGCGGAAGCTAATCGAGTAAAGCAAGGAGCAAAGCTAACACAAGCTGCTCAAACTCAAATCTTTTCTCTCAACACCGAGATTAAAGAGTTGAAGGAAGTTATTAAAGCTGGATTTCAAAAGCCTAATGAGCAAGATGTTGGTTATTTAGGAAACAACAATAACCATCATGGGAATGAGAACACCAATCGCAACAGCCGGAACAACAACCGGAACAATTGGAACAACAACAACCGGAACAATAATTGGAACAACAATCGGAATTCAAACAGTAACAATTGGCATTCCAACCAACAACAAAATTCCGGTAATTCTTATCCCAATTCAGGAAATTCACTAACATCACCATCTTCTTCTTCCATTCCTTTGAAAAGCCAGAGGCAAGGATCTAATAACCCAAGTACTTCGTGGAAAGAGAAGCCCGATCCCATGCTGGAAACGATCTTGGGAAAGCTTCAAGGGCTGGAGAATCACATCACTAAGGTTGATAAAGCTCAAAAGGTTTTAGAAAGCCAAATGTTCAGCAATGCTGAGAAAGTTCCTAGAAACCAAGGAAAACTTCCAGGAAAGACGGAGGACAACCCGAAGGGAAGGGTGATGGCTATCACAACTAGGAGCGGAGCAACAACCCGAAGGAAGACATCTACATTCCTCCTCCAGCTTACATACCTCCCCTACCATTCCCATAATCTAGAGCAAGAGCGCGTCTAGACAAGCAATTCGGTAAGTTCATTGAACTCATGAGCAAATTGCACATTAATATACCTTTCATTGATGCAATTGTAGGTATGCCCGCTTATGAGAAGTTCTTAAAGGAGATCCTCTCTAACAAGAGGAAGCTGGAAGACTTTGGAGAAGTCAAGATGAGTTCGGAATCATCGGATCTCATCAAAACGATGAAGGAAAAGATACCCCCAAAGCTGAAGGATCCGGGGTCATTTTGTGTTCCAATAGGAGTGGGAGATGTCACATATGATGCATTATGTGACTTAGGAGCAAGCGTTAGCATCATTCCGCTTGCCTTATGCAGGATGATCGGTTTAGTTGAACCTAAACCGGTGAAGATGTCATTATACATGGCGGATTGATCCATAACTCGTCCCGTCGGTATCATTGAAGACGTCCCGGTCAAGCTTGGTAAGTTCTATGTTCCAATAGATTTTGTTGTGCTTGACATTCATGCAGATAGTCCGGTCCCGATCATACTCGGAAGACCGTTTCTTGAAACTTCCGGTTGTATGGTAGATTGCAAGAATGCTAGACTTGCCTTCGACATAGGAAAAGAGAAGGTAGAGTTTGTTCTTTTCACTTTGGTGAAAGAGCCAGCTCTTGGAGAAGATATATTCAATACCTATGACGAAGAGACATCTAGAGAGGAAGTAAGCTCGATTCTATTCAAGGATCCATTGCAAAAGGTTATCACTATGAGCATTATGGAGAAAGGAGAGGAAGAGGACTGCAATGAGGAAATTGAAGCCTTGGAGGAGCTAAAGGAAGTGCATGAAGAAGAGTTTGAAAAACTCTACGATGGGTAAGAGGATGTGAGGAATCACGGCCAGTCGTGCTATTCCAAGGCCGTGGTTTCCACTAACATGACCATAATCAGCTATTCAGAGGACTCCAGTAAGTTACATGGCCAAAACCACGGCCGTGGAACTACCAGAGGTGCCGTAATTGACTTCCACGCCCTAAACCACGGCCGTGGAAGTAACAGTGGTGCCGTGATTTTGGGAAATTTCGAGAAAAATTACATCCTCTCCACCAATGTTCTTGAGTCTTCTTCAACCACTCCTACACCCTTAGAGACTTCTAAGGAAGCATTGGATACTCCTCAAGAGGTATTAGAGACTCCAATGGTGATGGAATTGAAGCCACTTCCCACGCATCTAAGGTAAGCATTTCTAGGAACTAATTCTACTTTTCCGGTAATTGTTAGTTCCGATCTAAGTGAAGATGAACATAGTAAGCTTATGGTTGTTCTAAGGAAACATAGGAAAGCCTTTGGTTACACTATAGAGGATCTTGTAGGAATTAAACCTTCATTGTATATGCATAAGATCCTAATGGAAGAAGACTTTAGACCTTCGCGACAACCTCAATGACGGTTAAATCCGATCATGAAGGAGGTTGTCAAGAAGGAATATCTTTACTTGATGCAGGTATCATCTACCCTTTCTCCGATAGCAAGTGGGTGAGTCCCGTATAGGTTGTTCCAAAGAAGGGAGGAATGACGGTTATCACCAACAAAAATAATGAGCTCATTCTTACAAGAACCGTTACTGGATGGAGGATGTGCATTGATTACCGAAAGTTAAACAATGCAACTAGAAAGGATCACTTCCCATTACCTTTCATTGATCAAATGCTTGAAAGGTTAGCACAACACTCTCATTTTTGCTATCTTGACGGCTATAGTGGCTACTTTCAGATCTCGATTCATCCGTACGATCAAGAGAAGACCACATTCACGTGCCCGTGGGGTACATTCGCTTATAGGAGAATGCCGTTCGGGCTTTGCAACGCCCCAGCCACCTTCCAAAGGTGCATGATGGCTATCTTCTCGGAGTACATAGAGGAGATCATGGAGGTTTTCATGGATGACTTTTCTGTTTATGGTTCCTCTTTTGATAATTGTCTCTCTAACCTTTCTCTTTTACTACAAAGATGTGAAGACACTAACCTAGTTCTTAATTGGGAGAACTGTCAATTTATGGTGAAGGAAGGCATTGTACTCGGACACTTGATCTCTAATAGAGGGATTGAGGTAGATAAGGCTAAGATAGAGACCATAGAAAAGCTCCCTCCTCCATCTTCGGTGAAGGGGATAAGAAGCTTTCTAGGACATGCTGGATTTTATAGATGTTTTATAAAAGACTTTTCTAAGATATCAAAACCGCTTACTAATCTATTGATGAAGGATGTAGTTTTTGATTTCTCGCAAGATTGTTTAGATGCGTTTCATAAGATTCGGGAAGCTCTAATCTCAGCCCCGATCATCCAACCTCCGGACTGGAATCTTCCATTCGAGGTTATGTGTGATGCAAGTGACGTAGCTATAGGAGCTTTGCTTGGGGAAAAGAAGGAAGGCCGAACCCATGCTATCTATTACGCTAGCAAGACGCTAGATGAAGCGCAGCTTAACTACGCCACAACTGAAAAAGAATTTCTAGCTATTGTTTATGCCTTTGAAAAATTTCGCTCTTATCTTGTAGGTGTAAAGGTGACTGTATACACAGATCATGCTGCGATCCGGTATCTACTTGTAAAGAAGGATGCGAAGCCAAGGCTGATTAGATGGATTCTTCTCCTACAAGATTTCGATCTAGAGATCCGTGACAAGAAGGGCTCGGAAAATTCTGTTGCGGATCATTTGAGTCGTCTACCACATCTAGAAGACGACAACTTACCTATAGATGACTCCTTTCCGGACGAGCATTTACACATCATAGAGGAGTGCATCGACAAGATAACTAAAGGTAACGAACCATGGTTTGCTGATTTTATTAACTATTTGGTTTGTCCGGAAATACCACCCGGACTATCCTATGCACAAAGGAAGAAGTTCTTTAAGGATGTCCGGGAATACTTTTGGAATGAACCTCTACTCTTTAAGAGAGGTCCTGACGGCATCATTCGAAGATGTGTGCCGGAAGACGAGATGCAAAGCGTCATCCGTCATTGTCATTCACTACCTTGTGGAGGACACGCTAGCTCGAACAAGACTAGCACTAATGTATTGCAATCTGGATTTTTTTGGCCTACTTTATTTAAAGACGTGCAAACCTTTGTTTCCTGCTGCAATGCTTGTCAAAGAACAGGGAACATATCTAGGAGAAACGAAATGCCTCTTAACAACATTCAGGAGGTAGATATCTTCGACGTTTGAGGAGTAGACTTCATGGGACCTTTCCCATTATCTTGTGGAAACCAATACATACTTCTAGCTGTAGATTATGTTTCGAGATGGGTTGAAGCAATTTCTCCAACTAATGATGCCATGGTTGTGGTTAAGTTCTTTAATAGAACTATATTCCCAAGGTTTGGGACACCACGGACTATCATTAGTGATGGAGGCTCTCACTTCATTGCCCGATGATTCGAAGCTCTACTAGCTAAATATGGGGTGACTCACAAGATCGCCACCCCTTATCATCCACAAACGAGTGGATAAGTGGAGATTTCAAATAAGGAGATTAAAGGAATCCTAGAGAAAACAGTTTCGAAGACAAGGAAAGATTGGTCTTTGAAACTAGATGATGCACTATGGGCGTATAGGACTGCATACAAGACTCCCATAGGAACAACACCATACACCCTTGTGTATGGGAAGTCTTGTCACTTACCGGTGGAGCTGGAACATAAAGTGTATTGGGCGGTTAAGTGGTTGAACTTCAGCATGAAGGAAGCGGGCGAAAAGCGCCTTTTGGACCTTAACGAGCTTGAAGAACTCCTCTTAAACGCTTATGAGAATGCTAAGATCTATAAGGAGAGAGCAAAGCGTTGGCATGATAAGCATATCATTCCAAAGGACCTCAAAGAAGGAGATCAAGTTCTCCTCTTCAATTCGAGACTTTGGCTCTTTCCAGGTAAGCTTAAATCTCGTTGGACTGGACCTTATCTAATCAAACATGTTTTTCCCCATGGTGCAGTTGAAGTATGGGGTGAAAAGAGCGGAAGTTTTAAGGTGAACGGTCAACGACTCAAGAAGTATACACCGGAGCTCCAAGCTGAGGAGTTTGTACCTACCACACTCGAATAGATGCAAGTATGGTCTAGCTACGGACCTAAAACAAGCGCTTCTTGGGAGGCAACCCAAGGTATTGCACTTATACTTTTGTTTTTCATTCTTAGTTTAGATTAGTTTAGTCGTTTTTGCTTTGTTTTGCCCTCGATACCTTCCGGTATGTCGTGTTTTTGGATATTGGAACAATGGAATAGGCAATGGGAGGAGAAAAGGTTAGAAGGAATTGAAAAAAATTGGATTTTGGCACATTACAGAGAGTTCCACGCCCTAAACCACGGTCGTGCAAGCTACAGAGACCGTAATTTGTAACAATCTGAGAAAAATCACCAAAACCACGGTTCCATACAAAACCATGGCCGTGGAACACCCCGAGTGATTGTGATTTTCCAAAAAATTTACGGTCACTATATAAACCACCTTCTTCATAAAAACAACACAAAAACCCCTATTCTATGACCCTATTCCACGTCCGGAACGCCGAAATCACTCTCCCTCTCTCAAATCTTCGTTCGGAGTCCGATTCGAACGATTCTTGAGCCTAAAGTGAAGAAAATTCAATTATCTACAAGATCCAATCAACAAATCAAGTGAACAATCCCTCCAGAAGACGGAATTTGGATTTTAAGAATCCAAAAACCTAGGTTTTTTTCTCTTTCTCTACTTTATTGATTCGGCTAAATTCTTGCAAGATTTTTTAGGATAAATGATTGGAATTGGATTGGAATTAGTCTAGGATTGTGCCTGCTAAATTTGGTGTGATTTAGTTGACATTTGAGCAAAACAAAGCCGAACCACGGTCCCTGTAGGTTCCACGGCCGTGGTTTTTGTAGAACAGGCCGTGATTTTCCCTCTGCAATGGATTTGTTTAGGAGGAAGTCGACTAGGAACAAGAAGAGGAAAGGTGACACTTCCTCTTCCTCCCCAAACCCCCCTAATGAGCCACCATCACCCCCACCTCCTAGGATTCCAACCATCCATGAGGATTACCTCAATGCCTTGGAAAGGATCGAGAAGAGAGCGGTCATAGGACCGCGCTACTTAGTACTTGAGGAGCTAGAGCCGCTGAATGTAGTGAATGACTTGACATGGCTCTTAGATAAAGCCGGTTTGATTGTCTTCTCCGCTATTAGAGAAGATGCAAGTGAGGATATAACTAGGGAGTTCGTGATTTCCTTTGAGCACAGTGCCATGGATAAGACAGTTCTTTTAGGCTGATGGAGGATATCTATGAGTTCTCAATCTTGCAGTTTGGAGCCTTCTTTGGGTTCCAAAAGACCTTCAATGGTCGGTTTCCTAGCGGCGTGTACGCTAAGGACTTTTGGGAGGACATAGCCATGACTATGTCCTCCCAAAAGTTCCTTGAAGATAGCTCATAGCCATGGCTATGTCCTCCCAAAAGTGATGACCGTTGGCAGCCGGCCGACACCAAGGCTAAGCTTATGTATCACTTAGCCTTGAAGATAGCTCATAGGGTTCTTTCTGAGTGCCTTTTCCCTAGGACCGAGACCCCTCAGAAGATCAAGACGCATGAGCTTTTCCTTCTTTATTCTATGCTTCATGGTAGACCTGCTGACTGTGCTACCCTCCTAGCCTCCACCATGAGTAAGCTCAAGAACAAGAGAGCCGGTAACATAGGATACGGTGGTATGGTTTCACACATTGCTAGGAAGCTTGGGATAGACTTTTTTGCCTATACTAGGATAGCAGTGAGACCTTTGGGTCTCAACAGCTTGATGACGAGAGTTATCATCTTTCCTAGGCACTGCGGTCCACCTACCGCCGGTATGCCTTGGGAAGAGAGAGGAGGTAGAGGCATCCCGTGGCTCCCTGAGTATTCCATTATGGCCGGACGTCATAACTGGAAGCAGACCTTCGCTGCTATGCATGCGAATAGGCTAGTGGCACCTCCTTATGTACCCGATGAGGTTCCGGCTGGAGATGTTGAGGAGGAGGTAGGAGGAGATGATGGTTTTGAGGGAGGAGGTGATGAGCAGGACTTTGGCACCTTTCCGAATCAGCCGGCGCACTTCCCTGACCCTCCTAGGCGTTCACCACGACCCGCTGGACCTTCTGGAGCCTCTTCCTCTCGCCATGCTAGCGTGAGTGAGAGGCCGACTTGGATGGAAGCTCCTCCCGCTTGGTACTGAGCGCAGCCAGAGTGGATGGGAGCTCCACCACCTTGGTATAGTCAGGCACCAGCAGCACCATCAACACCGACTCCATAGGACGCACCGGCATGGTACGGCCAGCCACCGGCTTGGTATGAGCAGCTACCGGCTTGGGCCACCGACCTATCCAGGAGGGTGGGAGACTTAGAGATTCATCGGGACACACGGGCTGAGGAGCATGACATGATGATGAGATACATATACCGCTAGCACTTTGGGTGGAACTTCAGCCCCGACTTCCGTCCATTTCCGCCACCGCCTCCTCCGCAGTGATGCGCTATGCCGATTGACAGTTTTAGCCGCCCCACCACCGTTTAGTGTGTTCATTTTTCTTTTCTTCTTTTCTTTATCTCTTTTCGAACATTAAGGACAATGTATGTTCTAAGTATGAGGTGGGGTGTGACTATTATGTGTAATAACTCTACTACATTTGCTTGCTTCTATCCATAACACTTTGCATGTTTCATTTTCATAGTCACACGTTTTATTATTGTATTGCATGAAAAAGTTTGAAAAACCCATAAAAATTTGAAAATTTTGAAAATTTTTGAAAGAGTTCTTGTGCTTCTAAGATTAGAGATGACTTCTATGATAGCTCTCACTTGTGGAATGAGTTTTTGATGACAATTGTATGCTTAAACGGAATAATGAATTGAAAAGAAGTTGAATGTGTGGTTTATCCTTTCTTGCAAGTTTCATAATGTGCAAGTTTGATCTAAATCATATTGAGAAATTAAGGTTGAAATCACATGATGAGTTCTTATACTTCTTTATGAGATGATTAAGGCAATTCGATTTTTCTTACTTCTTTCTTTGATCATTTAGCCCCTCAATGAATGTAATTGCCTCCCTTACCTATCCGGGAATTTGGAGGAGTTGAATTTTGGCATGTTTGATGTGGGAGGGCCATGAAAGCAAAAATTTGCATTCAAAGAATAAAATTAATAGGTTTGGAGAAGTCAATCATGACGATGAGTAACTCGGCACCATTCACATAGCCGGGTGTTTGTGTCTTGCCAAAGTCGGATTGAGTGATATTCCTAAAGAATTATGGTATGTGCATCAAGGGTTTGAGGCATCTCGAAATTGAGAAACGCCGATCTCCTAGGCTTCGGTTTTTGTGCACCTCTGTCCATCTTTCCAAAAGTAAAGTCGAAAAATAATGTAAAAAAGAAGAGAGCAAAGCTCTAAGTTGATGGTGTTGCAATTTAAAGTAAAAAGAAAAAGAGTTGGGTTATTCATTTTCCCGGATTCATGCACCACATCCCTTATAAGTTTCCCTCCTTTCCGCATTCTAGACCTTACTTGAAAGTCCTTAAGATCAAAAGAATGTTATTTGACTTGTGATAACACGATTTATTGCTTAGTTTTAGGTAATCATTTAGATAGATTTCTCACTCATTCATGCATGGTTTAACACTAGTTCACGACGTTTGCACTCAATTCACGTACTTTGCCGAGATAGACGTCTACACGGACTTGTGCGTTGCTTTGTAGGTATTTCGGGAGATGTAGGAGCTAAAACGATACGTTTGAGGATCGTTCATCTAGATGATACACCCTCGGACTCATTAGGACACAAGCTAAAGGCTAAGGAGGACTCATGGAGCCTTGCCAACACAAGCCATGCACCACATCATAGCTTAATTATCCAAAGCGAAGTTTCTGGAGCAAATCACGGTTTACTGGCACATTCCACGGCCGTGATTTTACCCGTGGATTTTGCCAGATTCTTGTGACAGCTGTGCCACGACTCTCATGGCTAGCTCATGCAAAAATTTGTTATAAAAGTGGTCCTTCATTGGCTGAGAAGATTATCTTGGAGCAGCTCTCCATTATCCATTATCCTCTAACAAAAATATTCTCTCAACAAGAAGTCTTTCTAGGAAGGAAAGTGTCAAAGAGGAAGAAGAAGAGCTCCATTGAAGAGGAGAAGAAGAACACACACCATTACCACACTTGATAGTTTTTGTATTGAAGAATTCCGGATTCTAATTCTAGAGTTGTATGAACCATTTGAACCTTCTTTTGGAAGGGTTGTGAGTCATTCTAATCTCATTTTCAGTTTGGTCTTGTTTACTTCACTTATTCATCTCTTCCTCTTTATTATCTTACAAATGGATGCCATGATTTTGTGTTTGATCGTTTCGGTTTCTATGATGAATGTTGTAGGCTAAATAGATGTGGTTTTAGGGTAAGGAAGGGATGGTTATGGCTAGGGCTAGGATAGGACGAACTTAGATTTATCTTTGGATGACTTGTGTGCATAAACATAGCCTCTGTTAGGAATCACGGTTGGTTCTTGACAAACCACGGCCGTGGTTTAGGTAGAGCAACCCGTGATTTTCCCTAGTTCGATGGATCTTGTCTCAGATCATTAGAATGTTGAAATCCTAAGTGTTTGTTGAGTTAAATCTATCCTAGGGTGACCTAGTGTTAGCAACTAAGTGTTAGGAGAGACTTACCCGGTAATCCTTACTCTTAGATTTCAAAGATAACAACCCTTAGGTAGTGGTGAGCCTAATAAGCCGCCATTGGATTAAGTGTGCTAGGATAGATGTTTAGGACTTCCCTTTTCAAGACTTACCCGGTAAGGATAGGTTAAGATCTCTAGGTAACAATCCGGTTTGTGTAGAATTCCGTCCCTTAGGTTCTTAGAGACTTACCCGGTGATGAGACCTAGGGAATGGACTAGTGGATCATGAGACTTACCCGGTGATTGATCCCAATCTAGAAACACTTAACCCCAACATAGTTAATCCAAAGAATGAATAGATAGCTTGAATCCTATGCCATAACCGGAACTTCCAACCCCTAGAATCCGTCTTTTCTTTCTTTGATCTATATCTTGTTTAGCTTGTTTATTTGTGTTGATTCATAGTTTAGTTGATTGTTTACTTTACATGAATTGTGATCTTTGATTGATCACCAAAAACCAACCAAAAACATTTGAGATTTTCATTTCTTTATTTCTTTCTTTTCTTTCAACCTAGGTCTTTACTAAAAACTCAATCATAAATCGAATCAATTTCACCTTAGTCTTTGTGTTCGACCTCGGAATACTATCCCTACTACAAACGTCCCGTACACTGCGGGTTTCGCTAGGAGTTAGGATAATTATAACGAGAATATAAATTTAAAACCCATTTGCGCATCACGATCTTAGCGTAACAAGTTTTTGGCGCCGTTGCCGGGGACTAGGTCTAGATTGAGTCTATTTTGTGATTGTTTATTAGTGTAGATCTTTCTTGTTGCTTTTGATCTCTCTTTGGTTTGTATCTTTGCTTTTCAGGACATCTCTTACTCTTTAGGTGTATGCGAAGATCTCGTGGAAAGGATTTAGCTCCATTCGACCCCAAACCGGAGAAAACCCTTAGATCTAGATCCAAGAGTATTAAAAAGGGAAAAGAGATGGCCAGAAGAGATCTCCAAGATGAATTGGATGAAGCCGTAGAGCAAATAAGGCTAAGCGATGAGCTCTTGGAGGAAGAAAGTATACTTGCCAATGAGAGGCAAGAAGCAACTAGGAGGGAGATTGATGAGATTAGGCAAGCTCTTGTACAAGGGGAGCTTAATCGTCAGCAACCTCTACCTCCTCCACCACAACCGCAGCCGGCGGCGAATGTTAGGGTTGTCCCCATTGCTATTGAAGAGCCACAAACATTAGGGAGACGTATGGATCCGGCACAAAGAGCACACCGTCCGGGTGTGAACTTAGGAGATCCCGCAACCCACAATTATGAGCTCCGCCCTCAAGTTCTACAAATGATCCGGCATAATCAATATGGAGGGATGGAAGGAGAGTCTCCTCATCAACATTTGATGAATTATGAGATCTTGATGGAGACTCTTAGACCGCCAAGATTGGAGAGCAACAACCATAAGCTTAGGGCTTTTTCCTTTTCTCTTAAGGATAAAGCCTTGGCTTGGTATCAATCTATTCCACAAGGGCGAGTTGGTACTTGGGAGGAGATGACAACCGAGTTTTTGACTAAGTTCTTCCCACCTTCCAAGACTACCGAGTTAAGAGGGAAGATCAATGCCTTCGTGATGAAGGATAGAGAAAGCTTGTTCAAGTCTTGGGAGAGGTTCAAAGATTTTCTCCTTGATTGTCCACACCATGACATACCGAAAATTGAGCTATTGGAGATCTACTTCAAGGGACTTGATGAAGATAGCCAATTCAAGCTCCAATCTCTTTCCGGTGGGACTTTTATGGAGAAGCATGTGGATGAAGCTTGGGAGTTTGTGGAGAAGCAAACTCTAGTGATTGAGAAATACTCCCATAGGAAGAGTGAAGGGAGAAAGGCGGGAGCTTATGAGGTGAGTGAAGTCACCATGAGCAATTTCAAGCTTGACGCCATCAACAATGAATTGAAGTCCTTGAGGGAGTTGTGTGCTACAACTTTGAAGAACCAAGCAACCCCTCAAGTGCTTCCACAAGCCAATTTGTCTTCCAAGGAGGAGGATGTGAATTACATGGGAAGGGGCAACTTCAACAATTATCAAGGCCCAAGGAACTTCAACAACAACCGGCAATTCAACAATTACCGGCCCAACCACAACCATCCCGGATTTTCTTACTCTAACCCGGATGGAGCCTTGAACCCTTCTTCCTCCACAAGCACAACTCCACCACCAAGAGCTTCACAAGAACCTCCACCCGGATTTACTCAACCTCCAAAGGATAGAACCGAAATAATGTTTGAGCAATTGCTTGGGAGGTTGAGTGGTCTTGAGAGCACCGTGACTTCAATTTCTAAAGCTCAAAAGGTTTTGGAAGCACAAGTGTTCCAAAAGGCGGGTGAAGCCCATAGAGATCCGGGAAAGCTTCCCGAAAGAACCGAAGACAACCCAAGAGGCCAAGTGTTGGCTATCACAACGAGGAGTGGGTTGAGTATGAAAGATCCTTTGCCCAAGGTCAATGCTAAGGGAAAGCAAGTAGTGGTAGAAGAGGGAAGGTTGCAAGAAGATGGAGGCAAGAGCAAGGATGTAGAGCCAACCCATGTGGCACCGCCTCCATACAAGCCACCACTACCATTCCCACAATCACGAGCAAGAGCTCGTTAAGACAATCATTTTGGTAAGTTCCTTGAACTAATGTCCAAATTACATATTAATATTCCGTTCATGGATGCCATTTTAGGAATGCCGGCATATGGCAAGTTCTTGAAAGAAATACTCTCCAACAAAAGGAAGTTGGAGGAGTATGGGGAGATAAGATTGACCAAGAGGTCCTCGGAATTGATCCAAACAATGAAGGAGGAGATGCCTCCCAAGCTAAGAGATCCGGGTTCTTTTTGTGTCCCAATAGGAGTGGGAGATGTGAAGTACGAGGCCCTTTGTGATCTTGGAGCGAGTGTAAGCATCATACCGCTTGCACTTTGCAACAAAGTTGGGCTAGGAGAGCCGAAACCGGTCAAGATGACCCTCTATATGGCGGACCGTTCTATCACTCATCCGGTTGGGATCTTAGAGGACATTCCGGTGCAACTAGGAGGATTCTATGTGCCAATTGATTTCGTAGTCTTGGACATTCCGGCGGACTATCCGGTTCCCATCATCTTGGGAAGGCCTTTCCTAGCCACCTCCGGATGCCTAGTGGATTGCAAAAATGGGACTCTCTCCTTCAACATTGGAGAGGAGAACATCAAGTTTAAGTTGTCCACAATGATGAAAGGGCCGACCCTTGATGAGGATGTCTTCAACATAGTCGAGCAAGAGGAATCTAGAGAAGTTGTGAGCTCAATCTTGATCAAGGATCCCTTGGAGAAGGTTCTTACCTTAAGCATGATGGAGGAAGGTGTTGAGGAAGCTTGCAATGAAGAGGTCAAGGCCTTGGAAGCATTGGAAGAGGAGCCAAGAGTTGGATTTGAAGGCCACGAAGAGGTGTTGAACAACTGCAAGTTCCACGGTCGATATTTATGTTCCACGGCCGTCAAACTCTCTGGACAACTCCGGGAAGCAGGCTTGGCAAGAACCACGGCCGTGGAAGTTGAGCAAACCATGTTTCCAGCCGTGGTTTTCCCTGGATCAGCTCTTGATGATGATCAAGTTTCTAGGAGCCTTGGAGTGTCTTCATTTGCTCTGGATTCATCTCATCCAACCTTGTTTGGATCGTCTCCAACCGATAAAGGTCCTCCTAAACTTGAACTCAAACCCCTTCCCTCTCACTTAAAGTATGCTTTCCTTGGTGATAATTCTACATATCCGGTAATTGTGAATGCATGCTTGAGTGATGATGAACTTGCTAAGTTGTTGCATGAACTAAGATTGCATAGGAAAGCCATTGGCTATACTATTGTTGATTTAGTTGGCATAAAACCTTCTTTGTGCATGCATAAAATAATGATGGAAGATAATCATAAACCTTCTATTGAACATCAAAGGAGATTGAATCCTATAATGAAAGAGGTAGTCAAAAAGGAAATCATTAAGTTGCTAGATGCGGGAATTATCTACCCTATTTCGGATAGTAAGTGGGTTAGTCCCGTTCATGTAGTACCTAAGAAGGGTGGGATGACCGTAGTAACTAATGAGAACAATGAACTAATCCCGACTAGGACGGTTACGGGGTGGAGGATGTGCATTGATTATAGGAAATTGAACATGGCCTCTAGGAAAGATCACTTCCCTCTCCCCTTCATTGACCAAATGCTAGAAAAGTTAGCTCAACACTCTCATTTTTGCTATCTAGATGGCTATAGTGGATTCTTCCGAATCCCTATCCACCCCGATGACCAAGAAAAAACAACCTTTACATGTCCATGGGGTACCTTTGCATATAGGAGAATGCCATTTGGGTTGTGTAATGCACCCGCCACCTTTCAAAGGTGTATGATGGCTATCTTTTCGGAATACATAGAAAATATCATGAAAGTGTTCATGGATGATTTCTCTGTTTATGGTTTTTCCTTTGATAATTGCTTGGCTAACTTGTCATTAGTATTGCAAAGATGTGAGGAGACAAATCTTGTCTTAAATTGGGAAAAATGCCACTTCATGGTAAGTGAAGGCATTGTGTTAGGACACTTGGTGTCTAACCGTGGCATTGAGGTTGATAGGGCCAAGATTGAAACGATAGAGAAGTTGCCACCACCTACCTCGGTGAAAGGGGTAAGGAGTTTCTTAGGGCATGCCGGTTTTTACCGAAGGTTTATTCAAGACTTAAATTTCTAAGCCTCTCACTAACCTACTAATGAAAGATGTTGATTTTGTCTTTTCCAATGATTGTCTTGAGGCTTTTTGTAGGTTGAAGAACGCATTGATCTCCGCACCTATCATGCAACCTCCGGATTGGAGTTTACCGTTTGAGATCATGTGTGATGCAAGCGATGTAGCCGTTGGGGCTGTTTTGGGGCAAAGGAAAGATGGGCGCACTCATGCTATTTATTATGCTAGCAAGACGCTAGTGATGCTCAACTCAATTATGCTACCACCGAGAAGGAGTTGCTAGCGGTTGTGTATGCATTTGAGAAGTTCCGCTCATATCTTGTTGGAGCGAAGGTCATAGTTTATACGGATCATGCTGCGATCCGTTATCTACTTACAAAGAAGGATGCCAAACCAAGGTTGATTCGGTGGATCCTTCTTCTACAAGAATTTGATTTGGAAATCCGGGACAAGAAGGGATCCGAGAACTCCGTGGCGGATCACCTTAGTAGACTCCCACCATTGGAGCTTGAAAGAGATGACATCCCTATTGATGATTCATTCCGAGATGAGCAATTGCAAATGGTGGAGGAATGCTTGTTCCAAGTGTCTAGAGGAAGTGAGCCATGGTTTGCCGACATCGTGAACTACTTAGTGTGTGAGGAACTGCCTCCCGGTTTGACATATGCTCAAAGGAAAAAGTTCTTCAATGATGTGAGGCATTACTATTGGAGTGAGCCACTTCTATTCAAGAGAGGGCCGGATGGAATGTTCAGAAGATGCATACCAGAAGATGAAGTGGAGAGTGTGATCCGGCATTGTCACTCCTTACCATGTGGAGGCCATGCTAGCTCACACAAAACGTGTGCAAAGGTATTGCAATCTGGTTTTTATTGGCCTAACTTGTTTAAAGATGTGCAAGGTTTTGTAGCGGCATGTGATGCTTGCCAAAGGACGGGCAACATCTCAAGGAGGAATAAAATGCCCTTGAACAACATCCAAGAAGTCGAAATATTTGATGTGTGGGGTGTGGACTTCATGGGACCATTCCCTTCTTCATGTGGCAATCTCTACATCCTATTGGCGGTGGACTATGTGTCAAGATGGATGGAGGCAATCGCCTCTCCCACAAATGATGCCAAGGTGGTGGTGCGGTTCTTCAACCGAGTGATCTTCCCTCGGTTTGGTACACCAAGGGTGATCATTAGTGATGGAGGGAATCACTTCACGAATAGGAACTTTGGAGCGCTTTTGGCAAAGTATGGGGTGACTCATAAGGTGGCAACACCTTACCATCCCCAAACTAGTGGCCAAGTGGAGATCTCCAACCGGGAGATCAAGGCCATTCTTGAGAAGACGGTCTCTAGGATGAGAAAAGATTGGGCTATGAAGCTCAATGATGCCTTATGGGCATATAGAACCGCCTTCAAGACAGCGATTGGCACCACTCCTTACAAGTTGGTCTATGGCAAGTCTTGCCACCTTCCGGTAGAGATGGAGCATAGAGCTTATTGGGCCATTAAGTGGCTAAATTTTGATCTCAAAGAGGCGGGAGAAAAGAGATTGCTTGAATTGAATGCCCTCGAAGAAATCCGGTTGGATGCTTATGAGAATGCCCGGATTTACAAGGAGAGAACCAAAAGATGGCATGACAAAAGGATCATCCCCAAGGAGTTGAGTGAAGGAGATCGTGTCCTTCTCTTCAACTCAAGGCTAAGGCTCTTTTCCGGAAAACTCAAATCAAGATGGACCGGGCCATATGTGGTGAAGAAGATCTTTCCCCATGGAGCTATTGAAATAGGTGGGGAACATTGTGGGAACTTTAAGGTGAATGGGCACCGGTTGAAGAAGTATATCCCGGGAGCTCCGGTGGACATAATTGCCCCACTTTACCTTGAGTAGACGCCCCCGAGTTTGGTCAAGCTAATGACCTTAAAGAAGCGCTTGGTGGGAGGCAACCCATTGGTAACGTTTTCCTTTCTTGTTTTGCTTTTGTTCTAGATTTTTCTATCTTTGTGTGTGTTTTGTCTACTTTGTGTGGGTGCTAGAGCCTTAGTAGCATTGGAAGCCTTGCTTGGCATATGAATGATGATGATGAACCCCTCACCAATTATGGGTGGAGCGGACGCGGAACTTGGACGGCTAGCGGTGCCTAGCGCGGGTCCCGAAGCTTTGATGGATGCTTAGAGCTCTCTACCATGGTTGATAGGATCATCAAACATCAATTCACTATTGAGAAATCCCAAATACCATAGCAAACCACTTTTACATTGTGAGAACCTTCTTTCACTCTCTTTACTTGTATACCACATTGGGGACAATGTGTTTCTAAGTATGGGGTGGGGTTTGCATGATCTTTTGCATGATGAGCATCTAGGATAGTTTAAAATCTTCACATGTCTTGCATTGTACATACTCATTTCGAAAATACCATAAAAATCAGAAAATTTAAAAATTTTGTGCTTTCTAGGCTTGGATATGACCCTAATGATGAATCTTGTCTCGTGGATTGGCTATGAATGGCCTCATGTGTTAAATTGATGATTGCATATGTGGACTTGAAGTACTTCTCTTGAAATTCTATGAATGATTTGTGATCATGATGTTTGCCTAGAAATGATTGAGTATTGAAGATCGAAATTACATGATAGTTCTTGCATACCATCTAGGAATGAATGAGGCAATTCATCTTTCTCTACTTCTCATCTTAATCATGATTGCTTGAACACCTCAATTGAGATAAATTTGACCCCTTTTAACCCATCCGGGAATAGGAGCATGCTAGTGCGTTGATGTGTGTGAAAAGCAAGTATGGAGTAAAGTTGTTGATGAAAAGAATGAATGCTGAAATTGTTGTGAAAGTGTAGCTAAAAATATAGGTTTGGGGGCATTGGTTTAAATGACAAGTAACTCGGTACACTTCACATAATCGGGTGTTGGTGCCTTGCCAAAGTCAAATGAACCAATAGCCCTAACGAGCTTTGGTATGTGTGCCCGGTGTGGATGCACCTCGAAAAATAGAAAAAGCCCGAGGATGGCTAATCACCAAGGTTTCGGCTTTTGTACACCAATGCCATTGTCTCAAAAATAAGTCAAAGAAAAAGAAAAGATAGAGGAAAATATACACTTGAGGGAAGTTGATCGAGGACAAGATTGTGGAGTTAGTTCCGTTCCCGGATTAGCATCACATAACCTAGAAATCCCCACCCAATCACTACATTTCTTGGCCCTTTTATTTCACAAGACCTTATGATCTATTTGCATGTTTGTAAGACTTAGTGATTTAGATTGGATGTACTCTTGATCTTCTTGACTCCTTCATCTTTACATTTCGTGCATGCTTTTGAGTTAAGTACAATTGTCTTTCCATGTCTTCATTTGTTTGATGCATGATTGCTTATTCTTTGCCATGAAACATGACTATGAAGGTGATCCGATAATAGAAGCACAAACCCAAAAAGATTTTGCCATTTTTCTGCATTACATAAATCATGTCATCTCTTAGTCTATAGTTGGGAATTTGCTCGGGGACGAGCAAACCTTAAGTATGGGGTATTTTGATAACACGATTTATTGCTTAGTTTTAGGTAATCATTTAGATAGATTTCTCACTCATTCATGCATGGTTTAGCACTAGTTCACGACGTTTGCACTCAATTCACGTACTTTGCCGAGATAGACGTCTACACGGACTTGTGCGTTGCTTTGTAGGTATTTCGGGAGATGTAGGAGCTAAAACGATACGTTTGAGGATCGTTCATCTAGATGATACACCCTCGGACTCATTAGGACACAAGCTAAAGGCTAAGGAGGACTCATGGAGCCTTGCCAACACAAGCCATGCACCACATCACAACTTAATTATCCAAAGCGAAGTTTCTGGAGCAAATCACGGTTTACTGGCACATTCCACGGCCGTGATTTTACCCGTGGATTTTGCCAGATTCATGTGACAGCTGTGCCACGACTCTCATGGCCAGCTCATGCAAAAATTTGTTATAAAAGTGGTCCTTCATTGGCTGAGAAGATTATCTTGGAGCAGCTCTCCATTATCCATTATCCTCTAACAAAAATATTCTCTCAACAAGAAGTCTTTCTAAGAAGGAAAGTGTCAAAGAGGAAGAAGAAGAGCTCCATTGAAGAGGAGAAGAAGAACACACACCATTACCACACTTGATAGTTTTTGTATTGAAAAATTCCGGATTCTAATTCTAGAGTTGTATGAACCATTTGAACCTTCTTTTGGAAGGGTTGTGAGTCATTCTAATCTCATTTTCAGTTTGGTCTTGTTTACTTCACTTATTCATCTCTTCCTCTTTATTATCTTGCAAATGGATGCCATGATTTTGTGTTTGATCGTTTCGGTTTCTATGATGAATGTTGTAGGCTAAATAGATGTGGTTTTAGGGTAAGGAAGGGATGGTTATGGCTAGGGCTAGGATAGGACGAACTTAGATTTATCTTTGGATGACTTGTGTGCATAAACGTAGCCTCTGTTAGGAATCACGGTTGGTTCTTGACAAACCACGGCCGTGGTTTAGGTAGAACAACCCGTGATTTTCCCTGGTTCGATGGATCTTGTCTCAAATCATTAGAATGTTGAAATCCTAAGTGTTTGTTGAGTTAAATCTATCCTAGGGTGACCTAGTGTTAGCAACTAAGTGTTAGGAGAGACTTACCCGGTAATCGTTACTCTTAGATTTCAAAGATAACAACCCTTAGGTAGTGGTGAGCCTAATAAGCCGCCATTGGATTAAGTGTGCTAGGATAGTTGTTTAGGACTTCCCTTTTCAAGACTTACCCGGTAAGGATAGGTTAAGATCTCTAGCTAACAATCCGGTTTGTGTAGAATTCCGTCCCTTAGGTTCTTAGAGACTTACCCGGTGATGAGACCTAGGGAATGGACTAGTGGATCATGAGACTTACCCGGTGATTGATCCCAATCTAGAAACACTTAACCCCAACATAGTTAATCCAAAGAATGAATAGATAGCTTGAATCCTATGCCATAACCGGAACTTCCAACCCCTAGAATCCGTCTTTTCTTTCTTTGATCTATATCTTGTTTAGCTTGTTTATTTGTGTTGATTCATAGTTTAGTTGATTGTTTACTTTACATGAATTGTGATCTTTGATTGATCACCAAAAACCAACCAAAAACATTTGAGATTTTCATTTCTTTATTTCTTTCTTTTCTTTCAACCTAGGTCTTTACTAAAAACTCAATCATAAATCGAATCAATTTTACCTTAGTCTTTGTATTCGACCTCGGAATACTATCCCTACTACAAACGTCCCGTACACTGCGGGTTTCGCTAGGAGTTAGGATAATTATAACGAGAATATAAATTTAAAACCCATTTGCGCATCACGATCTTAGCGTAACAACTTGGTGATCTAAATTGAAGTTTCTTATGCTTGATTTTGAAAATACTTGAAGGTTATGATATTTGTCTTGAATTTTAAACGATTTATGACGTTTGTTTGCTTTACATTCTTTTGTTTATGTATATGAGCGTTTTCAAGGATGAATGAAGCAAGGTTTGAGGATGATCTATTGACTAGAAGCACATTTACCTAAAGGATGGTTTTGTTTTGAGTTTGCATGCATATTTCATTCTAACCTGTATTCTAAGCTTTTAAAAACCTTGCTTGGGGACAAGCAAGTGACAAGTATGGGGTATTTTGTTAGCATGAAATATTGCGATATTCTAGGCACTTATTTTGGTTATTTTTCCCTTATTATTGTGTACATGGATGAAGTTTAGAAGAAATTGTTAGCTTGTTCATCTATTTTGTCTATATGGATGTCTACACTAGCTTTGTGTTGATTGTAGGTGAAAAGGAGCTAAATAAGAGAAATTGAGAGAGAAAAGAGAGTAATCGATCATGTTCGAAGATTAGGAACACATCAAGGAAGCTAAGGAAGAAGCTAGGATGAAGAATGTCACGACACAAAGGAAACCACAAGCATTTTACACTTCCACGCCCTAATTACGGCCGTAGAAGAGTCCACGCTCTAAACCACGGCCGTGGATCTTGGCATCATGAGCGTGGAGCATTCCAATAAGTTACACAGCTTAAATTACGGTCGTGGAAGTCACAAGACACCGTAATCCTTTTCCACGCTCTAAACACGGTTGTGGAAATCCCTGGGACCGTGATATAGGCAATCTTTTGACGTACAATCATTGGCCACGTCATTTACGTAATGGGCCTTGACGGCAAATATTTCCCGTCTTATAAAAAGGCCGGAAAAGAGAGTTTTTGGGATCCCTACTTATCGCTTCTTAGACTCCGCATACATCTCGCATACACTTTAGGATAGACGGTCGCTTATCTTGCTTGGAGCATTATTGCCTAGGGTTGATTTCAAGATCGCCGAAGGTTTAGCCTCTCTCTTAGGTTTTGATATTGAAGACGGATTGACAACCTGTTCTTCGTACTTACCTTAGATCATTGTGAGGTTTTGTGTTATACATTCTGAATCCATTAAACATCGCTTCTCGTGTTTTGGGTTTGAGAATTGGCTTTGAAGTTTTATTGAGTATTCGAGGGTTTTCATATTTCAATCTCTTTAAATTGAATATTGATATTATGACAATGGTTATTGGCTAAAACCCTTTAGCAATTCTAAGGTGAAGGGTTGATAGTTGTGGCTTAGATGATGATAGATCGATCGTAATTTGATTGGACCCTAGAGTTAGAGAGATATCGTCGACGAACCTAAATCATGGCCTGTTCTTGGGTTTCCACGGCCGTGGTTCTCAAGATCTTACCGTGATTCACTTCAGTTACAAACTTTGCTTTTACTTTGATCCAAGGTTAAAGATTAACTTTAGACTAGTCTTGGCTTGCCCTTTTCTAGGTAGTAGTGAGACTCAACATCCTCTATTTCGGTTTCGAGTGTCACAACCTTAATCGTTTGAGTTTATCTTGATCCTTGGGTTACAAGTTTGGATATTTGAGTTTAATTCTTGTCCATAGATCCTTTCTATACTGCAGCTTCAACAACCTTTATAGAGAGTGTCTTTAGATAAGTCATATAAAGTCTTGGAACTTCACCGTACATTACTTTACTTTAGCATACCTTTGCAACTCTTGACTCTGTCCTTAGTTCTTTAGTATATCTTGAATCGATTGCCACAATTTGATACCTGGATCTTTAGGGTTGCTGTTTTCCTAATATTTGCAAAGCTTTACAACTTATTTGCTTGACAACTTGAAATTGGATTTTGTTTCACCAAATCCCTGTATTCGATACTTTGGAATACTTGTTGATCTACGCCGATTCGTACACTGCGGGTTCGCTTGCTTTTATTTCAGTTTTATAAATATAAAGCTTATTTGCATGCACGTTTTCGGGCGAACAACGTACTCCCGTAACTAAGACACATGGAAGACTGAGTGCACACCCTCTAGTCTCGGTGCAAGGCAAGTCTTTATGTTGCCTCTCCAACTTGCTCAAGAATCACGAAAGGTCCGACGTATCCGGGACTCAGCCTCCCCTTGACGTCAAAAAGTCCAACACCTCGTATCGGGGATACTCTCAACCATACATGAGCTCCAACTCTGAACTCTAAGGTCTGCGCCTCTTATTTGTGTAAGACTTCTGGCGACTCTGTGCTGCTAACATCCGCTCTTGGATCATCGCTACTCGGGCCATATCGTCCTGTATATGCTCGGGTGCTACAACGCTAGCACTACTCGGCTTGTCCCAACACAACGGGGTACGACATCCCTGTCCATATAAATCCTCGTTAGGAGCCATCCTGATCGATTTGTGCCAACTGTTGTTGTACGAAAACTCCACTAAGGGAAGGTGATTTGGCCACACTTGTCCCGAGTCTAGAATGCAGGCTCTCAGCATATCCTCTAGAGTCTGGATGGTCCACTCCAACTGACCATCGGTCTGAGGATGATAAGCAGTCGTGAACTTTAGACTCATACCTAGGGTGTCGTGCACTTGATGCCAAAACCTCGAAGTGAACCGTCCATCTCTGTCAGAGACTATAGTCCTAGGTACTCCACGAAGTATCACTATTTGTCTCGTGAACTCGTCAGCTAATCGACTTACATTCTGGCCACATCTCCTTGATAGGAATGAAACGTGGGGTCTTCGTCAGTCGATCCACTATAATCCAGATGGAAAGAAAGCCTCGACTCGGTCTCAAACCGGTAACAAAATCCATCGAGATGTCTTCCCACTTCCACTAAGGAACGGAAAGTGGGTGTAGCTCTTTTCCTAGTCATGATGCTCGATCTTGACTTGTTGACAGGTCGCACACTGAGCTACATATCTCGTCACATCTAGGTTTAGACCTCCCCACCAGAAAGTGCGTATAATATTCTTATACATCTTACTCGCACCGGGATGCACTGAGTAAGGTGTATAGTGAGCTTCTTGTAAGATCCGTTGTCTCAACTCTCGATCTGAGGGAACACATACGCGCTTCTGGCATCTCAAAACTCCATTGGCACCGAAGGCAAAATGTGGTGCCTCTCCTCGAGACATCCTGTCTCGGATCCGTGTCAAAGCTGGGCAACTCTCTTATTTTTGTCGGATTTCTACCAACAGAGAAGGTAACATCTCCAAGGTGGATAAATGGCTGTCGGAATCCAAAAAGTGGATATCCATCTTTAGCCATTTCCAAGCTTGCTATAATTGAGGCTGAGTTGTCAACCGAGCGATCGCCATCTCCCGTGGAGTTTTCCTACTAAGAGCATCAGCTACCACATTTGCCTTTCCCGGGTGGTATAAGATCTCTAGATCGAAGTTCTTGATCAACTCCAACCATCTCCTTTGGCGGTTATTAGACTCCCGCTGAGTGAGTATGTACTTCAAATTCTTATGGTTTGTGAATATTTGACACGTAGCTCCGTAGAGATAATGCCTCCAGATTTTCAAAGCATGAACAACAACAACTAACTCAAGATTGTGGGTATGGTAATTCTCCTTGTACATCTTCAACTGTCTCAACGCGTATGCTATCACCTTACCTCTATGCATCAGAACACATCCCAAACCGAGCTTGGATGCGTCAATATAAACCACAAAGTCCTCAATGCCCTCTGGCTGAGCTAAGATAGGAGCGGAGGTCATCCTCCTCTTAAGCTCCTCAAAACTTTGCAGGCACGGCTCGGACCATGTAAATCTCGTAGTCTTTCTCAACAAGGAAGTAAGTGGTCGGGCGATAATTGAAAAGCCCTCCATAAAATGACGGTAGTAGCCAACCAAGCCTAGGAAGCTGCGTACCTCCTTAACGTTCCTAGGAGGTGGCCAAGATGTTACAAACTCAATCTTCGCCTTCGGCGGAAACAATGTGACCTAGGAAGGCCACCTCAGACATCCAAAACACGCACTTAGAGAGCTTGGCGTAAAACTCTCTATCCTGCAGGACTTGGAGTACGATCCTTAAGTGTCCTACGTGCTCTCTTTGCTACGAGAGTATAGTAGAATATCATCGATGAAGACCACCATGAACTAGTCTTGGAAGCCGATGAAGATAATGTTCATCAACTCCATGAACATGGCGGGCACATTTGTAAGCCCAAAAGGCATCACTAAAAACTCGTAGTGACCATATCTGGTCCGAAATGCCGTCTTAGCTATGTCCTGCTCTCTTACCCTCAACTAGTGATATCCGGATCTCAAATCGATCCGTGAAAACACTGAAGCTCTGTGCAGCTGGTCTAATAGATCGTCAATACGGGGCAATGGGTACTTCTTGATTGTCAACTTATTAAGCTCTCGGTAGTCAATACATAACCTCATCGACCCGTCTTTCTTTCTGACGAAGAGTACTGGTGCGCCCCAAGGAGATACACTAGGGCGGATGAAGCCCTTCTTAACTAACTCATCAAGCTGTTTCTTAAGCTCAAGCATCTCAATAGGCTCCATCCGGTGTGGAGCCTTTGAGATCGGTCTCGTCCCGGGATCAAACTCAATGCCAAAGTCTACACTCCTTTGTGGAGGTAAACCTGATGGCTCTCCAAAAACGTCGGCAAACTCGCTCGCTACCAGAATATCCTCCAATACTAGACTCGTACTATCCTTCATGGTATAGCACTAAAAAGTCTTGCAACCCTGACCAATAAGTCTTGCACCTCGCACTGCACTGATGACTGTACCGGTCTTTCCGAGATCCCATATTTGGAAAATCTCTACATGGCTCGACTCCATAGTCACCGTTACCATTTTCTTGCCGATGTCGAGAATTGCCTTATGTCGATCTATTCAATCCATGCCCGAAATAACTTCTTCATGCACTAAGTACATGACGAAGAAGTCATCAGGCCAATCGCGACCTCCCAATCTAATAGGGAAATTGCGAACCTCTCGTGTACCTCTAATCTTACCCCCATCGGGTAATCCTATAAAGAAGGGTCTCCCCTCTACGGTAACTAAGGCCTATCTATCTACACATGCACAAATATAAAAGAATGCGTAGCAGTCATATCGAAAAGAACTCTGACAGGAAAACCATAATATGAATAGTACCTATGGTCGTTGGGGCTGTATGCTCCACTACACACTGCAACTTGTAAACTCTAGCTGAGACACCTCTAGTGTCGGTATTGCCACCACCTCGTCCTCTACCCTGTCCCTGAGCGGAACCCTGAGGAGCGGTATATCCAAGAGATCTCTCCTGCTGATGAGACTGATACTGAGGCCTCTACCCTCATCTTGCAACGCTAGTAGGTGAAGAACTTTGTTGGGGTAACACCTTGCCCTGACGCAAAACACAACTCTATGTCTGGGCTTTCCACAAGAAAAGCAAGTCACTGTAATCTTCTTACAATCAGCTCTCATATGCCCGACATCTCCTTAGTTATTACACTACCGTCCTCTATCGGAACTCTGTATGGTCTAGTCCTCTTCCTCTTCTTAGGACCTCCTGTCCGAGAAGCTCTCCTGTGACCCGGTCGGTCTCTCTCATAAGCAGATGCTCTATCCTGAGAGTCCGTTAAAGACTCGCAACGGAAACCAACAAGATAAGAGCGAGTTGACTCTCTCAACCTTCGAGAGAAAAGATAAACATGTTGATCCTCAGGTGGTGCGGACGGACCTAGCAGAGATTATCCTCCTAAAACTTGCTGACAATCTCAGCAATAGGGATATCCTCGAATCCAACCTCGATGAAATCCTGTAGTTGATCTCTCCTCATTGTTGTAGGGCAATAACGATCCCCGATCACCGTCTTCATCTACTCATAACTCATGACCTTACTGCGAATGGTCCTCCACAAATGATGAGCCTGATCCTGTCGCAATGTTTGTACTATATCGACTCGACGACCCTCAGGAAACAGATCGCGTCCGTAACAAAATCCACATGGTATAGCCAAAGCTCTACCTCTAGTCCGGTCTTTCCTACGAAAGAAGGAACCTTCAGCTGGTTGAAAGACTTGTGATAACACGATTTATGACTTAGGTTTAGGTAATCATTTAGATAGTTTTTCCGCTCATTCATGCATGGTTTAGCACTAGTTCACGACGTTTGCACTCAATTCACGTATTTTGTCGAGATAGACGTCTACACGGACTTTTGCATGCTTTGTAGGTATTTTGGGAGATTTAGGAGCTTAATCGATACATTTGAGGATCGTTCCTCGAGATGACACACCTTCGGACTCATTGGGATGCAAGTTAGGAGATAAGGAGGACACTTGGGACCTTATTGGTGCATGCCATGCACCAAATAGTGACTTAATGATCCAAAACAAGCTGAGGCACCAAAACCACGGTCACTGGGACTTCCACGGGCGTGGAATTGGACCGTGGTTTTTGCCAGACGGTTGTGACAGTTGTGCCACGATCTTCATGGCCGACTCTTGCAAATTTGGAGGATAAATAGGTGGTCCTGCAAGGCTGAAAGGACATCTCCCATCACTCCATTCTCTCTCACACTCTCAACAACAAAGATTCTCTCATTGGAAGATTGGATTGGAGCTACTCTTGGAGGAGAAGAAAAGCTTCCATTGGAGAAGAAGAGAAGAACACACCATTGTTAGTCTATTTCATAGTTTAGAGTGAGTTTTGTGAAGACGTGTTGCAAGGTTTTGTAAGAATCGATTGAACCTTCTTTGGAAGGGTTGTGAGTCTTTCTAAATCTCATATTCAACTTGGTTTTCTTTGTTCTACTTGTTCATCTCTTTCTCTTCATTCTCTTGCAAATGGATGCCATGATTCTATCCTTGATGATTTTGATTGTGATGATGTATGTTGTTGGCTAAATAGATGCGATTCTAGGGTAAGGGAAGGATGGTTATGGCTTGGACCATGATAGAATAGACTTAAATGTATGCTTCGATGATTCGTTTGATTGAACCTAGTCACTGTTAGAAACCACGGTTTGTTCTAGACAAACCACGGCCGTGGATCTTGATGAACACCCCGTGATTTTGATTAACTTGCTTGTAATGATAAATCCAAGTGTTAGGTTGTTAGATTGTTGAAATCCTAAGTGTTTGTTGAGCTAATTCTATCCTAGGGTGACCTAGTGTTAGCAACTAAGTGTTAGAAGAGACCTACCCGGTGATTCTTACTTTTAGATACCGAAGATGACGAACTCTAGGTAGTAGTAAGCCTCATAAGCCGCTATTGGACTGAGTGTGCTAGGGTAGTTGCCTAGGACTTGCCTTCCCGAGACTTACCCGGTAAGGAGAGGTTAGATCCCTAGATTACCATCCGGTTTGTGTAGAATTCCTATCCTTAGGCTCTTTGAGACTTACCCGGTGATGAGACCTTAGGAATAAACTAGTGGATCATGAGACCTACCCGGTGATTAATCCCAATCTAGAAACGCTCACTCCCAACATACTATAGTTGATTCCAAGGAATGATTAGATAGCTTGAGTCCTATGCCATAACCGGAATTTCCAACCCCTAGAATCCGCTTTTCTCCCTTTGATTACATATTTCGTATTTGCTTGTTTACTTGTGGTGTTAGCTTGGTTGATTGTTGATTTCGCATGATTTGTGATCTTTGATTGATCACCTAAAAACCAAATAAAAAATATTGAGATTTTCATTTCTTTATTCCTTCCTCTTTTCTTAGCCTAGATCTTCACTATCCTTGGTCATTAATCGATTCAATCTCACCTCAGTCTTTGTGTTCGACCTCGGAATACTATCCCTACTACAAAACGTCCCGTACACTGCGGGTTCGCTAGGAGTTAGGAGAAATATATCGAGTTATAAATTTAAGACTTTTTGCGTGTCACATACTTAGTGTAACAAGTTTTTGGCGCCGTTGCCGGGGACTAGGTTAAGTGTTACGCTAAAAAGTGTGCACGCAATAAGCCTTAAATTTATACTCGTTATAATTATCCTACTTCTAGCGCACCCGCAGTGTACGGGACATATGTAGCAAGATAAGTATTCCAAGGTCGAACACAAAGACTAAGGTGAAATCGAATTAAATTGTGATTGAATTTAGCAAGACCTAAGTCTAAAGGAAAGGAGAAAATAAAGGAAGAAAATCTCAATTGTTTTGGTTGTTTTTAGGTGATCACATCAAAGATCAAATGCATGCAAACAATCAATCAAACTAAATCGGAAGATTAGCACAAATAAACAAATCAAACAAGATATTGATTAAGAGAAAGGAAAGACGGATTCTAGGGGTTGGAAATTCCGGTTATGGCATAAAACTCAAGTTATCTACTCATTCTTTGGATTGATTACGATATGTTGGGATTAAGTGTTCCTAAAATGGGATCAATTACCGGGTAAGTCTCATGATCCAACTAGTCCACACCTAAGGTCTCATTACCGGTTAAGTCTCTAAGAACCTAAGGATAGGAATTTAACACAAACCGGATTGTTTAATTAGGGATCTAACCTATCCTTACCGGGTAAGTCTCGGAGAGGGAAGTCCTAATCAACTATCCTAGCACATTTAATCCAATGGTGGCTTATTAGGCTCACCATTACCTAAGGTTTTGCTATTTTAGATTCTAAGGGCAAGGATTACCGGGTAGGTCTCTCCTAACACTTAGTCGCTACACTAGGACACCCTAGGGTAGGTTAAACTCAGCAAAGACTTAGGGTTTCAACAATTTTATGGATCTAAGGTAAGATTCTTCGAACCAGGAAGAATCACGGTTTGTTCTAAAGAAACCACGACCGTGGTTCTTCAAGAACTACCCGTGATTTCTAACAGTAGCTACGTTCATAAGCAAGAATCATCCAAAGGTAAAATTAAGTCTGTCCTATCATAGTTCTAGCCACAACCATCCTTTCCTTACCCTAGAATCACATCAATCTAGCCTACAACATTCATAATAGGAATCAAAGCAAACAAACATAGATTCATAACCTCCATTGCAAGAAAATGAGAGAAAGAAGATGAACAAATGAACTTTAAACACGATCCAAATCTGAAGATGAAATTAGAACGACTTACAACCCTTCCAAAGGAAGGTTCAAGAGTTCATAAATCTCTAGAAATAAATCCGAAAATACAAGAGCTAAGTGTGTCTTCTCCTCTCCTCTTCAATGGCTCCTTCCTTCTTCTTTTTGGAATATATTTTGTTAAAGAAAATAGAGAATGTGTGAGCTGCTCCCAAACTACCCCCAATTCCCAGCTGCCTCAAACAACCATCAAGGACCACTTTTTATAACCAATTCTTCATGTGCTGGCCATGAGAGTCGTGGCACAGCTGTCACGAGAATCTGGCAAAATCCACGGTCATTTCCACGGCCGTGGTTTTTCAGAGAACCGTGATTCTGTGCAGAAACTTTGCCTTGGACAATTAGGCTGTGGTTTGGTGCAAAAACTTGTGTAGGCAAGGTTCCTTGAGTCTCCTCAACCCTTGGCTTGCGTTCCAATGAGTTTGGGAACATGTCCTCTGAATGAGCGACCCTTAAACGCATCGTTTTAGCTCGAAACTTCCCGAAATACCTACAAAACGCACACAAGTCTGTGTAGACGTCTATCTCGACAAAATATATGTTTTGAGTGCAAAACATATTGGACTAGTTCTAGATAATGCATGATTGAGCAAGAATCCTATCTAAATGTACGCCTAAAACTATGCTATAAATCGTGTTATCAAAATACCCCATACTTAAGGTTTGCTCGTCCCCGAGCAAATTCCCAACTATAGACTAAGAGATGACATGATTTATGTATGCAGAAAAATGGCAAAATCTTTTTGGTTTTGTGCTTCTACTATTGGATCACCTTCATAGTCATGATCATTGGCAATTGGATAAGCAATTATGTATCAAACAATAAGGGCATGGAAAGACAATTGTACTTAACTCAAAAGCATGCATGAGATGGGAGGACGGAGATGTCAAGAAGATCAAGAGTCTATCCAATCTAGATTACTAAGTCTTACAAACATGCAAGTAGGTCATAAGGGCTTGTGACATAAAAGGCTAAGAAACGTTTTAATTGGGGAGGGGAATTTTCTAGGTATGTGATGCTAATCCGGGAATGGAACTAACTTCACTTCCTTGTCCTCGATCAACTTCCCCCAAGTGTGTATTTTTCCTATCTTGCTTTCTTTTCTTTTTCTTTAACTCATTTTTGAGACAATGGCATTGGTGTACAATAGCCGAAACCTCGGTGATTAGCCATCCTCGGGCTTTTTCTCTTTTTCGAGGTGCATCCACACCGGGCACACATACCAAAGCTCGTTAGGGCTATTGGTTCATTCGACTTTGGCAAGGTACCAACACCCGATTATGTGAAGTGTACCGAGTTACTTATCATTTAAACCAACGCCCCCAAACCTATTTTGGCTACACTTCCACCATAATTTCAGCATTCCATTCACGACATTCTTTTCATTACATCTTCACCCCGCACTTGCTTTTACACATTCAAACACACTAGCATGCTCCTATTCTCGGATGGGTTTAAAAGGAGGTCAAATTTTATATCAATTGAGGTGCTCAAGCAATCATGATCAAGATGAGAAGTAAGGAAAGATGAAATGCCTTATTCATTCCTAGATGGTATGCAAGAACTATCATGTAATTTCGACTTTCAATACTCGATCCATTCTAGGCAATCATCATGATCTCAAGTCATTCATGGAATTTAAGAGAAGTAGTTCAAGTCCACATATGCATTTATCAATTCAACACATAAGGCCATTCATAGCCAATCACAAGACAAGTTTCATCATTAGGATCATATCCAAGCCTAGAAAGCACAAAAAAAAAAAAATTTTTTTAAATTTTTCTGATTTTTATGGGATTTTCGATTTAAGTATGTACAATGCAAGACACATGCAAATATTAACCTATCCTAGATGCTCATCATGCAAAGGATCATGCGAACCCCACCCCATACTTAGAAACACATTGTCCCCAATGTGGTATACAAGTAAAGAGAGTGAAAGAAGGTTCTCACAATGTAAAAGTGTTTGCTATGGTATTTGGGAATTCTCAAGTGGATTGATGTTTGATGATCCTTTCAACCATGGTAGAGAGCTCTAAACATCCATCAAGCTTTGAAACCCGCGCTAGGCACCGCTAGCCGTCCAAGTTCCGCGTCCGCTCCACCCATAATTGGTGAGGGTTTCATCATCATCATTTCCGAGAGAGGCTTCCGACGCCATTAATGCTTCTAGCATACACATGAAGTAGACAAAACACACAAAGCACACAAAAACAGAAAAATCTAAGCAAAAATGAAGGAAAAATGTTACCGATGGGTTGCCTCCCACCAAGCGCTTCTTTAAGGTCATTAGCTTGACCAAACTTCGGGAGCGTCTATTTAAGGTGGAGCGGGGCAATCATGTCTATCGGGGCTCCCGGAATATACTTCTTCAAGCGATGCCCATTCACTTTGAAATCTCCACAATGCTCCCCTCCTATCTCAATAGCTCCATGGGGAAAGATCTTCTTTACCACATATGGCCCGGTCCATCTTGATTTGAGCTTTCCGGGAAAGAGTCTTAGCCTCGAGTTGAAGAGAAGGACAAGATCTCCTTCACTCAACTCCTTTAGAATAATCCTCTTGTCATGCCATCTTTTGGTTCTCTCCTTGTAAATCCGGGCATTCTCATAAGCTTCCAACCGGAGCTCCTCAAGGGCATTGATATCAAGCAATCTCTTCTCTCCCGCCTCCTTGAGGTCAAAATTCAGCCACTTAATGGCCCAATAAGCTCTATGCTCCATTTCCACCGGAAGATGGCAAGACTTGCCATAGACCAACTTATAAGGAGTGGTGCCAATAGGTGTTTTGAAGGCGGTTCTATATGCCCATAGTGCGTCATTGAGCTTCATAGCCCAATCCTTCCTTGTCCTAGACACCGTCTTCTCGAGGATGGCCTTGATCTCACGGTTGGAGATCTCCACTTGACCACTAGTTTGGGGGTGATAAGGTGTTGCTACCTTATGAGTCACCCAATACTTAGCCAAAAGTGCTCCAAAATTCCTATTTGTGAAGTGCTTCCCTCCATCACTAATGATCACCCTTGGTGTTCCAAACCTAGGGAAGATCACTCGGTTGAAGAACCGCACCACCACCTTGGCATCATTGGTAGGAGAGGCGATGGCCTCTACCCATCTTGACACATAGTCCACCGCCAATAGGATGTAGAGATTGCCACATGAGGAAGGGAATGGTCCCATGAAGTCTACACCCCACACATCAAAAATCTCAACTTCTTGGATGTTGTTCAAGGGCATTTCATTCCTTCTTGAGATGTTCCCCGTCCTTTGGCAAGCATCACATGCCGCTACAAAACCTTGCACATCTCTAAACAAGTTAGGCCAATAAAAACCGGATTGCAATACCTTTGCACACGTTTTGTGTGAGCTAGCATGGCCTCCACATGGTAAGGAGTGACAGTGCCGGATCACACTCTCCATTTCATCTTCCGGTATGCATCTTCTAAGCACCCCATCCGGGCCTCTCTTGAATAGAAGTGGCTCACTCCAATAGTAGTGCCTTACATCGTTGAAGAACTTCTTCCTTTGCGCATATGTAAGCCCGGGAGGTACTTCCTCACACACCAAGTAATTCACAATGTCGGCATACCATGGCTCACTTCCTCTAGCCACGTGGAACAAACATTCTTCCACCATTTGCAATTGTTCATCCCGGAATGAGTCATCTATCGGGATGTTGTCTTTCCC
This sequence comes from Fagopyrum esculentum, assembly GCA_033239045.1. Lineage (NCBI taxonomy): Eukaryota > Viridiplantae > Streptophyta > Magnoliopsida > Caryophyllales > Polygonaceae > Fagopyrum > Fagopyrum esculentum. The sequence goes on from BSUD01000004.1 coordinate 53,899,247, forward strand.
AAGCTCCAATGGTGGGAGTCTACTAAGGTGATCCGCTACGGAGTTCTCGGATCCTTTCTTATCTCGTATCTCCAAATCAAACTCTTGGAGAAGGAGGATCCACCGAATCAACCTTGGTTTGGCATCCTTCTTTGTAAGTAGATAACAGATCGCCGCATGATCCGTGTAAACTATGACCTTCGCTCCAACAAAGTACGAGCGGAACTTTTCAAATGCATACACCACCGCCAACAACTCCTTCTCGGTGGTAGCATAGTTGAGTTGGGCTTCATCTAGCGTCTTGCTAGCATAATAAATGGCATGAGTGCGCCCTTCCTTTCTTTGCCCTAAAACGGCCCCAACGGCCACATCACTCGCATCACACATGATCTCAAACGGTAAACTCCAATCCGGAGGTTGCATGATGGGTGCGGAGATCAAGGCGTTCTTCAACCTACAAAACGCTTCAAGACAATCTTTGGAAAAAACAAAATCAACATCTTTCATTAGTAGGTTAGTGAGAGGTTTAGAAATTTTAGAGAAATCTTGAATAAATCTCCGGTAGAAACCGGCATGCCCTAAGAAACTCCTTACCCCCTTCACCGAGGTAGGTGGTGGCAACTTTTCTATCGTTTCAATCTTAGCCCTGTCAACCTCAATGTCACGGTTAGACACCAAGTGTCCTAACACAATACCTTCACTTACCATGAAGTGGCATTTCTCCCAATTTAAGACAAGATTTGTCTCCTCACATCTTTGCAACACTAATGACAAATTAGCCAAGCAATCATCGAAAGAAGAACCATAAACAGAGAAATCATCCATGAACACTTCCATGATATTTTCTATGTATTCCGAAAATATAGCCATCATACACCTTTGGAAGGTGGCGGGTGCATTACACAACCCAAATGGCATTCTCCTATATGCAAAGGTACCCCATGGACATGTAAAAGTTGTTTTCTCTTGGTCATCGGGGTGGATAGGGATTTGGAAGAATCCACTATACCCATCTAGATAGCAAAAGTGAGAGTGTTGAGCTAATCTTTCTAGCATTTGGTCAATGAAGGGGAGGGGAAAGTGATCTTTCCTAGAGGCCATGTTCAATTTCCTATAATCTATACACATTCTCCATCCCGTGACCGTCCTAGTCGGTATTAGTTCATTGTTCTCATTAGTTACTACCGTCATTCCACCCTTCTTAGGTACCACATAAACGGGGCTAACCCACTTACTATCCGAGATAGGGTAGATAATTCCCGCATCTAGCAACTTAATGATTTCCTTTTTGATCACCTCTTTCATTATAGGATTCAATCTCCTTTGATGTACAATAGAGGGTTTGTGGTTATCTTCCATCATTATCTTATGCATGCACAAAGATGGCTTAATGCCAACCAAATCATCAATAGTATAACCAATGGCTTTCCTATGCAATCTTAGTTCATGCAGCAATTTAGCAAGTTCATCATCACTCAAGCATGCATTAACAATCACCGGATATGTAGAATTATCACCAAGGAATGCATACTTTAAATGAGAAGGGAGGGGTTTGAGTTCAAGTGATGGAGGACCTTTATCGGTTGAAGATGATCCAAATAAGATTGGATGAGATGAATCCAAGGCAAAAGAAGACTCTTCTTGGCTCCTAGAAGCTTGATCACCATCAAGGGCTGATTCAGGGAAAACCACGGTTGGAAACACGGGTTGCTCATCTTCCACGGCCGTGGTTCTTGCTAAGCTTGCTTCTCGGAGTTGTCCAGAGAGTTTGACGGCCGTGGAACCTGAATCTCGACCGTGGAACTTGCAGCTGTTCACAATTTCTTCGTGGCTCTCAAATCCAACTCTTGGCTCCTCTTCCAAGGCCTCCAAGGCTTTGCTCTCTTCATTACATTCCTTTTCAATGTCTTCCTCCATCATACTCAAGGTAAGAACCTTCTCCAAGGGGTCCTTGATCAAGATCGAGCTTACTATTTCTCTAGATTCTTCTTGCTCGACTATGTTGAAGATATCTTCATCAAGGGTTGGCCCTTTCATCATTGTGGACAGCTTGAACTTGACGTTCTCCTCTCCAATGTTGAAGGAGAGAGTCCCGTTCTTGCAATCCACTAAACATCCGGAGGTGGCTAGGAAGGGTCTTCCTAGGATGATGGGAACCGGGTAATCCGCCGGAATGTCCAACACTACAAAGTCAATGGGCACGTAAAATCCTCCCAATTGCACCGGAATGTCCTCTAGAATCCCAACTGGATGAGTGATAGAACGGTCCGCCATATAGAGAGTCATCTTGACCGGCTTTGGTTCTCCTAACCCGACCTTGTTGCTAAGTGCAAGCGGTATGATGCTTACACTTGCTCCAAGATCACAAAGGGCCTCGTATTTCACATCTCCCACTCCTATTGGGACGCAAAAAGAGCCCGGATCCCTTAGCTTGGGAGGCATTGCTTCCTTCATTGTTTGGATTAACTCCGAGGATCTCTTGGTCATCCTAATCTCCCCATACTCCTCCAACTTCCTTTTGTTGGAGAGTATTTCCTTCAAGAACTTTCCGTATGCCGGCATTCCTAAGATGGCATCCATGAACGGAATGTTAATATGTAACTTGGACATTAGTTCAAGGAACTTACCAAAGTGATTGTCCAAACGAGCTCTTGCTCTTGATTGTGGGAATGGTAGTGGTGGCTTGTATGGAGGCGGTGCCACATAAGTTGGCTCTACATCCTTGCTCTTCCCTCCATCTTCATGCTTTCTTCCCTCTTCTACCACTACTTGACTCCCCTTAGCTTGGTCCTTGGGCAAAGGATCCTTCATACTCAACCCACTCCTTGTTGTGATAGCCAAAACTTGACCTCTTGGGTTGTCTTCGGTTCTTCCGGGAAGCTTCCCCGGATCTCTATGTGCTTCACCCGCCTTTTGAAAGACTTGTGCTTCCAAGACTTTTTGAGCCTTAGAAATTGAAGTTACGGTGCTCTCAAGTCCACTCAATCTTCCTAGCAATTGTTCAAACATGACTTCGGTCCTATCCTTTGAAGGTTGAGTAAAACCGGGTGGAGGTTCTTGTGAAGCTCTTTGTGGTGGAGTTGTACTTGTGGAGGCGGGAGGGTTCAAGGCTCCATCCGGATTAGAGTAAGAAAATCCGGGATGGTTGTGGTTTGGCCGGTAATTGTTGAATTGCCGGTTGTTGTTGAAATTTCTTGGGCCTTGGTAATTGTTGAAGTTGCCCCTTCCCATATAATTCACATCTTCCTCCTTGGAAGACAAGTTAGCTCTTGGAGGTGCTTGAGGAGTTGCTTGGCTCTTCAAGGTGGTAGTACATAACTCTCTCAAGGATTTCAACTCGTTGTTGATGGCGTCAAGCTTGAAATTGCTCATGGTGACTTCACTCACCTCATACGCTCCCGCCTTTCTTCCCTCGCTCTTCCTATGAGAGTACTTTTCAATCACTAGAGCTTGCTTCTCCACAAACTCCCAAGCATCATCTACATGCTTCTCCATAAATGTCCCACCGGAAAGAGATTGAAGCTTGAATTGGCTATCTTCATCAAGCCCTTTGAAATAGATCTCTAATAGCTCAATCTTTGGTATGCCATGGTGCGGACAATCTAGGAGAAGGTCCTTAAATCTCTCCCAAGACTTGAACAAACTTTCTCTATCCCTCATCACAAAGGCATTAATCTTTCCTCTTAATTCGGTGGTCTTGGAAGGTGGGAAGAACTTGGTCAAGAACTCGGTTGTCATCTCTTCCCAAGTACCAACTCGCCCTTGCGGAATAGTTTGATACCAAGCCAAGGCTTTGTCCTTAAGAGAGAAGGAAAAGGCCCTTAGCTTATGGTTGTTGCTCTCCAATCTTGGTGGTCTAAGAGTCTCCATCAAAATCTCATAGTTCATCAAATGTTGGTGAGGAGACTCTCCTTCCATCCCTCCAAACTGATTATGCCGGATCATTTGAAGAACTTGAGGGCGGAGCTCATAGTTGTGGGTTGCGGGATCTCCTAGATTCACACCCGGTCGGTGTGCTCTTTGTGCCGGATCCATACGTCTCCCTAGGGTTTGTGGTTCCTCTATAGCAATGGGAACAACCCTAACATTGGCCGCCGGCTGCGGTTGTGGTGGAGGTGGTGGAGGTTGTCGGCGATTAAGCTCTCCTTGAACAAGGGTTTGCCTAATCTCCTCAATCTCCCTCCTTGTTTCCTCTTGCCTCTCATTGGCAAGTCTCCTCTCTTCCTCTAAGAGCTCATCTCTTAGCCTTATTTGCTCTAAGGCTTCATCCAATTCAGCTTGAAGATTCCTACCGGCCATCTCTTTCTCCTTTCGGATGTTCTTAGATCTAGATCGAAGGGTTTTCTCCGGTTCGGGATCGAATGGAGCTAAATCCTTGCCACGAGATCTTCGCATAGACCTAAAGAGCAATAGATGTCCTGAAAAGCAAAGACAAAAACCAAAAAGAGATCAAAAGAAACAAGATGGATCTATACTAGAAACAATCACAAAATAGACTCAATTTAGACCTAGTCCCCGGCAACGGCGCCAAAAACTTGTTACGCTAAAAAGTGTGCACGCAATAAGCCTTAAATTTATACTCGTTATAATTATCCTACTTCTAGCGCACCCGCAGTGTACGGGACGTATGTAGCAAGATAAGTATTCCAAGGTCGAACACAAAGACTAAGGTGAAATCGAATTAAATTGTGATTGAATTTAGCAAGACCTAAGTCTAAAGGAAAGGAGAAAATAAAGGAAGAAAATCTCAATTGTTTTGGTTGTTTTTAGGTGATCACATCAAAGATCAAATGCATGCAAACAATCAATCAAACTAAATCGGAAGATTAGCACAAATAAACAAATCAAACAAGATATTGATCAAGAGAAAGGAAAGACGGATTCTAGGGGTTGGAAATTCCGGTTATGACATAAAACTCAAGTTATCTACTCATTCTTTGGATTGATTATGATATGTTGGGATTAAGTGTTCCTAAAATGGGATCAATTACCGGGTAAGTCTCATGATCCAACTAGTCCACACCTAAGGTCTCATTACCGGTTAAGTCTCTAAGAACCTAAGGATAGGAATTTAACACAAACCGGATTGTTTAATTAGGGATCTAACCTATCCTTACCGGGTAAGTCTCGGAGAGGGAAGTCCTAATCAACTATCCTAGCACATTTAATCCAATGGCGGCTTATTAGGCTCACCATTACCTAAGGTTTTGCTATTTTAGATTCTAAGGGCAAGGATTACCGGGTAGGTCTCTCCTAACACTTAGTCGCTACACTAGGACACCCTAGGGTAGGTTAAACTCAGCAAAGACTTAGGGTTTCAACAATTTTATGGATCTAAGGTAAGATTCTTCGAACCAGGAAGAATCACGGTTTGTTCTACAGAAACCACGGCCGTGGTTCTTCAAGAACTACCCGTGATTTCTAACAGTAGCTACGTTCATAAGCAAGAATCATCCAAAGGTAAAATTAAGTTTGTCCTATCATAGTTCTAGCCACAACCATCCTTTCCTTACCCTAGAATCACATCAATCTAGCCTACAACATTCATAATAGGAATCAAAGCAAACAAACATAGATTCATAACCTCCATTGCAAGAAAATGAGAGAAAGAAGATGAACAAATGAACTTTAAACACGATCCAAATCTGAAGATGAAATTAGAACGACTTACAACCCTTCCAAAGGAAGGTTCAAGAGTTCATAAATCTCTAGAAATAAATCCGAAAATACAAGAGCTAAGTGTGTCTTCTCCTCTCCTCTTCAATGGCTCCTTCCTTCTTCTTTTTGGAATATATTTTGTTAAAGAAAATAGAGAATGTGTGAGCTGCTCCCAAACTACCCCCAATTCCCAGCTGCCTCAAACAACCATCAAGGACCACTTTTTATAACCAATTCTTCATGTGCTGGCCATGAGAGTCGTGGCACAGCTGTCACGAGAATCTGGCAAAATCCACGGTCATTTCCACGGCCGTGGTTTTTCAGAGAACCGTGATTCTGTGCAGAAACTTTGCCTTGGACAATTAGGCTGTGGTTTGGTGCAAAAACTTGTGTAGGCAAGGTTCCTTGAGTCTCCTCAACCCTTGGCTTGCGTTCCAATGAGTTTGGGAACGTGTCCTCTGAATGAGCGACCCTTAAACGCATCGTTTTAGCTCGAAACTTCCCGAAATACCTACAAAACGCACACAAGTCTGTGTAGACGTCTATCTCGACAAAATATATGTTTTGAGTGCAAAACGTATTGGACTAGTTCTAGATAATGCATGATTGAGCAAGAATCCTATCTAAATGTACGCCTAAAACTATGCTATAAATCGTGTTATCAAAATACCCCATACTTAAGGTTTGCTCGTCCCCGAGCAAATTCCCAACTATAGACTAAGAGATGACATGATTTATGTATGCAGAAAAATGGCAAAATCTTTTTGGTTTTGTGCTTCTACTATTGGATCACCTTCATAGTCATGATCATTGGCAATTGGATAAGCAATTATGTATCAAACAATAAGGGCATGGAAAGACAATTGTACTTAACTCAAAAGCATGCATGAGATGGGAGGACGGAGATGTCAAGAAGATCAAGAGTCTATCCAATCTAGATTACTAAGTCTTACAAACATGCAAGTAGGTCATAAGGGCTTGTGACATAGGAAGAGTGATGGGAGGAAAGCGGGAGCATATGAGGTGAGTGAAGTCACCATGAGCAACTTCAAGCTTGATGCAATCAACAATGAGCTTAAGTCTTTGAGGGAGTTGTGTGCTACAACTTTGAAGAATCAAGCAAGCCCTCAAGTACAAGTGCAAGCAAACTTGTCTTCCAAGGAGGAAGATGTGAACTATATGGGAAGGGGCAATTACAACAATTATCAAGGCCCAAGGAACTTCAACAAAAACCGGCAATTCAACAATTACCGGCCTAACCACAACCATCCCGGGTTTTCCTATTCTAACCCGGATGAAGCCTTGAACCCTCCCGCTTCCACAAGCGCAGCTCCACCACCAAAGGCTTCACAAGAACCTCCACCCGGATTTACTCAACCTCCAAAGGATAGAACCGAGATGATGTTTGAGCAATTGCTTGGAAGGTTGAGTGGTCTTGAGAGCACGGTGACTTCCATTTCTAAGGCTCAAAAGGTGTTGGAAGCACAAGTGTTCCAAAAGGCGGGTGAAGCTCATAGAGATCCGGGAAAGCTTCCCGGAAGAACCGAGGACAACCCAAGAGGCCAAGTGTTGGCCATCACAACAAGGAGCGGGTTGAGCATGAAGGACCCCTTGCCTAAGGAGAATGCTAAGGGAAAGCAAGTAGTGGTAGAGGAAGAGCCCTTGCAAGAAGAAGGAGGAAAGAACAAGAAAGATGAGCCAACATATGTGGCACCACCTCCATACAAGCCACCACTACCGCTCCCACAATCACGAGCAAGAGCTCGCTTGGACAAACACGTTGGTAAATTCCTTGAACTTATGTCTAAATTGCATATTAACATTCCGTTCATGGATGCTATCTTAGGTATGCCGGCGTATGGCAAGTTCTTGAAGGAGATACTCTCCAACAAAAGGAAGTTGGAGGAGTATGGAGAAGTGAGGATGACAAAGAGGTCCTCGGAATTGATCCAAACCATGAAGGAGGAGATGCATCCTAAACTAAGAGATCCGGGATCCTTTTGTGTGCCAATTGGAGTGGGAGAAGTGAAGTATGAAGCCCTATGTGATCTTGGGGCAAGTGTAAGCATCATACCGCTTGCACTTTGTAACAAGGTTGGGCTAGGAGAGCCAAATCCGGTCAAGATGACCCTTTACATGGCGGACCGTTCTATCACTCACCCGGTTGGAATATTGGAAGACATACCAGTGCAACTCGGGAAGTTCTATGTGCCGATTGATTTTGTTATCTTGGACATCCCGGCGGACTATCCGGTTCCTATCATCTTGGGAGACCTTTCCTAGCCACTTCCGGATGTTTGGTGGATTGAAAAAATGGAATTCTCTCCTTCAACATTGGAGAAGAGAATATTAAGTTCAAACTATCCACAATGATGAAAGGGCCGACCCTTGATGAGGATGTGTTCAACATTGTCGAGCAAGAGGAGTCTAGGGAAGTTGTGAGCTCGATATTGATCAAGGACTCCTTGGAGAAGGTTCTTAGCTTGAGTTTGATGGAGGGAGGTGTTGAGGAGGCTTGCAATGAAGAAATCAAGGCTTTGGAAGCATTAGAAAAGGAGACAAGAGCTGAATTTGAAGTCCACGAGAGTGTGCTGAATTCCTGTAGGAACCACGACCAGGGACCAAGAACCACGGCCGTGGAAAGACCCGTGGAACTCTTTGGAATGCTCCGAAATGCAAGCTTTGCAAGAACCACGGCCGTGGTTGTGCCAGAGCCCGTAGTTTTGACCGTGGTTTCTCCAGAAACTGCCTTAGTTGATGATCAAGCTTCAAGGAGCCTTGAGGAGTTTTCCATGGCTATGGATTCATCTCAACCAACATTATATGGATCGTCTCCACTCGATAAAGGTCCTCCTAAACTTGAACTTAAACCCCTCCCCTCTCATCTTAAGTATGTTTTTCTTGGTGAGAATTCTACATATCCGGTTATTGTTAATGCATGCTTGAATGATGATGAGTTGAATAGATTGTTGCATGAGCTAAGATTGCATAGGAAAGCCATTGGCTATACTATTGATGACTTAGTTGGCATTAAAACTTCTTTATGCATACATAAAATCTTGATGGAAGATAATCATAAACCTTCAATTGAACCTCAAAGAAGACTAAACCCTATCATGAAAGAAGTAGTCAAGAAGGAGATTCTTAAATTGCTAGATGCGGGAATCATTTTCCCGATTTCGGATAGTAAGTGGGTTAGTCCCGTGCATGTAGTTCCTAAGAAGGGTGGGATGACCGTAGTAACGAATGAGAATAATGAACTAATTCCGACTAGAACGGTTACGGGATGGAGGATGTGTATTGACTATAGGAAACTAAATGTGGCCTCTAGGAAAGATCACTTCCCTCTTCCTTTCATTGACCAAATGCTAGAGAGATTAGCTCAACATTCCCATTTTTGCTACCTAGATGGCTATAGTGGATTCTTCCAAATCCCTATCCACCCCGATGACCAAGAGAAAACTACATTCACGTGCCCATGGGGTATATTTGCATATAGGAGAATGCCATTTGGGTTGTGTAATGCACCCGCCACTTTTCAAAGGTGTATGATGGCTATTTTTTCTGAATATATTGAAAACATCATGGAAGTATTTATGGATGATTTTTCTGTTTATGGATCTTCCTTTGATGATTGTTTAGCTAACTTGTCTCTAGTGCTTAAGAGATGCGAGGAGATTAATCTAGTCTTGAATTGGGAGAAATGCCATTTCATGGTAAGTGAATGTATTGTGTTGGGACACTTGGTGTCCAACCGTGGCATTGAGGTTGATAGGGCCAAGATTGAAACGATAGAGAAGTTGCCACCACCTACCTCGGTGAAGGGGGTAAGGAGTTTTCTAGAGCATGCCGGTTTATACCGGAGATTTATTAAAGATTTCTCTAAGATTTCTAAGCCTCTTACTAACCTATTAATGAAAGATGTTGAGTTTGTTTTCTCCAAGGATTGCCTTGAGGCTTTTTGTAGGTTGAAGAATGCTTTGATCTCCGCACCTATCATGCAACCTCCGGATTGGAGTCTACCATTTAAGATCATGTGTGATGCAATTGATGTAGCCGTTGGGGCTGTGTTGGGGCAAAGGAAAGATGGGCTTACACATGCCATCTATTATGCTAGCAAGACGCTAGATGATGCCCAACTTAATTATGCTACCACCGAGAAGGAGTTGCTAGCGGTTGTGTATGCATTTGAGAAGTTCCGCTCGTATCTTGTTGGAGCGAAGGTCATAGTGTATACGGATCATGCTGCGATCCGTTATCTCCTTACTAAGAAGGATGCCAAACCTCGTTTGATTCGGTGGATCCTTCTTCTTCAAGAGTTTGATTTGGAAATCCGGGATAAGAAGGGGTCCGGAAATTCTGTGGCGGATCACCTTAGTAGACTCCCACCATTGGAGCTTGAGAGAGATGACATCCCGATTGATGACTCATTCCGGGATGAGCAATTGCAAATGGTGGAGGAGTGTCTATTTCAAGTGTCTAGAGGAAGTGAGCCATGGTATGCCGACATTGTGAACTATCTTGTGTGCGAGGAGGTGCCTCCCGGTTTGTCATATGCCCAGCGGAAAAAGTTCTTCAAGGATGTGAGACATTACTATTGGAGTGAGCCGCTTTTGTTCAAAAGAGGGCCGGATGGA
>BSUD01000004.1:53937183-53960326 GCA_033239045.1 Fagopyrum esculentum
GATGACCGTAGTAACGAATGAGAATAATGAACTAATTCCGACTAGAACGGTTACGGGATGGAGGATGTGTATTGACTATAGGAAACTAAATGTGGCCTCTAGGAAAGATCACTTCCCTCTTCCTTTCATTGACCAAATGCTAGAGAGATTAGCTCAACATTCCCATTTTTGCTACCTAGATGGCTATAGTGGATTCTTCCAAATCCCTATCCACCCCGATGACCAAGAGAAAACTACATTCACGTGCCCATGGGGTATATTTGCATATAGGAGAATGCCATTTGGGTTGTGTAATGCACCCGCCACTTTTCAAAGGTGTATGATGGCTATTTTTCTGAATATATTGAAAACATTATGGAAGTATTTATGGATGATTTTTCTGTTTATGGATCTTCCTTTGATGATTGTTTAGCTAACTTGTCTCTAGTGCTTAAGAGATGCGAGGAGATTAATCTAGTCTTGAATTGGGAGAAATGCCATTTCATGGTAAGTGAATGTATTGTGTTGGGACACTTGGTGTCCAACCGTGGCATTGAGGTTGATAGGGCCAAGATTGAAACGATAGAGAAGTTGCCACCACCTACCTCGGTGAAGGGGGTAAGGAGTTTTCTAGAGCATGCCGGTTTATACCGGAGATTTATTAAAGATTTCTCTAAGATTTCTAAGCCTCTTACTAACCTACTAATGAAAGATGTTGAGTTTGTTTTCTCCAAGGATTGCCTTGAGGCTTTTTGTAGGTTGAAGAATGCTTTGATCTCCGCACCTATCATGCAACCTCCGGATTGGAGTCTACCATTTAAGATCATGTGTGATGCAATTGATGTAGCCGTTGGGGCTGTGTTGGGGCAAAGGAAAGATGGGCTTACACATGCCATCTATTATGCTAGCAAGACGCTAGATGATGCCCAACTTAATTATGCTACCACCGAGAAGGAGTTGCTAGCGGTTGTGTATGCATTTGAGAAGTTCCGCTCGTATCTTGTTGGAGCGAAGGTCATAGTGTATACGGATCATGCTGCGATCCGTTATCTCCTTACTAAGAAGGATGCCAAACCTCGTTTGATTCGGTGGATCCTTCTTCTTCAAGAGTTTGATTTGGAAATCCGGGATAAGAAGGGGTCCGGAAATTCTGTGGCGGATCACCTTAGTAGACTCCCACCATTGGAGCTTGAGAGAGATGACATCCCGATTGATGACTCATTCCGGGATGAGCAATTGCAAATGGTGGAGGAGTGTCTATTTCAAGTGTCTAGAGGAAGTGAGCCATGGTATGCCGACATTGTGAACTATCTTGTGTGCGAGGAGGTGCCTCCCGGTTTGTCATATGCCCAGCGGAAAAAGTTCTTCAAGGATGTGAGACATTACTATTGGAGTGAGCCGCTTTTGTTCAAAAGAGGGCCGGATGGAGTTTTTAGAAGATGCATACCGGAGGATGAGGTGGAGAGTGTGATCCGCCATTGTCACTCCTTGCCATGTGGAGGCCATGCTAGCTCACACAAGACATGTGCGAAGGTGTTGCAATTGGGTTTCTTTTGACCTAGTTTGTTCAAGGACGTGCATAACTTTGTAGTGGCTTGTGATGCTTGCCAAAGGACGGGAAATATCTCAAGGAGGAATGAGATGCCCTTGAACAACATTCAAGAGGTGGAGATATTCGATGTGTGGGGTGTGGACTTCATGGGACCATTCCCCTCTTCTTGTGGCAACCTCTACATCCTATTGGCGGTGGACTATGTCTCGAGATGGGTGGAAGCAATCGCCTCTCCTACAAATGATGCCAAGGTTGTGGTGCGGTTCTTCAACCGAGTGAGCTTTCCTAGGTTTGGAACACCAAGGGTGATCATAAGTGATGAAGGGAAGCACTTCACTAATAGGAACTTCGGGACACTTTTGGCTAAGTATGGGGTAACTCATAAGGTGGCAACACCTTACCATCCCCAAACTAGTGGCCAAGTGGAGATCTCCAACCGGAAGATAAAGGGAATTCTTGAGAAGACGGTTTCTAGGACGAGAAAGGATTGGGCTATGAAGCTCGATGATGCTTTGTGGGCTTATAGAACCGCTTTTAAGACACCGATTGACACCACTGCTTACAAGCTAGTCTATGGCAAGTCTTTCCACCTTCCGGTAGAGATGGAGCATAGAGCATATTGGGCTATAAGGTGGTTGAATTTTGACCTCAAGGAGGCCGGAGAGAAGAGGTTGCTTGATATGAACGCCCTTGAAGAGATCCGGTTGGATGCTTATGAAAACGCCCGGATCTACAAGGAGAGGACCAAACGTTAGCATGACAAGCGTCTCATCCCGAAGGAATTGAGTGAAGGCGACCTTGTCCTTCTCTTCAACTCAAGGCTACGGCTCTTCCCGGGAAAGCTATAGTCGAGGTGGACCGGTCCTTATATAGTGAAGAAGATCTTTCCCCATGGAGCGGTTGAGATAGGAGGGGAGCATTGTAGAGACTTTAAGGTGAATGGGCACCGGTTGAAGAAGTATATCCCGGGAGCTCCGGTGGACATGATTGCCCCACTTCACCTTGAGTGAGACGCCCCCAAGTTTGGTCAAGCTAATGACCTTAAAGAAGCGCTTGATGGGAGGCAACCCATTGGTAACGTTTTCCCCTTTTTGTTTTCGTTTTTGTTTTTGATTTTTCTGTTTTTGGGTGTTTGGTGTGCTTTGTGTGTGTGCTAGAGTCTTGGTAGCATGGAAGCCTTGCATGGCATGTGGATGATGATGATGAGTCCCTCATCAATTATGGGTGGAGCGGACACGGAACTTGGACGGATAGCGGTGCCTAGCGCGGGTCCCGACGCCATGATGAACATTTAGAGCTCTCTACCATTGTTGATAGGATCATCCACCATCAATCCATTTGAGTAATCCCAAATACCGAAGCAAACCATTTTTTTTACATTGTGAGAACCCTCTTTCACTCTTCTTTACTTGAATGCCATATTGGGGACAATGTGTTTTCTAAGTATGGGGTGTGGTTTGCATGATCTTTTGCATGATTAGCATCTAGGGTAGTTTCTTTTAGTCACATGCTTCATTATGTCTTACATTGTACATACACATTTCGAAAAATCCAAAAAAATCAGAAAATTTTAAAAAACATTTTAGTGCTTCTAAGCTTGGGAATGACCCTTATGATGAGATTGTTGTGTGGATTGGCTATGGATGGCCTTATGTGTTGAATAGATGAGTGCATATGTGGACTTGAAGTACTTATCTTGAATCCCATGAATGGATAGTGATCATGATGTTTGTCTTAATTGGATTGAGGATTGAAAGTCGAAATTGCATGCTAGTTCTTGCACATCATCTAGGAGTGATTAAGGCAATTCATCTTTCCCTACTTCTCATCTTGATCATGTTGTTTGAGCACCTCAATTGATATAAATTTGACCTCTTTTGACCCATCCGGGAATAGGAGCATGTTAGTGTGTTGATGTGTGTGAAAAGCAAGTGTGGGGTGAAGTTGTTGATGGATGAATGTCATGAATGAAGTGCTGAATTTGTTGTGAAAGTGTAGACAAAAATATAGGTTTGGGGACGTTGGTTTAAACGACGAGTAACTCGGGACCATTCACATAATCGGGTGTTTGTGCCTTGCCAAAGTCAAATAAACCGATAGTCCTAACGAGCTTTGGTATGTGTGCCCCGTATGGATGCACCTCGAAAAATAAAACAAAAGCCCGAGGACGGCTAATCACCAAGGTTTCGGCTTTTGTACACCAATGCCATTGTCTCAAAAATAAGTAAGATGGAGAAAATATACACTTGTGGGAAGTTGATAAAAATGTGAAGTTGTGAAGTTAGTTCCATTCCCGGATTAGCATCACATAGCCTAGAAAAATTCCCACCTAATCACAACGTTTCTTGGCCTTTTATTTCACAAGCCCTTGTGACCTATTTGCATGTGTGTAAGACTTAGTGATCTAGATTGAATATGCTCATGATCATCTTGACTTCTTCATTTTTACATTTCATGCATGCCTTCGAGTTAAGTATAATTGTCTTTCCATGCCTTCACTTATTTGACACATGATTGCTTGTCCATTGCCATGAAACACGACTATGAAGGTGATCCAATATTAGAAGCACAACTCCAAAAATATTTGTTGTTTTTCTGCATGCATAAATCATGTCATCTCTTAGTCTATAAGTGGGGACTTGCTCGTGGACGAGCAAACCTTAAGTATGGGGTATTTTTATTAACACGATTTATGACTTAGGTTTAGGTAATCATTTAGATAGTTTTTCCGCTCATTCATGCATGGTTTAACACTAGTTCACGACGTTTGCACTCAATTCACGTATTTTGTCGAGATAGACGTCTACACGGACTTTTGCATGCTTTGTAGGTATTTTGGGAGATTTAGGAGCTTAATCGATACATTTGAGGATCGTTCCTCGAGATGACACACCTTCGGACTCATTGGGATGCAAGTTAGGAGCTAAGGAGGACACTTGGGACCTTATTGGTGCATGCCATGCACCAAATAGTGACTTAATGATCCAAAACAAGCTGAGGCACCAAAACCAAGGTCACTAGGACTTCCACGGGCGTGGAATTGGACCGTGGTTTTTGCCAAACGGTTGTGACAGTTGTGCCATGATCTTCATGGCCGACTCTTGCAAATTTGGAGGATAAATAGGTGGTCCTGCAAGGCTGAAAGGACATCTCCCATCACTCCATTCTCTCTCACACTCTCAACAACAAAGATTCTCTCATTGGAAGATTGGATTGGAGCTACTCTTGGAGGAGAAGAAAAGCTTCCATTGGAGAAGAAGAGAAGAACACACCATTGTTAGTCTATTTCATAGTTTAGAGTGAGTTTTGTGAAGACGTGTTGCAAGGTTTTGTAAGAATCGATTGAACCTTCTTTGGAAGGGTTGTGAGTCTTTCTAAATCTCATATTCAACTTGGTTTTCTTTGTTCTACTTGTTCATCTCTTTCTCTTCATTCTCTTGCAAATGGATGCCATGATTCTATCCTTGATGATTTTGATTGTGATGATATATGTTGTTGGCTAAATAGATGCGATTCTAGGGTAAGGGAAGGATGGTTATGGCTTGGACCATGATAGAATAGACTTAAATGTATGCTTGGATGATTCGTTTGATTGAACCTAGTCACTGTTAGAAACCACGGTTTGTTCTAGACAAACCACGGCCGTGGATCTTGATGAACACCCCGTGATTTTGATTAACTTGCTTGTAATGATAAATCCAAGTGTTAGGTTGTTAGATTGTTGAAATCCTAAGTGTTTGTTGAGCTAATTCTATCCTAGGGTGACCTAGTGTTAGCAACTAAGTGTTAGAAGAGACCTACCCGGTGATTCTTACTTTTAGATACCGAAGATGACGAACTCTAGGTAGTAGTAAGCCTCATAAGCCGCTATTGGACTGAGTGTGCTAGGGTAGTTGCCTAGGACTTGCCTTCCCGAGACTTACCCGGTAAGGAGAGGTTAGATCCCTAGATTACCATCCGGTTTGTGTAGAATTCCTATCCTTAGGCTCTTTGAGACTTACCCGGTGATGAGACCTTAGGAATAAACTAGTGGATCATGAGACCTACCCGGTGATTAATCCCAATCTAGAAACGCTCACTCCCAACATACTATAGTTGATTCCAAGGAATGATTAGATAGCTTGAGTCCTATGCCATAACCGGAATTTCCAACCCCTAGAATCCGCTTTTCTCCCTTTGATTACATATTTCGTATTTGCTTATTTACTTGTGGTGTTAGCTTGGTTGATTGTTGATTTCGCATGATTTGTGATCTTTGATTGATCACCTAAAAACCAAACCAAAAACATTGAGATTTTCATTTCTTTATTCCTTCCTCTTTTCTTAGCCTAGATCTTCACTATCCTTGGTCATTAATCGATTCAATCTCACCTCAGTCTTTGTGTTCGACCTCGGAATACTATCCCTACTACAAAACGTCCCGTACACTACTGGTTCACTAGGAGTTAGGAGAAATATATCGAGTTATAAATTTAACTGAAAATATGACAATGTTGGAAACCCACCCAGAGAACAAATCTTGACCCAAAATCTCGGCCCCCAGCCGAGATTTCACACGAGATTTGCCCCAGAGATGGGTGAAAGCTCACGAAACCCTCCCATACCTCCAGCTCCATATCTAAAGCACCCTCAAGGGTCAGGTACGCACTATTCGAATCCGAATTTCCATACACCTAACCCTGTAAGTGTTGTTTATGAATTTCATGAAATGGAGAAGGAAAATGACGACAACATGTAGAGAGGTTATCTTAGGCGCAATTGTTAGTATGAAATATTGTGATATTCTAGGCACGTTTTCTAAGTGTATTTGATCCATATTGATAGTCATTGATTGAGCATTGTTGCATTTGTGAGCTAGTTTGCCTATATTGTCGATATGGATGTCTACACAAGCTTTATGTTGATTATAGGTGATTGAGAGCTATTTCCGAACGGAATTGAGCAAGTATAGAGATGATTGAGCATGTCCATGGATTGAGGACATTCATAGGAGCCAAGGGAGTGCCAACTTGAGGAATGCACGAGGCTAAGGAAGAATCACGTTCTTGCCCTAAACCACGCTCTAAAATACGGCCGTACTACATTCCACGTTCAAGTCCACGGCCGTGGAACCATGCAAGGGAAGCGTGGTTCATTCCAGTAGCTTCTACGGTCGTGGAATCATTGGTTCAAACCGTGTTGATTTCCACGCTCTAAATTACGGTCGTGGAACCCTTCCACGACCGTGATCTTGGCGATATTTTTCGCCACACTTTAAGCCACGATCTTTTAAAAGATTGGGCCGGGCCGAAAGTTTATCATACACTATAAAAGGATGGACGAAGAGAGATTTCGTCACCTCCTCTTAGAGACTTTGGCGACCTTCGCTTACGCATAGACGCATCTTGCGCTTACACTTGGAACTGCCCTAATTTCGCATTTGGTGGAGATTGGTTTGAGAGATTTTGGCGCATTGCTATTGAGATTTCCGGATTGACGGAAGATCGAAGGTTCGGAAGATTATTCGCAAGAAGATTCCTCTTCTTGTTTAGGTTTGATTTAGAAGACGGATTGACATCCCGTTCTTCCTTCTTATCTAAGATTGTGTTTGTTTGTTCTATTCCGAATCTACTGACGATATTTGTTCTTGATTGTGACTTTGAGATTGGTTTGAAGTTTATTGAAGGTTTTCGGAAGTTTTCATCTTTCAATCTTTTAATTCTTGAATTTGATATCAATATGACTATTGTTGGCTAGAAATCCTTAACGATTCTAAGGTGAAGGGTTGATAGTTGTGGCTTAGATGATGATAGATCGATCGTAAACAGATTGGACCTTGAGAGTTAGAGAGAATCGCCGACGAACCCTAAATTACGGCCTGTTCTTGAGTCCACGACCGTGGAACCTCAAGAACTAACCGTGATTTCCCTTAAGTTTACGAACTTGCTTTTACTTTAATCCAAAGTTAAAGATTTGCTTTAACTTAGTCTTGGCTTGCCTTTTCTAGGTGGTAGTGAAGCCTCAACAACCTCTACCTCGATTGTGGATGTTATAACCTTAATCGATTTAGTTAGTCTTGATCCTTGGATTACAAGTTTGGGTATTTGACATTAATTCTTGCCTTTAGACCCTTTCTATATTGAAGCCTCAACAACCTGTATAGAGAGTGTCTTCTAGGTGAGTCATATAAGGTTTTTGGAACTTCACCGTACGATTACCTTACATTAGCATACCTTTGCATACCTTAACTCTGTCCTTACATCATTAGTATATCTTGAATCGATTGCCACAGCTGGATACTTGGATCTTTAGGATTGTTGTTTTCCCAATAATTCGAAAAGCTCTTACATTTACTTGCTTGATAATCTGCAATTGAATTTGTTCCCCCCAAATCCTTGTGTTCGATAATTTGGAATTCTTGCTTAACTATATCGATCCGTACACTGCGGGTTCGCTTGCTTGATTCTAGTTTTATAAATTTAAAGCTTATTTGCACGCACGCTAAGTGGCGAACAAGTTTTTGGCGCCGTTGCCGGGGATTTGGTATAGGCCGAATTCGGTAGCCGGTTGTCAAGCTTGGGAGCTTGCTCTCGTTATTTGATATTTCTTTGAGTGTATGCGCAGGTCTAGGAACACCGAGGATCTCATACCTCTTGATCAAGAGCTTGAGAGAACTTTAAGGCAAAAGCGTAAGGAAAAGAAGATGGCTGAGGAACACGAACGTGATCTTCAAGCGGAGTTGGCGGAGAAAGAAGCTCAACTCCAATGGAATGAGAATATTCGCCGGGATGAAATGGATCGTCATCAATCTCAAGTTAACGATCTAAAAGATATGATGTTCCAGATGAGGATAGAACTAAGCAACCTTAAGAATAAGGGGAGAAAGAAATCCTCAAGACGGGCATCAAGATCAAGAAGAAGAAGTCATTCATCCGCTCATGATAGCGATTCCTCCATGCCACCACTAGAGGAAATTGATCCCACGATCAATGTGAATCCTTTCCATCCACGGGGAGCTGCTAATCGCCGCATTCCACCTAGGAATGCGAGGATCGAACGTGTAGATGAAGAGCTAATAACTCTTGGCCAAAGAATGGATCCAACACAACAACCGCGCCGTTTGGGCGTGAATTTTGATGCTGACAATGTACAAGGGTTTAGCTACAACCCTCAAGTTATTACTCTTGTTCGCCAAAACCAATTTGGCGGGACAAGCGCTGAATCTCCACACCAACACTTGCAAAACTTTGAGTGTATGATGGAGACAATGAGGCCGAAGAATGCTACTACCAACAACTATAAGCTCAAGCCTTTCTTCTTCTCCTTGAAGGGGAAAGCGTTGTCTTGGTACCAAGCTCTTACAAGTAGGAGACTAGACACGTGGGAAGACCTTTCCGCGGAGTTCCTCACCAAATTCTTTCCGCCATCCAAAACGGCGGAACTTAGAGGTAAGATCAATGCATTTTCCATGAGATCTAACGAAAGTTTGTTTCAATCTTGGGAAAGGTTTCAGGATTTGCTTTTGGATTGCCCTCATCATGGCATATCCAAACTTGCCTTGCTGGAAATATACTATAAGGGGCTGGATGTGGAGACACAATTCAAGCTCCAATCCCTCTCATGTGGTACATTCATGGACATGAGGGAAGATGACGCTTGGGACTTCATTGAGAAGCAAGCAAGGGTCATAGAGAAGTATTCCCACCGGAAAGTGGAGGGAAATCGTGTGGAGCAAGGAGCAAAGCTCACACATGAAGCTCAAAATCAGATTTTCTCCCTCAACAATGAGATCAAAGAGTTGAAGGAGGCTATCAAGACCAACTTTCCAAAACAACAAGGAAAGGATGTTGGCTATTTGGGCAACAACAACAATGGCGGTGATAACACAAACCGCAACAACAACAACAATAACCGGAACAACAACCGGAACAATTGGAATGGAAACAACAACAACCGGAACAACAACTGGAACAACAATAGGGGTTCAAGCAACAATAATTGGCGCTCCAATCAACAAAATTCCGGTAACTCTTATCCTTCCAATTCTAATTCACTAACTCCACCCTCCTCTTCCTCTACTCCTTTGAAAAGCCAGGGGCAATCATCTAATGGAGGAAACAATTCGGGGAAGGAGAAGCCCGATCCCATGTTGGAAACAATCTTGGGAAAGCTACAAGGGTTGGAGAACCGTATCATTAAGGTTGATGATCAAATTTCTAAGGTTGATAAAGCCCAAAAGGTTTTAGAAAACCAAATGTTCAGCCATGCGGAGGAAGTTTCTAGGAATCAAGGGAAGCTTCCAGGAAAGACGGAGGACAACCCTAAGGGAAAGGTAATGGCAATCACAACTAGGAGCGGAGTGACTACCACCGATCCGCAGCCTAAGTTTGTTGAAGTCCCCGTAGAGAAAGACAAAGAGAAGGGGAAGGATAAGGAAGATATCTACGTTCCTCCTCCAGCTTACAAACCTCCCCTACCATTCCCTCAATCTAGAGCGAGAGCGCGCCTAGATAAACAATTTGGTAAGTTCATATAACTCATGAGTAAGCTGCATATTAATATATCTTTCATTGATGCTATTATAGGTATGCCGGCTTATGGCAAGTTCTTAAAGGAAATCCTCTCTAACAAGCGGAAGCTTGAGGATTTCGGTGAGGTTAAGATGAGTTCGGATTCTTCGGATCTCATCAAGACCATGAAGGAGAAAATGCCCCCTAAGTTGAAGGATCCGGGGTCGTTTTGCATTCCCATAGGAGTGGGAGATGTCACATATGACGCTTTATGTGACTTAGGAGCAAGTGTGAGCATCATACCACTTGCATTATGTAGGAAGATCGGTTTAGGCGACCCTAAACCGGTAAAGATGACGTTGTACATGGCGGATCGATCCATCACTCGCCCCGTCGGTATAGTAGAAGACGTCTCGGTCAAGCTAGGTCAATTCTTTGTTCCCATTGATTTTGTCGTGCTTGACATTCCTGCAGATAGTCCGGTCCCGATCATACTCGGAAGACCGTTTCTTGCAACTTTCAGCTGCATAGTCGATTGCAAGAATGGTAGACTCGCTTTTGATATAGGAGAAGAGAAGGTAGAGTTCGTTCTTTCCACTCTAGTGAAGGAGCCAATCTTTGATGAGGATATATTCAATATCCAAGATGAAGAAGGGTTGTCTAGGGAGGAGGTAAGTGCTATTCTCTTCAACGATCCTTTACAAAAGGTTATCATTATGAGTCTAACAAATGTAGGGGAAGAAGAGGAGTGCAATGAGGCAATTGAAGCCTTAGAAGCACAAGAAGAGATGTATGAAGTGGAGTTTGAAAAACTCCACGATGAGGCAGAAAACGTGAGAATCCACGGCCATACACTATATTCCACGGCCGTGGATTTCACAAACAAAACCGTGTCCCACTCCAGAGAGTTATACGACCGTGGAGAAAATGGAACAACCGTATTTCCCTTCCACGCCCTAAATCACGGCCGTGGAGGACATAGGGAAACCGTAAATTTGGCCGTGGAAAGGGGTGATCGAGACGCTTCTTCAACTTCCTTCGATTCTTCTCCCACACATTCAACACCCTTAGAAACTTCTAAGGAGACATCGGATGCTCCTCAAGGATCATTGGAAGCTCCGAAAGCGATGGAACTAAAACCACTTCCTACTCATCTAAGGTACGCTTTTCTAGGACCTAATTCTACCTTTCCGGTTATTGTTAGTTCCGATCTAAGCATAGATGAACATAATCAGCTCATGATTGTCCTTAGGAAACATAGGAAAGCTCTAGGCTACACTATTGAGGACTTAGTAGGAATTAAACCCTCCCTATGCATGCATAAGATACTAATGGAGGAAGATGTTAGAACTTCAAGACAACCTCAAAGGCGGTTAAATCCGACCATGAAGGAGGTTGTCAAGAAGGAAATTCTTAAACTTCTTGATGCAGGTATCATCTACCCTATCTCCGATAGTAAGTGGGTGAGTCCGGTTCAAGTAGTTCGGAAGAAGGGAGCAATGACGGTCATCACCAACAAGAACAACAAACTCATTCCTACCCGAACCGTAACGGGATGGCGGATGTGCATAGACTACCGCAAGCTTAACAATGCGACGAGGAAGGATCACTTCTCATTGCCATTCATCGATCAAATGCTTGAAAGGTTAGCACAACATTCACATTTTTGCTATCTTGACGGTTATAGTGGTTTCTTTCAGATTCCGATACACCCGGACGATCAGGAAAAGACCACATTCACGTGCCCATGGGGTACGTTTGCCTATAGGAGAATGCCATTCTGGCTTTGCAACGCCCTAGCCACCTTTCAACGATGAATGATGGCCATCTTCTCCGAATACATTGAGGAAATCATGGAAGTCTTCATGGATGACTTCTCCGTATACGGTTCCTCTTTTCACAATTGTCTTTCTAACCTTGCTCTTGTTCTACAAAGGTGTGAAGATACTAACCTAGTTCTTAATTGGGAGAAGTGTCAATTCATGGTTAAGGAAGGAATTGTTTTAGGACACTTAATCTCTAGTAAAGGGATAGAGGTGGATAAGGCGAAAATAGAAACTATAGAGAAGCTTCCTCCCCCAACTTCGGTGAAAGGGATACGAAGTTTCCTAGGACATACTAGATTTTATAGACGTTTCATTAAAGACTTCTCTAAGATATCAAAACCGCTCACTAATCTATTGATGAAGGATGCAGTTTTTGAGTTTTCGCAGGAATGCTTGGATGCGTTTAACACAATTCGACAAGCTCTAATTTCAGCACCTATTATCCAACCTCCGGATTGGACTCTTCCCTTTGAGGTTATGTGCGATGCTAGTGATGTAGCTATAGGAGCTGTTCTTGGACAACGAAAGGAAGGGCGAACCCATGCCATATACTATGCTAGCAAGACGCTAGATGAAGCGCAGCTCAATTACGCCACTACTGAAAAAGAGTTTTTAGCCATTGTCTATGCTATTGACAAGTTTCTCTCTTATCTTGTAGGTGCAAAGGTGATTGTCTACACGGATCATGCTGCGATCCGGTACCTCCTTGCGAAGAAAGATGCGAAGCCAAGGCTAATTAGATGGATTCTTCTCCTACAAGAATTCGATCTAGAGATCCGTGACAAGAAAGGTTCAGAAAATTCTGTTGCAGATCACTTGAGTCGCCT
This sequence comes from Fagopyrum esculentum, assembly GCA_033239045.1. Classification (NCBI taxonomy): domain Eukaryota; kingdom Viridiplantae; phylum Streptophyta; class Magnoliopsida; order Caryophyllales; family Polygonaceae; genus Fagopyrum; species Fagopyrum esculentum. The sequence continues at coordinate 53,949,857 of BSUD01000004.1, forward strand.
AACACATCTAGAGGACGACCATTTACCCATCGACGAATCCTTCCCGGACGAACACCTACACATTATTGAGGAGTGCATCGACGTGATCTCCAAAGGTAAAGAACCATGGTTTGCTGATTTTGTTAACTATTTGGTTTGTCAGGAGATACCGCCCGGACTATCCTACGCACAAAGAAAGAAGTTCTTTAAGGATGTCCGAGAATACTTTTGGAACGAACCTCTCCTTTTTAAGAGAGGTCCGGATGGCATCATTCGGCGATGTGTGCCGGAAGATGAGATGCAAAGTGTCATCCGCCATTGTCATTCACTACCTTGTGGAGGACACGCTAGTTCGAACAAGACTAGCGCAAAGGTATTGCAATCTGGATTCTTTTGGCCTACTTTGTTTAGAGATGTGCAATCCTTTGTTTCTTTCTGCGATGCTTGTCAAAGAACAGGTAATATCTCTAGGAGGAATGAGATGCCTCTCATCAACATCCAAGAGGTGGAAATTTTCGATGTTTGGGGAGTTGACTTCATGGGACTGTTCCCATCCTCTTGTGGAAACCAATACATACTATCGGCGGTAGATTACGTTTCTAGATGGGTGGAAGCAATTGCCTCTCCCACCAATGATGCCATGGTGGTGGTCAAGTTCTTTAACAAGACCATTTTCCCACGATTTGGGACGCCAAGGACTATCATTAGTGATGGAGGTTCTCACTTCATTGCCCGGCGCTTTGAAGCTCTTCTAGCTAAGTATGGGGTTACTCACAAGATCGCTACCCCTTATCATCCACAAACTAGTGGACAAGTTGAGATCTCAAATAGGGAGATCAAAGGAATTCTAGAGAAACGGTTTCAAGGACTAGGAAGGATTGGTCTTTGAAGCTTGATGACGCATTGTAGGCGTACTGGACTGCGTACAAGACTCCCATAGGAACCACACCATACAACCTTGTGTATGGGAAGTCTTGTCACTTACCGGTGGAGTTGGAGCACAAAGCATTTTAGGCTATCAAGTGGTTGAATTTCAGCATGAAGGAAGCGGGAGAGAAGCGTCTCTTGGACCTTAATGAGCTGGAAGAACTCCGCTTGAACGCCTATGAGAACGCTAAGATTTATAAGGAGAGAGCAAAGCGTTGGCATGATAAGCATATCATTCCGAAGGACTTTAAAGAAGGAGATCAAGTTCTCCTTTTCAATTCAAGGCTTCGCCTCTTTCCAGGTAAGCTTAAATCTCGTTGGACCGGACCTTTTCTAATTAAGCGTATTTTCCCCCATGGTGCAGTTGAAGTATGGGGTGAAGCGGGCGGAAGCTTTAAGGTGAATGGCCAACGACTCAAGAAGTATACGCCGGAACTCCAAGCTGAAGAGTTCGCGCCTACCGCACTCGAATAAGTGCAAGATTGGTCTAGCTACGGACCTTAAACAAAGCGCTTCTTGGGAGGCAACCCAAGGAACGATGGAAAAGGAAAAGGGAAGGGTAATGTTGAAGAAAAGTGACGAAACTTGGACTTTGGAGCTTTACAGAGAGTTCCACGGCCTAAACCACGGCCGTGACAGCTACAGTGACCGTAATTTCCAAAAGCCTTTGAAAAATCACCAAAACCACGGTTCCGTACATTTCCACGGCCGTGGAACCCCCCGACAGACCGTGATTTTCAAAATTTTGCCTGTCACTATATAAACCACGTTCTTCACAAAAATCACTTCATAAAACCACTTCCACGACCCAAAATCGCCGATTCCACGCCCTTCCTCCCAAATCTCAGTTCGTTAATCGTTTTCAACGATTCTTCTTTTCAAATTGAAGCAAATTCGACCACCAACAAGATCCAAGCAACGAATCGAGCGGCAATTCACCAAGGAACGCACAATTCGGATTTTAAAATCCAAAACCTAGGTTTTTTCCCCTCTTCTTGATCTTTGTCAATTTGGGTTCATTTTTGCTAGAAATTATAGGAGAACTGCTTGAAACTGGAAGGAATTAGACTAGGGCTGCCTGATTGCTGAATTTGAGTGCTGATTGTTGAGATTTGAGAAAAACTGAGACGAATCACGGTCCCTGACAGTTCCACGGCCGTGGAATTACCAAGAACAGACCGTAATTTTGAACAGTGATGGACTTTGTGAGGAGAGTTTCTGGGAGAATCAAGGAGAAGAAGAATGACCAAAACAAGAAGAGGAAGGGTAATCCCTCTTCTTCTTCATCCTCTAGAGCACCACCACCTTCTTCCCCTTCACCTCCATCATCACCTTCATCACCCTCACCTCCTAGCCCTAGAGTACCGACCATTCATGAGGATCACTCGATGCATTCGAGAGGATCAATGAGAGGGCTGTGATTGGACCTAGGTACCTATTGTTAGAGGATCTAGCTCCTCTTAACATCATAGATGACCTTACTTGGCTCTTGGATAGAGCCGGACTAGTTGTCTTCTCGGCTATCCGAGAAGACGCTTACGAGGAGATCACGAGGGAGGTTGTGACGTCTTTCCAGCACAGCCATGTGGATAGGACCGTTTCTTTCCGTCTTATGGAAAGAAACTATGATTTTTCCATCCGTGAGTTTGGAACCTTCTTTGGGTTCCATGAGACCTTCAATGGTCGTTTTCCTAGTGGCGTTTATGCCAAAGATTTTTGGGAGGAGGTAGCTATGATATACGCCAGCGAGGACTGCTGGCAACCAATTCACGACGTTTGCACTCAATTCACGTATTTTGTCGAGATAGACGTCTACACGGACTTGTGTATTGCTTTGTAGGTATTTCGGGGGTCTTTTGGACATTAACCGATATATTCGAGGGCCAAGCCTCATGGTGGTACACATCCAAACCTTTGAAGGAGCATAATTGGAGTAACAAAGGACACAAAGACCACTATTGGTGCAAGCAATGGAGCAACTCATGGCTAGACGATCATAGCATGATTCTGCTGAAGAAAATCGGACCAACTGCCAGGAAAATCGGCCGATTTATTCCTCTGGGTCGATTTTCCTGCCTTTGACAGCTTAAGCCACGTGTCCCACGATCTCTTGATCCAGCCTTGCTCTTGGTGGAGAATATAAGTGGTCCTGCAAGCTGTTGCTGAGATCTCTCCTCTCCCACATTCTCATTCACAGCTCATTCCATTGGAGGAAAGACTTGAGGAGAAGAAAAACTCTCAAGGATTGAAGGAAGAAGAAGAACACCATTCTAGGAGTGATAGTGAGGTTTTGAGTGATTTTGAGTTATTTTTGTAGTCTTGGATTGAAGAACTATTGCAAGGATTGTTAGGAACGTTTTGGATCTTCATTTAAGAGTTTGTAAGTCTTGCTACAACTTGGATTTAGCTGAGATTTATTGGTTTTACTTGCTTATCTTTCATTATTCATCTATGAGAACCATGTATGCTTGTATGATGATTTTGGATCTTGATATGCATACTATTGGCTAGTTTATTGTGATTCTGGAGTGATGGATTGATGGTTATGGCTAGGGTGATGATAGAATGGACTTATATGTTAGTTTAGGATGATTTGTATGCACGAAACCCAAACCAGGAGGAAAAATCGCCCTGATCATCAGCCAGATCGGCCGATTTAGTCAAGATCCATCCGATTTATTCTCCTGTTGCTCTTTAATTGATGAATCTGTATGTTATGGTGTTTGGTTGTTTAAATCCTAGTGTTTATTAAGCCTAATTTAGCTTGGGATCACCTAATGCTATCAATCTAAGTGAGGGAAGAGATCTACCTGATGATTTCCGACCTTAGATACCTAAGATGATGAATACTAGGTAGTAGTGAGCCTCATAAGCCGCTATTGGATCGAGTGTGCTAGGATTATTGCTTGAGATTTCCCTATTCCGAGACTTACCCGGTAAGGAGAGGGTTACCCCTTAAGTAGTATCCTGTTTGTGTAGAATTCCCTACTCTAACCCCTTGAGACCTACCCGGTAATAGGAGTTTGATGCGGGACTAGTGAAGTGAGAGACCTACCCGGTAATTGCTTCCATTAGTTAAACACTCTTCCCCAACACCGCAGCTTGTCCTTAGAATCCTTAGAACCTTGAGTCCGATGCCATAACCGGAAATCTTGACCTCTAGAATCCGCTTTTCCTTCTTGATCATATACTTTGTGTTTTGTGTTACTTGTTTGTTTGCTAGTTGAGTTGTTAGATTGTTTTATTGTCTTGCTTGATTTGTGATCCTTGCTTGATCACCACAAAAACCAACCAAAAATATCATCATTTTCATTTCTTTATTTCTTTCTCTTTTCTTAGACTAGATTTGCACTATCTTTGATCATTAAATGACTTGATTTCGCCTCAGTCCTTGTGTTCGACCTCGGAATACTTTCCTTCCTACATAACGATCCGTACACTGCGGGTTTCGCTAGATAGTTTAGGAGATTAGATCGAGTTTATAAATGTAAAGCTTTTTGTGCTACACATCCTAGCGTAACATTGAGCATGGAGAATCTTTGATTACTAGAAGGACCTTGCATGTCAATATGTCTCTTAGTGAAAATACCCAACGAGAAAATCTCTTTCATACTAGATGTCTTGTTAAGGGAAAGGTGTGCAATATGATCATTGATGGAGGTAGTTGTTGTAATATTACTAGTGTTGAATTGGTTACTAAATTGCAACTTCCTACATTTTATCACCCTAGGCCCTATAAACTAACATGGATGAATGATTGTGGTACTTTAAAGGTCAACAAGCAAGTTAAGGTGACTATCACATCAGGATATTATACCAATAAAATTTTGTGTGATGTAGTACCTATGCAGGCTTGTCATATTTTGCTAGGTCGTCCATAATATGATCGGATAGTGGAGCATGATGGTCATACCAACAAGTATATGTTCACATTCAAAGGTAAAAAGATAAAACTAAAGCCCATGGGTCATTTACAAATCATTGAGACCTATGAGAATTTGAAGACAAAAGGCAAGTATCGAGCATTGGACAAAGAAGTGGTCAAAGAACATTCCAATGAAGAATCTCGGCCTTTTCCTGAAGAAAACTCGGTCTAAATTCTTGTAACTCACCCGAGTTTTTCCTAAAATTGACCCATTGCAGCCCCCAATACATCACCTTCAAGAGCCCTTCTGGTTGGCCAAGAACCACTACAGATTGAGCTTGACCCCATGGATTTTTATGTTATATCATGCATGTCTTTGAGTGATTTCATTAAGGAGTGTGTGCTTAAGGAATCTAGGAATTATCACACTTATCTATCTTCCCGTTGTAATGACTATAAGGTTATGTTATTATCTTTAACTTCTTTTGATCTTATACTGTTGTCTTTCGGGAAGCGAGTAAGTTTTATTGCAGAAAAGTTAGTAGAGGAGAAGGAAGATCAAATGGACATGGCATTGCTGCTTGATCCCGGAGATCCCAAGGAATTGCCACTTGGAGAGGATAGAGTTACAATCCACTCTCAGTTAGCATCATCAACAACAGTGTACGGATATTTAGTAGATATTTTGTCCATTCCTGAAGCAAAATCTCGCAAGAGGTTTACGTTTGATGACCGAAATTCCTTACTATTGAGTGTTGCATGGCTCGTCTTTAAGGCACGAGTTTTACAAACTTCAATGGATCCTCCAGGAGATTATACATTGTAGTCTCTACCCCAAGAAGAATTGAGTTCCGATATGATTAGTAACGAGAATGGTGATGATTCGATGTCGGATATTTTTTAAGAAGGGGAGTATGATGCGGGACCATCCTCGACACCACTCATACAAGGACCAATCACAAGATCGAGGGCTAAAAGGATCTGAGAGGAACAACCAACAAAGAAGATTAAGAACGAGTTGCAGGGAAGAAATCTCAGTTGAGCCCTAGGAATATCGGCCGAGATTGTTGACCGAGATTTGGTCTTTGATGCGCCCTTGAAGATCCGGTCAAGATCTTTTAATCTTGGCAACTATCTTTTATATTTTATTACCTTAAATCTCTTAAATATTTTTAAGGTAATTGTTAGTTGTTAATCCTATATTTAGGATTATTTCTTTTTCCTAGAATATCTTTTAGAAGATATCTTTTCCTAGTTTACATAGAAGATTTTCCTTATAAATAGCCTTAGTGGGGGAGATTGTTAAATACCTTAGTTGTGATTAATGAATTCCACATTATTGTGAGATACTTGTGACTTCGCCCGTGGAGTTTTCATTTTATCATTTCTATTCAATCGAAAGGAGAGTTTTTGATTGAAAAGTAGTGAGTCTTTGTTAGGTTGTTCTTGTGTGTGTTAATCTTTTTGAAGGTTGGTGCTACAAGTAAAATTGGTCCCTCCTTGTGCTTGTCTTATCTATAAGGTTTGTGTAAGGTTAAAGAAGAAAGGGTGAAAGGTAATTTTTTGTATCGGGTTTTGACACATAATTGGTCAAGGTTCTTTACAAGTCTTATAATAGTCCTATCTTCCTATTTTTAATCATATATCATTCCATATTATCATCTTCTTATCTTTGCATATCATTCATTATTCCGCATTCTGAATTTTGATAAATCGTGGTCTATTCTTCATCAAATCTCACTTGAGATTTTATTGATTCATCCAAGATTTTCTTTATGTTGAAGATTTGAGGACTTTTAATCTAGATCAGAAAACTACGGCTTTCACCTCGCATCAGGTATTCTCAACTAGAGCTAGAGATGATTACTTTTTAGTAGTTGGTTCTTACTGGAGTTGTATTTTGCTCCATACTTTGATGTTTGTCTTGATCTATTTGTGTATTGGGCATGGTTTTACTTTGTTCATGGCTCTGTCGGAGGTGGACTAGCCATTATCCCGAGGTTTTGGCACTTGTTTATCTTGTGAGTGTCTTTGTCTGTTGATGACTTTGCCGAAGGTGGACTAGCCCATGAGTTGTGTCGGTTTTGGATGTACTTTCAACTTCATCAGTTTTAGGTTAGTAGATATGTTCAAGAGGATTACATGCATCTGTGGAGTACTTTGTGTGTGTGTGGTTTTGAGCCATAAACCGCAGGTCGTGGGCTTGTACATATATTTTGTTCATTTAGTATAATTGGGTCCTAACGAGTCTGGGTATACTGTTTCAGGGGCGGCCGCAGGATTTTTCAAGGGGGGGTCGAAAAAATATATTTTTTACTAGAAATAAAAGCTTCACTGCTGCAACATTAATCAATATTACAATAAAACAACGTTAAAAGTTAAGCATTTCAAAATAGTGTTCAATGCTACAAGATAACTCAAGTGGACGCCAAAGGAGGTAAACCCATCTTGCGGTTTGACATATTCTGATAATATTGAAGAATATCTTCATCATCAACGCTTTTGAAACTCTCTTTCTCGATGTAGCACACTAAAGAATCGGTGAGATTTTCATCCGACATCCTGTTACGCAATTGAGACTTCACAATTTTCATTGCAGAGAATGCTCTTTCAACAGTAGCAGTCGCAACTGGCAATACCAAAACCAACTCCAAAAGGCGATATACTAAAGGAAAAACAGTGTGAATACCTCTCTCAACCATCCTGCATGCCACCTCTCCTATATTTGTCAACGAAGAACTCCTGTTATCTTCCTTTATGTCATAAATCCATGTTGCCAATTCATCTTCAAGTACACTCAGATCATAACCAGAAAAGTCTTGTGGATAATGTTGGGCAAGTCGAACTAGCTGAGACTTATTGAAATTGGAGAAGAAATCCTTTGGATGAAAACATCCCATACAAGCGAGTATTTCAGAGTTTGACTCACCGAAGCGACTTTCCATTTCTCGATCAAGTTGGTCAATGACCTACAAATGAACATAATGTAAAATATAATAGTAATATTCATTAAATAAAATAGTTATGAATTTATAAGAAAATGATAAATTACCTGACAAAATATTTCAACTCGAAAGTGGTGAAAGTTTGTGACAACACTTCCAACACGTCTTGCACTAAATCGACCCGGGACATTTTCATCCATTTTCAGAACGACAACATTATTCTTTTCACAGAAAACGTTGACAGATTCTAAAAGTTCATTCCACCCATCATTCCTCAAATCTTGAAATTGTCTCCTACAGGTTCGTACCAGATTAACGGCTTCTAAAATATCTTGATCTTTTTTCTGCAAAACTTGTGACAAATAGTTTGTTATGCCCAAAATTCGTTTCATCAAGTGGGCAATAAAAACAAACCGGTAACTCTCCATCTTCTCAACAAGGCCTTGAGCCATTCCCCGATTGGAATCCGGACCTCCATCTTCATGAATATTCTCAAGCACTTTGATAGTTGAGGACCACAAATGTAGAACACGGGCAATGGTCGTGTAGTGTGAACCCCAACGTGTAACTCCCGGCCGAGCCAAAGAAAGTTCTTGATGCTTTCCTCTCCCAGTTGAGATTTCTCCCGTTTCCAACATCTCCACCATCTTGTCATGTTGAGCTTGTCGGAACTCATCTTTTCTCTTACAAGAAGCTCCAACCATGTGTGTGATTTGTGATAAGTACCCAAAGAACTCTTGTATTGGTTGAATATCATTTGAAATGGCAACAACAACCAACTGAATTTGATGAGCAAAACAATGAATATACCTTGCAGAGGGGTTTTCATCTAATATTAGAGCCTTCAATCCATTAAATTCACCTCGCATATTAGAAGCTCCATCATATCCTTGACCTCTTAGCTTAGAGATACATAATCCATGCTCAGCAAAAAAGACATCAATCCCTTTTTTCAAAGAACGAGCTTTTGTGTCACCAACATGAACGACTCCAAGAAACCTCTCTATGATTGCGCCCTTGTTGTTCAAATATCTGATAACAATAGCCATTTGTTCCTTGATCGAACTATCACGAGCCTCATCAATCAATAACGAAAACACTTTGTCTCCAAGATCACTAATTATGGCTTTCCTTGTCATTGCCCCACACGCAATTTTGAGATCATCTTGAATGCGATGACTAGTGAGTTGAGCATTCTTAGGTGCATTCTCATTCACCACGTTTTCAACTTCAACAATCCGTTTACTAGACCAATTATGCATCTCCTTAAAATTCCCCATGTTGTCGGAGTCCATCGACTCTCTATGACCCCGAAATGGCAAACCCTGTAGAAGAAGAAATCTAACAATGTGCAGAGAAAATGTCAAACGAATACGATATTGAGCACCTTGAGTTGCACTTGCAGCAGATACACATCTTGTCAAACTTTGTCTTTGATCTTTGAAATTGGCAAATAAGATTCGAGCTTCATGGTGTGGACTTCCGACTAATCCCACATGTTCTCTAAACTTCTCATAAGCCTTCTTCCAATTAGAAAATCCTATTTTCACAAATGCATCATTCAAGTTTTTGTATTTTGTCTCCCCTCTAAAGAGAAAACACCAAAAACAAAATGCTGTATCTTTAGAAACACTATATTCTAACCACTCGAAATCCTCAAACCACTTTGGCAAAAAACACCTCGACGTCTTCCCAAAGTTCTTCCGTGGAAATTCATGTGAGAGGGGTTGACATGGACCTCTAACCACATACTCTCTCCTCACATCATCTCTAAGTGAAGGATCATACTCTTCCAAAGCTTTGCGCAATCCCGGATCACTAATAACTTTACTACTCATGTTTTCCATTCGAGGTTTTTTTTCTCCCCTATCAACGCTAGTGAAACCACCTCCACCATCAACATTATCATCCTCAACAGGCTCAACATTATCATCATCAACTACGTTTCTAGCAAGACCCTCACTAATATCATCATCTCTAGCATTAGCAACACCATCAATAGTAACATCATCACTAGCAACATCATTCACATTTTGAGGTTTTGGGGGAATGGAAGACGATCCAATACTCAACAAGGGTCGCTTCTTTGTTCGAATAACAAATTTGTCCATTTCCTAAATAAATAACCAATTATCAAACCAATCATCAAATTTGAACAAGCCCTAACAATTACAAAGCCAAATATTAAGATTTAAGATCAAATTTCAACAACTATTAGTAAATCACTAACAATTGCAAAGTCAATTTAATCAAATAATCAAAATTCCAAAGTCAATTTAATCAAATAATCAAAATTCCAAAAACCCCTAAATTGAAAAATCTAACTAATTTACTGTTATTAGGGTAAGGGTTTAGATTCAACACTTACGAGTAAAATCCGAGTTGGACGGAAATCAACACAGCAGGGGCACCGGATGGCGGACGGGAGAGACCGAGAGAGGCTGTCGAATGGCGGCGGGCGGAGGCTGTCAACACCGGAGTCCAGAGACTCCAGACCGTCGCACTGTCGCTGACTCGCAGGGCCGCAGGGCGCAGGCGGAGCAAGCGGAGCAGGGGCGCGGCGTCGGAGCAGGGGCGCGGCGGCGAAGCAGGGGCGCGGCGGCGGCGCAGTGGCTGTTTGCCCTGGAGTCCAGCTGTCCAGACCTTCGTTCTTCTCTTCTGCAGGGGAGTAGATCTGTCTTCGTTCTTCGTTTTTCAGCAAAGGGAGAGAGAGTTTTTTTTTTTACGTTTCTGTTTTCCACGTTTTTTAGAAAA
>BSUD01000004.1:53960483-53976686 GCA_033239045.1 Fagopyrum esculentum
AAAAAAAAATTTTTTTTTTTTTTTTTTTAGGGGGGGTCGACCGACCCTGCGCGCCCCCCCATGCGGCCGCCCCTGTACTGTTTCACTTTTCTATAAATTTACCTTTACCTAAGAAAATTTAACAAACCTTCCAAAATTATTTACGTAGTATTTATAAAATTAGATTTTAAATTTGTTACGTGATTTTTTTATTTGTCTATTAAAATTAAAATTTAGATTAACTTTTGTTTTAAAAATTTAGTATAAAACAACTTCTGATTTGTCAAATTGGTTGTTATAGACTATACAAAAATCATTTTTCTAAAAAAATCTCACAAATATTTGGTATCAGATAGGGATTCATTCTTTAGATTCTTAGGGATGAAGATTATTTGAATTGTTGGAGATTGTTGTAGATGGGTGATTCTTGGGGTTTGTTAAAATTTTGTAAAATTTTGGTGTTTGGTATAAGTTTATTAAGATAGATTGTTTATTGACAAATTACAAAAATAACCTTAAATGAACATGTGTTTCACATGTAACCTTTTTCATTCAAATAAGTTCAGCCCTAAAAATCAATTAGTGTCAACTATATCATTTTTCATGGCCTCTGTCAGTTCATATTTACTTCTTCCAGCAAGTACAATACCATAACTTTCTAGCGTCAATTCTTGAATCTTGTCTTCAACACCTTCCATAACACTAATGTACAAGTGATTTGAATTATCCACTAAATTTAAATTATCATTCATACTTCTTCCACCTAGTAGATCCATAAATTCATGGATTGAGCTCTTTGGATAATTCCCCTCCCTTTGGATGCCAATATCTTATGAATCTAACATATTGCAGCTCTCTACCTTCGGAAAAAACTATGTTCTTTTCCTTAATGGATTTGATCATCCTCTTATGCATTCACTGTAGCTACATCGTCAACATCCAACTCATCCATAATAGGTGGACTTGCTAATCTGATATATCGATCCATGCAATCACTATACAATTCATGAGCTAAGTATATAGCAAAACCTATAAAACCAGAGCTTAAGCAAAAATCAAAAAGTAATAACACAAACTCTCATGTCAAGAAAACATCATTTCCAATCAAGCTTATGAAAGTTAATGCATGTTCTATCAGAACAAGCCCTATGGTAGAAGACATAAATGGAATTCATAGAGAATCCAATGCAGAATTGTGCTTGTATAGTTGTATGTGAGGTGGAAGAAATTCACTTGTGTCTATCTCCAAGCCTCAAAGTCCATGGACCAACAGGTATAGTGATGCAATTAGCAACGATTCAGTGTAATAATTGCATGAACTTAGTAACTGTAAGACCTATGTCCTTTACGAGATCCCATGACCGCAGGCGCGCCATCGCGGGTGCGGCTCTGCCGGGCCGCGGCCGCGGCATAGCATTGTGGGCGGCCAAATTTTTAGCCGACCACCTTTCTATTTTCCTTCTTTTTTAAGTTTCTTCTCATCTTCCATGTGAGGGTTTGTGACTTCTGTAACACCCCGAATCCGCGGATATTGGAATGCTACGGGCGAGACGACACAATGGGTCCCGACCCTTACCCTGACAACAATCTCACCGGACCTTTCCAACAAGGCACAAATTAAAGGGATAAAACTCAAAAGTAGTTTATGGTGTATGCAAGAAAGAAAGGAAAAAGGGGTACAAGTTGGAAACTCAGCCGAGTCCTCAAAACGACATAACGTAAAGGAATCCAACCGTGCAACGAGACATAAACCGTCAAAACAAGAAACCCCCAAAAACGTCCGCGTCCTATAATGAACGGAGACCACTCGGCTGTCCACTCCTCCACCTCACTCGGCGGCGTCCCTAACCTACAAGGCATCTACACAAAACGGTTTTAAACCGTTAGCTCACATTCTATGCATCATAAGAATAATATGGCACAAACACACACATGAAAACACAAAGGACACAACATGAACATTCATACGTAATATCTTTTAGGTTGTTCCATATCTAATTCATTTGTTCCAAGTGTGACACGAGAGTCTTATAACTCTCACCTTTGTCCTCGTGTAACCAACAGGAGTGTGGTGGCGCCCAACCCGTATACCCTGTGGGAGTGATGAAGAAGCCCACCCGTATGCCGTGTATGGCCTGGTCACAGAGATCCCCCCCAGTCTCCCTCGGGAAACTGAGCGGTGATGTCACCGCCCGATAATAAAAATAATAGTAACGATGCGCCAATAAAATAAGGTCAAGTAAACCTAATCCATTTTCATGCTTAAAAGCGGTAAACACACACCACCATATACATCCAAATAAGGCATAAAAGCGGCTAAGTAAGTCCGAGGACTTACCTCCTCCCAAGCTAATCAAACCGACGATCACACTTTCTGGAAAGGAGAACCAAAGCCTGACCAACAAGATATGCATGTCAACAATAACTCACAACACACTCCAAGTCTCTCCAAAGCTAAAACTAAGCAAGGGGTTCAACAACTAGAAGCTAGGAAGACTCTCTTGAGCCTTTAGGAAGTCAAGGACAAGATAAGCAAGGGTAGGAGAGAACAACAACCCACAACTCAAGAGAGATTAAGTACACAACCAAGCTGGACTAAGAGGGTAAGAAGGGAGAGAGACCACAAGGCCTTCACACACACAAGATCACTAAAGGTTCAAGGGCACCTAAGCTCAAGCCACTAAATAGCATTCTCATAAGTCCTAGGTCCAGCCTAAACATGCTTCTAGCTAAGCAACAACATAAGGTGTAAGGAAGTAACAAAGAGGAAAGGAGGAAGGAACCTACTGGTGAAAAAACGCAGCCGCGGAAGCAAGCTGACGCCTCGGTGGAACCTTGTCGCCGCCCCTGCGGATTCTTGGCGCCGCCCCTGCGCCTCTGGTGGCCGCCCCTACGGTGGCTTTGGCCGCCCCTACGGTGGCCTCAATCTGCCCCCGCGCCTCAAGCAATCCTCCCCCGCGGCCGAACATCAGAAGGTCCGTCTTCTTCATTTCTTCGACTGGTTCTTTGCTCCTAGTGCCTCCTTGTCTTGCTGGGCTTCCTCCAACCCTTCACCACGGGTCTTAGCCTCCTCAACACGACCTAAACGAGCTAAGGAAAGGGACATGCAAGGGTTTACTAGATTTCTTTTCAAAAGCTTCCTCCATGGCTATGGAGGTGAAGAGAAGAGGAAGAAGAGATAATAAGCAACAAGAGAAAGGGAAAAGATTTTACCAATCACAGTAGTTCCAGAAGATTCAAGGTGCAGCTCTTACCAATCTCTTCCAAGTCTCCAAGGAGAAGAGAGCAAAAAGCAGGAAGAAAAGAGTGGGATGAAGTGAAGAGCGTAAGAAAGGAGGTGGGAGAAGAGGAGAGAGTAAAGGCTGACAAAAGAGGTGAGGTATCCCAATGGTCAGCTCTCTTGTCCCCTCACTCCTCTTCCCAAGGCCGGAAATTAAAAAGGTGTCCCCATCCCGCGTTAAAAACCGAATTCAGAAAACGTGCCCGCGGGAAATGAGCCGCGGACGTGGAAAGTCGGAAACCACTCGACTTCCGAAAATAGAATTTCCGGATGTTACAACTAACCCCCCTAAAAACAAGTTTCGTCCCGAAACTTGCAAGAGGTACTCGCGAAGCACACTCACAAACGTAAGGATCTCACAAAGCTATTATCGAGCTCAAGCCCAACGTCACTCTCGTAAACATGAAAACACCTCATGAGGTAAACACATACATACAAAACATGTCACAACACAAGCACATAAGTAAGGGTCAAGGAAGAAGCTCGGGACTAACCCGGCTGCCCTATCGGTGTCTCTAAACTCGCGTAAAACTCGGGATAGCCCCTCCGGATACTATCCTCTGTCTCCCAAGTAGCCTCGTCGGCTCCTCGTCTTGACCACTACACTCTCAGCATCGGTATCTCCTTCGATCCAAGGCGTCTCGTACTCCGCTCTAAAACCGCTATCGGCTGCTCTGCAAAGGTATGATCTGGCTCGACCACAAGGTCCTGGTGACTAATGATGTGCCTTGGGTCGTGGATGTACTCTCTCAGTTGAGACACATGGAATACCGGATGTATGCCCTCCAACCGTGGTGGCAGTGCAAGTCGGTACGCTACCTCGCCGACTCTCTCCACGATCTCGAATGGGCCGACATATCGAGGGCTCAACTTCCCCTTAATGCCGAACCGTCTGACACCCCGTGTCGGGGATACCCTCAGCCACACCTGGGCTCCTATCCTGAACTCGAGGGGTCTACGCTTCCTATCCGCATACAATCTCTGACGACTGTGGGCAGTCAACATCCTCTCTCGTATCAAAGCAACCCTAGTCATGCCATCCTGCACCTGATCCGGAGCTACAACACTAGAACTCCCCGGCTCATCCCAACATAAGGGAGTGCGGCACCTCCTCCCATACAATGCCTCATACGGTTCCATCCCAATCGACGCGTGCCAGCTGTTATTATACGAAAACTCCACCAACGGGAGGTGGTCTGACCACACCTGCCCCAGTGTAATACACAAGCACGCAACATGTCCTCTAATGTCTGAATAGTCCGCTCTGATGGGCCGTCGGTCTATGGATGGTAGGCGGTGAAAAAATGAAGACTCGATCCTAGGGCAGCGTGTACCAGCTGCCAAAACCTCGAGGTAAAACGCCCGTCCCTATCCAAAACAATGGTCCTCGGTACTCCGTGCAATCTCACAATCTGAAGGGTAAACTCCTCGGCTAGACGACTCACCGGCCACGTTTCCCGGATGGGGATGAAACGTGCGGTGTTCGTCAACCGATCCACTACTACCCAAATCGCGTCGAAGCTCCTACTCGGTCTCAACCCAGTAACGAAGTCCATCGATATATCCTCCCACTTCCATTGCGGCACGGGCAGTGGGTGAAGCTCTCCTCCGTGTCTTTGGTGCTCGATCTTGACTTGCTGGTAGGTCACGCATCGGGCAACATATCTCGCTATATCGGGCTTGAGCCCGCCCCACCAATAAGACCTCCTCAGGTCCTGATACATCTTACTCATGCCTGGATGCACAGAGTAAGGTGTCGAATGTGCCTCACACAAAATCCGCTCTCTCAACTCTGGGTCTGACGGTACACAAATACGCCCCCAGTGTCTCAGCAAGCCATCTGCTCCTACCGCAAACTGCGGTGCCTCACCGCGGGTCATCCTATCTCCGATCCTCCTCAAAACCGGGCATCCCTCCTTCTTTTGCCGGATTTCTCTGGAAAGTTCAGGGAGTACCTCCAACTTGGAAAACCGACCGTCCACATCCGGGAATCGAATATCCATCTCTAACTCTATCGAATCCCTCCTCAACTGAAGCTGGACCGTAAGCCGTGCTAAAGCCTCCTCTCAAGGACTCCTCCTACTCAAGGCATCGGCGACTACGTTCGCCTTCTCCGGATGGTACAAAATCTCTAAATCAAAGTCCTTAAGCAGCTCCAACCATCTCCTCTGGCGGTTATTCAACTCCCGCTGAGTGAATATATACTTCAGACTCTTATGGTCTATGAAGATTTGGCACGTAGCCCCGTATAAGTAGTGCCGCCAGATCTTCAAGGCATGAATCACTACCGCTAGCTCGAGATCATGGGTGGGATAGTTCTCCTCGTACGGCTTTAGCTGCCGCGAAGCGTATGCAATAACCCTACCCCTCTGCATCAAAACGCACCCCAAGCCGAGCTTGGAGGCGTCACTATATACGACAAAATCGTCTACACCCTCGGGTTGGGCCAAAACAGGAGCGGAGCTCAACCTCCTCTTTAGCTCCTCAAAGTTGCTCTTGCAAGGCCCGGACCAGACGAACCGGGTGGAATTCCTCAGCAAGGAAGTAAGCGGGCGTGCAATCATGGAAAAACCCTCAACAAAACGGCGGTAATACCCCGCTAAGCCCAAGAAACTGCGCACCTCTTTGACCATCCTAGGAGGCGGCCATGAAGAAACGGACTCTATCTTCGCCGAGTCAATCATGACACCCTCGGCGGAAATTATATGACCTAGGAATGCCACCTCGGACATCCAAAACTCGCACTTAGAGAGCTTTTCATAAAGCTCTCTATCCTGAAGGACTTGAAGAACTGTCCTCAGGTGCCCCGCATGCTCCTCCCTACTCCGGGAGTAGACTAAGATATCATCTATAAAAACCACCACGAACTGGTCCAAGAAGTCGATGAAGATGCCGTTCATCAACTCCATGAAGACGGCGGGTGCGTTCGGGAGCCCGAATAGCATCACGACAAACTCATAATGGCCATATCTCGTCCTGAATGCCGTCTTCAGCATGTCCTCCTCTTTCACCCTCAGCTGGTGATAGCCCGACCTCAAATCAATGCGTGAGAACACCGAGGCTCCCTGTAACTGGTCCAAAAGATCATCGATGGGCGGTAGAGGGTACTTGTTCTTGATGGTGACTTTGTTCAATTCTCGGAAACCGATACAAAGCCTCAAAGATCCGTCTTTCTTCCTGACGAAAAGGACCGATGCACCCCAATGGGAAACGTTCGGGCGTATAAAACCTCTCTCCGCTAACTCCTCGAGCTGCTTCTTCAGCTCCAACAACTCGATCGGTGCCATGCGGTATGGAGCCTTGGAGATCGGCCTCGTGTCGGGCTCCAACTCAATAGCGAAATCGATGCTCCTCTGCGGTGGCAATCCGGGTGGCTCCCCGAAAATGTCCTCAAACTCGCACACCACCGGAATATCCTCCAGCGATGGCCCCGTCTCCTCCTTCATGGCCTAACACCAGAAGGCCTCGCATCCCTGTCCGATAAGTCTCGTGGCTCGGACCGCACTCATGACTGTACCGGTCTTCCCGCGGTCCAACCTCGGAAAATCACCTCGTGTCCCATCTCCGTGGTAACTGTCATGGTCCTCCGGCTGATGTCCAAAACGGCTCGATGGCGGTCCATTCAGTCCATGCCAAGGATGACTTCTTCATGCACTAAGTGCATGACATAGAAGTCGGCTAACCAGTCTCGGTTTCCGAAACGTATGGGACAACCGCGTACCTCTCGGGTACCACTAACCCTACCCCATCGGGTAACCCTACACAAAGGGTTTCCCCTCTACTGTAAATAAGGACAACCTAGCTATGCAATCATCGGAAATAAAAGAGTGTGTGGCACCCGTATCAAACAATACTCAGACCGGAAGTCCATGGATCTGAATAGTACTTGTAGCTGCCGGCGCTGCTGGATCCACATCGCTCCTCAACTCAAACACCCTGGCCTGTGTGCCACGGGTCTCCTGTGTACCTCCACCACGGCCTCTACCACGGCCCGGACCCGGAGCCGACCCTTGTGTGCGTGTCTGACTCTGTCCTCTCTGCTGAAAACCCCGATCCTAAACCTGAGGTGACCTGTGTCCTATACCTGCCCCGCTAGCCGGTGATGACCCTAACTGTGACGGCGCTCCTCCCCGTTTGCAAAAAGCTGCCCTGTGGCCCATCTGACCACAAGAGAAACACGTCACTGAAGGCTTCCTCCGCAATTGAAATACTGCCTCCCTCTGCCTGGCGCCTGAGTAGCAGGCGGATGTCCTGTACGTCCCTGAGACGGACTACGGCCTTGTCCTAACGCTCCTGCCCCTAAACCAGTGGGTCCAGTCCTCTGACGCTTGTCCGGTCCTCCGGACTGCGGCACTCTCCTAGCTCCCTGTTTGTCTCTCTCGTATGTCGAGGCTCGGTCTTGGTACTCGGCCAAGGATTCATAACGGAATCCCGCAAGATATGCACGAGTAGACTCCCTCAATCTCCTACAAAAGAGAAAAACATGCTGGTCCGCCGGAGGTGTGGCGGCCCCAGCAAAGCCAACTCTGCTCGGAAACGTCGGATCGCGTCGATAACTGGGATGTCCTCAAACCCAGCCTCTAAGAAATCCTGGACTTGGTCTCTCTTCAATGAATCTGGGCAGAAAGTCTCCCTAACAAGTCTCAGCAACTGGTTCATCCTAGTCATACATCCTCGTACCGACCTCCACCAGTAGTGGGCCTGCTCTCTAAACAATATCTGGACCACCTCTACGTGCCGCTCCTCTAGGCAACGGATTGCCTCAAGTGATCTCTCTACATGCCCGATCCAATGCTCGACCTCTAACCCTACTTTTCCGTCAAAGTAAGGTACATGTTGTTGGTTGAAAGCCTTCAACCAAGAATCAGGTCCAAGAGATCTCAGCCCGTCTCCAGCCCTAGCAATCTCTACAACAGGTGCAGGTACAACTACTACCGGTGTAACAATCTCCGGTACGACCCTAGTCTGCGTAACCCTTTGTGAGACCTCAGCCGATCTCGCAGGTGGAGGTGCAAGTGCGGGCACCGACACTGGTGGTGCTAGAGGTGGTACTCCAGTCCTATATGCCTTCTCGACTCAACGCATGTAATCCTCGAACACGGTAGCCCCAATCGATGCTCCCCCGGTCCTAACAAAAGAGGAACTACGCGCTCAAGACCTCACAACTGTCCTTTTCCTTCCCTATGGAATGACACTCTCAGCTACGTGCTCTACAGGAATCTCGGCTACTGGCAGATCCACAGCGGGTGGGTCCGTAATGGGGATACGTCCCCGACCTCTCGTGCCTGGAGGTCTCCCTACTCGTCCCCGTCTCGGGATGGTAGGAGAAAGTGGTGCTCTACCCCGGGCGGGTCCTACATAAGCGGTCGCTCTCACACGTGCCATCTGGTATCGTTCGCGTTTATTTAGGCGTAATTAATTCGATGTGTATGTCGTACTTATAATATTATAGGAAGAAGGACTTATTAAAGCATGGTAAGAATAAAGCCGAAATCCAGGGTACAAACAAGGCATAAAAACCCAAACATCCTAAGGTCACATGTATATCTATGTACATACAAGTCCAAAACATCCTAAGGCCATATATATATATATATATTTATAACTATGCAACTATATATACATCAAGTCCAGAAAACTACGTCGCCGAGGTTTGCGTGAGGAGTGGAGGTCCCGTACATTCTAACCCAATCCCGACTCATGCATATGAATTTTGAAAACTAAAAGTCAGAACCCGAGGGCTTCTGTTTATTCCTCATTCGGCCTTTAGAAGGTTGCGAGTGCCATTGTTGTCAACCTAGGACTTTGATACCACTTTGTAACACCAGGAATCCGCGGGATATCGGAATGCTACGGGCGAGACCACACAATGGGTCCCGACCCTTAGCCTGACAATAATCTCACTAGATCTTTCCAACAAGGCACAAATTAAAGGCAAAAACTCAAAAGTAGTTTATGATGTATGCAAGAAAGAAAGGAAAACGGGGTACAAGTTGGAAACTCAGCCAAGTCCTCAAAACGACATAACGTAAAGGAATCCAAACGTGCAACGAGACATAAACCGTCAAAACAAGAAACCCCCAAAAACGTCCCCGTCCTATAATGTACGGAGACCACTCGGCTGTCCACTCCTCCACCTCACTCGGCGGCGTCCCTAACCTGCAAGGCATCTACACAAAACCGTTTTAAACCGTTAGCTCATATTCTATGCATTATAAGAATAATATAGCACAAACACACACATGAAAACACAAAGCACACAACATGAACATTCATACGTAATATCATTTTAGGTTGTTCCATATCTAATTCATTTGTTCCAAGTATGACACGAGAGTCTTATAACTCTCGCCTCTGTCTCCGTGTAACCAACAGGAGTGTGGCGGCGCCCAATCAGTATACCCTGTGGAAGTGATGAAGAAGCCCGCCCGTACACCGTGTATGACCTGGTCGCAAAGATCCCCCCAGTCTCCCTCGGGAAACTGAGCGGTGATGTCACCGCCCGATAATAATAATAATAATAGTAACGATGGGCCAATCAAATAAGGTCAAGTAAACCTAATCTATTTTCATGCTTAAAAGCGGTAAACACACACCACCATATACATCCAAATAAGGCATAAAAGCGGCTAAGTAAGTCCGAGGACTTACCTCGTCCCAAGCTAATCAAACCAACGATCACACTTTCCAAAAAGGAGAACCAAAGCCTGACCAACAAGATATGCATGTCAACAACAACTCACAACACACTCCAAGTCTCTCCAAAGCTAAAACTAAGCAAGAGGTTCAACAACTAGAAGCTAGGAAGACTCTCTTGAGCCTTTAGGAAGTCAAGGACAAGATAAGTAAGGGAAGGAGGGAACAACAACCCACAACTCAAGAGAGATTAAGTACACAACCAAGATGGACTAAGAGGGTAAGAAGGGAGAGAGACCACAAGGCCTTCACACACACAAGATCACTAAATGTTCAAGGGCACCTAAGTTCAAGCCACTAAATGGCATTCTCATAAGTCCTAGGTCCAGCCTAAACATGCTTCTAGCTAAGCAACAACATAAGGTCTAAGGAAGGAACGAAGAGGAAAGGAGGAAGGTACCTACTGGTGAAGAAAACGCAGCCGCGGAAGCAAGTTGGCCCCCCGGCGGATCCCTGTCGCCGCCCCTGAGGATTCCTGACGCCGTCCTTGTGCCTCCGGTGGCCGCCCCTGCGGTGGCTCTAACCACCCCTGCGGTGGCCTCAATCCGCCCCCGTTCCTCAAGCATTCCTCCCCCGTGATCGAACAACAGAAGGTCCGTCTTCTTCGTTTCTTCGACTTGTTCTTTGCTCCTAGTGCCTCCTTCTCTTGCTGGGTTTCCTCCAACCCTTCACCATGGATCTTAGCCTCCTCAACACGACCTAAACGAGCTAAGAAAAGGGACATGCAAGGGCTTACTAGATTTCTCTTCAAAAGCTTCCTCCATGGCTATGGAGGTGAAGAGAAGAGGAAGAAAAGATAATAAGCAGAAAGAGGAAGGGAAGAGAGTTTACCTATCACAGTAGATCCAGAAGATTCAAGGTGCATCTCTTACTAATCTCTTCCAAGTCTCCAAGGAGAAGAGAGCAACAAGCAGGAAGAAAAGAGTGGGATGAAGTGAAGAGCGTAAGAAAGGAGGCGGGAGAAGAGGAGAGAGTAAAGGCTGACAAAAGAGGTGAGGTATCCCAAGGGTCATCTTTCTTGTCCCCTCACTGCTCTTTCCAAGGCCGGAAATTAAAAAGGTGTCTCCATCCCACGTTAAAAACCCGAACTAAAAAAACGTGCCTGCGGGAAATGAGCCGCGGACGCAGAAAGTCGGAAACAACTCAACTTCCGGAAATAGAATTTCCGGATGTTACAACTTCTTCCAGAGCTTCTTTCATCTCCTTCCTCACATTCTTTCTTCTCTTCTTCTCTCTTTCTCTTTTGTGATTTTCTTTGAATCTCCTTCAAGTTGGAAGTTGATGATGATGTTGTATGCATGGTAACTGTGGATAGCTTGCTAGATTGCAGTTGTGATTTTCTTTTCTTGGTTATTTGTAGAGGAGTGGTGCGCCTCTTCTCTTTCCTTTCTTCCTCTTCTCTTCTCCTTCTTCTTTCTTGTTTGGAAAATCCCACAAGTTGATCTTGCTGAGATGTATATATGAATGTTTTGTGTGTTGTGTATATGTATATGTATATGTATATGTATATGTATATGTATATGTATATGTAATGTATATGTATATGGACATAGGTTGTTTAGCCTTGATTGCTCCCAATGGTGGATAAGTGGTGGACGAGAGATCTATCGAAGAGCACATAAGAGTGGTGCTTTGTTGAGGAATCCGCACCTTGTCTGGGCCGTCCCCGCGCCTTCAGGCATGTCGCCGCCCCCACACCTGCATTCAGCGGCAGTCGCGGCATCAGACCTTTGTCATTGCACCCGCACATCTTCTTGCCGCGCTCGCGCCTTCTTCAGAACTTACCAAGTTCTTTGGTAAGCTCATTCCTCCTCTTGTCTTGGATTTGGGTTTAGAAGCATGCTAGGTTAGAATGTGTGGAGTTTGAGGATGTTGATGTATTAGATGAATGCCTTTGAGCCTTTGAGGTTTGTATATGAATGTCGGGGCTATGGTTTATAAATGTTATATATGATCTTATGAGGATCTTAGAGGCTAGAAGTGGAGTATTTTAGCATTGTGTTCCGATGATTGAGTATGTATGCCTTGTGTATCAAGTCCGTAGGACTTACTTAGCTGCATTCTTATATTGGATGTATGCATGAGTGGTGTTTGTTATATGCTTTATAGCATGCAATATATATTGATTATTACCGATGTTGTATTGGACCACGATTGATGAGTGGTGATAACTTATCCAGTACTCTCGAGGGAGGCTGGAGGGTTCTCTCAAATTATGCCAATCCTGGTATATGGCAAAGGTACCGAGCCACTCCTATTGGTATACGGTGTTAGTATGCTTAAATACTCCAGATTATGAGGGGAACAAAGTCGAGAATGATTTACTTCTCGTGTCACACCTTTAAAAAGGATTATGAGTGTATGACTTCTTAAAGATAATTAAACGGGAAATGTGTGATGACATGCCTGGTGTTTATTGTTATTTTGATGTGTATATGTGCTTATGCATGATCTAATATATGAATTGTTAGCTAACGGTTTCATACCGTGTTGTAGATGCGTTGTTAGATAGGAGTACTGCATAGTGATCTCGTGGAGTGATTAGCCGAGGATTTCCGTACATCTAGGATGTTTGTGGGCTTTTAGGTTGTATATAAGTATGTGATGATACTGTTTTGATACTCGGTTGTGGGTTTTGTATGTATTTCAGTATATGATCTTTTGGTTTTATCGATGTTGGTTTTATATTTATTTGTGTCTTGTTGTAAGATCCAATGAACTTGTTGTCACGCTAGGGTCAGGATCCATTGTGAGATCCTAGCCCGTAGCATTTTGAGTCCTATGGAAATGGGGTTTTACAAACACGGTATCAGAGCTAATAGGTTGACAACAATGGCACTTGCTATTTTCTTGAAAAGCCGAATAGATAAATAAACATAACCCAAAAGGGGTAATCACTTATGCGTGTTGATGCAACGAGGTAGGGTAATCGCTTATGCGTCTCAATAGTTGAAGACATGTGAGGAAAATTACCCAACTCATGATCTCGAATTAGTGTAGTAGTTCATGCCTTGAAGATTTGGCGGCATTGTGTGTTTGGAGTTTTATGCCAAATCTTCATATGCCATAAGAGTGTGAAGTATATTTTCACACAATGGAGTTGAATAACCACCAGAGGAGATGGCTTGAGTTGATCAAAGACTTTGACCTTGAGATTTTGTACCATCCGGGAAAGGCGAATGTAGTCGCTGATGCCCTTAGCAGGAGATGCCTCGAGAGAAGGTGATAGCGAGATTGACAGCTCAACCTCAGTTGTAGAGAGATCTAGTGTGTCTTGAGTTGAACATTCAATTTCCTGATGCATACAACCATCTATCCACCAAAGAGTCTCTACCTGATTTGTTGGGAGAGATCCAACAAAAACAAGATACCTGACCGACGTTGAGATGAATCTGAGATAAGATGTCTCGAGGTGAGGCCCCACATTCACCATATATGTTGATGGAGTGTTGACACGCCGTGAGCGCGTCTGTATACTTTCTAATAGAGAGATGAGGCAGAGGATCTTACAGGAGGCTTACACCACACCTTACTCAGTGCACTCAGGTGCGAGTACATGTATCAGGATGTGAGATGCTCATTTTGGTGGGGCGGGCTGAAGCCCAACATGGCCAGGTTTGTGGCCTCGTGCGCGACCTGTCAATAAGTCAAGATCGAGCATTTTAGACCTAGAGAAGAACTCCATCCACTTCCAGTACCGAAGTGGAATTGGGAGGACATATCCATCGACTTTGTTACCGGATTGAGGCCAATTAGGAGCTTTGATGTTATATGGGTTATAGTTGATTGATTGACGAAGACGGCACATTTTATCCATATTCGGGAGACGTGTCCGGTGAGTCGGCTAGGTGAGAAGTTCACCACGCAGATGGTGAGACTACATGGGGTACCGAGGACTATCGTGTCTGATAGAGATGGACAATTTACCTCATAGTTTTGTCAATAGGTACATATGATGTGGGTACGAGCCTTCATTTTACGACGACTTTCCATCCTCAGTGAGATGGTCGGTCAAAGAGGGCGTTACAGACGTTAGAGGATATGTTGAGGACTTGCGTGCTAAATTGGGGATAGATGTGGTCAAATCACCTCCCGTTGATCGAGTTGTCATACAACAGTTGGCTTGCGTCGATCAGGATGGCCCCTTATGAGGCATTGCATGGATGGAGGTGCCATACACCTTTATGTTGGGATGTGTCGAGCAGTTTCAATGGTATAGCTCCCGAGCAGATACAAGATGATATAGCCCAAGTGGCATTGATCAGACGTTTTGGCATAAAGGAGAAGTTGAGTCCCTAAAATGTCGAGCCTTTGAGATCTTAGAGCGAGTTGGAGAGGTTGCATACCGACTTGCGTTGCCACCTAGATTAGAGGATGTTCACCCGGTTTTTCATTTGTCTTAGTTGAGGGAGTACATACCAGATCCGAGACACATTATCGGTTATGGGGATTTAGTGGTTGAGCCGGACCACATGTTTGTTGAGCATCCAATAGCAGTCTTAGAGCGGGATATGAGACGCTTGCGCTTGAAGGACATTCCTATGTTGAGGATACAGTGGTCTAGACGGGGAAACAATGAGGCCATATGGGAGATGGAGGATATTATCCGGAAGAACTATCCCGAGTTTTATGCAGAGATAGCTGCATCTTGAGTTTGATGAGAGAGTTATAGTTATATTTTGGTGATTTATATGATGATGTGATATTATGTGATATGATGTGTTATCATTTTTCGTGCTAGATTGTGATGTGTGATCTTATTAGATCTTGTTGTGCTAGCACGAGTGGTGATTATGGTTTTGCTAGAGATGGTTTTTCCTCCATAACTGAATCTAGCTGTCCTATACATAGCTCCACCTCCAATCTAGTCTTCCCCATGAAAGAAGGAACCTTCAGCTGATTGCAAGCCTTCAACCTATAGTCGGGTCTCGGCTCTCTCGCCTCGACCGGAACTCTAGAAACCTCAACAACTCTAGCTGGTGCAGCAATAACCTGCATAACTCTCTGCGAAACCTCCGCTGATTTCCCGGGAACTGGCGGTGTTGGTGCAGGTCCTGTAGTCCTGATAGCCTCCTCAGCTCTTTGCACGTAATCGTGATACGCAAAATCTCCAATGGAAACTCGACCAGACTCAATCGATTGTGCTCGTTATGCTCTAGACCTAGCGGCGGTCCCGTTCCCAGCCTCAAGAACAACGCTCTCAACAACTTCCTTAACGATCGCCTCAGCGGATTAGCACTTGGGGCTTGGCCGTGACCTCTAGCTAGTGGAGGTCTTTCTGCACGTCCTCGTCCACGGACGGTAGGTGGAAGTGGTGGTAGACTCCTTCCTCGCCCCTTAGCAGATGTAGCTCTAGTACGCGTCATCTACTATATATATATAGATTTCGGTTCAAGTGAGGAGCACCCTTATGAATAGGAATTAGGAGAGCCGTGGTGGTGCCACGTGGCATGCCATGTCACCGTTTTTTTTACGGAAAAATAAAATGGTGACATGGCATGCCACGTGGCACCACCACAAAACGAACAGTTAGTGATAAAAATATGAACACTACCTATAACAAAAAAATGAACAATCATTAATACAATTATGAACATTGACTCTTAAGAAAATGAACACTTACTATGAAAAATATGAACACTTCTCTGAAAATATGAACACTGTAATTGTAAAAAAATGAACACACACTTGTAAAATAATGAACATCATATATTTTTACACGTTTTGAAACAAAAAGAAAATTTTTACAAAAATACAAAAATGAACATTTAGTGTTAAAACATGAATAATTAGTATTGGGAAAAAATGAACATTTATTAATAAATATGAACAATGACTTCTTAAAAAATGAACACTTACTTTAAAAACCATGAACACTTACTAAAAAAACCATGAACACCATAGTTGTAAGAACAATGAACACATACTTGTAAAAATATGAACAACGTTTTTTTTACAACCATAAACACCATATTTTTATTACTAACTATTTATTTTGTGATGGTGACACGTGTCATGCCACGTGTCACCATCCTAGCTCTCATCATTCCTATCCACAAGGGTGCTAGTCCCCAGAACCGGCCTCTATATACATATATATATATATATATATATATATATATATATATATATATATATATATATATATATATATATATATATATATATATATATATATATATATATATATATATATATATATATATATATATATATATATATATATATATATATATATATATATATAT
>BSUD01000004.1:53977755-54167479 GCA_033239045.1 Fagopyrum esculentum
AAAAAAAAAATTCTTTTCGGGACACGTGTCGCCCTGCGGTACGGCCGTACGACCGTACCGCAATAAAAGGGTCGTACCTGAACATTTACCTGTATATGTATATATACACATGTATATGTATACACATATATATGTATATAATATATATACACATGTATATGTATACACATATATATGTATATACATATATTTATACATATATTTATACATATATATATATATACATATATATATATATACACATATATATATATACATATATTTATACATATATATATATATACACATATATATTTATACATATATATATATACATATATATACAAATATATATTTATACATATATATATATATATATATATATATATAGAGGGTGTGGTTCTCATGAGAACACCCCTAACGTGAGAACATGAGAACAATCGTACACCGTTGGATGTGAGTATTAAGGGTTGAGATTTAGAGTAGATATCAAAAATAATAATAACTACGAATAATAATAATTAGGAATCCAACAATAACTACGAATAATCCACTCAACGAACAATGACTACGAATAATACATTAAACGATATGGCACATTCGTAACAAAACTGATAATAATTACGAATCTGTTCTCATGTTCTCACGTTAGGGGGTGTTCTCATAGGATCTATACTCTATATATATATATACACATATTTATACATATATATATTTATACATATATATACACATATATGTACACATATTTATACATATATAGATACACACATATATATATATATACACACATATGTATACACATATTTATACATACATATATATATATATATATACATATATATATATATATACATATATATATATATACATATATATATATATATATATATAAAAGGCCATGCTACAATTAAAGCACAAATCCCAAAAAAGCACATAAAGGCCAACATAACAGAAAACTAACTGTTAAGATCCGCGGAGGTAGTGGTGGTCGCCCGTATATCTATCCCAGACCGACAAGTTTATAACAAAAACCCCCTTTTGAAAATGTGGACCCGTTGCGGGTTCGATTTATTTATCTATTCGACCTTTAGAAGATTTCGAGTGCCATTGTTGCCAACCTAGAGCTCTGATACCATATTGTAACACCCCAAATTCTAGGAACTCGAAGTGTTACGGGCTATGACCTCAAAATGGGTTCCGACCCTCAGAGTAGCAACGACATAACATATCTTACAACAAGGCACAAATAAATGAAAACCAAAACTTATAATAAAACCAAAGGTTTAACAAAGAGAAACGTAAAAGACTCATAGCCGAGTTTAAAATAAAAGGGAAACAACAACTGAAATATAAACCCGATCGCATCCTATAATGTACGGAAACCCCGGCTGACCACACCTTCCAGATCACTCAATAGTACCTATACCCTGCAAGACATTTACGACATTGGTATAAACTGCTAGCTAACATTCTAGCTATCAGAAATACTGTAAAGTTACAAACACACATAAAGTAAAATAAACATATAACATGCTCACACTCAACCGGTTATTATCTTCCATTAGGTTATCCATTACTAATTCAACTTCTTTTGTCACACGAGAATCTCCCAAAACTCGCCTCCGCTAAGTAAGTCCAAGAGACTTACCTCACTCGAAGGTAACTCGCAGATTAAACAACAAGTCAGTTTCCCGCAAGAAAGAGGGAGGAAAGCCTGTTCACACAAGGCATCACAAATTAGGAATGAAACGGTTGCTAGTAGTCTATAACTTCTAATTTCAATTATCTCTAAGATATCTCACAAGCTAAGGTCTTAACCTTAGTCTTAGAAATCAAGAAAGGTCAACAACATCATCATAAACCAAGGGAAGGAATGAGGGAAGAAAGGAAGCAGCTCACCAAAGATGGGGAGACTGCAGGAAGAACAGCAGGGGTAGCTGGACAAGGCGCTGCGGCGGCGCTGGGCAGATCCCGCTTGGGTGGCACGACAGAGGAGTGGGAGCGGCGGCTTGACAGCAAGCGCTATCGAATCCTTCGAGAACAAGGAACATAGCAAGGCACCAAGGCTTGCGTCTCTCAATCCACACACACACGTCAAGACTCAACTAAAAGAGCCTGCGAACAACAACGAACCAACAACGGGGATGCCAATAAGAATGAAGGTTCAAACTTGATTCTTGGATAAGAACAAAAGAAAGAACGAAATAAGAAAACAAAATAGAAGGGAACGAGATGTAGCGACTCATGAACATGAGGAAGAAACAAAGAAGGATGAACTTACACGTTGAGCAAGGTTACAGGAAACAAGGCTGCAACTCTCGAGGGTGAAGGAAACCGTATGCCAAAAATGGGGAACACGATAGATGGAAAGTCGTTCTAGGGTTAAGAACGTGATAGGAAAGTCGGCCCATAAGATAGAAGATCGGATCTACTATCTATGAAAAGAAGATAAAACGAACGAAAATCAGATTGGGGCATTTTGGGGCAAAACCTCAAGGGCGGTTTGCCCTGCCGCAGGGGCGGTGAAGACTAAAAACGGGATCTTACATCAGATCCCTCTAAAAAGAAGTTTCGTTCCGAAACTTGCAACAACCCGAAAGATCACACAACAACACATACAAGCTGAACTCAACTCATATATTCCCACACGAGGTACATAACTCAAAACGTCACAAAAGCATACGTAAAACTTAACAAAAGAAACGGAACTCAACAACTATGCTAATGGTACATCTAACTCAGCATAAAAATTCTGAATAGTTCCTCTACATACTATCCTCTGTCTCCCAAGTCGCCTCATCTACTCCTCGCACCAACCACTGAATCTTCATCATCGGTATGTCCTTCGAACGCTAGCGTCTCGTACTACACTCTAAGACAGCTACCGGATGCTCAACGAACGTGCGGTCTGGCTCAACCACTAGATCCTCATGACTGACGATGTGCCTCAGATATTGTACATACTCCCGTAACTGAGACGCATGGAAGACTGGGTGAACAACCTTAAGTCTCGGTGGCAAAGATTGTGTGTATGCTACCTCTTCAACTCGCTCAAGAATCTCGAAAGGTCTAACATATCTAGGACTCAGCTTCCCCTTAACGCCGAAACATCATAAGCCTCGTGTCGGGGATACTCTCAACTAAACCTGAGCTCCAACTCTGAACTCCAGAGGTCTGGACCTCTTATATGTATAAGACTTCTGATGACTATGCGCTGTTAACATCCGCTCTCGGATCACTGCTACTTTGTCCATATCATCTTGTATCTACTCAGGTGCTACTGTGCTAGCACTAATAGGCTCGTCCCAACACAGCGAGGTACGGCATCTCTGTCCATATAAAGCCTCATAAGGAGTCATCCTGATCGAAGTGTTCCAACTGTTGTTATACGAAAACGTAACTAAGGGAAGATGATCTGGTCACACCTGTCCCCAATCTAACACGCAGGCTTGTAATATGTCCTCCAGATTCTAGATGGTCCGCTCGGACTAACCATCAGTCTGAGGATGATAAGCGGTCGCGAACTGCAGACTCGTACCTAGGGCGGCATGCACTTGCTGCCAGAACCTCGAAGTGAACCGTTCGTCTCTATCGGAGACTATAGTCCTAGGTACTCCATGAAGTCTCACTATCTGTCTAGTGAACTCCTGTGCTAATTGACTTACCGACCACGTCTCCTTGATAGGATTGAAAAGTACGGTCTTTGTAAGTCGATCTACTATGACTAAAATAGCATCGAAGCCTCGACTCGGTCTCAAACCGGTAATAAAGTCCGTCGAGATGTCCTCCCACTTTTACTGAGGGATGGGAAGTGGGTGTAGCTCTCCTCTTGGTCATTGATGCTCGATCTTGACTTGTTTATAGGTCGCACACTGAGCTACATATCTCGATGTCTGACTTTAGACCACCCCACCAGAAAGAGCTTCTAACATCCTGATACATCTTACTCGCACTAGGGTGCACTAAGTAAGGTGAAGAGTGAGCCTCCTATAGGATCAGCTGTCTTAACTCTCGATTGGAAGGCACACATACACACTTATAGAATCTCAAGATCCCATCAATACCAACTGCAAACTATGGTGCCTCTTCTTGAGACATCCGATCTCGGATCTATGTCAAAACTGGGAACTCTCTTGTTTCCGTCGGATTTTTACCAATAGATCAGTTAATATCACCAAGGAGGATAGGTGGCTGTCGGAATCCGGAAAGTGGATATCCATCTCTAGCCATGCCAGGTCTCGCTGTAACTGTTGCTGAGCTATCAGTCTAGCGATCGCCATCTCCCGGGGAGTCTTCCTACTGAGGGCATCAACTACCACATTCACCTTCCCCGGGTGGTAGAAGATCTCCAAATCAAAATCCTTGATCAACTCTAACCATCTACGCTGGTGGTTACTCAACTCCCACTGATTGAATATATAGTTCAGACTCTTATGATATATGAATATTTGACACGTAGCTCCCTACAACTAATGCCTCCAAATCTTCAAAGTGTGAACAATAGCAGCCAACTCCAGATCATGGGTAGGGTAATTCTCCTCATACGTCTTCAGTTGTCTCGATGCGTAAGCTATCACCTTACCCCTCTACATCAGAATCCATCCCAAGCCCATCTTGGATGCGTCGTTGTAAACCACAAAGTCCTCAATGCTCTCTGGCTAACCTAAGATAGGAGCATAGGTCAACCTTTTCTTCAGCTCCTCAAAGCTCTAGAAGCACGACTCGGACCACAAAAATCTCGTAGATTTCCTTAGCAAGGAAGTGAGAGATCGGACAATAACTGAAAAGCCCTCCTCAAACCGCCGGTAGTAGCCCGCCAATCCTAAGAAGTTGTGCACCTCCTTGACGTTCTTAGGAGGAGGCCATGATGCTACTTACTCGATCTTCGCCGGATCTACCTTGGTCCCTTCACCTGAAACGATGTGGCCAAGGAATGTTACCTCAGACATTCAAAACTCACACTTAGAGAGCTTGACGTAAAGCTCTCTATCTTGCAGGACTTGGAGTACAATCCTTAAGTGTCTTGCATGCTCCTCTCTACTACGAGAGTACACCAGAACGTCATCTATGAAGACAACTACAAACTAGTCTAGGAAGTCGATGAAGATGTAGTTCATCAACTCCATGAAAACTGCGGGCACATTCGTGAGCCCGAATGGCATCACTACAAACTTGTAGTGGCCATACCTGGTCCGAAATCCCGTCTTGGCTTTGTCCTGCTCTCTCACCCTCAGCTGTTGATATCCAGATCTCAGATCGATCTGTTAAAACACTGAAGCTCCATGCAGTTGGTCTAAAAGTTTGTCGATACAGGGCAATGGGTACTTATTCTTGATTGTCACCTTGTTAAGCTCTTGGTAATCAATACATAACCTCATCGGCCCGTCTTTCTTCCTGACGAAGAGTACTGGTGTGCCCCAATGAGATACACTAGGGCGGATGAAGTTCTTCTCAGCTAACTCCTCGAGCTGCTTCTTAAGCTCAAGCATCTCGATAGACGTCATACGGTAAGGAGCCTTAGAGATCGGTCTCATACCGGGCTCTAGATCAATGCCAAAGTCTACACTCCTCTGTGGAGGTAAACCTGATGGCTCTCCAAAGACGTCGGAAAACTTGCAAGCTACTGGAATCTCCTCCAAAGCTAGGCTCGTACTATCCTTCCTAGCATAGCACCAAAAAGCCTTGCAACCCTAACCGATAAGTCTTGCAGCCCGAACTGCATTGATGACAATACCGGTCTTTCCGAGATCCCATCCTCGTAAAATCTCCACATCGTCTACCTCTGTAGTTACCGTCACTGTCCTCTTGCCGATGTCCACAACTGCTTGATGTCGATACATCCAATCAATACCCAGAATAACTTTCTCTTGTACTTAGTACATGACGAAGAAGTCAGTTGGCCAATCACGACCAACCAATCTAATAGGGAAATCGTGAACCTGTCGTGTACCTCTAATCTTACCCCCATCGGGTAATCCTATAAAGAAGGGTTTCCCTTCTACGGTAACTAAGGCCAATCAATCTACACATGCATCAGATTTAAAAGAATACGTAGTACCGGTATTGAAAAGAACTCTGATAGGAAAACGATTAATATGAATGGTACCTGTGGTCGCTGGAGCAGTTGACTCCACTGCACTCCTCAGCTCATAAACTGTAGCTGAGGCACCTCTAGTGTCAAAAGTACCACCTTCTCGTCCTCTGTCCTGAGCGGAACCCTGAGGAGCAGTATAACTAGGTGCTCGCTGCTGTTGCTGCTATTGAGGCAACCTCTGCCCCCTCCGGCAATGCTAGCAGGTGATGAACCCTGCTGTGATGGTGCCTTGCCTTGACGGCAAAACGCAGGCTAGTGTCCCAGCTTGCCACAAGAAAAGCTAGTCATTGGGGACTTCTTGCAATCTGCTCGGATGTGACCAGCTCCTCCGTAGTTATGACATTGTTGTCAATTGTCAAAACCCTGTGTCGACTGTTGAAAACTAGAGCGTCCTGGCATCTGACTAGGCCCGAACCTAGCTGCTCCAGCTCCAGCACTAGCTGATCCAGTCCTTTGCCTCTTTTCAGGACCTCCTGCTTGAGAAGCTCTCCTCTGACCCGGTCGGTCTATATCATAAGAAGATGTTCTACCTTGATGGTCCGCCAAAGAATCAAAACAGAAACCAGCAAGATAGGAGCGGGTAGACGCTCTCAACCTCCAAGAGAAAAGGTAAGCATGTTGATCCTCGGGTGGTGCAGACGGACCCAACAAAGACAACTCTACCTAAAACTTGTTGACGATCTCAGTAATAGGAAGATCCTCGAATCCAGCCTCGATGAAATCCTTAATTCGATCTCTCCTCACAGCTGCAAGGCATTAGCGATCCCTGATCACAGTCTTCATCTGCTCATAACTCGTAACCTTACTGCGAGCAGTCCTTCACTAGGAATGAGCCTGATCCTTCAGCAACGTCTGTGCTATGTCGACTTGACGTCCCTCTGGGCAACCAATCGCCTCCATAGCATAATCCAGCTGACCTAGACATAGCTCCACCTTCAATCTAGTTTTCCCATGAAAGAAGGAACCTTCAATTTATTGAAAGCCTTCAACCAACATGTGCATCAACAACCTGCGTAACTCTTTGCAAAACCTCAACTGATCTCGCGGGAACTAGTGGTGCTGGTGTAGGTCCTCCAGTCTTGATAGCCTCCTCAACTCTTTGCACGGAATCGCGATATGCAAAAGCTCCAATGGAAACTCGACCAAACTCAGTCGATTGTGCTCGCTGTACTCCGGACCTAGCGGGGGTCCCGTTCCCGGCCTCAGGAACAACGCTCTTAACAACTTCCACAACGAACGCCCCAACGATAAGCGGATTAGCATCTGGGGCTTGGCCCTAACCTCTAGCTAGTGAAGGTCTTCTTGTACGTCCTCGTCAATGGACGGCAGGTGGAAGTGGTGGTGGACCTCTTCTGTAACGTCCAGAATTTTTATTCCGATCCTTGAGTGGTTTATCGACCTTCCTGTGTTAGCGGCTCAGTTTTCCCGCAGGCGCAAGGTGCTGAGTAACGGGAATTATCCAAATCTCGTTTTGACCTTCCGTTATCCCGCCTATTTGCTTTTGGACCTTTCGTTGCTTGCACCAAGGTGACAAGGAGGTCAGTTGACCCCTTGTTCCCCTACACTTGGCAGCTTGGTTTTTCCCTCTCTCCTCACACTTCTTTCACGTTGGTTTCTTTTCTCTCCTTCTCTTCTCTTGAGCTCTCTTTCCTTTTCTCTCTTTGGATCTCTTGGATAGTGGCCAGCAGTGGGAACCTCTTGGATCCAGTTTGGTAAGCTTCTCTTCATTTCCCTCTTCTCCTTCCTTGCTAGAGATCATCTTCTTCTTCTCTCCATCTCCATTTCCATGGATGAAGCTTTGAAAGTGGGTTCTTCTTGATCTTTGCATGCATGTGTTCTAAGCTCGATTAGGTCGTGAGGGAGAACCTTGTTTCAGTGGTTGATGTTTGGAGAAGACCAATCGAGAGAAGGAGGCCATTGGAGCTCAAGATCCACAATCGAAGACGACCTTCTACAATTCGACTGCGGGGGGGGGGGGATCTTCAAAGCCGCAAGGGCGGCCATTACACTGAACCGCAGAGGCGGCCAGCCTGGGCCGCAGGGGCGGCTCGCCTGGGCCGCAGGGGTGTCCAACATGAGCCGCAGGGGTTGACCTCTGGGCCGCAGGGGAAGCCACTGGCTCAGCCAACACGCCCTTGCGGTCTTCTTCTGCCTTCCGCGGCCGTTCTTCCTTCTTTCAAGGCCGTGCCTTTGCGTGGTGAGTGCCCTCCCTTGAGCTTATGTTCTTTGATGATCCTAGAGAGTGTTATGATAGCATCATGATAGGTTTGGACATAGATATGTAATTTATATGTGGATTGTAAGTTGCATGATGAACTTGATATATGTGTATAATTATATTATGTGGTAGGTTGCATGTTTTGGACCTTGTATGTTTAAAATGGAATGCCGGATGTATTATAATAGTAATAATATGGAAATAGAACTTATATAGTCAGTTATACCTATTCTTATTATATATAGTAGCATATGAAGTTATAGGACCTTATAGAAAAGACGATAGTAAGATGTCATCATCGTGAAAACAACGTCATGGCTTGGGATGACGTTCGTATGTGGAGGAGTACGCTCAAGTATCGAGTTGAGCATTTCGTGCGGACGAACACCATGACGTTCCCGGATTCCTTTAGAAGGGTGTCGTAGAGAAGGAGTGGAGATGACATAAACCAAGGATGAACAAGTGGAAGGAAGACTCGAGTTAACTAAGAGAAACCGAGACGGGAATCATACAAGAAGAGGAGTGACACAACTAGGAGCTTTAGTTGTGAAAAGATGTAAGACGACTATCAAGAGAAGCACGAGAGGTTGCTGAGTAAACGTTAGAAATTTTGAGGAGACACGCTTACAAGATATCATGAGACGCGGTTAAGCCAAGGAAAGCGACTTATACGGAGCGCGACCCCGAAAAGGGTATGATTACCATGTGGAAGAAGAAGAAACCTCGGAACGTAGAAATGGCTAATAAAGTTAAGGCGGAGTACCCCAAGCAAACGCATAAGGTGGAAATAGCCAACGAAGTTATGATAACCTTCAGGAGAATAGTAACATGGGGTGTACAAGAATGGTAAGTTGATGACCTTGGAGAAGGTCTACTATAAGCGGACCAAGGACAACCGAGAACACATAAGGTGCGGGTTGCCTGTTAAGGAATGGTAGACGGGAAGTATGACCTCAAGCGGAGAATATAAATGAATTGTAACAAGAGCTTGGAGATTCCAGATTGTTAAATGACGATAGTAAAGAAGTACACCATAAAGGCGTGATTGTCGTAAGTACTATAACGTTGAATGGTTAAAGCAAGTGACGGTAATAGACCTCCCGGAGAGGGATGGCATTGACCCTTTTTTCGACCTTCTTAGGTCTCGAGATTTAGCATTTGGGGGAATGGCGTGGATGGGAACCTTACAGGTTTAAGCAAGATATGATGATCTAGTGGATCAAGGATAAGGTAAGGTTTCATGTTGGTGGTACGTAAACAGGAGTGTATAGAGGATGCATGGTATGAAACAGAAGAGATGTTGCCGCGAGAAGAAGATGAGCCAAGTTTCTAGACTCACCGGAAGAGCTAACAAGGATCTAGTAACGTTATAAGCCTTAAGCTTAAGAGAATGACACTTGGGAATTTACGAGTTGGAAGTTCCAGTGGTTTGAGTGGGGAGTTTCCTCAGGCCTTCCCCACCAGGCATTCGGGTACGAGTTCGAGGAAGGACACGAGTCGAGAAGTTTAACATTGTCTATCGAGAATGTCGTGAGAGTACCGAGGAGGATAAGTACTTTTGTCCCGCGGTGGACGACTCGTTGAACCAGTTACATGTGATTACAACGTTTGTTTATGATCGAATTGCAGTCAAGATGCCCCCTGAGTTTGGTGGAGAGAAAAATAAAAAGGACCTAAGTAAGATGGCATTTCGGGCCGGGAGGTCATTACAAGTTGTAGTGAAACGTGGTGGACTCGCATGCGC
Source organism: Fagopyrum esculentum (assembly GCA_033239045.1). Taxonomy (NCBI): domain Eukaryota; kingdom Viridiplantae; phylum Streptophyta; class Magnoliopsida; order Caryophyllales; family Polygonaceae; genus Fagopyrum; species Fagopyrum esculentum. The sequence continues at coordinate 53,987,794 of BSUD01000004.1, forward strand.
AATTGTGGAGTTGGCGTGTATAGAAGTGCTTTCATCGGGTTTCGGGATAGAGTTGCGGTAATCACGTTCGGTTTGTGGTTCCGCATGGTTCATAGTTGGACCTTAAGCATATGCTAAGTGTTGTAGATTAGTAAGAGATGTTGAATGAGGTGGACCGTAATCGAACGCTAGATGATGAGAATTATTGGTGCTTGAGTCGCATAAATGATTCTTAGGTTCGGATTTGAGGATGCTTTGTTGTACTCTCAGAATTGGGAGGAACAAGCTTGACAAGGGACGACGATAATACAGGTTACATGGGATGAACAGAGTCATCTAACGGGTTAGGACATCCGAGGTGACCTCCTAAGAGACGTAGTGGTGTTGAGAATATCTAGTCAATCAGACGGGAACGGGGTGGTATTTTCGGTAATACCTCCAAGGTATGTGGAAGAAGTATGCAGTATAGGTTGATGGGCCATAACCGCCGAGACGCGGGATGGTTTTGACACTCCTTCCTTTTTGGGAGGATGATTAGATTGTGAGATCCGAGACGTGTACGGGGAGCTTGAATAGAAGCGGAATAGACGATGGTGGACACATAAAGAAATGGACCATTGGAGGGTCGGGAGTAAGGCGCTTTTTCACACGCATTTATGATGAAGTCGATACCTTGTTATGAAGAGACATGCTAGTGTGATACGGACCTTTTTGGAGAAATTGGCGTGAGTTGGGAAGTGGTTCGCTGGCGGGCATGGCCACCGGAAGTGAGGGACGTTTACCATGTTTCACGTGTAATGGTTGAGGGAGTACATTTATGACTTGAGATATGATGCTAGTGGTGTTGATCGAGTGACCGACAAGGAGCCGACGAGGATACCGGGAAGACGTGGGGTGATATCTATGGATGATTTTTGCGATGATTTAGTTACATCGAGATGGCCGATGAGTTAGGTTTATGTGCATGTATAACCTTATGTATTTGGTGCCCAAAAGGGAATATGTTGTGTGTTTGGTTAGATTTTGCCTTGGTATGCGATATGCGGTTCATCTGATTATGTTTGTAGGCCTTGCGAGGTCTTGACGTGATTATACGAGGTTGGGATGGTCGTCGAGTAGAGAGTTGGCACGGTTACTGTTCTGAGTAGTTACCGAGGTAGTTTTCCGAGAATTCTGCGTTCGCAAGTTTCGGGATGAAACTTGTTTTTAGGGGGATTAGTTGTAACGTCGGGAATTTTTATTCCGATCCTTGAGTGGTTTATCGACCTTCCCGCATTAGCGGCTTGGTTTTCCCGTAGACGCAAGGTGCTGAGTAACGGGAATTATCCGAATCTCGTTCCGACCTTCCGTTATCCCGCCTTTTTGCTTTTGGACCTTTCGTTGCTTGCACCAAGGAGACAAGGAGGTTAGCTGACCCCTTGTTCCCCTACCCTTGGCAGCTTGGTTTTTCCCTCTCTCCTCACACTTCTTTCATGTTGGTCTCTTTTCTCTCCTTCCCTTCTCTTGAGCTCTCTTTCCTTTTCTCTTTTTGGATCTCTTGGATGGTGGCCAGCAGTGGGAAGCTCTTGGATCCAGTTTGGTAAGCTTCTTTTCGTTTCCCTCTTCTCCTTCCTTGCTAGAGATCATCATCTTCTTCTCTCCTTCTCCATTTCCATGGATGAAGCTTTGGAAGTAGGTTCTTCTTGATCTTTGCATGCATGTGTTCTAAGCTCGATTAGGTCGTGAGGGAGAACCTTGTTTCAGTGGTTGATGTTTTGAGAAGACCCATCAAGAGAAGGAGGCCATTGGAGCTCAAGATCCACAATCGAAGACGAAGAAGAAGACCTTCTGCAGTTCGGCCGCGGGGGCAGATCTTCAGAGCCGCTGGGGCGGCCATTACACTGAATTGCAAGGGCGGCAAGCGTGGGCCGCAGGGGTGTCCAGCATGAGCCGTAGGGGTTGACCTCTGGGCCGCAGGGGCGGCCACTGGCTTAGCCAACACGCCCTTGCGGTCTTCTTCTCGCTTTCGCGGTTGTTCTTCCTTCTTCCGAGTCCGTGCCTTTGCATGGTGAGTGCCCTCCCTTGAGCTTGTGTTCTTTGATGATCCTAGAGAGTGTTATGATAGCAGCATGATAGGTTTGGACATAGGATGAATGAGAATGACATGTAGTGGATTTTGAGACCTTAAGTGAGTGTGATGAGAATGTTGGACTTCATAGACTTTTAGGTTGTTCTTGGCTGTTGAGTTTGAGAAGTGAGAGTTAGTAGGCTATTGAGTGATCTCCTCATACGTTGAGGGAGATGTGAATGCTATAGATTCTAGGATGCGGTCCTGAAATGAGAGTCAAACGATCTTGCGTAGATCGTTTGTGTGACATGCCTTAGACTTTTGAGTTGAGCTAGTTGTTGATATATTTATCCTCTTGTGAGCAGGTTGTGGGCTTCTTTCCAAAGGAAGCGAGAGTATTGTGAGTTGAGTGTGAAGACGAGGTAAGTCTTCGAACTTACTTAGCTCGTATTCTTTGTATTAGATTCGATGACTGCTTGGTGGTGTGTGTTTTAGTATTGTTTATTTTTATAACCACGAAACCGGAATTCGGACGACCTTTATATATTGATATATGCCCCAAGTGTATGATAACGGGCGGGGACAACATTGCTTGGATCTTGCGGAGAGCTAGGAGGTTCTTGGTAACTAGCCCGGGCAGGTAGACGGCCAGATGCATCAGTGCCATTCCTTGACGGTGAGTAGGAACTGAGGCGAGATCATCCGCTGATTTTCGTGTCACAAAATGAAAGATGAATTAGTAACGGGAAATGACGTAATGGAAAAGATAATGAACCGGATTTATGTGTTGTGCCCATGATGTGTGTTTGGATCATGTTTGAGTGTTTTGTTTATTTTTGTGTGTTTGTGCCATCACCTTGTCTTTAATGCCTTGAATGTTAGCTAACGGTTTTAAACCGATTGTGTAGTTTGTCCTGCAGGTTAGGGATGCCGCCGAGGGAGGTGGAGGAGTGGACAGCCGGGGTCTCCGTACATTATAGGACGGGGACGTTTTAGGGGTGTTGCCTTGTGTTGTTAGTAGAGGGTTTTGGTTGTACTTTCGGATTATCGTTTTGGGAGTTGTGTTGTTTTGAGGACTCGGCTGAGTTGCCAAGTTGTACCTTTCCTTACGGATTGTTTGCATTTCATTAAAACGATTTCGATTTGCCTTTATTTGTGCCATGTTGGAAAGATCCGGTGAAATTGTTGTCACGCTAAGGGTCGGGGCCCATTGTGAGGTCCCAATCCATAGCGTCCTGAGTCCCACGGATTCGGGGTGTTACACCTTTCTTTCCCCATTGCAGATGTAGCTCTAGTACTCGTCATCTGCTATAAGGATAGATATATATATATATATATATATATATATATATATATATATATATATATATATATATATCCAGGAAAAGCACATAAAGATCAACATAACAAAAATCTAAGTGCTGAGATCCGCGGATGTAATGTTGGTCGCACGTACATCTATCCTAGACCGACAAGTTTAAAACAAAAACCCCTTTTGAAAACGTAGACCCCTTGCATTTTTTGTTTATTTATCTATTTGACCTTTAGAAGATTTCGAGTGTTATTGTTGCCAACCTAGAGCTCTGATACCATATTGTAACAACCCAAATTCTGGGAACTCGAAGTGTTACGGGCTAGGACCTCACAATGGGTTCCGACACTCAAAGTAGCAACAACACAACGGATCTTACAAGAAGGCACAAATAAATGAAAACCAAAACTTATAATAAAACCAAAGGTTTAACAAAGGGAAGCGTAAAAGACTCGCAACCGAGTTCAAAACAAAAGGGAAACAACAACTGAAATATAAACCCGGTTGCGTCCTATAATGTACTGGAACCCCGGTTGACCACACCATCCGGATCACTCAGCAGTACCTATACCCTAAAAGACATCTACGACATCGGTATAAACTGTTAGCTAACATTATAGATATCAGAAAGACTGTAAAGGCACAAACACACATAAAGTAAAATAAACATATAACATGCTCACACTAAACCGGTTATTATCTTTCATTAGGTTATCCATTACTAATTCAACTTCTTTTGTAACACGAGAATCTCCCGAAACTCGCATGCGCTTCCGTCTACCAACAGGATTAGATCAGTACTATCTGCTACTTGTGGGTCTGGTTTGCAAGAGTACCTTCTAGTCTTCTGAAGAACTAGACAAGTGGTCACCGCCCGGTTATCATATACTTGGGCCAATTACAGTTATCAGGGTCAATCCTATTCCGGTTATCCGTTATAACATTAATAACACGCAAAAAAGCCAAAACACTCAAACCAATATACGGAATGAAGCTAAGTAAGTCCAAGGGACTTACCTCACTCGAAGGTAACTCGCAGATCAAACAACAACTCAGTTTCCCGCGGGAAAGGAGGAAGGAAATCATGCTCACACAAGGCATCATGAATCAGGAACGAAACGGTTGCTAAAAGTCTATAACTTCTAGTCACAATGATCTCTAAGAAATCTCTACAAACTAGAGTCCGAACCTTAGTCTTAAAGATGAGGAAAGGTCAACAACATCATCATAAACCAAGGGAAGGAACGAAGGAAGCAAGGATGGAAGCAGCTCACCAAAGACGGGGAGACTGTAGGAAGAACCACAGGGGTGGCTGGACAAGGCACAAGGGCGGCAGTGGGCAGGTCCCGCGGGGGCGGCACGACAGAGGCGCGGGAGCGGCGGCTTGACAGCAAGCGTTATCGAATCCTTCGACAACAAGGACCACAAAAAGGAACCAAGCTTGCTTGTCTCAATCCACACACACACGTCAAGACTCAAGTAAAAGAATCTGAGAACAAAACAAATCAACAACGGGGATGCCAACAAGAATCAAGGTTCAAACTTGATTCTTCGAGAAGAAGAAAAGGAAGAACGAAAGAAGAAAACGAAATAGAAGGGAACGGAATGCAGTGACTCATGAATGTGTGGAAGAAACAAAGAAGGATGAACTTACACATTTAGCAAGGTCACAGGAAGCAAGGCTGCAGCTCTCAAGGGTGAAGAAATCGTATACAAGAAACGGGAAAAAGAAGAAAAAGAGAGAATTTATAGTAAACGGGGGAAAAGATATATGAAAAGACGTTCTAGGGTTAAGAACATGATAGGAAACCCGGCCCATAAGATAGAAGATCGAATTTTCAATCTATGGAAAGAAGATAAAACGAACGAAAAACAGATCGGGGCGATCAATGGCAAAACCGCAGGGGTAGTTTGCCCTGCCGCAAGGGCGACTTTCTTCACCGCAGGGGCGGTGAAGGCTAAAAGCAGGATCTTACACTCCTTCAAGTTGGATGTTGATAATGATGTTGTATGCATGGCAACTGTGGATAGCTTGATAGATTGCAGTTGTGATTCCTTTTCCTAGTAATCTGTAGAGGAGTGGTGAGCATTCTCTCTTTCCTTTCTTCATCTTCTCTTCTCATTCTTCTTTCTTGTTTGGAAAATCCCGCAAGTTGATCTTGTTGAGATGTATATATGAACGTTTTGTGTGTTGTGTATATGTATATGTATATGTATATGTATATGTATATGTATATGTATATGTATATGTATATGTATATGTATATGTATATGTATATGTATATGTATATGTATATGTATATGTATATGTATATGCCATTGGTTGTTTCGCCTTGAATGCCCCCAATGGTGGAGAAGTGGTGGACGAGAGATCTGTCGAAGAGCACATAAGAGTGGTACTTTGTTTAGGAATCTGCACCCGTACCTTGTGTGTGCCACCCCCGTGCCTGAAGGTGTGTCGCCACCCCCACACTTGCATTCGGCCGCAATCGCGACGTCGGATATTTGTCACTGCGCATGTGCCTCTTCTTGCCCGCGCCTACGTATTCTTTAGAATTTGCCAAATTCTTTGGTAAGCTCATTCCTCTTCTTGTCTTGGATATGGGTTTAGAAGCATGCTAGGTTAGAATGTGTTGAGTTTGAGGATGATAATGTATTGGATGAATGCATTTGAGGCTTTGAGGTTTGTATATGAATGTCGAGGTTATGGTTTATGATAGCATGTATTATAGTCTATGTTTTGGGATTAGTTTGGACGTTTTATCTTCATAAATCTGCATGTATGGATGTATATTCTTTGATCATTATGTTGTTTTGTTTACCTTTGCAAGAATCGAGTTCTACACATAGTTTCGTTGTAATTGTAGGGAAAATATCACGTTTTGGAACAAAATGGAGCTAAGGAAGCTAAGGAGTCATTGGAGCTCATTATGGGCATTGAGGAGCTACAACAAAACCTAAGGAACCATGGAAATGAGATGGAAGATTGATTTTGGATTAGATTAGAGAGATTGACACGTAACTGAGATTCACCTCGGGTGGCTACAGTATCACCTCGACCGAGGTGATCGTTAGGAGATGTTGGACCAAGGCGAATAATCTAACGGCCATGAGATCTTTATTTTTGGCTGAGATCGTCTATTTTTGGAAAGTGAATTTCCTATATTTTAGGATAAATTTATGGATTGAAGCATATCTTTTTGGCTGATTTATTTGGAAGATTGGAAGATATTCTAAGGAGGGAAATTGCCTTTAAAGATATTTTATCTTAAGAAGGTGATTCTCCTATATAAAGAGGTGTATTTTCTGCATATAAGATATCTCGGAGCTGCAGTTTCCAGATTAGAAAGCAAGTTTGGAAGGAAGTTTGGAAGGTTGAAGAATCCAAGGAAGTTAGTTTTGAAGGAAGGTTGAAGGCTTTGAAGGAAGTTGTAAGATTTTCTTAGTTTGGATTGATTTGTTGTCTTTCTGATTGTGATTGAGTAACGCAGTTTGATTGTTGGTTTGATTGTGTTAAGTTTTTCTTGTTTGAATATTGATTCCTTTCTCATATATTTGATTATTGTTATCATGATAATTGTTGGCTATGTTCTTTATGCAATTCTAGGGTGATTAGCTGAAAGTTGTGGGAAAGACGATGAAAGAATGAGCCTTTATCCCATTGGACCCTGAAAGCTCGAGCCTTTACCTTAACCGACGAACACCTCGGTCAGTCGTTGAACATCTCGACCGAGATGGGATACTCACTGAGCGAGGCGAGACCTTTCTTGATCCTTTTTTGAATTGAGGTTTCAGTTTGTCAAATCCTATCCTTGTTATACCTTTCCTGGTTCAACGCAAGCCTATGATGAGACTTACTCAGCGGTTCATTTGTTTGTATACCCAAGATCATGAGTGTTATGTAATAAAGGATTATCCTTTATTGGGGTTTGATTGTGCCTTTATCCCATCTTTGAGAGTTAGCCTGAGACTTACCCGGCAAAGGTTGAAAGCATCCCCTTGGGTGGTGTGTTGGTTTGAGATTATAGTTCTTTTCCTTAGTACCTTGAGACTTACCCATTGAGAGGATCTTTGGTTTGGGATAGTGAGTAGTGAGACTTACCCGGTGATCTATTTCCACCTTAAAAACACCTTCCCTTTGCAAACCTTAGCTTTGTCCACGTTATCTTTTGAGATCTTGAGTCGGAACCACAACTGGATGCTTTAATCTCTAAATCCGCATTTTCTTTACATGTTATTACATCATCTTTGATATTGTTTCTTTGTTTCTTGTTTTTAATTGATAACTTGAATTACCGATCTTTATTTCACCATAGTCCTTGTGTTCGACCCTGGAGTCTTTGTTGTTATTACAATTGATCCGTACACTACGGCTTTGCATATTGTTTCAGGCTTATTTAGGTTATAAATTTAAAGCTATATCGTTCACCATACACACACATCTGAGAGCGGACAAGTTTTTGGCGCCGCTGCCGGGGACTTGGTCAAGACCAAGTTCGTTTCGGTTGTCTTCTGGGACTGGTGCTCTTGTTCCTATTGATTGTTTTACTGGAGTGATTTCGCGGGATCTTTCCTTAGGTTTATGCGAAGAACTCGTGTTGGAAAGGAAATCGTTCCTTACGATCCCAAACCAGAAAAGACATACAAAAGAAGATTGAAAGAAGCTAAGATGGCCAATTAAGATAATCGCGATCTTGAAGCCGAATTGAAGGAGGCATTGGAACAACTTCGCCTCAGTAAAGAAGAATTTCAGCGAGAGAAAGACGAGACTCGTGCAAGAACTGAAGAGATTCAAGCTAATGTGGCTGCTCTACGAGCTCAAATCTTACCTCGACCTGTCCCAGTTGCTCGACCGAGGCAAGATCCAACTCTAGTTTCACCGGCCGAGATACACCCACCACCTCGGATGCCAGCCATGGTAGACCGAGATGATCTTTTTGCTGGAGTTCCGCAAACCCTAGGTCAGAGGATGGACCCAAACCAGCAAGTGCGGCGTCCAGGAGTCAACCTAGGACATCCAACTGAGCTTGATTATGAACTTCGACCTCAAGTTCTAACCATGATTCGACAATGTCAATTTGGAGGTTTGGAGAGAGAATCTCCACATCAACATTTACAAAATTATGAGATTCTGATGGAGACTTTGAGACCATCAAGAGTGGAGAATAACAATTACAAGTTGAGGCCTTTCTACTTCTCATTGAAAGACAAGGCACTTGCTTGGTATCAATCTCTTCCATCTGGAAAAATCAACACATGGGAAGAGATGACTACGGAATTTCTTACTAAATTCTTTCCCCCATCAAAGACCGATGAATTAAAGGGTAAGATCAATGGTTTTATCATGAAAGAAAAATAAAGTTTGTCCAAGTCATGGGAAAGGTTCAAGTACCTTTTCTTGGATTGCCCTCATCATGGGATTCCAAAGATCGAGTTCCTGGAGATATACTTCAAGGGTTTGGATGGAGACACTCAATTCAAACTCCAATTACTTTCCGCTGGCACTTTCATGGATATGCCGATAGATGAAGCTTGGAATTTCATAGAAAATCAAACTTTACACATGGAGAAATATTCCCATCAAAGGGTTGAAGATGGAGCAAGGCGAGTTATCTTTCAGGATACAATATCGAATGCTGCTCAACTCGCTCAACAATGAAGTCAAGGCATTGAAGGAGATTTTGGTAGCTCAAACCAAGAAGGAGCAAGATGCTGGATACCAAGGAACAAGAAATTATCAAGGGCCGCGGAACAACAACAATTACAACAACAATATGAATTCCAACAATAATTGGAGATCAAATCAAGAAAATCCCGCTAACCCTTATTTTCATGCTGAAAATGCTCTTAACACCCCTTGTTCTTTATCTTCTTCTACTCCATTGAGAAGCCAGGAGCCGTCATGAATCTTGTCCCAGCCACCCAAGAAACCGGACGCTGTGTTGGAGGCTATAGTGATCAAGCTCAACGCTATGGAGACATCTATGAACTCGTTTTCAAAGGCACAAAAAGCCTTAGAACCACAATTTTTCAACAAGGCTAATGACGCGCCAAGAGATCTTAGAAAACTTCCAAGAAGGACAAAGAATAACCCAAAATGGCAAGTCATGGCTATCACAACACGCAGTGGATTGAAGGCTGTAGATCCGGTACCTCGGTCGGACCATGATCAGACGAGGAACACCTCGGTCGAGGTGCCAACCGAGATGGAGCCCGAAAAAGCGAAAGAAAAAGCTAAAGTTTATGTTCGACCTCCTGCTTATAAACCACCACTCCTGTTCCCCAATCAAGGGTGTGAGCACATCTAGAAAAGCACTTTGGTAAGTTTCTTGACCTTATGAATAAGCTACATATTAATATCCCTTCATTGATGCTATCCTAGGAATGCCCGCCTATGGGAAGTTTCTGAAAGAGATCTTTACAAGGAAGAGAAAGCTGGAAGACTTTGGTGAAGTAAGGATGGCCTCTAGATCTTCGGAGCCCATTCAAATCATGAAGGAGAAGATGCCACCTAAGTTGAGAGATCCCGGTTTGTTTTGCATTCCCATCCAAGTTGGGGATGTGACTTATGATGCACTTTGTGATCTAGGAGCTAGTGTGAGCATCATTCCTCTATCACTTTGTGAGAAGATCGGACTTGGAGAGCCCAAGCCTGTGAAGATGATGTTATACATGGCGGATCGCTCCATTACCCGTCCCGTTGGTATCTCGGAGGACGTTCCCATCAAGTTAGGTAATTTATACATACCTATAGAATTTGTTGTGTTGGACATTCCCGCAAGACATGGCAACGCCTTACGTTGCCATGTCTTGGGAGACGACTACACCACAGGGCATTTTGTGGTCATCTTAGTTCTCTATCTTTGACCGTCAGTATTGGTCTGCTGCCTGGTTTCCTTACATGCAGGATGCCAGAGACGCTACTGTTGATGATGATGATGATGAGGGTTATGATGGAGGAGCTGCCATGGAGACCGGTACTAATACCGGTGGCCCTAGTGTACCCATTGTTAATCTTGATGATGAGGCGACAGAGGAGGAGACAACAGCACCACCACCACCACCTCAGTGCAGATCCCGTCGCCGCTTTAGAGATCCCGAGGCACATCAGAGAATAGATGATCTCACCAACCAGATGATCGACGCCTATGCAGACCTGGCAGTCGACATGTCTGAGCGCTTCGCTTACCAGCGCCGAGAGATTGAGGGTTGGACGCATCAGATGTTGGAGAGCCAGTATTATCAGCGTCGGATGATGGAGATCCAACATCAGCAAATTATGGGCTATCCATTTGACCCATCCCAACACCCCTACATTCCACATCCACCACCACCAGCTGACGAGGACTAGAGCTTTATGGATTTCTTATCTTTATTTATTATGTAGTTCAGCTAGGTCCGGTGAGTATTTTGTTTCTTAGACTTATATTTGACTCATTGGGACAATGTGTCCCAAGTATGGGGTATTTGGATGTATTTGCTTGACTTATGTGTATGCTTGTATGACTCTCGGATATTTATTCTGTTTACTTGATTTTATGTGTTTATGTGTCATTACATGCATACATACAAGTTTTTGTTTGAGAAAAACGTCGAAAACTGGTTTGAAAAAAAAAAATTTATGACCTCGACCGGGACGTTCATGGCCGATCAAGAATGAACACCTCGGATGACGCCAGAACACCTTGACCGAGGTGGGTTCTTAACTGAGAGTTTTTCGAAACGTTTTGTGATTCTTCTCTGTATATGACCTCAATGATGATATTGTTTGCAGATTGGTTTTGAAATCTTTATATGCTCGAAAGGTTTTATAATATGTTTAAGTTGCAAAATGCTTTGTTTGAAGTTTTAGCATGTTTAATACTTTGTTTTTATCAAAATTATATTGGATTTGAAGGTTGACACCACATGATGAGTTCTATCACATTCTTCCTGGGATGATTAAGGCAATTTATTCATTCTCTTCTTCTTCTAGACCATGCTTTAGCCCCTTATATACATATTTGCCTCCCTTTACCTATCTGGGAATTTGGAAGCAAGCAAAGAAAAGCAAGTGAAAGTGAAGTTGAGATGTTGGCTGAAAGTATTAGAAAGAAACAACTAGGTTTGGGGAAGTCAATCATGATGATGAGTAACTCGGCACCATTCACATAGACGGGTGTTTGTGTCTTGCTAAAGTCGGATTGAGCTATATTCCTAACGGGTCATGGTACGTGCATCAAAGGTTTGAGGCATCTCGAGAAATTGATGATTGTTGATCTCCTAGGCTTCGGTTATTGTGCACCTCTGTCCATGCATTCCAAAGAGTAAAGTAAAAATAAGCAAAGTTTATTGGTGGAAGATGTTGAGTTTCAATGAAAGTGAAGAAAGATCCTATTCCCGGATTCTAGCACCACATTACCCTATATACATCGCACCCTTACACGTTTCTTGACCTCTTTGGAAGCCCTTGAGACCTCGAGCTTGTTGATTGACTTGCTGGTTTAAACTGGATTATGCATGATTGATTTCGATAAATATGATTTATTATGCATTCTATGACTTTTTCCAAAGATGAACAGCTTTCTTATATTTATAAAATGTTTTGATCATATCTTGATTTTATTTGCCATGAAGCATTCTCATAGGGTGATCTATGAGTGGAGCACACCACAAAAGGTTTTGAAATGTTTTTCATTAATATTTCTGACTTATAATCCGTTCTATCTTGTATCTAAGATTTGGAACTTGCTTGGGGACAAGCAAGGAACAAGTATGGGGTATTTTGATAGCATGTATTATAGTCTATATTTTGGGATTAGTTTAGATGTTTTATCTTTATAAATCTGCATGTATGGATGCATATTCTTTATTATATTGTTGTTTTATCTACCTTTGCGGGAATCGAGGTCTACACCTAGTTTCGTTATAATCGTAGGGAAAATAGCACGTTTTGAACCGAAATGGAGATAAGGAAGCTAAGGAGTCATTGGAGCTACATTTTGGATCTTTGAGGAGTTATAAGAAGATCTCAGGAAGCATGGAAATGATTTAGGGGATTGATTTTGGACCAGATTCGAGATGATTTACATTCAGCTGAGATTCACCTCGGTCAGCTATAGTACCACCTCGACCGAGGTGATCTTGAGGAGCGTCCCGAACGAGGCGAACACCCTGCCGCCGGCGAGATCTTTATTTTTGGCTGAGATCTTCTATTTTTGGAAGGAGAATATCATATATTTTTGGCTGGATTTCTGGAAGATATTATATTTGGTTGATTTACTTTGAGAGATATGGATATATTTTCTAGGAAATTATCTTTTTAAGATATCTTATCCTTGGAAGATAATTTTCCTATATATATGGGCTGATTTTATACAATTCAGCCATGCTTGGAGCATCCTGGAATTTTCTGAAAGTTTGAAGGAAGCTTGAAGGTTAAAGTTCAAGGAAGGAAGGAATTATAGTTGAAGTTAGCTTTTGAAGGAGTTTGAAAGATCTTCTTAGATTGCTTTTGGTTTTATTGTCTTTTCTTATTGTGACTTGAGGAACGCTGATTTGTTGTTTGATTCATTCAATTATTGAGACATTTGTCTTAAGGTTTTCTTGTTCGAATATTGATTCTTTTCTAATAAATTTGATTGTTGTTATCATGATGATTGTTGGCTAAGTTTCTTATGCGATTCTAGGGTGATTGGCTTAAAGTTGTGGGAAAGACGATGATAGAATGATCTTAATCCCAACAGGACACTGAAAGCTCGAATCTTTACCTTAACCGTAGAACACCTCGGTCATTCATTGAACATCTCGGTTGGGATGGAATATAACTGAACGAGGTGAACCTTTCCTGAACCTTAACTGAGTTAAGAGTTTAAGTTTGTCAAATCCTATTCTTATTATACCTTTCCTGGTTCAATGCAAGCCTTGGATGAGACTTACCCGGTGATTCTTTTGTTTGTTTACCCAAGATCATGAGTGTAGGTGATGACATGAATTATGTACCATCATATTCATGCATATTGTAGAAGATTGTATCAGTTTACCTTGCATTTAGAGAGAATTTGTGTACCTTTTATGTTCTATTCAATCATTTGCCGGAAATAGAGGTCTACACGAGTTTTTGATGAATTATAGGTAAATGGAGTGGAATTGAAAGCAAAAGCGGAGCAAGGAGTATCTAAGGATGTTAAGGAAGCTAAAGGAGTCTTAGAGGGATCACAAAGAGCTAAGGAATTGCAAAGGAGAAGCATAGAAGACGAGCCAAAAGAAGAACACTTTCTGTTGAAGAAAATCGTGCCAATATGCATATAAATCGGGCGATTTCCCTCCCTGGAAATCGAACGGTTTTGTGTATAAATCAACTGGGTCGATTTCCTTTGTTTTTCGGCCAAATGAAAAGACGACACAAAGCCCAATTCTTTTGGGCTAGAGGAGAGTTTTGCCAAACGGCCCATTTGCAAGAAACTATAGGTGAGAACCCTAGGAACAAAAACGGGGAGGCCGCATCGGGAAATCTTTACACGTTTGAGAGAGATTGGAGATTCTTGGAGAAGGATTGAAGGACTTTTTGCCGGGAAGCCAATCTTGATTCTTGTTTGTGAGATTTCTTTATCCATTGAAGCATATGTGCTTTTTGAACACGTAATTGAATTACTTAAGAGATACATTGATCAGTTTTGACGATTATTTACAAATTTGAAGGTTATTGAATTTTTATTCAAGATTCGGTTTTCTTTGCGATATTTCACTCAATCTTTAATTTGATTCGATTTTGAAAATGGTTGGCTAAAACCCTTGTGATTCTGGGGAGAATAGTTAATGATTAAGGCTTAGATGATGATAGACTGAACTCAATCAAACATTAGGATCCTGAGAGTTTAGATTTTAGTTTTGCGACAACAGGAAAATCGGACTGTTCTTGAAGTAAATCGGCCGATTTTCTTATGAACAGCACGATTTATTCTTCTGACGAACTTTAATTGAATTAATCTTTAACAAAAACTAATCCTTGCCTAAATCCCAACCTTGATTAATCTTTTTAACCTCTAATTGAATGTATGAAGACATTTCAAACCTGATTCTACATTTAATAGATTAAGATTATAAGATTTGGGTAATAAAGAGACTCAACATCCTTTATGAAGATTCTAAGTGTGCTTTCTATTCTTTACTTTGGAGAGTCATATCCTGGAGTTTTAGATGGTTAGTTTGAACATAATTCTTTTCTTTGGATCTTTCTATATTGCAGCCTCAACAACCCTTATAGAGAGAACCTTTAGATTAGTTATATAGGTTTCGGAACTTCACCGTACGATATCTACCTTTGAACATTTAATCTTGGCAATATAAACTCTGTCCTATATCTATAGAAGTGTCTTGAATCGAAAGCCGAAATCAGATACTTGAATCCTTGGAATCATTTTATCCTTATTTGATCACAAAAGCTTTTTGCACTTTTCGCTAGATAATTGAAATTGAATTTACTCTCACCAAATCCTTGAGTTCGACTTTGGAATTCTTACCTCACTACAGCTGATCCGTACACTGCGGGTTCGCTTTGCTTTGAGTTCTAGATATAAATTTAAGACTTTGACGCACATACTTTTTGAGCGAACAGTAGGTAATAAAGGTTTATCCTTTATTGGGGTTTGAGTGTGCCTTCATCCCATCTTTGAGAGTTAGCCTGAGACTTACCCGGTAAAGGTTAGTTCTATTCCCTTGGGTGGTGTGTTGGTTTGAAATTATAGTTTCTTTCCTTAGTACCTTGAGACTTACCCGGTAATAGGAGCTTTGGTTTGGGATAGTGAGTAGTGAGACTTACCTGGTGATCTATTCCCACCTTAGAAACACCTTTCCTTTGCAAACCTCAGCTTTGTCCACGTTATCATTTGAGATCTTGAGTCGGAACCACAATTGGATGCTTTAATCCCTAGAATCCGCATTTCCTTTACTTGACTTTTACATCATCTTTGATTTGTTGCGTGATTTATTGATTGACAACCTATTTACCGAACTTTGTTTCACCATAGTCCCTATGATCGACCCTTGGAATTCTTGCTTTTATTATAATTGATCCATACATTGCGGGTTCGCATATTGTTCAGCATACTTCTTGGGTTAAATATTAAAGCTTGCGCACACCTTTTGGAGTGAACACCCCTACAGCTACCTGCATCAGCTTGATTTTGCACTTGGTTTTGCAGGTGTGTCTTGCTTCTAGGCTGGCCTTTTGTTGGCATTGCCTCTTCCTTTCCTAGTATGAGAGTGTAGTACCATGCTAGGTATAGATGAGAGTGTTTAGATGATGGATGATCATGTTATGCCTTGTATGGCCTTTGAGGATTATTAGGTTGTGAAGTTAGGTTAAGGATGATCCTATGGATCCCTTGGGTCTAGGTGTGACCCCTTTGATTGATAGGAGATTTACATATCTTTATGCCTTGTTATTGGGCAGTGTACCTCTCAAGATTGGAGGTTGATCGTGGTTGAGTGTCATACGAGGTTGAGGTTAGTCCGTAGGACTTACATAGCTACCATCCTTATATTGGGTGATTGCATGAGTGGTGTGAGTTTTATATGTTTGCTATGATAGCATGTGATATCGATTATTACCGACCTATGTTTTATTTATTGCCCCGTATGTGTGACCGTGATAATCTTTCTCTTTCATTCCGCCGAGGAGTTTGGGAGGTTCTCTGGCGTCAAGCCACCTAGTATACAGGAAGGGCGCAATCCACTCCCATAGGGTACACGGGTTGTGTGACCGACACTACTTCCACATGACTAGCAGGCCCAGAGGCGAGGATAATACGTTCCTCGTGTCACATAGTTTCATCTATCTATACATATACGATTTGAGTGGATGGCTATTATATAAAGAGAATGAAATGGGTAAATCTGTGATAGCATGCTGATGTGTTTTTCTTTCATGATTGTGCTTGTGCTTATGTATTACCTTATATATGTATGGATAACTAATGGTTTTATACCATGTTGTAGATGTCCTGCAAGATAGGTGTGTTGCCGAGTCATCTGGCAGGGTGGCAGGCCGAGGACCTCTCGTACATAGGATGGTTGTGGGTTTTGGAGTTGTTTATGTTTACCTCCTGCGTGAGAATGTTGTTATATACTCGGCTATGATCTTGTTTACCCTTTTTGGTTATACAGTTTATAAAGCTTTACGTATTTGTTTATATATGTCAGTGCCATGTTGTAAGGTGTAGTAAACTTGTTGTCAGGCTAGGGTCAGGATCCACTGTGAGATCCTAGCCCAATGTGGCATCCCAAGTTTCGCGGATTTGGGGTGTTACACCCACTAGTTTGAGGGTGATAAGGGGTTGCTACCTTGTGGGTTACCCCATACTTTGATAGAAGTGCCTTGAACTTCCGGTTGATGAAATGTGTCCCTCCATCGCTGATGATGATACGCGGTGTCTCAGAAAGTGGAAAGATAGTTCTATTGAAGAACTTCACAACCACCATGGCGTCATTAGTGGGAGAAGCAATGGCTTCCACCCATCTTGAAACGTAATAAACAGCTAAAAGATGTAGAGGTTCCCTGGGGATGATGGGAAAGGTCCAATGAAATCAACTCCCCACACATCAAAGATTCAACTTCCTAAATATGGTTGAGCGGCATCTCATTTCTTCTAGACAATTTCCCTGTTCTTTAGCATGCATCACAAGAGACAACAAACGCTTGCTCATCATTAAATAATGTAGGCCAAAAGAAACCGGAACGTAATACCTTAGCGCATGATTTGTGAGCGATTGTATGTCCTCCACAAGGGAGTGAGTGGCAATGCCGTATGACACTAGTAGTTTCATCCTCCGGTACGCATCGTCAAAGCATCCCATCGGGACCTCTCTTGAAGAGTAGAGGCTCATTCCAATAGTAGTGATGTACATCTTTGAAGAACTTCTTCCTTCAAGCGTATGTCAATCCCGGAGGTATTTCTTGACAAACAAGATAGTTAACAATATCAACATACTAAGGCTCCTTACCATCAGAAACTTGGCGAAGCCAATGCTCCACCAACTGTGAATGATCATAAGAGAATGAATCATCAATGGACAGATCGTCCTTCTCAGTTGACTTCATCTCGCTTGTTGTCTTGGCCGTGGACCGATATGATAGATCGAGGTGTTCTATAGATAAGGTCACCTCGCTTGCTCCGGAAACTGTCTCGGTCGAGGTACCGGAACTAGGACCAAAACCTAATGTGATTTTCTTCTCCTGAATCAGTTTATCGAATCTAGCTCCTGGATCTGCTTCCAATGCTTCCAAGCTTCATACATCTGCATCACATAAAACATCTACACCTTTCTCCATCATACTAAAACTCAAAACTTTCTCAAGAGGATTTTTAATAAGGATAGAACTCACCAATTCTCGAGAATCTTCTTCATCATTGATGTTGAAGATGTCATCTTCCAAAGGCTCTCCTTTAATTGCAACCAAAAGTGCAAACTCTACATGATCGCCACCAATGTTGAACTTCAACTTGGCGTTCTTACAATCAACGTTGCAACCCGATGTTGCTAGAAATGGTCTTCCGAGAACGATAGGAATGAGATAATCTGTGGGAATGTCCAACACAACAAAGTCTATAGGTATGTAGAAATTACCTAACTTGACGGGAATGTCCTCCAAAATACCAACGGGGCGGGTAATGGAATGATCCGCCATGTATAACGTCATCTTCACGGGCTTGGGAATTCCAAGGCCGATCTTCACATAAAGTGCTAGAGGAATGATGCTCAGACTAGCTCCTAGATCACAAAGTGCATCATAAGTCACATCCCCAACTTGGATGGGAATGCAAAATGAACCGGGATCTCTCAACTTAGGTGGAATGTTCTCCTTCATGATTTGAATGAGCTCTAAAGATCTAGAGGTCATTTGTACTTCTCCAAAGTCTTCCAACTTTCTCTTCCTTGACAAGATCTCTTTCAAAAACATCCCAAAGGTGGGCATTCCTAGGATAGCATCAATGAAAGGGATGTTAATATGTAGCTTATTCATAAGGTCAAGAAACTTACCAAAGTTCTTGTCTAGATGTGCCCGCGCCCTAGACTGAGGGAACGGGAGTGGTGGTTTGTAAGCAGGTGGTGTAACATAAACATCAGCCTTTTCTTTCGCTTTCTAGGGCTCCATCTCGATTGGCACCACGACCGAGGTGTTCCTCGTCTAATCGTGGTCCGACCGAGGTACTGGATATGTAGTCTTCAATCCACTGCGTGTTGTGATTGTCATGACTATCCCTTTTGGGTTGTTCTCTGTCCTTCTTGGAAGTTTACCAGGATCTTTCGGTACTTCATTATCCTTGTTGTAAACATGTTGTTCTAAGGCTTTTTGTGCCTTCGAAAACGAGTTCATGGAAGTCTTCATAGCGTTGAGCTTGATCAAATTAGCCACTACCACAGCATCCGGCTTTTCCTTGGATGGCTGGGATGAGCTTGATGACGGCTCCTGGCTTCTCAATGGACTAGAAGAAGAAGAAGAAGAAGAAGAAGAAGAAGAAGAAGAAGAAGAAGAAGAAGAAGAAGAAGAAGAAGAAGAAGAAGAAGAAGAAGAAGAAGGGGGTTAAGAGCATTTTTAGCATGAGAATAAGGGCTACCGGGATTTTTTTTATTTGATCTCCAATTGTTGTTGAAATTTCTGTTGTTGTTGTTGTTGTAATTGTTGTTGTTCCGTGGCCCTTGATAGTTTCCTCTCCCCACATATCCAGCGTCTTGCTCCTTTGTAGTTTGAGCTATCAAAAGCTCCTTCAATGGCTTGACTTCATTGTTGAGCGTGGTGAGTTGAGCAACACTTGAATTTGTAAGACTTGTATCCGGAATGCTAACTTGCCTCGCTCCATCTTTAACTCTTCGGTGGGAGTACTTCTCCATGTCTAAAGCTTGCTTCTCAATAAACTCCCAAGCTTCATCAACCGGTGTATCCATAAAAGCTCCAGCAAAAAGTGATTGGAGTTTGAATTGAGTTTCCTCATCCAACCCCTTGAAGTAAATCTCTACCAACTCGATCTTTGAAATCCCATGGTGAGAGCAATCCAATAGAAGGTCCTTGAACCTCTCCCATGACTTGAACAAACTTTCTTTATCCTTCATAACAAAACCATTGATCTTACCCCTCAATTCAGCGGTCTTTGATGAGGGAAATAACTTAGTAAGAAACTCTGTAGTCATCTCTTCCCATGTGTTAACTCTTCCAGCTGGAAGGGATTGATACCAAGCTAGCGTCTTGTCTTTCAAAGAGAAGTAGAAAGGCCTTAGCTTGTAGTTGTTATTCTCCACTCTTGATGGCCTCAAAGTCTCCATAAGGATCTCATAGTTTTGAATGTGTTGATGTGGAGATTCTATTTCCATGCCTCCAAATTGACATTGTCGAATCATAGTTAGAACTTGAGGCCTAAGTTCATAATCATGCTCAGCTGGATCTCCTAGATTAACTCCTGGACGCCTCACTTGTTGGTTTTGGTCCATCCTTTGACCTAGGGTTTGCGGAGCTCTAGCAAAAAGATCACCTCAGTCAACCATATGCGGCATCCGAGGTGGTGGGTGTATCTCGGCCGGTGCAACTAGGGCTGGATCCTGCCAAGGTCGAGCAACTGGGTCCGGTCGAGGTTGAATTTGAGCTCGTAGAGCGGCCATATCAACTTGAATCTCTTTAGTTCTTGCACGAGTCTCGTCTCTCTCTCCCTGCAACTCTTCCTTTACTGAGGCGAAGTTGTTCCAATCCCTCCTTTAATTCGGGTTCAAGATCTCGATGATCTTGATCGGCCATCTTAGCTTCTTTCAATCTCCTTTTGTATGCCTTTTTTGGTTCGTGATCGTAAGGAACGATTTCCTTTCCAACACGAGTTCTTCGCATAAACCTAAAGAAAGATCCTGCGAAATCACTCAAGTAAAGCAATCAATAGCAACAAGGGCAGCAACCCTAAAAGACAACCGAAACCGAACGGTCTTGACCAAGTCCCCCGTAACGGTACCAAAAACTTGTTCGCTCTCAGACGTGTGTGTATGGTGAATAATATAGCTTTAAATTTATAACCTAAAATATAAGCCTGAAACAATATGCGAACCCGCAGTTTACGGATCAATTGTAATAACAGCAAATACTCCAGGGACGAACACAGAGACTATGGTGAAACAAAGCACGGTAATTCAGGTTGTCAATCAAAAGCAAGTAACAAAGCAAAGGTATCAAAGATGATGTAATAATAAAATAAAGAAAATGCAGATTCTAGAGGTCAAAGCATCCAGTTGTGGTTCCGACTCAAGATCTCAAAGGATAACGTGGAAAAAGCTGAGATTTGCAAAGGGAAGGTGTTTCTAAGGTGGGTATAGATTACCGGGTAAGTCTCACTACTCACTATCCCAAACCAAAGATCCTCTCACCGGGTAAGTCTCAAGGTACTAAGGAAAGGAACTATATTCTCAAACCAACACACCACCCAAGCGGATAGAACTAACCTTTACCGGGAAACTCTCACGCTAACTCTCAAAGATGGGATGAAGACACACTCAAACCCTAATACAGGATAAACCTTTATTACCTAACACTCATGATCTTGGGTATACAAGCAAAGGAATCGCCAGGTAAGTCTCACCCTAGGCTTGCGTATGGGCCAGGAAAGGTATAACAAGGATAGGATTTGGCAAACTGAAACCTCAACTCAGATAAGGATCAGGAAAGGTCTCGCCTCGCTTAGTTCATGTTCCATCTCGGTCGAGATGTTCTACGAACTGACCGAGGTGTTCGTCGGTTAAGGTAAGGCTCGAGCTTTCAGGGTCCACTGGGGTAAAGGCTCATTCTTTCATCATCTTTCCCACAACTTTCAGTCAATCACCCTAAAATCACACAAAGAACTTAGCCAATAATCATCATGATAACAATAATCAAATATATGAAAAGGGAATCAATATTCAACAAGAAAAACTTAACACAAAAGTCTCAATAACTCAATCAAACAATCAAACTGCGTTCCTCAATCACAAACCAAAAGACAACAATCGAACAATCTAAGAAAACCTTACAACTTCCTTCAAAGCCTTCAACTTTATCTTCAAAGCCAACTTCCTTCCTTCATTGGAATGTCTTCCAATCTTCCAACTTCCTTCAACTTTCAGCTCTAAGACATGATTCCATCCAGAAAATCCATCCCAATATATAGGAGAATCACTTGCCAAAAATAAAAGATCTTAGCCAAGAATAAAAGATCTCGTGGGTTGTGGGTCGTTCACCTCGGTCCAGCCCGGTGCAAAGATCACCTCGGTCGAGGTGACAATGTAGCCATCCGATGTGTGTCTCAGATACGTGTAAATCTCTCTAATACGGTCCAAAATTAATTTTCTGTCCAACTTAACACAAAGGTCTCAATAACTCAATCAAACAATCAATCAAACAATCAAACTACGTTCATTAATCACAAACCAAAAGACAACAATCAAACAATCTAAGAAAACCTTACAACTTCCTTCAAAGCCTTCAACTTTATCTTCAAAGCCAACTTCCTTCCTTCCTTAGAATATCTTCCAATCTTCCAACTTCCTTCAACTTTCAGCTCTAAGACATGATTCCATCCAGAAAATCCATCCCAATATATAGGAGAATCACTTGCCAAAAATAAAAGATCTTCAGCCAAGAATAAAAGATCTCGTGGGTTGTGGGTCGTTCGCCTCGGTCCAGCCCGGCGCAAAGATCACCTCGGTCGAGGTGACACTGTAGCCATCCGATGTGTGTCTCAGATACGTGTAAATCTCTCTAATACGGTCCAAAATTAATTTTCTGTCCAACTTCCATGGTTCCTAAGCCTTTCTTGTAGCTCATAAATGCTCCATAATGTAGCTCCAATGACTCCTTAGCTTCCTTAGCTCCATATCGTTCCGAAATGTGTTATTTTCCCTACAATTACAACAAAACTAGGTGTAGACCTCGATTCTTGAAAAGGTAAACAAAACAACATATTGATCAAAGAATATACATCCATACAAGCATATTTATGAAGATAAAACGTCTAAACCAATCCCAAAATATAGACCATAATGCATGCTATCACGCTATACCACTGATACTCCTAGGCTCATCCCTAGCATAACGGTGTATGACATCTCCGCCCATATAGTGCCTCATATGAGGCCATCCCAATCGATACATGCTAACTATTGTTGTACGAAAACTCAACCATTGGGAGGTGATCTGACCACACCTACCCCCAGTCCAACACGCAAGCTCTCAGCATATCCTCCGGGTTCCAAATGGTCCTCTCTGACTGATCATTTGTTTGGGGATGAAAGGCAGTGGCGAAATGCAAACTCGTACCCAAGGCAGTCTTTATTTGCCGCCAAAACCTCGAGGTAAATCGTCCATCTCGATTTGAGATGATCGTCCTCACAACACCATGGAGCCTCACCATATGTCCAGTGAACTCCTGAACCAACCGGCTCACTGGCCACGTTTCCCGGATCGGGATAAAATGTGCAGTCTTTGTCAATCTGTCAACAACAACCCAAATGACATCAAAGCTCCTACTTGGCCTCAATCTAATCACAAAGTCCATGAAGATATCCTCCCATTTCCATTGCGGTACTAGCAGTGGATGGAGCTCTCCTCCAGGCCTGCGATGCTCTATCTTGACTTACTGACAGGTCGCACATTGAGCCACAAATCTGGCTACATCGGGCTTTAGCCCTTACCACCAAAATGAACGTCTCACATCCTGATACATCTTACTCGCACATGGGTGCACTGAGTAAGGTGCGGAGTGAGCCTCTTGTAAAATCCTTTGTCTCAACTCCGCATCAGCGGGTACACAGACGCGCTCGCAGCGTCTCATCACTCCATCTGCTTCTATGGAGTACTGTGGGGCCTCACCTCGAGACATCTTATCACGGATCCTTGTCAATGTCGGGCAGGTCTCTTGTTTCTGTTGGATCTCACCCAATAGATCGGGTAGAACCTCTAAAGCAAACAATTGGGCTTCTTCATCAAGGAATTAGGTGTCCGTCTCTAGACACGCTAGATCTCTCTAAAACTGAGGTTGACTGTCAGTCGTGCAATCGCCTTCTCTTGAGGTGTTTTCCTGCTAAGGGCATCGGCGACAACATTCGCCTTTTCCTGAATGATATAGAATCTCAAGATCAAAGTCCTTGATCCGCTCAAGCCATCTATGTTGGTGGTTATTCAATTCTCGCTGTGTGAAAATATACTTTAGACTCTTATGGTCTGTGAAGATCTAGCATGTATCACTATACAAGTAATGTCTCGAGATCTTCAACGTATGAACTACCGGAGTCAACTCCCAGTCATGAGTCGGGTAGTTCTCCTTATACGTCTTTAGTTGTCTACATGCATAGGCAATCACTCTACCTCGCTGCATCAAAACACATCCAAAGCCTAGCTTGGATGCATCACTATAGACTACAAAGTCCTTTGTGCCCTCCGGCTGCGCTAAGATGGGAGCGGAAGTCAAACGTCTCTTCAACTCCTCAAAACTCTGGGTACACAACTCGGACCACACAAAGTCCTTTGTGCCCTCCGGCTGCGCTAAGATGGCATCCAAAACTCGCAACACAGTCATCAAATGCCCTGCATGCTCCTCTCTACTACGAGAGTAAACTAAGATATCGTCTATGAAGACCACCACAAACTGATCCTGAAAGTCGATGAATATGTCATTAATCAACTCCATAAAGATGGAGGACGCATTCATGAGCCCGAATGGCATCACTACAAACTCGTAGTGGTCATACCGAGTCCGAAATGTTGTCTTATGCACATCTTGCTCTCTCACCCTCAGCTGGTGATATCCCGAGCGCAAGTCAATCTTGGAGAATACAGTCTCTCCCTGAAGCTGATCCAAAAAGTCATCAATACAGGGAAAAGGATACTTGTTCTTGATGGTCACCTTGTTCAGCTCTCTGTAGTCGATACACAACCGCAATGATCCGTCCTTCTTCCGCACGAAGAGGATAGATGCAACCCATGGGGATACGCTAGGGCGTATGAAGCCCTTATCAACCAACTCCTCGAGTCGCTTCTTCATCTCCAACAACTCGATAGGCATCATGTGATATGGGGCCTTCGAGATCATTCTTGTCCCCGGCTCCAACTCTATGCCGAAGGCCACGCTCCTCTGAGGCGGAAAACTGGATGGCTCGTCAAACACATCCATAAACTCGCAAACCACGGGGATATCCTCTAGCTTAGGACTCTCACCCTCCTTCAAAGCATAACACCAAAAGGCCTCACAACCCTACGCAATCAGCCTCGTTGCTCAGACTGCGCTGATGACCATGCCCGTCTTTCCAAGATCCCAACCTTGGAAAATTTCCATCTGACCTGACTCGATAGAGACCATCACGGTCCTCCTACCTACATCTAACACAACACGATGTCTATCCATCCAATCCATACCCAAAATGACTTCCTCATGCACCAGCGGCATGACAAAGAAGTCCACTAACAAATTGCGGTTTCCTAAATGCATAGGACAACCATGTACCTCTCGGGTACCTCTCACTTGACCCCCATCCTATAACGAAGGGTCTCCCCTCTACTGTATCTAAGGTTAGTCTATCAACATATACATCAGAAATAAAGGAGTGTTTAGAACCCGTATCAAACAAAACTATAACACGTAAACCATTAATTAGAATGGTACCTGTAGCAGTTGGCTCGGGCGGCTCCTCAACGCTCCTCAACTCAAAAACTCAACCCCGAGCTCCTTTGGTACCAATGGTACCTACATCACGACCTCTGCCTCTACTCATTCTTGGAGCGGAACCCTGAGTAGCAGGATGATCTGGGACTCACTGTTGTCCCTATATCTGATATTGAGGCGGCCTCTATCCACATCCTACTACAATAGCATGGGAAGAACCCTATTGTGACGACACCTTGCCTTGACGATAATATGTAGCTCAATGTCCTGGCTTCCCACAAGAGAAGCAAGTCACTAGTGCTCTTGGGCATTCAACTCGCATATGTCCAGGCTCTCCGTAGTTGACGCAATGTCTACCTCTCTTTGAAGTCTGCGTAGACACTGGTAACTCGAGCGGCCATGAGTTTGGCCTCGTCCATACCTTGGTGCTCCTGCATTAGTCTGTCCAGTACGCTGCCTCTTCTCAGACCTTCTTGTTTGAGAAGCCCTCCTCTAACTAGCCCACTCACGCTCGTAAGTCGAGGCTCTACCCTGATAATCAATCAGGGAATCACAGTGGAAACCAACTATGTAGGAACGGGTACTCTCCCTTAGTCGAAGGGAGAACAAATACACGAGTTGATCCTCTAGAGGTGTAGATGGACCCAATAAGGCCAGCTTCTTCTGGAATCTCCTGATCACCTCCGCTATCGGTACATCCTCAAAATCGGCCTCAAGAAGGTCCTCTAATTTCTCCCTCCTTAGTGAGGCAGGGTAGAAATGCTCCCTAATCATGCTCCTTATCTAATCATAATTGGTCACTCGACTCCACAGAGTACTTCACTAGTGCTGAGCTGAATCGCGGAATGTTTGCTCCAAACGGTGTGTGCAAGCTTTAATATTTATAACCCAAAAAGTATGCTTGAACAAATACGCGAACCCGCAGTGTACTGGTCAATTGTAATAAAAGCAGGAATTCCAGGGGTCGATCACAGGGACTTAGGAGAAACAAAGCACAGAATCAGGTTGTCAAATATTGCAATTAACTAAAAGCAATTAAAGCAATCAAAGATGATATAAAGTCAAGTAAGGGGAAATGCGGATTCTAGGGATTAAAGCATCTAGTTGTGGTTCCGACTCAAGATCTCAAAGGATAACGCGGACAAAGATGAGGTTTGCAAAGGGAAGGTGCTTCTAAGGTGGGAATAGATAACCGGGTAAGTCTCACTACTCATTATCCCAAACCAAAGCTCCTATCACCGGGTAAGTCTCAAGGTACTAAGGAAAGGAACTATAATCTCAAACCAACACACCACCCAAGGAATATAATCAACCTTTACCGGGTAAGTCTCAGGCTAACTCACAAAGATGAGATGAAGGCACACTCAAACCCCAATAAAGGATAAACCTTTATTACCTACACTCATGATCTTGGGTAAACAAACAAAGGAATCACTAGGTAAGTCTCATCCTAGGCTTGCATTGAACCAGGAAGATGTAATAAGGATTGGATTTGGCAAACTTAAACTCTTAACTCATAATAGGTTCAGAAAAGGTTCACCTCGTTCAGTCAGATTCCACCCCGGCCGAGATGTTCAACGACTGAGCGAGGTGTTCTACGGTTAAGGTAAAAGACTCGACCTTTCAAGATCCTGCTGAAATTAAGATCATTCTATCATCGTCTTCCCCACAACTTTCAGCCAATCACCCTAAAATCGCATAAGAAACTTAGCCAACAATCATCATGATAACAATAATCAAATTAATGGAAAAGGAATCAATATTCGAACAAGAAAACCTTAAGAAAAAAGTCTCAATAACTGAATCAAATAACAAACAAACTGCATTCCTCAATCACAAATCAACAAAGACAATCAAACCAAAAGACAATCTAAAAGAGTCTTACAAACTCCTTCAAAAGCAACTCCAACTATGATTTCTTCCTTCCTTGAAATAATCTCTTTCAGAAACTTCCCATAGGCGGGCATCCCAAAATGCTTGTCTAGATGTGCTTTGGCCCTTGACTGAGGGAATGGAAGTGGTGGTTTATAAGCAGGAGGTGGAACATAAACTTCATATTTATCCTTCGCTTTCTGGGGCTCCACCTCGGTTGGCACCTCGACCGAAGTGTTCCTCGTCTGATCCTGGACCGAGGTGTTCTTCATCCGGGCTGGCACCGACCGAGGTACTGGATATGCAGTTTTCAGTCCACTTCTTGTTGTTATTGTCATAATCTGTCCTTTAGGGTTTCTCTTTGTCCTTGCTGGGAGCTTCCCTTGATCTCTTGGCGTTTTATTCGCCTTGTTAAAGAATTGTTGCTCTAAGGCTTTTTGTGCCTTCGAAAATGAATTCATTGATGTCTCCATAGCATTGAGCTTAATCAAAATTGCCTCCAGCACTGCATCTTTCTTCTCTGGTTGGGATGAACTCGATCCAGGCTCTTGGCTTCTTAATGGAGTAGAAGACGAAGAGGGGGGGTTAAGAGCATTTTGAGCATGAGAATAAGGGTTACCGGGTTAAGAGCATTTTCGAGTTTCTATTGTTGTTGTAATTGTTGTTCTGCGGCCCTTGATAGTTGTTTCTTCCTTGATATCCTCCATCTTGCTCCTTCTTCGTTTGAGCTACTAAAAGCTCCTTCAATGCCTTTACCTCATTGCTAAGCGAGGTGAGTTGAGCTCCATTTGATGATGTTTTCTGGAAGCTAACTCTCCTTGCTCCATTCTCAGTTCCTTGATGGGAGTACTTCTCCATATGCAAAGCTTGCTTTTCAATAAAATCCCAAGCTTCGTCTATCGGCATATCCATGAATGTGCCGGTGGAAAGTAGTTGGAGATTGAATTGAGTAGCTCCATTCAATCCCTTGAAGTAAATCTCCAACAACTCTATCTTTGGAATCCCATGATGTGGGCAATCCAATATAACATCCTTGAATCTTTTCCGTGACTTGGACAAACTCTCCTTGTCCTTCACGATAAAAGCATTAATCTTCCCTCTCATTTCGACGGTCTTAGAGGGAGGAAAGAACTTTGTAAGAAACTCCGTCGTCATCTCTTCCCAAGTGTTGATCTTTCCGGGGCGGAAGAGATTGATACCAAGCAAGCGCCTTGTCCTTTAAAGAGAAATAGAAAGGCCTTAGCTTGTAGTTGTTGTTCTCCAATCTTGAAGGTCTCAAGGTCTCCATCAGAATCTCATAGTTTTGCAAATGCTGATGCGGAGACTCCCTCTCTAAACCTCCAAATTGACATTATCGGATCATGGATAGAACTTGCGGTCGAAGTTCATAATCATGCTCAGCTAGATCACCAAGGTTGGCTCCTGGACACCTCACTTGCTGATTAGGGTCCATCCTCCGTCCTAGAGTTTGTGGAACTCCAGAAAAAAAAGAACATATCGGACAGGCATCCGAGGTGGTAGGTGCACATCGGCCGGGGCAACTGGGATTGGGTTCTGCCTCGGTCGAGGATCTTGGATCGGTCGAGGCAGAAATTGGGCCCTTAGAGCGGCCATATCTGCTTCAATTCCTTCAATTCTAGCGTGAGTCTCTTCTCTCTCTCGTTGATGTTCTTCTCTATTGAGGCGCAGCTGTTCCAGCGCCTCCTTCAATTCGGCCTCAAGATTGCGATCGTCTTGGTTGGCCATCTTAGCTTCTCTTAATCGTCGCTTGTATGTCTTTTCTGGTTCGGGATCGTAAGGAACGATTTTCTTTCCAGCACGGGTTCTTCGCATAAACCTAGAAAAAGATCCTACGAAAACACTCAAGTAGAGTGGTTAATAGCAACAAGGGCAATTTCCCCAAAAGACAACCGAAACCGG
This sequence comes from Fagopyrum esculentum, assembly GCA_033239045.1. NCBI lineage: Eukaryota > Viridiplantae > Streptophyta > Magnoliopsida > Caryophyllales > Polygonaceae > Fagopyrum > Fagopyrum esculentum. Next base: position 54,016,571 of record BSUD01000004.1, read on the forward strand.
CTTGGTCTAGACCAAGTCCCCGGCAACGGCGCCAAAAACGTGTTCGCTCCAAACGGTGTATGCAAGCTTTAATATTTATAACCCAAGAAGTATGCTTGAACAAATATGCGAACCCGCAGTGTACGGGTCAATTGTAATAAAAGCAAGAATTCCAAGGGTCGATCACAGGGACTTAGGTGAAACAAAGCACAAAATCAGGTTGTCAAATACTGCAATTAACTAAAAGCAATTAAAGCAATCAAAGATGATATAAATTCAAGTAAGGGGAAATGCAGATTTTAGGGATTAAAGTATCTAGTTGTGGTTCCGACTCAAGATCTCAAAGGATAACGCGGACAAAGCTGAGGTTTGCAAAGGGAAGGTGTTTCTAAGGTGGGAATAGATTACCGGGTAAGTCTCACTACTCACTATCCCAAACCAAAGCTCCTATCACCGGGTAAGTCTCATGGTACTAAGGAAAGGAACTATAATCTCAAACCAACACACCACGCAAGGGAATAGAATCAACCTTTACCGGGTAAGTCTCAGGCTAACTCACAAAGATAGGATGAAGGCACACTCAAATCCCAATAAAGGATAAACCTTTATTACCTACACTCATGATCTTGGGTAAACAAACAAAGGAATCACCGGGTAAGTCTCATCCTAGGCTTGCATTGAACCAGGAAAGGTGTAATAAGGATAGGATTTGGCAAACTTAAACTCTTAACTCATAATAGGTTCAGAAAAGGTTCACCTTGTTCAGTCGAATTCCACTCCGGCCGAGATGTTCAACGACTGAGCGAGGTGTTCTAGGGTTAAGGTAAAAGACTCGAGCTTTCAGGGTCCTGCTGAGATTAAGATCATTCTATCATCGTCTTCCCCACAACTTTCAGCCAATCACCCTAGAATCGCATAAGAAACTTAGCCAACAATCATCATGATAATAATAATCAAATTAATGGAAAAGGAATCAATATTCGAACAAGAAAACCTTAAGAAAAAGGTCTCAATAACTTAATCAAATAACAAACAAACTGCGTTCATCAATCACAAATCAGCAAAGACAATCAAACCAAAATACAATTTAAGAGAGTCTTACAAACTCCTTTAAAAGCACCTTCAACTATGATTCCTTCCTTCCTTGAACTTCAATCCTTCAATACTTCCTTCAATTCTTCCTTCAAAACCTCCAGAAAATCTCTCAATTGCTAGATGCTCCAAGTATGGTTGAACTTGTGGAAAATCCAACCCTTTATATAGGAGAATTATCTTCCAAAGATAAAATATCTTAAAAAGATAATTTCCTATAAAATATATATCTCTCTCTCAAAATAAATCAATCATTCAGCCAAAAATATAAGATATCTTCTTTGCAAAAAAAAAAGTTCTCAGCCAAAAGTATAGATCTCGCCGGCGGCAGGGTATTCGCCTCGGTCGGGATGCTCCTCAAGATCACCTCGGTCGAGGTGACACTGTAGCTGACCGAGGTGATTCTCAACTGAATGTGAAATCTCTCAAATCTGGTCCAAATTCAATCTTCTTAATCATTTCCATGCTTCCTGAGGTTTTCCTTAAGCTCCAGAATGTAGCTCCAATGACTCCTTAGCTCCATTTCGATCCAAAACGTGCCATTTTTCCTACAATCACAACGAAACTAGGTGTAGACCTCGATCCCGCAAAGGTAGATGAAAAATATAATCACATAATATACATCCATACATGCAGATTTATGAAGATAAAACGTCTAAACTAGCCCCAAAATATAGAATATAATACATGCTATCAGGGAATAGAGTTTGTACTAACTCTATCCGTTTGTCCTCTAGACATCTAATAAACTCAAGGGCTGAGTCTACATGCCCAATCCATAGCTCGACCTCCAAGCCCACCTTTCCAGTAAAAGGGGGTACTCCCATCTAGTGAAATGCCTTCAACCAGGAGTCCAGTTGTGGTCCTCTCGACTTCTCTAGAGCTCTAACAATCTCAACAGCAGGTGCCAGTATGGCTGGAACCTGAGTAGCTTCTTGAGACATCTCAAACGATCCCACATGTGCTGGCAGATTCGGGGCATGTCTACCTGCCCTGGTAGCCTCCTCAACCCTGCGGATGTAAGTGCGGAACTCTGGTCCCCTCATCGAAACATGATCTGAGTCATCTAACTGGACTCGCTGACATTTCTATCTCGTTTCCATACCGTTCCCAATCTTAGGAACGACGCTCTCAACAAGCTCCTTGTGTACCTCCTCCGCTACAAGCGGATCAGCAATGGGAACCTGTCCTTGACCTATTGCTACTAGAGGAAGAGAGGATCTACCCCTACCTCGTCCTACTATAGATGTTGCTCTAGTCCGAGCTATCTACGGGATACACGAATCTAACCGTATAAGGCTATATATAAGCCATATGTATGTATCTATATATATATATATATATATATATATATATATATACTACCGAGATCCTCAGAAAGGGTGATGGCTTCCCGTACATTCTATCCCAAATCAGCTTTATACACATTTCAAAACCAAAAGTCCTTTTTAAAAGTCAGTCCCCTTTCGGCATCTGTTTATTTATCTATTCGGCCTTTATCGCAAATTGAAGTGTCATTGTTGTCAACCTAAGGCTCTCATACCAACTTTGTAACACCCCAAATCCGCGGACTCAAGGCGCTACAGGCTAGGATCTCACAATGGATCCTGACCCTAACCTAACAACAAGTTCACTGGATCTTACAACAAGGCATAAATAAGTATAAAACCAAATTCATAAAATTGTATGATCATACATCAAAACATATACAAACCACAACCGAGTACAAAACGACACTTATATATACATTTGTCTACAAAACATCCCAAAACTCATACACGTCCTAATGTACGGAAGTCCTCGGTTGTTCACCCAACTGGATCACTCTGCAATCTTTTTATCCTACAGAATATCTACAACACGGTACGAACCCGTTAGCTAACAGTTCTAAATAAGAATAAAGGTAATAAAACATACAATCACATAATCATATCATCATATGAAATGCTCACCCACACCATCCTTTTTATTATTTTCATTATGTTATACCATTACTAATTCAACTTATTTTGTGATCCGAGGAGCACCCAGAACCCCGCCTTTGTCCTCTTTCACCACACAGGTTTGGAATAAGGGATCAAGCCTTCCCTCATGGTGGACTGGTCGCAGAGAACCCCCTCTACTCTCGGCGAGCTTCGGCAAGTTGTCACAATCCAGTTATAATACACTTGGGCCAATTAATATACATATATGGTCGTCCTAGTCCGGTTTAGGTTATCAATGCAACATTCATATGCACAAACATCACTATCACAATCACTCAAACTCATAAACGTTAGCTAAGTAAGCCCGAAGGACTTACTTGTCACAAGGTAGTCCTACACAACCGTGGTCACAGTTTCCCCTCAAGAAAACGATCAGTGCCTACATCAACAAGGCACACAACATCAAACGTCATCAAGGCTAGGAGATTCCACCTCCTACACCCCAAGATCATACATGATCATAAACCATATCTAAACCTCGATATCTCATCACAACTCACAAATGCCTAAGGCATTACCTCAACTTACAACATCATCAAACTCGACATAAACAACATCAACATAGCCTCACTCTCAAGCTAAATCCCTAAGGAAAGAAAGATACATACCACACTTGGTATGTCCTGAACAAAAATACACCTGCGTAAACGGAAAGGCGCAGGAACAGTGACAAGCCGCGGTCGTGGTGGCTAACCGTCGCAGGGGCGGTGACACTACTCAGCCGCAGAGGAGGCACTAGCAAGGCGCGGGGGAAGCTACATAGAAGAGGGGAAATTCTTTGACTCCTCTTCGGTTTCTCGTTCGATCTTCTTCTCTTCTATGGTGCCAAAGGCAACCATCAACATATAAATACATACATACATGCATACATACATACATCATCAATTGTCTAGGAAATCATGCACAAGATCTGTAACACCACAAATCCGCCGGACTTGGAGTGTCACATTGGGCTAGGATCTCATAATGGATCCTGACCCTAGCCTGACAACAAGTTCACTGGATTTTACAACAAGGCACAAGTAGATTAAAATCAAATACATAAAAGCTGAGTATGATACATCAAAAGAGTTTACAAACTCATACCCGAGTACAAAACAACAACATAAACCACAAAAGATCCCACATCCCACGCATCCTAATGTACATAAGTCCTCGGCTTGTCACACCATCTGGCTCACTCTGCAGTATTCCTAACCTGCAGAACACTACAACACGGTATGAAACCGTTAGCTACAGCAATGAAAAGCATAAAGGTAATAGCACAACCACACATCAACATCTCAAACATGCAATGCCACACACATTCATTTATTATCTTTCATTACGTTATTCCATTACTAATTCAACTTCTTTTGTAACACGAGGAGCCTCAAGAACCCCGTTCCATCCAACGTAACACAAGAGTTTTGCATGGGGGTGACCTTCACTCGTCCCCTCCTGTGAGATCATATTCAGGGCACCTCCTCCTAACCAGCAGGCGGAGACCGGCGGTTACCGCCCGTTATAATACACTTGGGCCAAATAAATGTAATGAATGGTCATCCTAGTCCGGTTTAGGTTATAAATGCACAACCAAATGAATACACACAACCATCACAATCATACAATCCACAACTGCACGCTAAGTAAGTCATATGGACTTACCTGATATACTCGTAACTTGTACCACGTCACAGCTTCCCCTTGGGGAAGTAATCAATGCCTGCAATAGCAAGGCACACACAATCACATACTGCAAAGGTTAGGAGACTCGTCTCACTAACCACAACCAACATATATCTCAAATCTAAACCTCAGATCCTCAACACATTCATAAATGCCTAAGGCATATCCTCAACATAACATCTCATCATACTCGTACACATACTAATCCTTAAAGCCATAACCGATATCCATAACATCATCATGATCCTCAACTCATTCTGACACCTAGCATGCATCTAATCAGTATTCCTCAATCTCAAATTTAATCCTAATTTAATTAATTAACCTTTAAATAATTAATTAAATTTCACCAGAATAACGTTTTGCCCGCAGGCCATTTCTAAACCCACCTATCATCAGATTTCATCAACAAACAACCCATAAACACCAGAATAATATAATGATCATAATGGAATTTCTAATTATCCATTTTGAAAAGTCTAAGGTTGATTTAGGTCAAATCGCAGTACGGAAAACGAATAAATTCATAACGTATTCGTTACTAACCCGATTGACGATCTGAAAGAAGATTCGGAATCACAACGAGGCAGGTTACGCATGTACAACATCAAATTCACCGGAATCTGAGCAACGGAACTGTCCTGGTGACATATATGCTCGACCAGGTCCTTATCTGCTCGGAAATGCAAAAACTCGGTACCGATATGAAGAGAATGAAGAGAGGAATCCAAAAACTCAAATGGAATTGAAATCGGATTAGAAACGGAGAGTAGATCTGAGTTTGAAGTTTGAGATAAATCAGAGCTTTTACGAGGAAACGTGAAAGGAAATGAATTAATAAACGATTTTCCGCTATTTATAGTGAAGTCGATAATTATCCTTTAGCGAAGTCGATAATTATTTTTAGCGAAGTCGGTAATTATCCTTTTATCGATCCAATGGCGGGTTGAACCCCCTTCTCCAAACTTCTCAAAATTGAAATAATAGATCTTGAATATTGTAGGGATAATTATTCCACAATTGCCTCGAAAAACGTGTATTCCTAAGCCGTCTTTCTTAGCCGTTAAGAAACGAAATAGCGACTCTTTTGTCCGTTTTGCCTTTCCATGTTTTTCATATCTAGGACATGTCCGATGTCCTGATCATTTCTCTCAACTGCATTTTTATTAATTGGGGCTTCCAAATGTTCCAAATAATACCGGAGGGTAAAAATAATTACCCGCGGGAAAAAGTGAAAATTTCACCATAAGCCCACAATTACGCCAGGAACATAACGGTGGGACTTATACTCAACACTTACGCAATCTTCGCGAGTTATATGTCAATTACTATCACTGATTAAGTTAATCAACATTAATTAGAATTCGGAAATCCTAGCTATTACATCACACACCCCTTAAAAAAAAGTTTCGTCCCGAAACTTGAACAATTCCCAAATCCTCTCGGACCCATACGCCGAGGTATAAACACTCTCTCTATCGGAGGTATCACATCTCCGTTCAAACGTATCAACTTATAGCACTCTATAACCTCAAAACACAACATGGAGGAATCACCAACTCCAACAATAAGATCATAACGCTATCCAAAGGCATAGAGGAAAAATCATCTCAAGCCAACTACTAACCACGTCACAAGGCATGGAGGAAAGCCGTCTCCAGCCAATCGTACTCGTAACACAACTATGTGGAGAAAACCGTCTCCACTCACACTATGTCCATCAAAGATAGCATGGAGGAAAGAACCATCTCCTGCTAATCCTAACACATACACCGTAGCATGGAGGAAAGAACCATCTCCAGCTATACCTATCTCGTACTAGCAAACAAGATCTGACAAATCATATGCACAACTCACAACTAGCACGAAAACACAACATATCACATAAGCACATAGCATAACATACACTCACTAAGATAGCACCAAAATCTAATTGTGGATCCTACAGGTGCATCTGTCCCGGCGTAAAAATCTGGATAGTTCCCCTGGATACTCTCCCAACTTCGGTGGCAAAGCCAATCTGTGCACTACTCGACCAACTCTATCTAGTATCTCGAAAGGACCGACCTATCGGGGACTCAGCTTTCCCTTTATGCCATAACGTCTGATACTCTCAATTAGACATGAGCTCCTACCCTGAACTCTAGAGGTTGACACCTCCAATCTGCATACGACTTCTGGTGACTCTGTGTAGCCATCATCCTTTCTCTGATTAACGTTACTTGAGCTATATCATCCTGAATCTGCTCTGGCACTAACCCCCTGGTACTGCCAGGCTCATCCCCGCATAAAGGTGTATGACACCTATGTCTACACAATGTCTCATAGGGACCATCCTTATAGATGCATGCCAACGGTCGTGGTATAAGAATTCAACGAGTGGGAGATAAACAGATCGTCCCTGTTCTCAATCCATCCCACAAGCTCACAATATGTTCTCTACGGTCTGGAGGGTCCTCTCAGACTGACCGTTTATATGAGGTAAATCTCAATCATGAAGTGTAGACGCGTTTCCCAAGCAGTCTGAATCTGCTATCAAAACCTCAATGTAACCCGTCTACTACAATCATAGTCGATCGTCCCCGGTACACTTATGGAGTCCCACCATCTGTCTAGTGCACTCCTTTGTTATTTCATTCACTAGCCACGTCTCTCAATAGAGATGGAACGTGTCGACTTCGTAAATCTGTTACCAATAATCTGGATAACACCAAAACTCTTACTGAGTCTCAATCCCATCACAAGTCCACAGAAAGGTCTTCTCACTTCCACTACAGCACTAGTAGTGGATGAGCTCATCTCCAGGTCAGTAACACTTTAACTTGATCTACTACTTCAGGGTACCTCTTATTCGTACATGGATGTACTAAAGTAGGTGTACTATGGGTGTATTGTAATCTTCTCCACTCAACTCCGCATAAGCGGTTATACAGACGCAGTTGCGGCACCTCATACTCCTTCTGCTCCGTTAAAGAACTGTGGTGTCTCGCCATGAGACATTCTTCCATCAAACTCCCTCAAGGTCAGACAAGTCCCCTGCTTTTGTTGGACCTCATCCAACAAATCAGGTAGAACCCCTAAAACATCAAACTAACCAAGCTAGATCATTCTACAACCGAGGCTGTACAACAATTCCAACAACCGCCTTCTCTCGAGGCGTCTTCTTGTTCAAGGTATCAGTTACCACATTCTCCTTGCCACTTGCCAGAATGGTACCAAACTTCACGATCAAACTCCTTGATCAACTCCAGTCAACGACGCTCGCGGTTATTCAGCTTATGTTGCATAAAAATATGCTTCAAACTCTTATGATCGGTGGGAATCTAACATGAAATATCACACCGATATTGCCTTCAAATCTGGACACTTGAACTACCACTACCAACTCAAAATCATGAGTCGGGCGGTTCTCCTCATACGTTCTCAGCACCGTAGTCACGTGATTCCCCCGATAAGAGGGACAAACCTATCGAAATGCTGTAATAAAGGGATGGTTTGTCAAGAATAGAGTAAAAGAGGGACGATTTATGATTTTTTTTAAAGGTTATTAGGTAAGCAAGCTCTGCTTCCAGTTTGGGGGCAAGTGAACAGTTAAAGCTCTTCCTTCCGATCGAATTATACCCAAAAGTTTCGATCTTCCAAGGCGGATCTCTCCGTAAGTTCTGATTTTCCTGCAAAAATTCAGCAAATGTCGGCTCCGATAAATAGTGTTCTTTCATGGTTGGATAACAAGATAGTCGATCCATTTCTTCAAATTATCCGAAGGTATCGCATTTCTTGTTTCAGGTCCCTTTTCATTTCAGTCGTTGATTGCCAAATCGTTTTCATCATTGACCGACCTCTATGTGCCTTGTTTCCTAATTGCTATCTGATGATGACTCTCAAAGAGGAACAGAACCCAAGCAGTTGGCATTCTCCGCAGCTCTTGGCATCACCTTGGGGATTTTTCCGATTTGTGGTGCGTTCTTTATTCATCATTGAAGTCGTTTTCGGACTTGGGTAGTTGCAGCCTATAATTTATTTGATATGGTGAGCTAAATTATTTGACAGTTCAATCTTAATTTGATTTAAACAGGGGTCACGGTTTTTTTATGCGGGCTTGCCATTGCCCTGCTGGGAAGTCATTGCCATTCTCCTACTGTATTGCTCCTTAACTTTGTTGCTACTCCTATAGAACTGAGGTAATGTGTGCTTTTATTTAAGTAATCCAATGTGTGCTTCAGATTAAAATATTTGCATGTTGTTCAAGTTTTTGACAAAGTGAACACAACTTACTAGGGTCTTGTGAACACAACATACTTCGCTTTGTTGAGATATTCATAATTCCTACTGCTATATATGTTTTTGTTGATGTATGTTCATACAAACCCAAGCTACAAATTCTTACTGATTTAATAGGTTTGTTTGTATTTCTCAGTTTTAAGTTACTTTCTTCAACTTCCCCACTTTCTTATATTTCCAAATTCCAATTACTTCGTTTTGATTGCTGAATTTCTGGGACTAAGTCTTTTTATTTTTAAGGAGTTATTTATTTCAATCCTACAATAAAAGGTTTGTATTACTGCATTTGTTTGGATTCAGACTTGAATATTGTATTAAATTACAAACTAAGGATTTCTCAAGTACTGTCTGTGAGATTCTTTCTGCACAGCCCTGACGAACCTAGGAGTGTGATCCTTCCTTCTAATCTGTTCTAACAATTTGCTTCGTGATATATACTGAAGTCACTTCTATTCTTTGCTGGGAGATCTTAAAAATTCCCGGAATCCCTCTAAGAAGGTAAAAGGAATATCATTAGTATTGGAGATATTGGAGCTTTTCAAAGGGTGCTTCCATCTCCACTCTTAAAATTGTATGGTGACATGATATGCTAACACCTATGTATAAAAAGCAATACAGGGACTGAGAGATTTGGTTATTTTCGCAAAATACCCTTATGGCTTATATGGGTTCTCTCAGTCTCAATATTTGAGTCATATTCCTATTCAGATTGAGCAACCACCTGGCTTAATAGCATGAGAAGTGGTTTGTAGGTTTCTCATCGCCATTCCTCAATAGTAAAAAAAAAGCAAATGAAGAAAAGTTGTTTTTATTGGTTAGAAACCCAACTCATGTGGAAAGTGCATGATGAGAGACTAATTGGAAAAATAACTCTCAGGCGGGGGTTCCTGTGTTATGTAAGTAAAAAGGAAAGGGACTCCACAGTTTGTTGACAAAACTTATAATTATATATGTTTAGGGTTAAAGCTCAACGGGACCATTTTCTTCTCACAGATGCTTCTGCACCTAAACCTAGCCACTTTATGCTAATGTAGGATAACATAAGATTAAAGTTGAATGCGAGCAGGCTATGCAGGAAGGTATTATTAAAGCATTGATTTTAACAATGCAGGAGTTTTCAAAACCATTTCTTATAATCATGCATACTAGATCAAAGATAAGATAGTAAAGACTAAAGGTGGAATGTTAAATAATCTCAGCAGCCTCTCAAGATTCTAAAATAGCTTTCTCTTCTTAATTCAGTCTAGATGTGTTCATAGATATTGGTTGGTATTTACAACTGTTGATTTTAAGAAATCCCAACCCTCAATATCCTTGGAGATCACTTTAAACTTGCAAACTGTAGGGATTTTACCTTTGGGGAATTCCCAACACAAACAAAATGAACGAGAGGAAGTGATAAAAATAAGAAAAAGTATATGCAAAAGAGTGTTTGTGGACTTGATGATAAGAGAAGAGATAATTGATGATGTTTCGTGAAGGTTGACATTGGTCGAGCTTAATATGAAGTCAATGTTAATTTCTCCCACCAAAGTTGAAGTCATCTTGAAAGAACCTTTAAAGTTATTATTTGAGGGTAAAACAAATTTTAGAAAAGGGATCCCTCTCTTCTCTTTGACCTATTATTGTGTGTAAACTTCAAACCTTGGTGATGCCCGCGGGCTGTTCAATGTCCATGACAAAGACTACATAGGTATTTGTAACTATTGAGAAACATACGTGGATGGATGCCAACCTTCACGGACCCTTCTACCAACTAGTTTGCGTGGTTAATAATGGCAACAATAGTTTTATTCACTCTAGCTTATTTTGGGTTAGACAACTGGGAGTAGCTTTCTTTTTAATTCAACTAGTTAAACTTGTAATATTTGCCCAACTTGCATGTGTTAAGCATGCCGCCAGTTTTTGGACCCTATAATGTACTGAGATTTCAATAAACATATCTTATGCTGGTGATATTAGTATGGAGTATGAACAACCAAACAAATCATTTTGTAACTTGAAATGCTGTTTGCTCTATCTATGAAGAGGGTAAGGGAGTATTTGGTAAACATGCTTATAATGTATGTGGTTCTCTGATACTGTGGTTTATAAAACATAATAGTATTTAAAAATGTAACTGGTAATATGCAGATATGGAAGCCTTATACTATTAGCTTGCTGATAATACCCTAAGAATCCAAAGATGTAGAACCAAGCTGTTGTTTCCAACATCTACAGACAATATATGCACCAACTTGCCAGCAGTAAGTCGTAGAACAACTTGGTTTGAACTTTGAACCAACAAAGTGTATTGCATAGAAGAATAACACGGTTTCAAGTTTCCAGCTGGGCGTAAATTAATATCTTGAAACTACATACCTATGTGGAGTACTTACATTCATAGAAGAGGAAGTTGGAGGAATTGTGCTCGTTGAAAGTTTTGATTGGTAAAATAGGCTATAGTATTTTTAAGGGTATGGAAATACATTAATACCCTTGAGATTTTTAAATAAATGAAGAAAAACAATAAATTTTGTAGTCATAGAGGTTTGGACTCGGGTCGATTGTTAAACAATAAATGTGAGTCAATAAGGGGTAGTATTGAAATTACTTCATTAAAAAGGCATACTTTCTTCTACACAAATTCTTTTAAGGCTATTGAATACAACATTAATAAATTTAGGCACACTTTGCAAATTCACCCTTCATAGAACAATCTTTATTGACAGTATATCATCTTTCCATTTTTTTACACTTTTTTTTTCCTTTCAAATTTGCTATGTTGCTAGCTCCTAGGTGACACCAAAGATTACCTTGATAGCAAACATAAATGTGACTTGAATATTTAGAATTTGTGTATAGTTCCTTAAACCATGTGCACCTACTACCAAATTCGGAAGAGTTTTAATTCATTCAGATCTATAACATGTCGAGTGGCTCTAAATCGGGTCTATCTTCTTCCCAAACATTGAAACGGGAACCAATCAGGCCGCTCTCTGCAAAGTTATGAAATAGTGGCTGCACTACAGTGCTTGTGGTGAATGGTTAAGGAGCAGGGAGAATGAGGTTAAGGTTATATATAGCTAATTCAGCACTCCAACAGAGCTGTATCTAGGACTTTGAGTAGTTTTTGCATACTGTCGGAATTCATTTTGTCATATGGATTTGTTAAAGAGGTGACCTTTCTGGATAGTTAACTTAATTTCTTTCTCGATAAGTAAAAAATAACCCTTTACCATGGGTAGAAAAGTGAAATTGTTCCTGTGTGAGACATAATGTGACTACCATGAGATTTTATGATTATATAATGATTGCTGGAGTTGCTTTGGTTATCTTCAGTAGGTTACGTATAAGAAGAGCTTACCAAGTCATTCTTTTTTGATACTTAAGCATAATCTGTCTGCATATGCTTCGAATGCCAGCTGTGTTTGCTGAGATATTTAGGCTAGAGGCCATGTTAAGATTATTAACCCTTTTTTCAGTTTTAAGCCAACAAGCACCAACTCACTAGCTGGGGTTTCATGAGCATCAGAACTGGTCAAGGTCTTGCGTTGTAAGACCTATTAGGATGTACCTAAGTTTGTGCTGATTATTATCATCAACAGCTAGAAACTCATTTTTCTATTCTTTCATTGTCTGTGACATAACAGAGTGGTTATGCACATTATATATTTGTTTAATTTCAATTATAATGCTCAATTTTTAGTCTGGTGGTACCATTTCTACGTCTTGGTGAGGCCATCTGCGGAGGTCCTCATTTCCCCTTAACATCGGATGCCTTTAAACAAATATTTACCGGCCAAGCCTCTCGTTCAGTTCTCTTGAGCGTTGTGCATGCTGTAAGGATCCATCCTACCTCCCCCTCTTGTTTATGATTAGGAGTTTAGTGAACAGTTTTGAGTTGGTCAGCATTGAGTAACTGATGTTAGGATGGTGTCATGTGCAGGTGTTAGGATGGTTGGTTACAGCGCCATTTGTCATGGGTTTGCTATACATATTACTGGTGCCATGTTTCAAGGTTCTGGTTCGGAAGTTCGGCAGTGCTGCCCCGACAAGTCCTAAAGTACCCAGCCATCCGGAAATGAAGCCGAAGATGCGAGATGTTTGATGGCAGAGCTTAAATGCTTTACTGTTTGGTACATATATGTTTCAATGTCTGTAGTCTGTACTACTATTACTACAAGAAGAGATTTCTGGCTTGCTTGTAATGTTCAAACAAACAATCTTTCTCAGATTCTTGTTTGTAGACATTGTAAAGATAAACAAACCTGTTGAGTTTGTTTTTGTTGGGCGACTATTTTTCACTTGTGTATAGCTAAATATCCCTAGTCTTTTAGCCTAATATTAGTGTTGAACGCCATCAATTTACACTACGCCAGATTTACACTCGGGCGACGGACGAAAACCGTCGTACAATACCCATTCCGTCGCCTAATGAGTCTTGCGACGAACATTCCGTCGCCTGAACTTCGTCGCAACACAACCGTCCCCAGAGTACTCAGGCGACGGACGTAAAAACCTCCGTCGCCTAAACCATTCTCTAGCGACGAAGTGGATGAGTCGTCGCCTAAGTATTGGGGTGACGGATTTCATTTAGCCGACGGTTTTCTAGTTTGGTCGCCTAACAATTAGGCGACGGACTGTGTTTAGGCGACGGAAATTTTCCGTCTGGGTGACAGGTTTTGCTTTCGTCGCCCTAATAATTACGCGACGGAAGTTTTTTAATCTTTCCCTCACCTTATTTTGATTGGGAATAAAAAAAAAACAATTCAAAAGTACACCAATCCTGCTAAAAAAAACACAACCTTTCAAAATTACACAACCAATAAAATTCACACAACCAACAAAATCTGTCAAAACAACAAATCACACAACCAAGAAAATAATTCAAAACCCGCAAAACTACACATACTTTCTTGGCATCCACAAATTCCCACAACCAACAAAATAATTCCGAACCTGCAAAACTACACATACTTGTTGCATCCAAAAAATTCCAAAATAGCTCAAGCATACTAAAACAAGACCTCTAACTACCTAAAGTTTGAGCTACTTGTTGATCGGCGGTATATTTTTGTAACATGGCGCGGAGTGCTTGAACTTCCTCCTCTAATTTCTTGGCTTTCTCTATGGCTTCAGCGGCTCTCTCTTCGGCATTTCGAGTCCTCTCTTCATATTGTTGAGAAAGATCGGCTTTTCCACGTATCTTTGAAGGCCGCCTCAACTGTCCTCCAAATCCTGCAATAAAAACAGTGAAATAAATATTTATTAGCTAAAATAAAAACAGTAATTTTTACAAGCTAAAATAGTAAATGGAAGATTAAAAAACTTGTACAGTGGGTTGTAGTCACAACTTTCCTCTTAAATTGGTTATTTTACGAACATAGATTAGTGATTTTTATAAGCTCTAATAAGCCAAAAAATCACAGCAGCAACCTTACCTCTTATTTCAGTCCCTTTCCGTTCTCCGAAACCGTATACAACCAATTCATGTTGATCATCGAAGGAAAGGGGGATACATTATCCGGCTCCTCCTCTCTTCGTTCTTGAATTATTTCTTCAACTTTCCTCTTCAACTTATCCTGAAAACCAAAATCTAAATGGGTGAGCTGTTCTTTTTACCATCCCACTGAATTGGAACTTCATCAAGTGAGTATGTTCTTTTTACCATCCCACTGAAAAACAAAATAAAAAACGTATATTGGATGGGTGACTAAAATAGTTATAAATGAACAACAAACTGAGCAGTAGAAATGCATTAAGCTGAAGCCATAGAGAATGCGGAAATTTGAGCTAGAATGTAGAAATGCATTAAGCTGAAGCCGGGTGACTAAAATAGTTATAAATGAACAACAAACAACAAAACAGTAGAAAACTGGACAACGAACACCAAAACAATACAAAACAGTAGAAAACTAACAAGAAATAAACCGAGGCAAAACTAGATAGGAACTCAAGTTGGTTAATTAGAAGAAAAAAAAACTAGACAAAACAAAGCAGTAAATTCAAGTTGTAACTCTGTCAGAAATGCACTATACTAAAGCCCAATGATTAAAACAGTAACAAAATTGGACACCAGAAATCTTCATATATCAATGTACACAAAACCAACCATACAACCACAAAATATAGCACAAAATATAGCAAAAGACCAAACATAGAAGTAGAAACAGCAAGGTGAGAAATATGTGATCAGTGTACAGTAAGGTGAGAAACCTCACCGCTTTTTCACTCCCGTGCTTGCTGTGACGGTATGCTTCTATAGCAGCTGCACAGTAAGGTGCCGGATGCCCTTTCTTCGCGAACTCCTCCGCCATGTAAGACAGGGGCCTTGAACCCGCGTGATGGTTGATTGGAGAGGGATTTTTTGTCCGGTTTATTTGTCTTTGCTTCCATTTAACCTCAAAAAACAGCAACAAAAGTTACATTTAGAAGCAATTCACATAGTATTTATTAAAGAAAAAATAGATTTTGAAATATTAATATGCTTACTTGTTTCACTTCATCTTTAAACTCTTCATTAACCAAATATTCTCATTGCTCGGGGCGGTCAAGAAACTCAAGTGGAAGGGGATCCCCATACTTCAGAAAGTGTTTGTGGCACTTGTATTTCCAATCAGAGTATCTCTTTTGAGATTTCTCTTTGATGTATTTCCACATCTTTACCTCCGTTTCAGGAATAATATAGTAATCTTGCAAAATGCATACCATAAAGAAAAGCTAAGCATAAGTGCCACAGTTTTAATACAACTAAAAAGAGAGAAATAAAAAAACTGTAAAAAGAAAAAAAGAAAAGGACTCACCAATAGGTAATGCTTAACAACATTCCTGTAATGCTCGGGTAAGAGACGGAAAGAATATGCAAGCATTGGAACTGATGATCTTACAGCTGCCCCGATATCGTGTGAGAGCAAGCTACAATTCTCCTTTGTGTGAGGTCCATTGTGGAAATCAGACCACACTAGTGTGATCTTTCCTCCACCGGCATTCACTAGTTGAGAAGTCTTGTTGCTTCTAACCACTCGATATTTAGGTGGTGTAAAACCTGCACAAAACAGTACAAACGGTTCAATATAAGCAGTGAAACATTCAATAATTCAGAAATAAGCAATGATGGAGAAGAACACTTACCATCCTTAGCATTTTTACACCTAATGCTTAGTGGCGCAACATTGAGAGGTTCCCCTTCTTGGCCGTCGTTTGTTATGGGGCTAATCACAGGTTCAGATTGTTCTGGAGGTGGAGTAAAGAGGGATTGGATAATGGAAGTGTTACAAGATAGGGGAGCATGTAGAGAAAGAGGATAAGGTGAGGTGATTATGTGGTTTCTAAGAGGAGGAGGAGGAGGAGGCGGTGGAGAAGGATTGTTGGTGTTTAGGGTTGGAGAACAGGGAGAAGGTGAGGTGATTATGTGGTTTCTAAGAGGAGGAGGCGGTGGAGAAGGGTTGTTGGTGTTTAGGGTTGGAGAATAGGGAGAAGGAGAGGAATTAGATCGGTTTCTAAGAGGAGGTGGAGAAGGTGAGGAACTAGATCGGTTTCTGAGAGGAGGAGGAGGCGGTGGAGGAGCGTTGGTGTTTAGGGAGGGCGGAGCTAGCGGTGGCCTATTAGGGTTAAGAGGAGGACGCAAAGAAGAAACAGCAGGAGAAGGAGAACGAGAAGAAGAAGAAGAAGGGGTAGCAGAAGGAGAATGAGAGGGAGAGGGTGAGGGAGAAGGAGACGGAGAAGGAGCACGCTGCAAGCGCTTGGACTTGCCCGGAGCCATTGTGAACAGTGAGAGCTGAAGAAGAGAAATTACAAACTACTAAGTTCAAATCAGTAAAATTGTGCAGAAAGACATTAATAGAGACCTTACATACTACTACCACATCTTAATCATTGCGAAAGAGACCCAAATTTCCTTTGATTCACACTTATGATTGAATTACAGAAAGACATTAACAGAGAATGACAGTGCAGTAGTTTTAGGGAAAGCAAAATTGTGCAGTAATGATGAGACATTCTGAACACTAATGAATCTAATAAATGGAGAGGGATATAATCAATAAAATTTACAAAAAAAAAAATTAAAAATATCAACAGTAACGCAGTCAATACTTAAGCTAAAAATATTATTCAGCTAAACATGGAAGATTGGAACAAGATCAATCTTCTCCTAGCTATCTAATTTTTATCTCTATTCCAGACAAGGTCTTCACTAACAATCTCTAGATTTATTCAACTTAAATATGCAAGCTATCATGCTAAAAAGTGGAAAATCAAGCTCGCAACTTCAAAAAGAAAAACATTACTTAATTTCCAAAATAGAATAAGAATGCGTACCTGAGGAAGTGGTAGCACAGCAAATAAATCTACAAAGAAGTCTCCTAGAGGTAATGAAGAGCAATTTTCTTTGGGTGGTCAACCAAATGAACAAACTGCACAAAAGAGCAAGCACACAATCAACAAATCATGCTTAATTTCAAGTCCTAAATATATGGGAAAAAGAACTGAATCAATGCATAACAAGTTTTATCATCATGATCTTAATTCACTTCAAATCAGGTTTAATCAAGAAGCCAACTGAGTGAAATTTGTAGTAATTTAAGACATGAAACCATATTCTGGGCAATAATTTTGTGACTTTTTTCTATCCAACTCAGGAGTTCAGTAGCATTAGAAAGACAAATAGCTCAATGAAAGTTTACATATTTTAACTTGAAATAACAATTTTTTATTGGTCATCATGGTTTTTAAGTGGGGCTACATTTAAACATCAATGTGCTTACCATTTAGAAAGTTGCTGAACTCACACCCATACTGCACGTTCAGATTGTTCGAGAGGGTCTATCAAGTGGCCTACTTATCATTGGACTAGAGTGTTTGGGCCGAAACAAAGAAACAACTCAGCAAATTAGCAAATTAACAAAGTATAAAATCAGCAAGTTAACAAATCATCAATGAGTATAAAAATCAGCAACAATTAAACTAAACAAATCATCAATGAGTATAAAAATCAGCAAATTAACAAAGTATAAAATCAGCGATAAGTAAATTAAACAAATCAATAAAGTATAAAAAAATCAGCAACAACTGTAATGTATGCAAAAATCAAAAAAAATCAGCAACAACTAAACTAAACAAATCATCAATGAGTATAAAAATCAGCAAATTAACAAAGTATAAAATCAGCGATAAGTAAACTAAACAAATCAATAAAGTATAAAAAAAATCATCAATGAGTATAAAAATCAGAAAAGTATAGTATGTAGAAAGTATAAAATCAGCGATAAGTAAACTAAACAAATCAATAAAGTATAAAAAAATCATCAATGAGTATAAAAATCAGAAAAGTTTAGCAGCGAGTATAAAAATCAGCAACAACTAAACTAAACAAATCATCAATGAGTATAAAAAACAGCAAATTAACAAAGTATAAAATCAGCGATAAGTAAACTAAACAAATCAATAAAGTATAAAAAAATCAGCAACAAGTATAAATCAGCATAGTATGTAGAAAGTTGACAACAATTGTAATGTATGCAAAAATCAAAAAAAAAAATCAGCAACAAGTAAACTAAACAAATCACAACAACAAAGTATAAAATTTAGCAACAATTATTATTGAGGGGTAAATTTTACAAATATTTTTGCCTAACAAGTATAAAAATCAGAAAAGTATGAATAATTTTTTTGTGTGCAGAAAGATACAATCACAATTGACTTGGAGGGTCCTATGATGGTAGATCCCACACAAATTGGTGTAGCCTGGTCTATCAAAAGAAGTCACATTAACAAATTTATTTAAGAAAAAGAATAAAAGTTGGAGAAGGATGCTTATGTCTAGTGGCATTTGCAAACATTTTGCAAGCACATAACTGTAATTGAGAACCAACCTTAAAATGACCGATACTAAGCAAGAGGGTTTGTTGAGGTGGATAGAATCAAACAAGAGTTGAAGTTGCCTCTAAAACCAATCAATTGACCTCAAGCTCAATAACTGGATTAACCCAAAGTCATTTGTGGAGTGACGAAGAAAGACTGTATATTTCAGTAAACAAATTAGTGAAACCCTAAGTCTTAATTGGGTATGTGAGTGTGTGGCAAAACTTACCAGAGGCGTCGGCTGCTCAGAGGAAAAGATTCAGATGCTATTTCGAACGACAAACTGAAATTGCAAAAGAGGAGACTATGAAGTTTGAGAAGGAAGAGGAAATAACCCTTTACAATCGAAGGAGAAAAACGTACCAGAGGCGTCGGCTGCTCAGAGGCGTCGTCTTCGTCGGCTGCTCAGAGGTGTCGTCTTCGTCGGCTGCTCAGAGGCGTAGGCTGCTCAGAGGCGTATGCTGCGTCGCCGCTCAGGAATGTCGCTCTCTCTGTGATATGTTACAAATTGCAAAAGCCCTAGAGTATCGGGGTAATTTAGGCCAAATTTAGGTGACGGAATTGTTTTATTCCGCCGCCACAATTATTTCATAAATTTAGGCCAAATTTTTTGGCACTGTTTATCCCGCCAAATTTAGGTGACGGAATTTGTCTAAGTCCGTCGCCTGGTAACATTATTTCCAAAAAAAATAATTTCTGTAATTTCATTTATACCCTAAAATGAAATTAAACAATCATCATTTATACCCTAAAATGAAATTAAACAATCATTTATACCCTAAATTTATTTTACAAATCGTTTGAGTTTTCCAAAAATACAAATACACAAATTTGTATCATATATAATCAATCACCATCTTCTTCTTCTCCATATTGTGCATCATCATCTTCTTCTTCTCCAAATTGTGCATCATCATCTTCTTCACCAAATTGTCTCCCCTCTTCCTCTTCCTCTTCCTCTTCCTCTTCCTCTTCTTCCACTTCAAGGTCAATAGTAACATCAAAGACTCCGCTATATATATCATGTTGTGCTCTTGATAGGGTTCTTCAACGTGATTTCCAATAGGAGGTCTATCATTGTCATGTGTTGCAAGTGTTCTAGGATCATACACATTCCTATGAGAGCTCACATTAACTACTTTCCAATTCTCACCCGCTTTCGGATCATCCACGTAAAATACTTGTTTTGCCTTGGTCGCAAGACAAAAGGGAGAATCTTCATACCAACTACTACTAGTATCAACAGATAACAAGCCATGATCTACCTTTGTACTGTCATTGTTACAAGGATCGGTATCATACCACCTACACTTGAACGATACAACCGGCATCCAATCTGTGTATAATAGTTCAACCACATATTCAAGGATCCCATAGTAGTTAGTACCTTGTGTCTCTACCATCACTCCACAATTTTGTGTTTGCAAGTATCGATCTTTATCCCATGATATGAACTTGATCCCATTCACATAACAAGAAGAATAGACAATGTGGCTTTGTGGTCTTCTAGCCAAATTGAGCACCCCTAACTTTAAGTAAGGATCTTCAGAGTTGTTAAGTGCTTCAACCTGTAAGATTCACACAATTAGTGTAAGGTGGATGATAATAGAGATTCTGTAATGGAAAAACAGTTTATGTGTACATACCCAATCTAGGAAATAAAGATGAAAATCAAGCATACGTGACTTCTCGTCAGAGTATGGATGTTGTTCCATATAAAGTCTTTGATGTTCGGACATATAGTATCTCACTTCTTCACATTCAAGCAAAACTTGCAAGTGAGCCTTATTGATTTCGTGTTCTTGTAACCTAACACGAGACCTACAACGATCTGGACACACAAGCTCCGAAACAACAGAAATACCGTAATGCAATGATGTGTTAACGTTGGTTGTTTCTTGACGATGTTCACCAACCCCCATGTATAAACTGCAGTATATCACTGATTCTTGATCAATATAATGCTCGGAAATACAACCTTCTGGAAACCGATTATTGCGAACTGATTTCTTATAAGTGCCAAGTTGGCTACAAAAAAAAAATTGAGTTAGTTAAATTGGGCAAAACATAGCAAAAGTATATAAGAAAACAGAAAAGACATTGAATAACTAATATACCGTTCAATGGGAAACATCCAAGTAAAATGCACGGGACCAGTGAGCATCACTTGTTCTGGAAGGTGAACCATAAGGTGAACCATAATGGTAAAGAAATGGGGAGGAAAAATCATCTCCATCCTACACAAGATAGTGACTATCTCATGTTCCATTAACCGAACATCCTCCTTTTTCAACTCTTTGCTACCACAATTTCTGAAACCATTTGGACAATGCAATCAAAGGCTTGACAACACTTAACGGTAAGTACTCACGAATAACTATCGGAAGAAGACGTTGAAGCATTACGTGACAATCGTGCGTCTTTAATCCATGAAATTTTCTATCACGTACAGAAACCTTATTCCTCAAACTCCCAGCATAACCATGAGGATACTTCACATCACGAAACCATTCAAAAACCTCTTCTAAACGTTCTTGCCTCACCAAGAATGGCGCATGAGGAAGTTGTCCATGTTTTCGCTCCCACTGACTTTGTCGCACCCCCCTTTTTCTCAAGGCATCATGATAGCATGAATTATAGTCTATATTTTGGGGTTTGTTTGGACGTTCTATCTTTCATAATCTGCATGTTTGTATGTACATTATGTGATTTTGCTACCATTTCATCTACCTTTGCGAGAATCGAGGTCTACACCTAGTTTCGTTGTAATTGCAGGTAATATGGTACGTTTTGCATCGAAAAGGAGCAAAAGGAGTCATGAGTCATTTGGAGCTACATCCAGGGAGCATAGCCATGGATTAAAGATTTACTTTGGAGCAGATTCAAGAGATTTCACATTCTGTCGTGACTCACCTCGGTTGACCAGAAATTCATCTCGACCGAGGCGATCCAGAGCCACCGACTCGACCGAGGCGAACACCTAGGACGCGGCGAGAATATTTTATTCTTGGATGAGATCTTTTTAAATTGGAAAGTGATCTTATATTTTTGGGCTTGGCTCCTGGAAGGAAGGAGATATGCAGAATCATATATTTTACCTATTTATGGAAAATATCTTTCTAAGATTTATTATCTTTGGAGGGTTATTTTCCTATAAAAAGGGTCGGATTTCCCATAATTCCGGCATCCGCTATCAGCGCAAGAGAGTCGTTTACGCAGCAGCAGCATACTCCAGTTGGGAGTTTCGAAGAACCTTTTTGAAGGTTGAAGGAAGATTGAAGTTCATAGCTTTTATAGCTTTTTGGAGGGTTTTGTAAGATTGTCTTCAATTCCCTCATTGATTGTCTTGTCTTTTTGGATTGCTATCCAAGGAACGCTTGTTTGTGATATTTGATTCAGTTATTGAAGTCTTTTCATTAAATTCTTCTTTGTTCAAACATTCACTTTCTTCCCATATATTTAATACTTTCATTATGATGATGAGTGGCTAATTTCCTTGTGTGATTCTAGGGTGATTAGCTGAAGGTTGTGGGAAAAACAATGATAGAATAATCTTAGATTCCAGTAGGATCCTGAAAGTTCGAGTCTTTAACCTTAACCCTAAGCATCTCGTTCGGTTGATGAACATCTCGGCCGGGGTGGAATTCTTCTGACCGAGGTGACTTATCCGTACCTAAACAGAAAGTTAAGTGTTAGAGTTTGCTAAATCCTATTCTTATTACACCTTCCTGGTTCAAAGCAAGCTTAGGATGAGACTTACCCGGTAATTCCTTAGTTTGTGTATTAACGATCATAAGTGTAGGTAATAAAGGTTTATCCTTTATTGGGGTTTGAGTGTGCTTTCCATCCATCTTTGTGAGTTAGCCTGAGACTTACCCGGTAAAGGTTGATTCTATTCCCTTAGATGGTATGTTAGTTTGAGGTTATAGTTCTTTATCTTGATTCCTTGAGACTTACCCGGTAATAGGAGTTACGGTTTAGAATTAGTGTGTAGTGAGACTTACCCGGTGATCTACTCCACTTTAGTAACACCTTCCCCACGCAAAAATCTCAGCTTTGTCCGCTTATCTATAGATCTTGAGTTGGAACCATAACTAGATGCTTTAATCCCTAGAATTGCATGTTTGCTTTATTGACTTCTTATTCATCTTTGATTGTGTTAATCGCTTTTGTGGTTAGACTTGACATAGCATACCGTACTGACTCTGTTTCACCGAGTCCCTGTGATCGACCCCTGGAATTTTCTTGCTTTTACTACGATTGACCCGTACACTGCGGGTTCGCATCCTTGTTTTAAGCTTAAGTCTAGGGTTATAAATTTAAAGCTTGCACACACCGTTTGGAGCGAACAAGTTTTTGGCGCCGTTGCCGGGGACTTGGTCTAGACCGAGCCGGTACGGTTTGCTCTTGGGGCGCTTGCCCCTGTTGCTACTAACTACTCTTTCTATGAGTTTTGTAGTTTTCAGGATTTCTTATGGCTATGTTTGATCCAGCCTGGATAGCAAGACAAAGTGCTAGGGCAGATCATTATGAATACTTGGAGGAGAAGTACTCCTTCTATTGGTTCAACAATGAATGGGAAAGAGAAGAGGCCATTCAGCATGAACTTGCGATATGGGATGAGAAGAATGTCCCTAAAAAGACTTATGAGCAACCTCTTGAAGATTCTCTCGAATCTAGGTTGGAGAAGTTAATGAAGAAGGTGACGGAGCTCAAGGAAAGCACCCTATCCTATGCTAAACCGGAAGAGGAGCATAAGGAAGTGTTGCACGTTTCGAGCATACCTCCAGTCAAACCAGAAGTTTCTCCTGAAACTTTTGAGGGAGAAGATGATTTGGAAGATTTCGATCTAACTGTTGAGACCTCGGTCGAAATGGAAGTGACCTCGGTCGAGATGAAAGAAGAACCTGCAGAACCGGAAGAGGCAGATGCAGAAGACTTTGGCCAATCTACTGAGATTGTGGTCAAGGTGGAAGGAAGACTAGCAGAACTGAGAGAGGTTTCGTGGGTGGATTATCAACCCAACACGACACTTGCCTCAAGCTTTGGAGAACTTTGCAAGGTACATTCTCCTACTTCATTTGAATTCCCTATTAATATTTCTGAATTTTTCAGGAAGGCACCGGAGAGTTGGAGGTCTCTTCCAAAAGAACCTCCTAAGATCAAGATGAAACCTCTCTTGAAATTTTTGGAGGAAGATGCTCCTTGGATTATAAGGAGTGAAGTTAACAAGCGCTTCACCGCTAAGGCAACGAAGTGTTATTTGTTCAAGTATGGGGTCCCTCGCATGCTCAGGACCCTATACCATCCCCAAGCTATAGATGGGGAAGCTGCTATGATTCTCGAGAAACTATTTTCTCGATCTAGGAAAGGATGGGACGCAAGGCTAGATTATGTCCCATTGAAGTGCAGGAAGTCTAGAAGGATTCCGGTGAGAATCAAACCGTACAAGCTTGTACGTGGGAGATCTTACCATTTGCCGGTGAAATTAGGAACCGGAACCTTTTTGGAAGAATTTTATGATGGATGTGATGAGCACTCCATGGTGTTCAAGGTACATTGAGTAATTCTATGGAGAAGGGTCCAGCTAGCGACCTTAAACCAAGCGCTTCTTGGGAGGCAACCCAAGGTATTGCTTTCTTCTCCCTCTTCTAGTTTAGTTTAGATAGTTGCTTTGTTTTTGTTTTCCTCTAGACAACAACCAGGTATTCCAAAAGGAAGGATCACAGTTCAAGAGCTACACTGGAAGAACAAAATTTCGAGAAGTTGAGGAGACGAGCTTTACTGAGATACATCTCGGGTACTGTCAGAACACCTCGACCGAGATGTGCTTCGCCAACCGAGATGGTCTTATCTAGGAGCTGTTTCTTACTTCTTCATGCAGTTTAGCTATGTTCGGTGAGTATCCTGTCCTTAGACTTATTTTAACCCACTGGGACAGTGTGTCCCAAATATGGGGTATTTGTGTATTATTTGACACTTATGTGATGGATGACTCTACTTGATCGGATCTTTATTTATATTTATGCTTCAGTTTTGCTTCTATGTGTTTATCTGAGACTACATGCATACTTACAGGTTATTTGATTGAGAAAAACGTCGAAACTGAAAGAAAATTGGTTTTAAAAAAAAAAAAAATTTTTTTTTTGACCTCGACCGAGTCAGTCTTGGCCAAACGAGGCATTTCACCTCGGTTGAACTACGAACACCTCGACCGAGGTGCGTAACAGAAAGTTTTCGAAAACGATTTTGTTGTTTCTTATCTGGATATGATCTCAGTGAAGATTTTGTTTACTTACTGGGTTTTAAATTCTTTATGTGTTTGAAAGGTTTTATAATATGTTTAAGTTGCTAAATGCTTTGTTTGAAATTATTAGCATGTTTAATACTTTGTTTTTATCCAAATTATGTTGAATTTGAAGGTTGACACCGCAGGTTAAGTTCTCTCACGTTCTTCTTGGAAAGACCAAGGCAATTCGTTCTCTTCTCTCTTCTTCTTCTTGATCATGCTTAGCCCCTCATATACATTTTGCCTCCCTTCACCTATCCGGGAATTTGGATGCAAGCGAAGTGGTGAAAGCAAGTGAAGTTAAAGTTGAGAAGTTGGCTGGAAGTGAAAGTGTTAGAAAGCAATAATAGGTTTGGGGAAGTCAATCATGAAGATGAGTAGCTCGGCACCATTCACATAGCCGGGTGTTTGTGTCTTGCCAAAGTCGGATTGAGCGATATTCCTAACGGGTCATGGTATGTGCATCAAGGGTTTGATGCATCTCAAGAAATTGATGATTGCCGATTTCCTAGGCTTCGGTTATTGTGCACCTCTGTCCATGCATCCCAAAAAGTAAAGTAAAAAGAAAAAAAAGTGTGAGATAAGCGAAGCTTATTGGTGGAAGATGTTGCAAGTCAAAGTAAAAGTGAAGTTCATCCTTTTCCCGGATTCTAGCACCACATTACCTTACATACATCCCTACCCTACACGTTTCTTGACCTTTTCTTTTGGGAAGCCCTTGAGACCTTGAGCTTGTTGATTGACTTAGCGGTTTAAATTGGATTATACATGATTAATTTTGATAATTATGATTTATTATGCATTCTATGATTTTATAAAATGTTTTGATAATTTTGAGCTTGTTTATGCAAAGATGAACAACTTTCTTATATTTATAAAATGTTTTGATCATATTAAGTTTTTAATTCCAGGAAGTATTCTCTTAGAGTGATCTATGATAGTTGCACACCATAAAATGTTTTTGAAAGACTTTTCATTGATTTTCTTGACTTATAATCCATTCTATCTTGTCTTCTATATGAGGAACTTGCTTGGGGACAAGCAAGGGCTAAGTATGGGGTATTTTGATAGCATGAATTATAGTCTATATTTTGGGGTTTGTTTGGACGTTCTATCTTTCATAATCTGCATGTTTGTATGTACATTATGTGATTTTGCTACCATTTCATCTACCTTTGCGAGAATCGAGGTCTACACCTAGTTTCGTTGTAATTGCAGGTAATATGGTACGTTTTGCATCGAAAAGGAGCAAAAGGAGTCATGAGTCATTTGGAGCTACATCCAGGGAGCATAGCCATGGATTAAAGATTTACTTTGGAGCAGATTCAAGAGATTTCACATTCTGTCGTGACTCACCTCGGTTGACCAGAAATTCATCTCGACCGAGGCGATCCAGAGCCACCGACTCGACCGAGGCGAACACCTAGGACGCGGCGAGAATATTTTATTCTTGGATGAGATCTTTTTAAATTGGAAAGTGATCTTATATTTTTGGGCTTGGCTCCTGGAAGGAAGGAGATATGCAGAATCATATATTTTACCTATTTATGGAAAATATCTTTCTAAGATTTATTATCTTTGGAGGGTTATTTTCCTATAAAAAGGGTCGGATTTCCCATAATTCCATATCCCCGCTTACACCGGAAATACGCAGCATACGCAGCAGCAGCAGCATACTCCAGTTGGGAGTTTCGAAGAACCTTTTTGAAGGTTGAAGGAAGATTGAAGTTCATAGCTTTTATAGCTTTTTGGAGGGTTTTGTAAGATTGTCTTCAATTCCCTCATTGATTGTCTTGTCTTTTTGGATTGCTATCCAAGGAACGCTTGTTTGTGATATTTGATTCAGTTATTGAAGTCTTTTCATTAAATTCTTCTTTGTTCAAACATTCACTTTCTTCCCATATATTTAATACTTTCATTATGATGATGAGTGGCTAATTTCCTTGTGTGATTCTAGGGTGATTAGCTGAAGGTTGTGGGAAAAACAATGATAGAATAATCTTAGATTCCAGTAGGATCCTGAAAGTTCGAGTCTTTAACCTTAACCCTAAGCATCTCGTTCGGTTGATGAACATCTCGGCCGGGGTGGAATTCTTCTGACCGAGGTGACTTATCCGTACCTAAACAGAAAGTTAAGTGTTAGAGTTTGCTAAATCCTATTCTTATTACACCTTCCTGGTTCAAAGCAAGCTTAGGATGAGACTTACCCGGTAATTCCTTAGTTTGTGTATTAACGATCATAAGTGTAGGTAATAAAGGTTTATCCTTTATTGGGGTTTGAGTGTGCTTTCCATCCATCTTTGTGAGTTAGCCTGAGACTTACCCGGTAAAGGTTGATTCTATTCCCTTAGATGGTATGTTAGTTTGAGGTTATAGTTCTTTATCTTGATTCCTTGAGACTTACCCGGTAATAGGAGTTACGGTTTAGAATTAGTGTGTAGTGAGACTTACCCGGTGATCTACTCCACTTTAGTAACACCTTCCCCACGCAAAAATCTCAGCTTTGTCCGCTTATCTATAGATCTTGAGTTGGAACCATAACTAGATGCTTTAATCCCTAGAATTGCATGTTTGCTTTATTGACTTCTTATTCATCTTTGATTGTGTTAATCGCTTTTGTGGTTAGACTTGACATAGCATACCGTACTGACTCTGTTTCACCGAGTCCCTGTGATCGACCCCTGGAATTTTCTTGCTTTTACTACGATTGACCCGTACACTGCGGGTTCGCATCCTTGTTTTAAGCTTAAGTCTAGGGTTATAAATTTAAAGCTTGCACACACCGTTTGGAGCGAACAAGTTTTTGGCGCCGTTGCCGGGGACTTGGTCTAGACCGAGCCGGTACGGTTTGCTCTTGGGGCGCTTGCCCCGTTTCATCTAACCACTCTACTTGAGTGACGACTTTTGCAGGTTCTTTCTTAGGTATATGCGAAGAACCCGCGCTGGGAAGGATATCGTTCCATACGATCCCGAACCGGAAAAGACATACAAGCGACGCTTAAGAGAAGCGAAGATGGCCCAACAAGACGATCGCGATCTTGCGGCCGAATTAAAAGAGACGCAAGAGCTGCTACGTCTCAGTAAGGAAGAACTAAGGCAAGAGAAAGAAGAGAATCGTGCCAGGACTGCAGCTATCGAAGCTGAGATAGCAGTCATACGAGACCAGATTCTACTTCGACCGAGGGAAGATCCTCCTGTTGATCCTCGACCGATGCAGGATCCAGTAGTTAACCCGCGACCGAGGCAGATTCCAGTACCTGACGCCCCGGCCGATGTACTTCCACCTCGGATGCCAGTCCGAGATGTTCTTCTTGCAGGAATCCCACAAACCCTAGGTCAAAGGATGGACCCTAATCAACAGCTGAGGCGTCCAGGGGTGAACCTAGGAGATCCAGCGGATCATGACTACGAACTTCGACCACAAGTTCTGTCCATGATTCGCCAATGCCAATTCGGAGGGCTAGAGAAGGAGTCACCGCATCAACATCTTCAACATTACGAGATCTTGATGGAAACCTTGCGACCTTCCAGAATTGAAAATAACAAGTACAAGCTAAGACCTTTTTACTTTTCTTTAAAAGATAGAGCTCTTACTTGGTATCAATCTCTTCCTCCAGGAAAAATTAGCACATGGGAGGAGATGACTACAGAATTCTTAACCAAATTCTTTCCCCCCTCAAAGACCGCTGAAATGAGAGGGAAGATCAATGCTTTCATCATGAAGGACAAGGAGAGCTTGTCCAAATCTTGGGAGCGGTTCAAGGATATCCTTTTGGATTGCCCACATCATGGGATTCCAAAGATCGAGTTGTTGGAGATCTACTTTAAGGGGCTGGACGGAAGCACCCAGTTCAATCTCCAACTACTCTCCGCCGGTACCTTCATGGACATGGCGATTGACGAGGCTTGGGACTTCATTGAGAAGCAAACCTTGCACATGGAGAAATATACCCACCAAGGAGCTGAAGGTGGAGTTAAAAGAGTCAACTTTCAAGAGACTCAATCCAACAACAATCAACTCACGTCGTTGAAGAATGACGTGAAGCAATTGAAGGAGCTCTTGATGGCTCAAACTAAGAAGGAAGAGCCAGGGCAAAGGAACAACAACAATAACAGGTACCGTAATAACAACAACGGCCCCCGAAACAACAACTACAACAACAACAATAGAGGATCCAATAGCAACAACTGGAGGGCGAACAACCAAAACTATGGTAACAATCATTCAAACTCCAACTCTAATGATTCCTCTAACCCTTTCCTCTCTTCCCCTTCTTCTTCTTCTACTCCATTGAAAAGCCAAGGGCAAGGATCAAGTTCGTCCCAGCCAGAAAAGAAAGACACAGTTCTGGAGGCAATCTTGATCAAGCTTAGCGCTATGGAGAATTCTATGACTTCATTTTTGAGGGCCCAAAAGTCCTTCGAACAACAACTTGCTAGTAGGGCGAATGAAGCGCCAAGAGATCCAGGGAAGCTTCCAGCGAAGACGGAAACTAACTCTAAGGGCCAATGCATGGCCATAACGACGAGGAGTGGACTTAAAACTGCAGATCCAGTACCTCGCTCGACGCAGACCACCTCGGTCCAGATCCAGTCGAAGAACACCTCGACCGAGATGCCGACCGAGGGGGAGCAACAGAAAGCAGGAGGAACGACAGAAACTTATGTTCCACTTCCTGCATATAAGCCACCACTTCCATTCCCTCAGTCCAGAGCCAGAGCACATCTAGACAAGCACTTTGGTAAGTTTCTTGACTTGATGAATAAGCTACATATTAACATTCCTTTCCTTGATGCCATTCTAGGTATGCCCGCCTATGGGAAGTTCTTAAAAGAAATCTTATCAAGGAAGAGGAAGCTGGAGGATGTTAGTGAAGTTAGGATGACATCTAAATCTTTGGAGCTTATCAAGATCATGAAGGAAAAGATGCCACCTAAGTTGAGAGATCCCGGCTCATTTTGTATCCCCATTCAAGTTGGGGATGTCACTTGTGAAGCCCTTTGTGATCTAGGAGCCAGCGTGAGCATCATCCCGCTGGAGCTATGCACGAAGATCGGTCTTGGAGAGCCCAAGCCGGTCAAGATTCGACTTTATATGGCGGATCGCTCCATTACCCTGTAACGCCCCGTTTATTGGGTGCATTTCAATTTTTATTTTTATCCTACCTTCTATCGATATTTTATTAGATTGAATATTTTATTAAAAGTATTTTAAGACGTAAAATATATGTAACGCCCCGTTTATTGGGTGCATTTCAATTTTTATTTTTATCCTACCTTCTATCGATATTTTATTAGATTGAATATTTTATTAAAAGTATTTTAAGACGTAAAATATATTTTTTTCAAGTATTTTTATATTTTTTTTTGGATACGATTACGTGTATCCGTCTTTTTAATTTTCGGAAAAGTGTCGGAAAGTTTTCCGGTTTGAAAATCCCGACCCGAGTTTTCGATCGAGCCCTTTTCTTTTATATATATATATATATTTTTTTATTTTTTTGTTTTCCTACGCCAATGGATGGCGTGTTGCTGTGTTGGGCAACTGATGCCGTGTGATTTCCCCCGCCCAGCTTGTCCCTAGCTTCTGCAGCCCTAGCTAGCCCCATCCCCTTTACGTTGGCTCACCTTTTGTATTCTCTTTCTCCCTCACTCTCTCACACTCAACCGCTCTTCTCTCTTCCTTCTCCCTCAAACTCTCGCTCACCTGTCTCTCTCTCTCTGTCAAAACAACCCCTCTCGAGCCCTCTTCCCTCGACCTCAAAAACACCACTGCCTCGTCTAATCGAGACCGCCATTGTCTCCAGGGATGCGCATAGCCACTGTCGCCGGAAAAGAATTGACGCAGCCGCCAGGAATCGTCGGAAATGAGAGACAAGGAAGCCCTTCCTTTGCACCCATTCGAGCCTCCTATGTCAAGCCGCTGGAGAAGGGAGCCTTCCACCGCCGGCCAGCAGCTTTCTCTGCCTCGAATCGCCCGGTTAAAGTCGTCGGAGGAGAACCACGCCGCTGCTTCGCCTTGCCGGAGGCACCAATGGTCAAATTCGCCTCCTCCTCTTTTCCCTAGGCAGTCGTTGCCACCAGGGACCACCGCCGGGATCTTCTGCCCCACCACACCAGTAAGGCCCCCTCCGCCTGCACCTTCCTGTGCCATCATCCTCTCCTCCGCCTGAGCCGCCGCCGTTCAGCGTTGCCCCTCTCGTCGATGACAATTGTAGGGTTCAGTGAAACCCATTTTCTTCTTATTAAATCGGCCCCCCTCAGTTTTGATATAATTACAGGAAGTAACGCATATTCCTATTTTACATATATGGCCCAACTTCTGGATTTTTGCAATGTTATCCCTGTTTGATTAATTACAGTTTTGAACCCAAGTTTTGGAATGTAAGCAATATACCCTCTTGCATAAATTATTTATATAAATGACCCATAATTCTGTAATTGGGTTTTTCCCCGGAAAAACATTTGAGCGGGTTGTTTATCCTTAACTTTGAAAATGAGATTTACCTTGGATTTGTGATGTTGTACAAGTTACCCGGAAAATATAATTGAGGATTTGGCCCAAAGAGTTATTTTCGAAAAATAGATTAAGTTCTTGAGTTCCATATTTATGGCCCGGAGATTTGATTACGGATTTATGATGCACGTTGTGACGTTGTGTGTTTTGCCTCGGAAAATAATTTTGCGGGTTTTAACCACGGTTTTTAAAACAAGTTTTTCCTTAGTTTTATGTATTTTATATATTCCGACCAAATTTAGCGTATAAGCTAAATTTGTTTAGCTTTGATGTTAGGTTCGGAAGCGCCCCGATAAAGGCCTAACGAGCCCAAGTTGACACCCGTTGATTAACTTCCGTCTTTTGACTTCGTGTGAGTACCTCCTTCCTTGATCTAGTTATGTTTTATGGTAGTATCATGCTAGGATTGAATCTAGCATAACTTAGAGTAAATACCAAGTAGTGGTTGGACCTTAGGTGAGTTTTGAGGATTTATGATCGTTCGAAAGCTTGAGGTATTATTATCTTGTGAGGATTGTAAGGCATTGAGCGTTTGGTTGATCTTGTAAGCTTATGTAGATTAAGATTATGGTTATATGTTTGTTGAGATTGTAGTGACTAGGACGAGAGTATCCTAGCGCGTGTTGTGATGGCTATGACCTTGTGAGATCGTGAGGATTAGGAGGTTGTTATCCTATCATGGTTATGGTTTATGATCTTGCGAGATCATTGGGACTAGAAGTGTAAAGACTTCTAGTATGCGAGAGAGACGTTGATCGTGTGCCTTTTTACAGGCGTTGAGTGTCTTCCTGCGGGAAGTTGGGGACGGGATATAGCGGGATTATCTTTGGGACGAGGTAAGTCTTCGGACTTACTTAGCTCGTATTCTCTGTATTAGTTTCAATGCGTGTTTGGTGGTGTGTGTTTATTGTTTATGTGTGTGTTTATTGCTTATGTTATAAAATCTAAACCGGTAATAGGACCACCGACTTTATATGTTTATATTTGGCCCAAGTGTATGATAACGGGCGGTGACCACTATGTCCGGCCCAAAATGGGGATGGTCGGGAGGTGCCTTGCGACCAGTCCAACAGGTGATGCTGATTCGCATCTGGCCCAAACCTGTTTGGTGAAAGGGGACAAGGGCGGGATCCTTGTGATTTCCGTGCCACAACTAAATGAAAATTAGTAATGGAATAACTTAAATTAAAGATAATAAACCGGATTGTGTGTTTTGGAACATGTTGTGTGTTTATGATACCTTATGTGTGTGTGTGTGTGTGCCAATACCATGATTCTAATGCCTTGAATGCTAGCTAACGGTTTTATACCGATATTGTTGTAGATTGCATTGCAGGTTAGGAATGCGGCCGAGAGATCCGGAAGAGTGGGCAGCCGGGGTTCCGTACATTTTAGGAGTGAGTTTGGATTAAAGTCGGGTTGTATTTTATTCTTTGTTTATTATGTTGGTATGCCGCGTGTATGGCGTTTTGGTCTTTGATATTGTTTATCGGCTGAAGTCTTTTGTTGTTTTCCTCGGGTTTCTTATCATTTGCATTAAAAGGAGTTTCGTTTTTGCCTTTATTTGTGTCATTTTTGTAAGATCCGGTGAAATTGTTGTCAGGCTAAGGGTCGGGACCCATTGTGAGGTCCTAACCCGTAACATCCCGAGTCCCGCGGACTCGGGGTGTTACAAAAAGTGGTATCAGAGCCCTAGGTTGACAACAATGGCACTCGCAATCTTCTA
The DNA here is from genome assembly GCA_033239045.1 of Fagopyrum esculentum. Lineage (NCBI taxonomy): Eukaryota > Viridiplantae > Streptophyta > Magnoliopsida > Caryophyllales > Polygonaceae > Fagopyrum > Fagopyrum esculentum. The sequence continues at coordinate 54,049,951 of BSUD01000004.1, forward strand.
AAGGCCGAATAAGGAATAAACAGAACCCCGCGGGTTCTGAGTTTTTGTTTTCAAAATCACATGCATGAGTCGGGGTAGAATGTACGGACCACCACTCCTTCCGCGGATCTCGGCAGCTTAGTTTATTAGGTTTTGATACGTATATATATGTATATATAGATATGGATATGACGTTTGTAGTTATGCATGATAGAATTGATGTGTATCTTTGTGATTGTATGTTGCATGATGAACTTGATATATATGTATAGTTGTATATATGGACTATAGTACATGTTTGGACCTTGTATTGTTGTAATGTATTTTCTGGATATGGCATATTAGTAGAGATATGGACTTAGGATTTATATAGTTATGTATACGTATTCTTGTTATATATAATACTAGCATATGAAGTTACGGGACCTAATAGAAAAGATGATAAGTATAGTATCATCACCTTTAAAGACGATATGGTTGGCTTGGGATAGCGTTCATACGTGGAGTACACTCAAATATCAAATTGAGCATTTCGTGTTAACGAACACCATGGCGTTCTCGGATTCCTTTAAAAGGATGTCGAAGAGGAGGATTAGCGATGACATAAACGAAGGACAAACAAGTAGAAAGAAGAACTCGAGACAAATAAAGAGAGATCGAGATGGAGCAATACAAGTAAGGGAGCAACGTTAAGGTATATAAGTGGTTATAAAGAAACCGGGGTTGTACGACAACGAGACCAATAGTGAAAACGAACTTAAGTTCTTCAAGAAGACGCGTGGATAAATAAAGATGCGGATCGACGAGAAGATGAGTATGTTCTAGAAAGGTTAAAGGTGGTATTCCATTAAGATGCAAAGCTTTCCTTAGACGTTTCTAAGCATTGGAGGGTAGAAGAGAAAAGTGAACGAAACATGTGGGAAGGATTTAAATACCGTAAGTTAAACTTGCGAGGTACCAAGAAGTGAAGAGTCAAAAAAAATACGAGGGTAACGGGGAGGATCACATAATGAAATTTCACATAGGAGAATTACCTGGCGGAGTCAATCATTTTCCGTCATTGAGATGAAACTGAGCAACACTAAGAAGGAGGAAGAGTGTGTGGATGGTGATCTTCAGAAGATGAAAGATAAAACAAAGAGTTTTGATTGAAAGACCAACCTAGAGAAGAGAGGGTAGTTACTAACCATAGAGATGTGGGGAAGATGCACTTACAAGATATTATGAAGAACGGTTTAGCCTATGAACGGGAGTTATGCGACACAACAAGGCCGAAAAGGTATAGTTACCTTATAGAAGAAGAAGGAAGCGTGGAGCGTATAAAGAGTTAACGGAGTGTGTGGAGGGTGAAATAAGCAAGTGAAGTTTAAGACAGAGTGCCCTGAGAGGGTAGCCTTCAGGAGAATGGTAACATGGAGGGTAAATAGAATGGTAAGTCATTGACATTGGATGAGAAGAGTAATTGATGAGAACCAAGAACGCACGTGTGCGGGTTGGCTATTGATGAGCGTATATGAGAAGATTAGGCAAGACAATGGCATGAAGGATCGGTAACAAGAGCTTGGAGGATTTCCGGTGGTTCGGTGTAAGTAGTGAGGAAGTATGTCAACTAAGTACAATTGTCTTAATCAAGTAATATCGCATGGGATCAAAGAAAGCGAATGTAACTGACCTCCTAGGGAGGAATTGTAATGACCCTTTGCGACCTTCTTCGGTCATGAGAACGACATATGGGAGAGCGACCCAGATTAGAAGTTTTAAGGTTTGATCATGGTAAAGGGAACCAGTAGATCAAGAGGAAGGTGATATTTTCATTGTTTGTGGTGCGTAGATGGGAGTATAATAAGAGGATGCATAGTATGTTCATTCTAATGAAATGGAGGGTATGTCTTAGTGAGCAAAAGATGAAAGAGAGGCGGCAAACTCACACAAAAGAGCCATGGTTGCTCTGGTTTGAAAGAGAGGACCTAGATTAGGGCAACACTTCAAGCTTGGAATTACGATTTTAGTGATTAGTGGAGTAAAGAGTGAATCTTTTTGTGATTATGGTTGGGAATTTTTCCTGAAGGCATACAAGTACGGTTGTGAAGCTGTTCATGATACCAAAAGGTATATAAGGTGGCCAACGAGAGTAAGAGAAGACTGAGGTTTTGAAATTTGATGTCGATATGAGACGTACAAGAAGTACATGAAAGATCGAGGTTAGAGCCTCTACGGTCGGTTTGACGTTACATAAGGAGCTGAAGTATAAATTTCTACGCCTACTTGAAGAAATGATGTCTATGGTGAAAGCTTATCTAGGATACAAAGAGCTCGTCCCATATGTTGGGATGTCGCGGAAAGTGAAGAAGATAAGGTCAATTGTTTTGAAGCACGGTTAAGTCCTGTAGATTGGACCCTTATGGTTGCACATAAGTGAGAAATCTTAGAAGATTTTTATAATCATGTCATTAAAAGGGAAAACGGGATTAAGTTAAAAGAATACTTTAATCAGACCACAAGAGTCATAAGACAGAAGCAAATCTTTCCAATTCAAGAAAAGACGAATATTTGGAAGGATACAGTCAACATAGTAGCTACAGAAGAAACAATACACGTGTTAAAGGACATCACCCCAACCAGTCGGGCTGGACCACTTGTCAAGCGTTAGGACTAGGTGGTTCCGGTTAATACGATATGTGATGTGTAGAGAAAAGATAGAACCCGAGATAGAACGGATTCTAATGCATCGGAATGTGAATTTTATCGTTAAGATTGATTTGGGCTCAACTCCCATTTCTAAGGCACCGTACAAAAGTCATTAATAAATGATACCCGTAGGGATACTCAAATTGAGGATGCAATCAAGGAGCAATTGCAAGGACTTGTTGATAATGGTTCATTAGAACCAATGCACCATCATAGAGAACACTAGAAGTTATCTTGAACTCTTGATTTGAAGTTATTATGAGAACACCAGAATTGTTGTGCAAAAGATAGATAGTTCTCTTCAACTGAACATCGATTACTGGGAGTCGAAGAAAAAGTATTCCTTACAATGAATGGATGATCTACTCGATCGGTTACTAGGGTCGGTAGTCTCTTATGGGAATGATTTAAGGTTTGATTGTCATCAATTGAGAATTCGAGTCTGAGATACTACAAGTACAGCATTTTGGACCAATCAAAGTCACTACGAGTTATAGTTAGTCCATATGGGCTTACTGATGCACGGATGAGATATTTTGGATCTACTCTTGAAAAAGAGAGATGTATGACAAGTTATCTCGGGATGGCAAACCCCGAAATATGTGGAAGAGGTTACAAGTTATCCTAGAAGCGCTGAGCTTTACCAGATATGTGAAGGGATAGTGGGTTACCGGTTGGTGTGGCCGTCGAGAGTAGAGGGTGATCACACGGTGTTTCAAGTTTATCAATTGAGAGAGTACATACATGGTCCGAGACATGTTATTAGTCAAGATGACCTAGGGGAAGAGGAAGAACCGATGAGGCAAACTGGAGGACGGAGGATAGTATCTTTGGTTTAGTTTTACGCGGAGCTAGTAGCATTGTTAGAATCGACGAGTTAGACCTAGTCTCCATTGGTTGAGTTATGTGCATGTGTGATGTTGTGTATAGTTTGTGCCTTGTGTAGGATTATGCTATATGACCTGGTTTATCTTGCGGTGGTAGTTTGAGTAGATTGTGTGTGTAGATTAGGAGGTTTAAGCCATATTAGTTTGAGAGTTCATACCTCGGCCTTAATGGACCGAGAAGTTCAGCGTGTGGAAAGTTTCGGGACGAAACTTGTTTTTAGGGGGATCTAATGTAACGCCCCGTTTATTGGGTGCATTTCAATTTTTATTTTTATCCTACCTTCTATCGATATTTTATTAGATTGAATATTTTATTAAAAGTATTTTAAGACGTAAAATATATTTTTTTCAAGTATTTTTATATTTTTTTTGGATACGATTACGTGTATCCGTCTTTTTAATTTTCGGAAAAGTGTCGGAAAGTTTTCCGGTTTGAAAATCCCGACCCGAGTTTTCGATCGAGCCCTTTTCTTTTATATATATATATATATATTTTTATTTTTTTGTTTTCCTGCGCCAATGGATGGCGTGTTGCTGTGTTGGGCAACTGATGCCGTGTGATTTCCCCCGCCCAGCTTGTCCCTAGCTTCTGCAGCCCTAGCTAGCCCCATCCCCTTTACGTTGGCTCACCTTTTGTATTCTCTTTCTCCCTCACTCTCTCACACTCAACCGCTCTTCTCTCTTCCTTCTCCCTCAAACTCTCGCTCACCTGTCTCTCTCTCTCTGTCAAAACAACCCCTCTCGAGCCCTCTTCCCTCGACCTCAAAAACACCACTGCCTCGTCTAATCGAGACCGCCATTGTCTCCAGGGATGCGCATAGCCACTGTCGCCGGAAAAGAATTGACGCAGCCGCCAGGAATCGTCGGAAATGAGAGACAAGGAAGCCCTTCCTTTGCACCCATTCGAGCCTCCTATGTCAAGCCGCTGGAGAAGGGAGCCTTCCACCGCCGGCCAGCAGCTTTCTCTGCCTCGAATCGCCCGGTTAAAGTCGTCGGAGGAGAACCACGCCGCTGCTTCGCCTTGCCGGAGGCACCAATGGTCAAATTCGCCTCCTCCTCTTTTCCCTAGGCAGTCGTTGCCACCAGGGACCACCGCCGGGATCTTCTGCCCCACCACACCAGTAAGGCCCCCTCCGCCTGCACCTTCCTGTGCCATCATCCTCTCCTCCGCCTGAGCCGCCGCCGTTCAGCGTTGCCCCTCTCGTCGATGACAATTGTAGGGTTCAGTGAAACCCATTTCCTTCTTATTAAATCGGCCCCCCTCAGTTTTGATATAATTACAGGAAGTAACCCATATTCCTATTTTACATATATGGCCCAACTTCTGGATTTTTGCAATGTTATCCCTGTTTGATTAATTACAGTTTTGAACCCAAGTTTTGGAATGTAAGCAATATACCCTCTTGCATAAATTATTTATATAAATGACCCATAATTCTGTAATTGGGTTTTTCCCCGGAAAAACATTTGAGCGGGTTGTTTATCCTTAACTTTGAAAATGAGATTTACCTTGGATTTGTGATGTTGTACAAGTTACCCGGAAAATATAATTGAGGATTTGGCCCAAAGAGTTATTTTCGAAAAATAGATTAAGTTCTTGAGTTCCATATTTATGGCCCGGAGATTTGATTACGGATTTATGATGCACGTTGTGACGTTGTGTGTTTTGCCTCGGAAAATAATTTTGCGGGTTTTAACCACGGTTTTTAAAACAAGTTTTTCCTTAGTTTTATGTATTTTATATATTCCGACCAAATTTAGCGTATAAGCTAAATTTGTTTAGCTTTGATGTTAGGTTCGGAAGCGCCCCGATAAAGGCCTAACGAGCCCAAGTTGACACCCGTTGATTAACTTCCGTCTTTTGACTTCGTGTGAGTACCTCCTTCCTTGATCTAGTTATGTTTTATGGTAGTATCATGCTAGGATTGAATCTAGCATAACTTAGAGTAAATACCAAGTAGTGGTTGGACCTTAGGTGAGTTTTGAGGATTTATGATCGTTCGAAAGCTTGAGGTATTATTATCTTGTGAGGATTGTAAGGCATTGAGCGTTTGGTTGATCTTGTAAGCTTATGTAGATTAAGATTATGGTTATATGTTTGTTGAGATTGTAGTGACTAGGACGAGAGTATCCTAGCGCGTGTTGTGATGGCTATGACCTTGTGAGATCGTGAGGATTAGGAGGTTGTTATCCTATCATGGTTATGGTTTATGATCTTGCGAGATCATTGGGACTAGAAGTGTAAAGACTTCTAGTATGCGAGAGAGACGTTGATCGTGTGCCTTTTTACAGGCGTTGAGTGTCTTCCTGCGGGAAGTTGGGGACGGGATATAGCGGGATTATCTTTGGGACGAGGTAAGTCTTCGGACTTACTTAGCTCGTATTCTCTGTATTAGTTTCAATGCGTGTTTGGTGGTGTGTGTTTATTGTTTATGTGTGTGTTTATTGCTTATGTTATAACATCTAAACCGGTAATAGGACCACCGACTTTATATGTTTATATTTGGCCCAAGTGTATGATAACGGGCGGTGACCACTATGTCCAGTCCAAAATGGGGATGACTGGGAGGTGCCTTGCGACCAGCCCATCGGGTGATGCTGATCCGCATCAAGTACAAACCCGTATGGTGAAAGGGGACAAGGGCGAGATCTTTAAGATTCTCGTGTCACAAAAGAAGTTGAATTAGAACGGGATATGACCTAATAATAAAAAGATAATAAACCGGATTGTGTGTTTTGGAACATGTTGTGTGTTTATGATACCTTATGTGTGTGTGTGTGCCAATACCATGATTCTAATGCCTTGAATGCTAGCTAACGGTTCTATACCGATATTGTTGTAGTTGCCTTGCAGGTTAGGGGCGCGACCGAGAGATCCGGAAGAGCGGGCAGCCGGGGTCCGTACATTTTAGGATGGGTTTTGGGGGTTGTTTTTATGTATTGTTTAGGGTATTATGTATGTCGCGTGTATGGCGGTTGCCTTTAGCGTTGTATCTCGGCTGAAGTCTTTCGTTGTTTTCTTTTGGGGTTCATATCATTGCATTAAAATGAATTTCGGTTTTGCCTTTATTTGTGTCTTGTTGTAAGATCCAGTGAAATTGTTGTCAGGCTAAGGGTCGGGACCCATTGTGAGGTCCCAACCCGTAGCATCCCGAGTCCCGCGGATTTGGGGTGTTACAAAAGTGGTATCAGAGCCCTAGGTTGACAACAATGGCACTCACAATCTTCTAAAGGCCGAATAAGGAATAAACAGAACCCCGCGGGTTCTGAGTTTTCGTTTTCAAAATCACATGCCTGAGTCGGGGTAGAATGTACGGACCACCACTTCTTCCGCGGATCTCGGTAGCTTAGTGTATTGGATTTGTATATATATGTAGGTATGTAGGTATGTATAATATATGTGGATTGTAGTTGCATGATGACTTGATTTATATGTATAGTGAATATATGTGGACTATAATACATGTTTGGACCTTGTATTGATGTATTGGATTTCCGGATGTGATATATTAGTAGTTATGTGGACATAGGACATATATATGCTTATATACGGACTCTTATATATATAGTAATATATAGTATGGGACCTTATAGTTAGGACGACGGAAAGATATCATCACCTTTAAGACGACGTTGTTGGCTTAGGATAACATTCATACGTGGAGGAGTACGCTCAAGTATCAAGTTGAGCGTTTCGTGTTGACGAACACCATGGTGTTTCTCGGATTCCTATAAAAGGACATCAAAGAGGAGTAGATATGATGTAAACAAAGGACAACCAAGTAAAAGAAAACTCGAGACGACTTAAGGGGGTCAAGATGGGAGCAATGCAAGAAAAAGGGAGCAACATTAAAGTGTAGAAGTGGTTCTAAAAAGGCCATGATTGGACGACGACGAGACCAAGAGAGAGAACGAACTTAAGTTCTTTGAGAAGAAGCGTGGACAACTAAAGATGTAAATCGAGGAGGAGATGAGTACGTTCTAGCAAGGTTAAGGTGGTGTTCCATTAAGATGCAAAGCTTTCCTTAGATGTTTCTAAGCATTGGAGGGTAGAGGAGAAAAGTGAACGAAACATGTGGGAAGAATTTAAATACCGTAAATTAAACTTGCGAGGTACCAAGAAGTGAAGAGGCAAAAATACGAGGGTAACGAGGAGGATCACATGGTGAAAGTTTGCATAGTAGAATTACCTGGCGGAGTCAATCATTTTCCGTCATTGAGATGAAACTGAGCAACGCTAAGGAGGAAGGGTGTGTGGATGGTGATCTTCAGAAGATGAAAGATAAAACAAGGAGTTTTGATTGAAAGACCAACCTAGAGAAGAGAGAGTAGTTACTAACCATAGAGATGTGGGGAAGATGCACTTACAAGATATTATGAAGAACGGTTAAGCCTATGAACGGGAGTTATGCGACACAACAAGGCCGAGAAGGTATAGTTACCTTATAGAAGAAGAAGGAAGCGTGGAGCGTATAAAGAGTTAACGGAGTGTGTGGAGGGTGAAATAAGCAAGTGAAGTTTAAGACAGAGTGCCCTGAGAGGGTAGCCTTCAGGAGAATGGTAACATGGAGGGTAAATAGAATGGTAAGTCATTGACATTGGATGAGAAGAGTAATTGATGAGAACCAAGAACGCACGTGTGCGGGTTGGCTATTGATGAGCGTATATGAGAAGATTAGGCAAGACAATGGCATGAAGGATCGGTAACAAGAGCTTGGAGGATTTCCGGTGGTTCGGTGTAAGTAGTGAGGAAGTATGTCAACTAAGTACAATTGTCTTAATCAAGTAATTTCGCATGGGATCAAAGAAAGCGAATGTAACTGACCTCCTAGGGAGGAATTGTAATGACCCTTTGCGACCTTCTTCGGTCATGAGAACGACATATGGGAGAGCGACCCAGATTAGAAGTTTTAAGGTTTGATCATGGTAAAGGGAACCAGTAGATCAAGAGGAAGGTGATATTTTCATTGTTTGTGGTGCGTAGATGGGAGTATAATAAGAGGATGCATAGTATGTTCATTCTAATGAAATGGAGGGTATGTCTTAGTGAGCAAAAGATGAAAGAGAGGCGGCAAACTCACACAAAAGAGCCATGGTTGCTCTGGTTTGAAAGAGAGGACCTAGATTAGGGCAACACTTCAAGCTTGGAATTACGATGTTAGTGATTAGTGGAGTAAAGAGTGAATCTTTTTGTGATTATGGTTGGGAATTTTGCCTGAAGGCATACAAGTACGGTTGTGAAGCTGTTCATGATACCAAAAGGTATATAAGGTGGCCAACGAGAGTAAGAGAAGACTGAGGTTTTGAAGTTTGATGTCGATATGAGACGTACAAGAAGTACATGAAAGATCGAGGTTAGAGCCTCTACGGTCGGTTTGACGTTACATAAGGAGCTGAAGTATAAATTTCTACGCCTACTTGAAGAAATGATGTCTATGGTGAAAGCTTATCTAGGATACAAAGAGCTCGTCCCATATGTTGGGATGTCGCGGAAAGTGAAGAAGATAAGGTCAATTGTTTTGAAGCACGGTTAAGTCCTGTAGATTGGACCCTTATGGTTGCACATAAGTAAGAAATCTTAGAAGATTTTTTATAATCATGTCATTAAAAGGGAAAACGGGATTAAGTTAAAAGAATACTTTAATCAGACCACAAGAGTCATAAGACAGAAGCAAATCTTTCCAATTCAAGAAAAGACGAATATTTGGAAGGATACAGTCAACATAGTAGCTACAGAAGAAACAATACACGTGTTAAAGGACATCACCCCAACCAGTCGGGCTGGACCACTTGTCAAGCGTTAGGACTAGGTGGTTCCGGTTAATACGATATGTGATGTGTAGAGAAAAGATAGAACCCGAGATAGAACGGATTCTAATGCATCGGAATGTGAATTTTATCGTTAAGATTGATTTGGGCTCAACTCCCATTTCTAAGGCACCGTACAAAAGTCATTAATAAATGATACCCGTAGGGATACTCAAATTGAGGATGCAATCAAGGAGCAATTGCAAGGACTTGTTGATAATGGTTCATTAGAACCAATGCACCATCATAGAGAACACTAGAAGTTATCTTGAACTCTTGATTTGAAGTTATTATGAGAACACCAGAATTGTTGTGCAAAAGATAGATAGTTCTCTTCAACTGAACATCGATTACTGGGAGTCGAAGAAAAAGTATTCCTTACAATGAATGGATGATCTACTCGATCGGTTACTAGGGTCGGTAGTCTCTTATGGGAATGATTTAAGGTTTGATTGTCATCAATTGAGAATTCGAGTCTGAGATACTACAAGTACAGCATTTTGGACCAATCAAAGTCACTACGAGTTATAGTTAGTCCATATGGGCTTACTGATGCACGGATGAGATATTTTGGATCTACTCTTGAAAAAGAGAGATGTATGACAAGTTATCTCGGGATGGCAAACCCCGAAATATGTGGAAGAGGTTACAAGTTATCCTAGAAGCGCTGAGCTTTACCAGATATGTGAAGGGATAGTGGGTTACCGGTTGGTGTGGCCGTCGAGAGTAGAGGGTGATCACACGGTGTTTCAAGTTTATCAATTGAGAGAGTACATACATGGTCCGAGACATGTTATTAGTCAAGATGACCTAGGGGAAGAGGAAGAACCGATGAGGCAAACTGGAGGACGGAGGATAGTATCTTTGGTTTAGTTTTACGCGGAGCTAGTAGCATTGTTAGAATCGACGAGTTAGACCTAGTCTCCATTGGTTGAGTTATGTGCATGTGTGATGTTGTGTATAGTTTGTGCCTTGTGTGGGATTATGCTATATGACCTGGTTTATCTTGCGGTGGTAGTTTGAGTAGATTGTGTGTATAGATTAGGAGGTTTAAGCCATATTAGTTTGAGAGTTCATACCTCGGCCTTAATGGACCGAGAAGTTCAGCGTGTGGAAAGTTTCGGGACGAAACTTGTTTTTAGGGGGATCTAATGTAACGCCCCGTTTATTGGGTGCATTTCAATTTTTATTTTTATCCTACCTTCTATCGATATTTTATTAGATTGAATATTTTATTAAAAGTATTTTAAGACGTAAAATATATTTTTTTCAAGTATTTTTATATTTTTTTTGGATACGATTACGTGTATCCGTCTTTTTAATTTTCGGAAAAGTGTCGGAAAGTTTTCCGGTTTGAAAATCCCGACCCGAGTTTTCGATCGAGCCCTTTTCTTTTATATATATATATATATATTTTTATTTTTTTGTTTTCCTGCGCCAATGGATGGCGTGTTGCTGTGTTGGGCAACTGATGCCGTGTGATTTCCCCCGCCCAGCTTGTCCCTAGCTTCTGCAGCCCTAGCTAGCCCCATCCCCTTTACGTTGGCTCACCTTTTGTATTCTCTTTCTCCCTCACTCTCTCACACTCAACCGCTCTTCTCTCTTCCTTCTCCCTCAAACTCTCGCTCACCTGTCTCTCTCTCTCTGTCAAAACAACCCCTCTCGAGCCCTCTTCCCTCGACCTCAAAAACACCACTGCCTCGTCTAATCGAGACCGCCATTGTCTCCAGGGATGCGCATAGCCACTGTCGCCGGAAAAGAATTGACGCAGCCGCCAGGAATCGTCGGAAATGAGAGACAAGGAAGCCCTTCCTTTGCACCCATTCGAGCCTCCTATGTCAAGCCGCTGGAGAAGGGAGCCTTCCACCGCCGGCCAGCAGCTTTCTCTGCCTCGAATCGCCCGGTTAAAGTCGTCGGAGGAGAACCACGCCGCTGCTTCGCCTTGCCGGAGGCACCAATGGTCAAATTCGCCTCCTCCTCTTTTCCCTAGGCAGTCGTTGCCACCAGGGACCACCGCCGGGATCTTCTGCCCCACCACACCAGTAAGGCCCCCTCCGCCTGCACCTTCCTGTGCCATCATCCTCTCCTCCGCCTGAGCCGCCGCCGTTCAGCGTTGCCCCTCTCGTCGATGACAATTGTAGGGTTCAGTGAAACCCATTTCCTTCTTATTAAATCGGCCCCCCTCAGTTTTGATATAATTACAGGAAGTAACGCATATTCCTATTTTACATATATGGCCCAACTTCTGGATTTTTGCAATGTTATCCCTGTTTGATTAATTACAGTTTTGAACCCAAGTTTTGGAATGTAAGCAATATACCCTCTTGCATAAATTATTTATATAAATGACCCATAATTCTGTAATTGGGTTTTTCCCCGGAAAAACATTTGAGCGGGTTGTTTATCCTTAACTTTGAAAATGAGATTTACCTTGGATTTGTGATGTTGTACAAGTTACCCGGAAAATATAATTGAGGATTTGGCCCAAAGAGTTATTTTCGAAAAATAGATTAAGTTCTTGAGTTCCATATTTATGGCCCGGAGATTTGATTACGGATTTATGATGCACGTTGTGACGTTGTGTGTTTTGCCTCGGAAAATAATTTTGCGGGTTTTAACCACGGTTTTTAAAACAAGTTTTTCCTTAGTTTTATGTATTTTATATATTCCGACCAAATTTAGCGTATAAGCTAAATTTGTTTAGCTTTGATGTTAGGTTCGGAAGCGCCCCGATAAAGGCCTAACGAGCCCAAGTTGACACCCGTTGATTAACTTCCGTCTTTTGACTTCGTGTGAGTACCTCCTTCCTTGATCTAGTTATGTTTTATGGTAGTATCATGCTAGGATTGAATCTAGCATAACTTAGAGTAAATACCAAGTAGTGGTTGGACCTTAGGTGAGTTTTGAGGATTTATGATCGTTCGAAAGCTTGAGGTATTATTATCTTGTGAGGATTGTAAGGCATTGAGCGTTTGGTTGATCTTGTAAGCTTATGTAGATTAAGATTATGGTTATATGTTTGTTGAGATTGTAGTGACTAGGACGAGAGTATCCTAGCGCGTGTTGTGATGGCTATGACCTTGTGAGATCGTGAGGATTAGGAGGTTGTTATCCTATCATGGTTATGGTTTATGATCTTGCGAGATCATTGGGACTAGAAGTGTAAAGACTTCTAGTATGCGAGAGAGACGTTGATCGTGTGCCTTTTTACAGGCGTTGAGTGTCTTCCTGCGGGAAGTTGGGGACGGGATATAGCGGGATTATCTTTGGGACGAGGTAAGTCTTCGGACTTACTTAGCTCGTATTCTCTGTATTAGTTTCAATGCGTGTTTGGTGGTGTGTGTTTATTGTTTATGTGTGTGTTTATTGCTTATGTTATAACATCTAAACCGGTAATAGGACCACCGACTTTATATGTTTATATTTGGCCCAAGTGTATGATAACGGGCGGTGACCACTATGTCCGGCCCAAAATGGGGATGGTCGGGAGGTGCCTTGCGACCAGTCCAACAGGTGATGCTGATTCGCATCTGGCCCAAACCTGTTTGGTGAAAGGGGACAAGGGCGGGATCCTTGTGATTTCCGTGCCACAACTAAAGTTGAAAATTAGTAACGGAATAACTTAAATTAAAAAGATAATAAACCGGATTGTGTGTTTTGGAACATGTTGTGTGTTTATGATACCTTATGTGTGTGTGTGTGTGTGCCAATACCATGATTCTAATGCCTTGAATGCTAGCTAACGGTTTTATACCGACATTGTTGTAGATTGCATTGCAGGTTAGGAATGCGGCCGAGAGATCCGGAAGAGTGGGCAGCCGGGGTTCCGTACATTTTAGGAGTGAGTTTTGGGTGGAGTCGAGTTTGAGTATTGTAATTATTGTATGTTTTATGGTGTTAGCCTTTGGGGTTGTATTTTCGGCTGAAGTCCTTTGTTGTATTCTTTCGGGTTTCTTATCATTTGCATAAAAAGGAATTTCGTTTTTGCCTTTATTTGTGCCTTGTTGCAAGATCCGGTGAAATTGTTGTCAAGCTAAGGGTCGGGACCCATTGTGAGGTCCCAACCCGTAGCATCCCGAGTCCCGCGGATTCGGGGTGTTACAAAAAGTGGTATCAGAGCCCTAGGTTGACAACAATGGCACTCGCAATCTTCTAAAGGCCGAATAAGGAATAAACAGAACCCCGCGGGTTCTGAGTTTTCGTTTTCAAAATCACATGCATGAGTCGGGGTAGAATGTACGGACCACCACTCCTTCCGCGGATCTCGGCAGCATAGTTTATTGGATTTTTAGTATATATATGTATATATGTAGATATGTATTGTGGACTTAGGATGTTTTTGGACTATTATTGTATGTGGATTGTAGTTGCATGATGGACATGATTTATGTGTATAGTTGTATATATGGACTATAGTACATGTTTTGGACCTTGTATTGTTGTAATGTATTTTCTGGATATGGCATATTAGTAGAGATATGGACTTAGGATTTATATAGTTATGTATACGTATTCTTGTTATATATAGTAGCATATGGAGATATAAGACCTTTTAGTTGAGATGCTATTATGATATCATCGCCCTTGGACGACGTCGTTTTACATAGGATCGTGTACAAACGAGGACGAATATGCTCAAGTATTGAGTTGAGAGCTACGTTCGGGCGAACATTTTGGCGTTCTCGGATTCCTTTAAAAGGATGTCGAAGAGGAGGATTAGCGATGACATAAACGAAGGACAAACAAGTAGAAAGAAGAACTCGAGACAAATAAAGAGAGATCGAGATGGAGCAATACAAGTAAGGGAGCAACGTTAAGTGTAGAAGCGGTTCCAAAGAGGCCATGATCGAACGACAACGAGACCAATAGTGAAAACGAACTTAAGTTCTTCAAGAAGACGCGTGGATAAATAAAGATGCGGATCGACGAGAAGATGAGTATGTTCTAGAAAGGTTAAAGGTGGTATTCCATTAAGATGCAAAGCTTTCCTTAGACGTTTCTAAGCATTGGAGGGTAGAAGAGAAAAGTGAACGAAACATGTGGGAAGGATTTAAATACCGTAAGTTAAGCTTACGAGGTACCAAGAAGTGAAGTTAAAACATTACTAGAGTTATGAGAAGAAAGGCATGGTGGGGTTTCACGTGGAGTTGACTGGTTTCCGTTATAATGATAAGCCTAAGAAACGCCAAGAAGGAGGAAGAGTGTGTGGATGGTGATCTTCAGAAGATGAAAGATAAAACAAAGAGTTTTGATTGAAAGACCAACCTAGAGAAGAGAGGGTAGTTACTAACCATAGAGATGTGGGGAAGATGCACTTACAAGATATTATGAAGAACGGTTTAGCCTATGAACGGGAGTTATGCGACACAACAAGGCCGAAAAGGTATAGTTACCTTATAGAAGAAGAAGGAAGCGTGGAGCGTATAAAGAGTTAACGGAGTGTGTGGAGGGTGAAATAAGCAAGTGAAGTTTAAGACAGAGTGCCCTGAGAGGGTAGCCTTCAGGAGAATGGTAACATGGAGGGTAAATAGAATGGTAAGTCATTGACATTGGATGAGAAGAGTAATTGATGAGAACCAAGAACGCACGTGTGCGGGTTGGCTATTGATGAGCGTATATGAGAAGATTAGGCAAGACAATGGCATGAAGGATCGGTAACAAGAGCTTGGAGGATTTCCGGTGGTTCGGTGTAAGTAGTGAGGAAGTATGTCAACTAAGTACAATTGTCTTAATCAAGTAATATCGCATGGGATCAAAGAAAGCGAATGTAACTGACCTCCTAGGGAGGAATTGTAATGACCCTTTGCGACCTTCTTCGGTCATGAGAACGACATATGGGAGAGCGACCCAGATTAGAAGTTTTAAGGTTTGATCATGGTAAAGGGAACCAGTAGATCAAGAGGAAGGTGATATTTTCATTGTTTGTGGTGCGTAGATGGGAGTATAATAAGAGGATGCATAGTATGTTCATTCTAATGAAATGGAGGGTATGTCTTAGTGAGCAAAAGATGAAAGAGAGGCGGCAAACTCACACAAAAGAGCCATGGTTGCTCTGGTTTGAAAGAGAGGACCTAGATTAGGGCAACACTTCAAGCTTGGAATTACGATTTTAGTGATTAGTGGAGTAAAGAGTGAATCTTTTTGTGATTATGGTTGGGAATTTTTCCTGAAGGCATACAAGTACGGTTGTGAAGCTGTTCATGATACCAAAAGGTATATAAGGTGGCCAACGAGAGTAAGAGAAGACTGAGGTTTTGAAATTTGATGTCGATATGAGACGTACAAGAAGTACATGAAAGATCGAGGTTAGAGCCTCTACGGTCGGTTTGACGTTACATAAGGAGCTGAAGTATAAATTTCTACGCCTACTTGAAGAAATGATGTCTATGGTGAAAGCTTATCTAGGATACAAAGAGCTCGTCCCATATGTTGGGATGTCGCGGAAAGTGAAGAAGATAAGGTCAATTGTTTTGAAGCACGGTTAAGTCCTGTAGATTGGACCCTTATGGTTGCACATAAGTAAGAAATCTTAGAAGATTTTTTATAATCATGTCATTAAAAGGGAAAACGGGATTAAGTTAAAAGAATACTTTAATCAGACCACAAGAGTCATAAGACAGAAGCAAATCTTTCCAATTCAAGAAAAGACGAATATTTGGAAGGATACAGTCAACATAGTAGCTACAGAAGAAACAATACACGTGTTAAAGGACATCACCCCAACCAGTCGGGCTGGACCACTTGTCAAGCGTTAGGACTAGGTGGTTCCGGTTAATACGATATGTGATGTGTAGAGAAAAGATAGAACCCGAGATAGAACGGATTCTAATGCATCGGAATGTGAATTTTATCGTTAAGATTGATTTGGGCTCAACTCCCATTTCTAAGGCACCGTACAAAAGTCATTAATAAATGATACCCGTAGGGATACTCAAATTGAGGATGCAATCAAGGAGCAATTGCAAGGACTTGTTGATAATGGTTCATTAGAACCAATGCACCATCATAGAGAACACTAGAAGTTATCTTGAACTCTTGATTTGAAGTTATTATGAGAACACCAGAATTGTTGTGCAAAAGATAGATAGTTCTCTTCAACTGAACATCGATTACTGGGAGTCGAAGAAAAAGTATTCCTTACAATGAATGGATGATCTACTCGATCGGTTACTAGGGTCGGTAGTCTCTTATGGGAATGATTTAAGGTTTGATTGTCATCAATTGAGAATTCGAGTCTGAGATACTACAAGTACAGCATTTTGGACCAATCAAAGTCACTACGAGTTATAGTTAGTCCATATGGGCTTACTGATGCACGGATGAGATATTTTGGATCTACTCTTGAAAAAGAGAGATGTATGACAAGTTATCTCGGGATGGCAAACCCCGAAATATGTGGAAGAGGTTACAAGTTATCCTAGAAGCGCTGAGCTTTACCAGATATGTGAAGGGATAGTGGGTTACCGGTTGGTGTGGCCGTCGAGAGTAGAGGGTGATCACACGGTGTTTCAAGTTTATCAATTGAGAGAGTACATACATGGTCCGAGACATGTTATTAGTCAAGATGACCTAGGGGAAGAGGAAGAACCGATGAGGCAAACTGGAGGACGGAGGATAGTATCTTTGGTTTAGTTTTACGCGGAGCTAGTAGCATTGTTAGAATCGACGAGTTAGACCTAGTCTCCATTGGTTGAGTTATGTGCATGTGTGATGTTGTGTATAGTTTGTGCCTTGTGTAGGATTATGCTATATGACCTGGTTTATCTTGCGGTGGTAGTTTGAGTAGATTGTGTGTGTAGATTAGGAGGTTTAAGCCATATTAGTTTGAGAGTTCATACCTCGGCCTTAATGGACCGAGAAGTTCAGCGTGTGGAAAGTTTCGGGACGAAACTTGTTTTTAGGGGGATCTAATGTAACGCCCCGTTTATTGGGTGCATTTCAATTTTTATTTTTATCCTACCTTCTATCGATATTTTATTAGATTGAATATTTTATTAAAAGTATTTTAAGACGTAAAATATATTTTTTTCAAGTATTTTTATATTTTTTTTGGATACGATTACGTGTATCCGTCTTTTTAATTTTCGGAAAAGTGTCGGAAAGTTTTCCGGTTTGAAAATCCCGACCCGAGTTTTCGATCGAGCCCTTTTCTTTTATATATATATATATATATTTTTATTTTTTTGTTTTCCTGCGCCAATGGATGGCGTGTTGCTGTGTTGGGCAACTGATGCCGTGTGATTTCCCCCGCCCAGCTTGTCCCTAGCTTCTGCAGCCCTAGCTAGCCCCATCCCCTTTACGTTGGCTCACCTTTTGTATTCTCTTTCTCCCTCACTCTCTCACACTCAACCGCTCTTCTCTCTTCCTTCTCCCTCAAACTCTCGCTCACCTGTCTCTCTCTCTCTGTCAAAACAACCCCTCTCGAGCCCTCTTCCCTCGACCTCAAAAACACCACTGCCTCGTCTAATCGAGACCGCCATTGTCTCCAGGGATGCGCATAGCCACTGTCGCCGGAAAAGAATTGACGCAGCCGCCAGGAATCGTCGGAAATGAGAGACAAGGAAGCCCTTCCTTTGCACCCATTCGAGCCTCCTATGTCAAGCCGCTGGAGAAGGGAGCCTTCCACCGCCGGCCAGCAGCTTTCTCTGCCTCGAATCGCCCGGTTAAAGTCGTCGGAGGAGAACCACGCCGCTGCTTCGCCTTGCCGGAGGCACCAATGGTCAAATTCGCCTCCTCCTCTTTTCCCTAGGCAGTCGTTGCCACCAGGGACCACCGCCGGGATCTTCTGCCCCACCACACCAGTAAGGCCCCCTCCGCCTGCACCTTCCTGTGCCATCATCCTCTCCTCCGCCTGAGCCGCCGCCGTTCAGCGTTGCCCCTCTCGTCGATGACAATTGTAGGGTTCAGTGAAACCCATTTCCTTCTTATTAAATCGGCCCCCCTCAGTTTTGATATAATTACAGGAAGTAACCCATATTCCTATTTTACATATATGGCCCAACTTCTGGATTTTTGCAATGTTATCCCTGTTTGATTAATTACAGTTTTGAACCCAAGTTTTGGAATGTAAGCAATATACCCTCTTGCATAAATTATTTATATAAATGACCCATAATTCTGTAATTGGGTTTTTCCCCGGAAAAACATTTGAGCGGGTTGTTTATCCTTAACTTTGAAAATGAGATTTACCTTGGATTTGTGATGTTGTACAAGTTACCCGGAAAATATAATTGAGGATTTGGCCCAAAGAGTTATTTTCGAAAAATAGATTAAGTTCTTGAGTTCCATATTTATGGCCCGGAGATTTGATTACGGATTTATGATGCACGTTGTGACGTTGTGTGTTTTGCCTCGGAAAATAATTTTGCGGGTTTTAACCACGGTTTTTAAAACAAGTTTTTCCTTAGTTTTATGTATTTTATATATTCCGACCAAATTTAGCGTATAAGCTAAATTTGTTTAGCTTTGATGTTAGGTTCGGAAGCGCCCCGATAAAGGCCTAACGAGCCCAAGTTGACACCCGTTGATTAACTTCCGTCTTTTGACTTCGTGTGAGTACCTCCTTCCTTGATCTAGTTATGTTTTATGGTAGTATCATGCTAGGATTGAATCTAGCATAACTTAGAGTAAATACCAAGTAGTGGTTGGACCTTAGGTGAGTTTTGAGGATTTATGATCGTTCGAAAGCTTGAGGTATTATTATCTTGTGAGGATTGTAAGGCATTGAGCGTTTGGTTGATCTTGTAAGCTTATGTAGATTAAGATTATGGTTATATGTTTGTTGAGATTGTAGTGACTAGGACGAGAGTATCCTAGCGCGTGTTGTGATGGCTATGACCTTGTGAGATCGTGAGGATTAGGAGGTTGTTATCCTATCATGGTTATGGTTTATGATCTTGCGAGATCATTGGGACTAGAAGTGTAAAGACTTCTAGTATGCGAGAGAGACGTTGATCGTGTGCCTTTTTACAGGCGTTGAGTGTCTTCCTGCGGGAAGTTGGGGACGGGATATAGCGGGATTATCTTTGGGACGAGGTAAGTCTTCGGACTTACTTAGCTCGTATTCTCTGTATTAGTTTCAATGCGTGTTTGGTGGTGTGTGTTTATTGTTTATGTGTGTGTTTATTGCTTATGTTATAACATCTAAACCGGTAATAGGACCACCGACTTTATATGTTTATATTTGGCCCAAGTGTATGATAACGGGCGGTGACCACTATGTCCGGCCCAAAATGGGGATGGTCGGGAGGTGCCTTGCGACCAGTCCAACAGGTGATGCTGATTCGCATCTGGCCCAAACCTGTTTGGTGAAAGGGGACAAGGGCGGGATCCTTGTGATTTCCGTGCCACAACTAAATGGAAATTAGTAATGGAATAACTTAAATTAAAGATAATAAACCGGATTGTGTGTTTTGGAACATGTTGTGTGTTTATGATACCTTATGTGTGTGTGTGTGCCAATATCATGATTCTAATGCCTTGAATGCTAGCTAACGGTTTTATACCGATATTGTTGTAGATTGCATTGCAGGTTAGGAATGCGGCCGAGAGATCCGGAAGAGTGGGCAGCCGGGGTTCCGTACATTTTAGGAGTGAGTTTGGATTAGAGTCGGGTTGTATTTTATTCTTTGTTTATTATGTTGGTATGCCGCGTGTATGGCGTTTTGGTCTTTGATATTGTTTATCGGCTGAAGTCTTTTGTTGTTTTCCTCGGGTTTCTTATCATTTGCATTAAAAGGAGTTTCGTTTTTGCCTTTATTTATGTCATTTTTGTAAGATCCGGTGAAATTGTTGTCAGGCTAAGGGTCGGGACCCATTGTGAGGTCCTAACCCGTAACATCCCGAGTCCCGCGGACTCGGGGTGTTACATACCCATCCCGTGGGCATTTTGGAAGACGTTCCGGTCAAGGTAGGTAACTTCTATCTACCTATAGATTTTGTTGTACTTGACATTCTCGCAGATTATCATGTACCTATTATTCTCGGGAGGCCATTTCTAGCAACTTCGGGTTGCAACGTGGATTGCAAGAACGCCAAGTTGAAATTCAACGTTGGTGGCGATGAGGTGGAGTTCGCACTACTTGCGGCCATGAAAGGGGAGCAACTGACTGATGATATCTTCAACATCTACGATGAAGAAGAATCAAGAGAATTGGTGAGCTCTATCCTTATTAACGATCCACTCGAAAGAGTTATTAGCTTCAGTTTAATAGAGGAAGGTATAGATGCTTCTTGTGATGCAGATATACGGAGCTTGAAGGCACTGGAAGAGGATCCAGGAGCTAAAACTGAGAAGCTAATCCAGGAGACGAAGATCTCCAGTTTCGGATCTAGTAGCAGTACCTCGACCGAGGCACTTTCTGGACTGAGCGAGGCGACCGAAGAACATCTCGGTCAACGTTTATGCGCCTCGACCGAGGTCGATGGCGAGACGATTCTAACTGAGACTGCATCGAGTCCAGTTTCTGACACCACTCCACTGGAAAGAGGAAGCAGAGATCCCTCTCAAAAAGCACCGCCAGTTGTGGAGCTTAAACAACTCCCTAGTCACTTGAGGTATATCTTTCTTGGGCCGGATTCCACTTATCCCGTTATTGCTAGTGCTTCCCTCTCCGATTCTGAATTTTCTAAGTTAATGCATGTCCTGAGAAAGCATTGAAAAGCCATAGGTTACACCACGGATGATCTTATTGGCATTAAACCTTCTTTCTGCATGCATATAATTCTAATGGAAGATAATCATAAGACTTCACGGGAACCTCAAAGACGGTTGAATCCGATCATGAAAGAGGTTGTGAAGAAGGAAGTTCTTAAGTTGTTGGATGCAGGTATTATTTATCCTATCTCGGACAACAAGTGGATTAGCCCGGTGCACGTCGTTCCGAAGAAAGGAGGGATGACCGTTGTGACGAATAAGAACAACGAGTTGATCCCCACGAGGACCGTTACAGGCTGGAGAGTTTGCATCGATTATAGGAAGCTGAACACAGCAACTCGGAAGGATCATTTTCCGCTTCCCTTCATCGATCAAATGCTCGAACGGTTGGCCCAGCATTCACACTTTTGCTACTTGGACGGCTATAGTGGATTCTTCCAGATTCCTATCCATCCGGATGATCAGGAGAAGACCACTTTCACTTGTCCTTGGGGGACGTTTGCCTATCGGAGGATGCCATTTGAATTGTGCAATGCACCCGCTACCTTCCAGCGATGCATGATGGCTATCTTTTCCGAGTACATAGAGGAGATCATGGAGGTATTCATGGATGACTTTTCTGTATATGGTTCCTCTTTTGATGATTGCCTATCTAACCTTTCTCTAGTGCTTAAAAGATGTGAAGACACTAACCTTGTTTTAAATTGGGAGAAGTGTCATTTTATGGTTAATGAAGGCATTGTGCTAGGACACCTCGTTTCTAATCGAGGCATTGAGGTCGATCGAGCTAAGATCGAAACTATTGAAAAACTCCCTCCTCCTTGTTCTGTTAAAGGTGTGAGGAGTTTTCTCGGGCATGCAGGTTTCTACAGGAGATTCATCAAGGATTTCTCTAAGATTTCTAAACCTCTAACTAACCTCTTGAATAAAGATATTGTTTTTGAGTTTTCGCAGGAGTGTCTTGATGCTTTTTACAGGATTAAGGAAGCGTTGATCTCCGCTCCCATTATCCAGCCTCCTGATTGGACCTTGCCCTTCGAGGTCATGTGTGACGCTAGTGATGTAGCCGTAGGAGCGGTGCTTGGACAGAAGAAGGATGGACGGACCACCGCCATTTACTATGCTAGCAAGACGCTAGATGAAGCACAACGCAACTACGCTACCACCGAGAAGGAGTTATTGGCGGTTGTATATGCTTTCGAGAAGTTTCGTTCCTATCTAGTGGGGGCGAAAGTCATTGTCTACACCGACCATGCGGCCATTCGTTATTTGTTGGCTAAGAAAGATGCCAAGCCGCGCCTTATTCGATGGATTCTCTTGCTTCAAGAGTTTGATCTAGAGATCCGCGATAAGAAGGGATCCGAGAACTCTGTTGCGGATCACCTCAGCCGGCTACCGGAATCTTCCCGCGAGACGGATAACCCACCCATAGACGATTCATTCCCCGATGAGCGCTTACACTTGTTAGGGCATTTAATGAATCTACTTACTTCACCCCACGATGGAGGTGAAGTATGGGGTGAGGGCACCTCCCATCACATATAGAGACGCATCATGGTCCAGCTAGCGACCCTAAATCAAGCGCTTCTTGGGAGGCAACCCAAGGTATTGCTTTCTTTTCCCGTTTTCTAGTCTAGCTTAGATAGTTTTCGTTTTTGCTTTGCTTTGCTTTGCTTTGTTTTTGGCGTTCTGGACAGACAACAGGGAATATCTAAGGAAGGAGCACATCTGGAAGGACAGAAGTTCGAGATTCTGAGAAGACAGAAGCACCTCGGTTACTGTCAGAGCACCTCGACCGAGTTGATTCTTGAGCAAACCGAGGCGACTAGGGTTTCTGCAGAACCACCTCGGTCCATATCACCTCGGTCCAGTCGAGACCATCTCGACCGAGGTGACAGCAGATCCAGGAACGGTATAAATTGGAAAAAAAATTTATTTTTACCTTTTTATCTTACCCACCTCGACCGCGGCGACAGACCATTTCGCTCTCTCTCAAATCTTGCTCGTTTTCGAAGATTTCTACTTCTAAACTGTAATTGAAGGGTAGAGGAACCGATTGCAACAACAGATCTGCAAAGAAATCGAGCGAATCGACCGAAACGAGGTAAAAACAAATCGAAACCCTAACTCGTTCGTTCGCTTTGATTTGGGCTTTGGTTGCCCCTGATTTTGCTGAGGAAAGGCATAACTACCCCTTAGGAAGCATTTGTAGTGATTTTAGGGGGAAAAGAACTGAAATTCTGAGATTTGGAATCGTAACTGCTACGCCTCGGTCCGGTCGAACTGCATCTCGACCGAGGTGATTCTTGGAGTTTGTCAGCGACTGAGGTAGCCTGACAGTGTTGATTGAAAATGAGTTCCGATCGTCGTCTAGCCCTTAGAGACAGATCCTCACCCTCCCCCTCTTCTTCTTTTTCCCGTCCTTACCGCCCGGTTATCCACGAGAGATGCCGGGTCGACTATGAGCGGATAGCTAGCCGTCTTGTTATCACACCACGATTTCTGGACGTGTCGGCCTTTGATTGCCTAGGGTTAGATGCTGACCTTAGGAGGATGATTGCTACTGTCGGGCTGGATCAGTTTACTGAGATCCGAGCCCCAGCTTACTTGGAGCCGACCTTAGAGTTCGTTAGCTCCTTCTCCTACCTTCCCACAGACCGGTCTGTGAAGTACCGGTTGATGAACCGGAACTTCATAGTTCCTTTAGAGATATGGAGAGAGATTTTTGGCTTTTCTGAGCCCACCGCCACCGACTTCCCCTCCCGATCCGTAGCTAGGGAGTTCTGGGGGCAGATTTCCCATATTACTGAGCATGCAGACAGATGGCGCCCTGGAGATTCCAGGGAGAAGGTCATCTTTCATCCGGCCTTCAGACTAGCCCACATGATTTTTAGCGAGACGCTTCTGGCGCGTACTGAGACGCCCCAGAAGATCAGACAGGGCGAGCTCTTTAGCCTCTACTGCATGGTGACAGGAGGTTTCCCAGACTTTGGCTTGCTCCTGGCAGAGGATCTGCACAGGATCAAGGCCAAGGCGAAGGGAGACATTTGCTACGGAGGTCTAGTCACCCACATCGCTACCTACCACGGGATGGACCTCAGCGTTTGCACGATGGCGGCGGCTCCGAAGCCGCTGGGATTACAGGAGATGATCACACGGAGGATTCTAGTTCCCCGTGGTTTGACCACTCCATACGTCGCCATGCCTTGGGAGCGGACTGCACCTCAGGGGATCCGCTGGTCTGCACAGTTCACAGTCTTTGATCCGCATTACTGGCAGACAGCTTGGGATACACTGATGGAGGATCACAGAGAGGCAGCAGCTGCCCCTGCTGAGGCTGAGGAGGATGACGACGACGATAAGGAGACAGTGGATGAGAGAGACGGTGGAGTCCCGATGGATACAGGGACGGATACTGCAGGGATGAGCGCACCACCGATCATCGATTTGGATGATGAGGAGGATACTGATGCTGCACCAGCTGAGACTTCTCCAGTCAGACCTGCTAGACGCAGGAGGCGCGGAGTGAGAGATCGAGCTGCTCACCGACGGATCGATGACCTGACGGATCAGGTTATCGACTCATATGCTGCATTATCGCTGGATATCCGCGAGATGCAGGAGCGGCAGCACCATCAGCACATCATGGCTCAGCTTCAGTTCGAGCGTGTCATGGGCCATCCTTACGATCCGACTCAGTATCCATACGCACCACCACCGGATCGAGACTACTGAGGAGCTGCAGGATTTTCTTATTATATTTTTTATGCAGTTCAGCTATTTTATCCGGTGAGTTCTCTCATTTTTAGACTTTTTATTTGACCCACTGGGACAGTGTGTCCCAAGTATGGGGTGTTTGTACTTATCTGACTACGTGATGTACTTTATTCGACTACCTTTGATGTACTATTTATCGGATATTCTATTTTATGCTTCACTTATGCATTTATATGATTTTCTGATATTACATGCATACATACAGATTATTTGATTGAGAAAAACGTCGAAACCGAAAATTAAAAAAAATGGTTTTAAAAAAAAAAAAAAAAAAAATTTGACCTCGACCGGGGAGATTCTGGCGAAACGAGGCACTTCACCTCGGTTGAACCAAGAACATCTCGACCGAGGTGCGTAACAGAAAGTTTTCGAAACGATTTTGTGCTACTTATCTGGATATGATCTCAGTGAAGATTTTGTTTACCTACTGGTTTTAAATTCTTTATGTGTTTGAAAGGTTTTATAATATGTTTAAGTTGCTAAATGCTTTGTTTGAAATTATTAGCATGTTTAATACTTTGTTTTTATCCAAATTATGTTGAATTTGAAGGTTGACACCGCAGGTTAAGTTCTCTCACTTTCTTCTTGGAAAGATCAAGGCAATTCATTCTCTTCTTCTTCTTCTTCTTCTTGATCATGCTTAGCCCCTCATATACATTTTTGCCTCCCTTTACCTATCCGGGAATTTGGAAGCAAGCGAAGTGGTGAAAGCAAGTTAAAGTTGAGAAGTGGGCTGGAAGTGAAGTGTTAGAAAGTAACTCTAGGTTTGGGGAAGTCAATCATGAAGATGAGTAACTCGGCACCATTCACATAGCCGGGTGTTTGTGTCTTGCCAAAGTCGGATTGAGCGATATTCCTAACGGGTCATGGTATGTGCATCAAGGGTTTGATGCATCTCGAGAAATTGATGATTGCAGATTTCCTAGGCTTCGGTTATTGTGCACCTCTGTCCATGCATCCCAAAAAGTAAAGTAAAAAAAAAAGTAAAAGAAAAAGTGTGAGATAAGCGAAGCTTATTGGTGGAAGATGTTGCAAGTCAAAGTGAAAGTGAAGTTCATCCTTTTCCCGGATTCTAGCACCACATTACCTTACATACATCCCTACCCTACACGTTTCTTGACCTTTTCTTTTGGGAAGCCCTTGAGACCTTGAGCTTGTTGATTGACTTAGTGGTTTAAACTGGATTATACATGATTAATTTTGATAATTATGATTTATTATGCATCCTATGATTTTATGCAAAGATGAACAACTTTCTTATATTTATAAAATGTTTTGATCATATTGAGTTTTTAATTCCAGGAAGTATTCTCTTAGAGTGATCTATGATAGTTGCACACCATAAAATGTTTTTGAAAAACTTTTTCATTGATTTTCTTGACTTATAATCCATTCTATCTTGTCTTCTATATGAGGAACTTGCTTGGGGACAAGCAAGGGCTAAGTATGGGGTATTTTGATAGCATGAATTATAGTCTATATTTTGGGGTTTGTTTGGACGTTCTATCTTTCATAATCTGCATGTTTGTATGTACATTATGTGATTTTGCTACCATTTCATCTACCTTTGCGAGAATCGAGGTCTACACCTAGTTTCGTTGTAATTGCAGGTAATATGGTACGTTTTGCATCGAAAAGGAGCAAAAGGAGTCATGAGTCATTTGGAGCTACATCCAGGGAGCATAGCCATGGATTAAAGATTTACTTTGGAGCAGATTCAAGAGATTTCACATTCTGTCGTGACTCACCTCGGTTGACCAGAAATTCATCTCGACCGAGGCGATCCAAAGCCACCGACTCGACCGAGGCGAACACCTAGGACGCGGCGAGAATATTTTATTCTTGGATGAGATCTTTTTAAATTGGAAAGTGATCTTATATTTTTGGGCTTGGCTCCTGGAAGGAAGGAGATATGCAGAATCATATATTTTACCTATTTATGGAAAATATCTTTCTAAGATTTATTATCTTTGGAGGGTTATTTTCCTATAAAAAGGGTCGGATTTCCCATAATTCCGGCATCCGCTATCAGCGCAAGAGAGTCGTTTACGCAGCAGCAGCATACTCCAGTTGGGAGTTTCGAAGAACCTTTTTGAAGGTTGAAGGAAGATTGAAGTTCATAGCTTTTATAGCTTTTTGGAGGGTTTTGTAAGATTGTCTTCAATTCCCTCATTGATTGTCTTGTCTTTTTGGATTGCTATCCAAGGAACGCTTGTTTGTGATATTTGATTCAGTTATTGAAGTCTTTTCATTAAATTCTTCTTTGTTCAAACATTCACTTTCTTCCCATATATTTAATACTTTCATTATGATGATGAGTGGCTAATTTCCTTGTGTGATTCTAGGGTGATTAGCTGAAGGTTGTGGGAAAAACAATGATAGAATAATCTTAGATTCCAGTAGGATCCTGAAAGTTCGAGTCTTTAACCTTAACCCTAAGCATCTCGTTCGGTTGATGAACATCTCGGCCGGGGTGGAATTCTTCTGACCGAGGTGACTTATCCGTACCTAAACAGAAAGTTAAGTGTTAGAGTTTGCTAAATCCTATTCTTATTACACCTTCCTGGTTCAAAGCAAGCTTAGGATGAGACTTACCCGGTAATTCCTTAGTTTGTGTATTAACGATCATAAGTGTAGGTAATAAAGGTTTATCCTTTATTGGGGTTTGAGTGTGCTTTCCATCCATCTTTGTGAGTTAGCTTGAGACTTACCCGGTAAAGGTTGATTCTATTCCCTTAGATGGTATGTTAGTTTGAGGTTATAGTTCTTTATCTTGATTCCTTGAGACTTACCCGGTAATAGGAGTTACGGTTTAGAATTAGTGTGTAGTGAGACTTACCCGGTGATCTACTCCACTTTAGTAACACCTTCCCCACGCAAAAATCTCAGCTTTGTCCGCTTATCTATAGATCTTGAGTTGGAACCATAACTAGATGCTTTAATCCCTAGAATTGCATGTTTGCTTTATTGACTTCTTATTCATCTTTGATTGTGTTAATCGCTTTTGTGGTTAGACTTGACATAGCATACCGTACTGACTCTGTTTCACCGAGTCCCTGTGATCGACCCCTGGAATTTTCTTGCTTTTACTACGATTGACCCGTACACTGCGGGTTCGCATCCTTGTTTTAAGCTTAAGTCTAGGGTTATAAATTTAAAGCTTGCACACACCGTTTGGAGCGAACACATCACGAGCTTTTGGACCGTCTTTAGACTTTCCTTCAATACTAAGAATGGTTCCAATGATGTTATCAAATACGTTCTTTTCAATGTGCATGACATCAAAAGCATGTCTCACCTTTAAAAATTTCCAATAAGGCAACCTCCAGAAGATGCACTTGTTACTCCAACATACTCTGTTCCTTGGATTATACGGGACCTTGAAGTTTTCATGCAAGCTAAGTGTTGGAAACTCGTGACTGTTGATCCTTGCAAGAATTTGCTCCCCGGATAGAGTAGGAGGTCTTTGTCTGAACTCACACTCTCCATTAAATGCATGATCAGCAAACCGCCATGGGTGATCATTTACAAGCCATTTACGATAACCATCGTATACCATCCTTCCACATTCATGTTTTGCATCCACATCATCCAAACAGATTGGGCACGCCTTATAACCACTAGTAGTTGAGCCTGCCAACATACCCAAACCTGGAAAGTCACTAATGGTCCATAACACAGCTGCTCTCATGGTGAAAGTAGATTGTGCGTAGCGGTCAAAAGTACAAACTCCAATTTCCCACAGTTTCATAAGTTCGTCAATCAACGGCTCTAGGAACACACTAAGACACTTTCCGGGAGACTTTGGACCTGGGATCAACAAAGTTAACATGTTAAACTCCTTCTTCATACACATTGATGGAGGCAAATTATACGGCATCAAAACAACAGGCCAAGTGCTGTGAAGACTTCCCATTGTTCCATAAGGGTTGAAACCATCTGTTGCTAGCCCAAAACGCACATTTCTGATATCATTAGAAAAATGAGGAAAGTTTTTGTCAAAATCTCTCCATGCCTCTCCATCTGCAGGGTGCTTTAACCAATCATGATCTGACATCCTCTCTCCGTGCCATCGCATTTGCTTTGAAGTGTACGGAGACATGTACAAGCGTTTCAGTCTGGGAGTCAAGGGAAAGTAGCGGAGTACTTTCCTAGCAACGCTGTTGTCATCCTCTCTCCATCTTGAAGTGTGACAGATGGACACTCATCACATTGGCATACCCTTTGTAAAACAATACGCAGTTATACTCACAAGCGTCTATACTCTGATAACCCAAACCAATATCCCTGCAAAGCTTTTTCATTCTTCCAAAATCAATGGGATAATTATGTCCGGGAGGAAGCAAATCACTAATGTAATTGCAAAGATCGTGAACACTCTTATCAGACCATCCATTTTCTACTTTCATTTTCAATGCTTTCAACACAGCACCCAAAACAGTTTCTGTGCTGCCAGGATATAACGGGGTTTGAGCCTCTAATAAAAGTCTGTCATACTTCTGATAATCTTCATCAACAGCGTCATCAAAAGTTGGATCATCACTATCACTATTGTCTTGACCTAAACCAGCATCATATCCATCATGATAAGGGAAACGATCATGCACAATGTTCATAACAGGATCCATAGAAGAACTAGCACCACTGTTAGAAGATGTCATTTTATCGAGCAACTGATTTCTGAGTTCATCAATTCTCGATTCATGCAAAACTTCACCATGTTTGTCCCACACCGTATATAGAGGCCACATGCCTTTAGTAGACAAGTGAGAATACATGGTGTGAATGTCAACCGGAAGTCCACTATTTCGACATTTCTTGCAAGGACACAAAAAATGTGTCTTCCGAGGCGACATTTCTCTAACCCAGTTCACAAAGTCAAAAGTCCCTTGAAGGTATCTTCGATCAGTAAGGCCACATTGCATCCAACTTTTATCCATTTTCCTAAATAGAAATGAGATAAACCATTCAACACATTTTCTAACAAACAACACATTTTCTATTTCATTTCATATCCAAATAAACCAATCCAATTTTCTAGCTAATTCCATGACACAAAAAACAACTCAATTTCTACTTTAGTTCATATTCTAACAAAAAAATCCATTTTCTATTAAAGACCATTACATTTCCTAATAATACAAAAATTCCAACACTATTCAAACAAATAACAAATCACCAAATAACACACATAACACAAATCACCAACAAACATAGCTCAAAATTCCAACACTAGCTTATCAAACTAATAACAAATTACCAACAAAAAATTCCAACACTATTAGATTCTTCCAATTTGACAAAAAGAATTCCAACATGAAGAGAAAAAAAAATTAACACAAAACGAAAATTTATATAATTACGTACCTAAAACAATGTAGTATAGTAGGGTTGACAACCAACTAATTTGTATTAGATTCTTCCAATTTGACAAAAAGAAATAAGGTTGAAAGGAAGAAAGTCGAGAAGAACGAACGATGGAAGGTTGAAGAAGGGGTATAAACCCAGCCAATTAAAACATCTGGTACGTGCTCAACTAACAAATTAAATGTGACAGCTTTTTATTTAGGCGGCGGAAGTCACATTCCGTCGCCTTAATTCATTCAGGTGACGGAAATAATACCTCCCTCGCCTAAGATAAAAACTCTTGCAACCTACATAATCTCTGGCGATGGAATTTTGTGGTGACGAGGTTACGTCCGCCACCTGGGTGTTTAGGAGACGGAATGAAAAAGTTTCCGTCGCCTGAATATTTTTAGGTGACGGAAGTAAAGTTCCGCCACCCGACATTATTAAGGTGACGGAACTAAAACGACTCGTCGCCCGAGTTGCAATATGGCGTAGTGTTAATATTCATAGTTCATGTGCTAAAATTATTCTTAAGGTATATTCACAATATATCATCTTAAATATGTACATAAAAATATTATTCGTATTTCATATACTGAATATTTATGTTAAGATTTATAAATATCGGTGTACAAATATGTGAAAATATTGATAAAAATGACATTTTACCTTTCCTTTCAAATACTAAATATTCACATCTATTATATACAATATTCATATGTCACGTTTTACATGTTTGCATTTTATGCACTTCTCATAACATAGTTAATATTCATATCTTATATACAATATAAAGTTGAGTTGAGTTTTACTATAGTAATGGACTTTAAGCCCTTTTAGTTGCCGGTTGTTGGCATTTTATGCACTTCTTTGGGCTTTTTCACATGTTTCCCTCTCTGTGTATTCAACTTTTTTCCCTATGTTGGTTGTCGTCCTTATCATCCATATACACGCGTTTCTTCTTCCTTCGTCCATGTACACGAGTTTCTCCAGTTTTCATCAATGACGAACCCACCACCTAAATCTCTGTGGTATGTTGGTTTTCAACTTTAGATAAGGGTTGCTTATATGATGTTGATGACATTGAAGACCGTCCAAATGAAAATAATATGAATTTTGGAGCTTTGGTTTGTTAGCTTGTTATTCCTAAATTCTCATCTTACATGACGCATTGTCTAATTTAACAATGTAGTGAAGGATGGTGTCACCTTTGAAACCTTGTAAAATTGCAAGTTTTTGGAGTCAGCGTCATGGGGAGGAGTTGTCTTAGACTTAGTTATTGATAAGGGAAGGATATCATCAATTAGTATATACTGTTATAGTTCTTTTTATTCACTCTTATGTAATTATTTGGTTTATTTAAAGATATTGTGTGGCAAGGAAGTTTCAAGTGCTAGATGTAAATTGTATGTATTTGCTGATTGAGTTGTCTCCATTTTTTGAATTAGAGGGTTTTGATTGGACCTCAACTTCTCAACCCCCTTGCGTATTAGAGGATTTAATGCTAAATCTCAAAGAGGACAATAACACAAGAAGCAACAAAATGTGGCAGAACATTGAAGCACGTTTAACTCCAAAGTCATACTTTGAAATTCCAAGTCTCTGAATGTGTACTAATAGTTATAATTCATTAACAATAATACTGAATTTCTATTCTCTTTTATAAAGTTAAATTGTACACATATTCAACGTTCACTACTTGATGTATCATTGTTCCCTACCCAATTACAACTCACATATATACCTAATTAAACCACGCGCATGCTTCGCACGCGCGGATTGCCCTGTGTGTGTGTGTGTGTGTGTGTGTGTGTGTGTGTGTGAGAGAGAGAGAGAGAGAGAGAGAGAGAGAGAGAGAGAGAGAGAGAGTTTAAGTGGAAAGGAGTTCTAGGGTCAAAAGTAAGAAGGATTCACAATCACTAGATCAAATAACAATTGTTCAAATATAACAAGTATTTGTTCAATTAAAACGTGTTCAACTATATACGTTGATAACTCCACCTTGGTTATATGTTTTCATATGTGATGATGGAAGAATTAACACAAATGAACGGTTTTTATACTAACAAATATCGATTATATTTTTAGATTGCATGGTTTGTTTTGTGTTTGTCAAATGTGTACAGGCCTTGAAAAGCATTTCAAAGGATGAAAGGAGGCATTGAAAACCGATACAAGGGACAAGCGCAGAGATTGGAAAGCATTTCAAAGATTTAACACGGAGGCCTTGAAAACCATTTCAAGGAATCAAAGTCAAAGCCTTGAAACAAGATAAAAAGGACATACTGGCTGAAAGGAGTTCAATTCAAGATTTAATCTCAACAACCAAATCTACCAAGGATCAAGAGAAGATCTTCCAAGGAGATATCAAGAAGATTCGGCCAACAAGATGATTCGGCTCAACAATAAGATCTTGTAAAGATCTCAACTAATTGATGCAAGATTGAAGATCTTTTCCAAACGGATCTCACAAAGATCTCGAAGATCTTCAACCAAAGATTCTCAACAAATTTGAAGATCTCGGAGCTTGAAACAAGAACTTCAACGACAAGATCATCAACAACTCTTTCCAAGAGAAGATCTCGGAGAAAAAGAATCACAACGTGCGTCAAGGAGATGAAGAAGATTAGAAGATCTGCAACGACTATTTCATCTCAACATACTTTCTATGGAGAAGAAGGAACATCAATATCGATCATCTTCACAACGGCTAGAAGACTTCTCCATCGAAGACTATAAATAAAGATCACGATTGAAGAGAACAACAACAAGCTTACACGGAAACATCTAAGTCTTCAAGCGATCAAAGCATCTTCATTTCGTTTCAAAAGTTTTTCTTCCTCTTAGATTACATTAACTTTATTCCTTTAAGAGAGAAAAAAGACAAAAGCTTCATTGGAATAACTAGAGAGTGTTATACTCGAGTGTGTGTTACTCTGCGAAGTAACTAGGCTATTATAGCTAGGTTAAGAGTTGGAACTAGATCGTAGCATTGGCTACTGTGACAGAAGAAGGGAATTTATTCTAGGTTGTATCTAGGACTCTTTGAAGTTGATAATAGATAGTTAGATCCTACGGGTAAAGAAACCCTAGGACGGAAATCAAGTTCACCACCGTAAAACCTAGATCGGTACATCCCCCAAAAGAAATGGGTATTTCCAAACCGGGTAAGTGTAATATGATTAAACTTGGCATTTACACCTAATTTTCTTGATAAAAACTATATTGAAGTATGCAGTCTTATATGTTGTTTCATATAAAAGATATTGTTAAGGATCCTTAACCAATTGGAAAGGCAATCAAGAATGTTGATAGTGAGGTAACAAAGGCAATCAATAGTGCTTTGTGTAATACCATATATCTTGTGTATCTGATTAGTTGTGTATATGATTTGTGTAATAAAATATATCTTGTATATATGTTTTGTTGTGTAATTGCTTTATGTAATAACATTTAACTTGTGTATCTTTTTTTAATCTATTTGTGATTACAACCTTCACATGAAAATGGGTCATATGCACAAACCTTAGCTACAATGTTTGAAGGCGGTGACATGCATGTTAATGTTAGTTCACAATGGTATACATCAAATAAATCAACCAAAAGGCAATACAAATTGCTTGTGTTTCTACTTTGTTTCAAAATAGGACTATTTTTATAATATTTTGTTACTTACAAACGGGAGGAGACTCAAAGGTCTGAGATGGGCTGAATCAACAACTTTTGTCGGTTGTCTTTGATCCCCTTCGTTCGAGAATTACTATTTGAAGACGACAAACAGAAACTGAAGACCGGTATATTCGGACCTATAATTAAAACGAGTACAAAACTGAAGATGTCCAACCAGTTGATTCACTTCATGTTTATGAGGGAGGTTGAAACAGGGAGACAACAATTAATGTGGGTTGACATCAATACCGTATTACTAAGGTTTGGTTTAATCGAGTTTTGTTATATTACTGATCTAATTTGTTCTAAACAAGAAAACACAAATAAAGTTGAATTGGTTGAAGTGGACATGAAGAGTGTAGTTGGGTACGATAGATGTACCAACGCACAACTGGAGCAGATATTTCATGGCAAGCCAAAAGACTCCAAGTACAAGTACAAAATGGCTTTGATTATATTCGTTGAAGGTGTGTTGGTGTCTAAAGACAAGAAGACATTGGTTATCCAACGCCCCATCAACCTCGTAAACGACTTGTATGCATTTAATGATGAGGGTTTAAACCGCGGTTCTCGATCTAGATTGAAAGTCCACGACATAAGCAAAATCTCGGGTGGATAATAGAAATCTCACGCGAGATTTCGTGAAGAACACACCAAGATTTTTAGAAACTTATAAAATGGATTAGTGGATGATATAAAAATATAAGAAGATGAATATGGATTGATAAATGATAGACATATGAAGATATGAACCAAGATATTCTTGCAAAGAACCTTGATCAATGATGTGTCAAAACCCCTTAACGAAGAGCTTACATTAACCCTCACTTCTTTAACTTACACAAGTCTTCTAAGTAAGACAAGCACAAAAAGGGGACTAGTATTGACCAAGAGCACTAACTTTCAAAAAGAATGAATAAAATACAAACATCATAAGCGAAGCTGCAAGTTCACACAATATGTAGAATAATATCAAATTCAATCTATCTAAAAATCTCCCTCACTAATACTATTTATAAGGGAGATCTTCTATGTAAACTAGAAAAAAGATATCTTCTAAAAGATAACTTAAGAAAGATATCTTTAAAAGATATTCTAGGAAAAAGAAATAATCCCAAAGATAGGATTAAGAACTAGCAATTACCTTAAGAATGTTTGAGAGATTTAAGGTAATAAAAGATAACATAATTGCCACAAATAAAGATCTTTGGCCGGATCTTCAAGCGCGTGTTAGAGGAAAAATCTCGGGTGGAAATCTCGGTCGAGATTCCTTTAGGTGAACATAAATTTCTTCTTTGAGACTCTTTCTTTGTCTTAGTCACCTTCTATGCTTGATGGCTCTTCTTGGTCGTGACTTGACTCTTCCATAACAGTCAGTAATGTCACAAAAGGTATCCTAAGAGTGAGTAAGCTCTCCTTGAGTGTACATGATGTGAGTATGCTTGTAACTTCATCTTGAATAGCCTTTGCTCTTGACCTTGTGATTTCTCCTTCCATAATAGAATCCGAAGGTGTAGTTGGCTTGTCCTTCAATGCCTTAGCCCTTGATCTAATAACTGGTCTTTGATGTAGTGTTGGAGATGGTCCCACATCATACTCCCCTTCTTAAGAAGGATTCATCCTCGAATCATCAACATGCTCATCTCTAAACTCGAACGTACTCAAATCACCCACGTTGAAGATAGGACTTACACCATACTCAATTGGAAGCTCCAAGAAATAAGCATTATCACCAACTTTCCGCTTCACTCTAAATGGTCCATCACCTCTTGGAGACAACTTAGCCTTCCTCTTGTCCGGAAATCGCTTTTTCCTTAAATGCAACCAAACTAGATCTCCGGATTCGAACAACATTTCCTTGCGATTTCGATTTGCCTTTGAAGTGAAGATTTTCCCTTTTTGCTCGAGTCTTATGCGTGTCTTTTCATGAAATTCCTTAATGAACTCCACCTGTTTTCCTGCAATGAAATCTACTCGCTCCTCTAAAAGCAACGGTATAAGATCAATAGGAGTCAAAGGATTCACTCCATAGACACACTCAATAGTTGTTAAATTAGTAGATGAATGCAAGGTACGATTATAAGCAAATTCTACATGTGGTAAAACATCTTCCCAAGCATTCAAATCATCCTTCAAAACATCTCTCAAGTTACTAGTCAAAGTCATGTTTGTTACCTCCGTTTGAGAATGACTAGAAGTTGAGAACAATAATTTGGTACCTAACTTTCCCCAAAGAGTCTTCCAAAAAAGTTAAGGAACTTGACATCCCTATGACTTACAATAGCATGTGGCACTCCATGCAACCTAACAACTTTCCTAAAGAACAAGTTAGCCACATTATAAGCATCATCAATTTTATGGCAAGCAATAAAGTGAGTCATCTTAAAAAAGCGGTCAACAACCACAAAGATGGAGTCTCTCCCCTTCTTAGTCCTTGATAAACCTACAACAAAATCCATACTAATATTAAGCCATGGTGAAGTAGGAATAGGTAAAGGAGTATACAAACCATGTGGCTTCAGTCTTGACTTCGCTTTCAAGCAAATAATGCACCTCTTAATCAAGTGTTCAACATTCTTAAGCATGTGAGGCCAAAAGAAATGTGAATGAAGCATATGATAAGTCTTATCTCTTCCAAAGTGTCCCATAATCCTCTCATATGAGCCTCCTAAACTAATAATAATTTCAAAGAACATCTAGGAATACAAACTTTATCCTCATGGAACAGAAATCCTTCGAAAGGATAATACTTACCTCTCAATTGGGGGCAAATCTCGGTCGAAATCTCGGCCGAGATTCCTGGCAGTAGGCTAAGATTTACACTGGATGTAAATGTCGCCAAAATCAACATCATCCTCGTATAGCTCTTTGATATAATGGAATCCTAGGACCTTGGAATCCATGGTTGTGATCAAAGTATACCTTCCGGAAAGGGCATCTGCTACAACGTTATTCTTCCCTTTCTTGTACTTGATAATATAATGAAAAGTCTCAATGAACTCCATCCGTCTTCCATGTCTACTATCCAACTTATCTTGACTTCAAAAATGCTTCAATGACTCATGATCAGTTCTAAGGATGAATTCATTAGGGCAAATATAATATTGTCATGTCTTGAAAACTCAAAATAAAGCATATAGTTCCTTATCATAGGTTGAATAAATCCAACATGGACCCTTTAACTTTTCACTAAAGTAGGCAAGAGGCTTACCTTCTTGCATGAATACTCCTCCAATAACAATACATGAAGCATTGCATTCCACTTTTAATAGCTTGGTGAAATCCGGAAGTGCAAGAAGAGGTGTGTTTGATAGTCGCCTCTTTAGCTCTGCGAGTGCTTTCTCTTACGTTTCTCCCCACTCAAATTGTACTTGCTTTTTCGTAAGATGTGTGAGAGGGGCTACGATGGTACTAAAATCCTTCACAAAGCACCTATAGAACGTGGTCAATCCATGGAAAGATTGCACATGTCCAACGGTGGTAGGTGCATACCACTCTTGGATGGCTTTGATCTTCTCCTTGTCCACTTCAAGACCTCTTGTGCTTACTACAAATCCAAGGAAAACAACTTGATCAGCACTAAAATCACATTTCTTAATATTAGCATATAAAGATTTAAATCTAAGAGTTCCAAGTACTTCCCTTAAGTGTTCTTTATGCTCCTCAATGGATTTTCTATAGATGAGGATGTCGTTGAAATAGACAACCACAAACTTTCCAATATAATGACGTTAGACATGATTCATTAACCTCATAAAAGTGCTAGGAGTGTTAGTCAAACCAAAACGCATAACCAACTACTCATAAAGTCCAAACTTGGTCTTGAATACTATCTTCTGTTCATCTTCTTCCCTCATCCAGATTTGATGATATCCACTCTTAAGATTGATCTTGGAGAATAAGGTGGAACTGCTATGCTCATCTTGCATGTCATTTAACTTGGGAATGGGGTGACGGTACTTGATAGTGATTTTATTGATTGCTCTACAATCAACACACATCCTCCAAGTGTTGTCCTTCTTTGGCACCAACAAAACTGGAACCGCAAAAGGACTCAAACTCTCTCGAGCATATCCTTTGTTCAAAAGGCCTTGCACTTGATCTTGGTTTTCATGACTTACATGCGGACTCATTCTATAAGCGGGGCGATTAGGAAGGGATGAAACTAGAATGAAGTCAATCCGATGCTCAATGCCTCGAAAAGGTGGAAGACCTACAGAAATCTCATCCGGAAATACATCTTTGTACTCATCTAAAACCTTTAAAATGTATGGAGGCAAAGTAACCTTCACTTCATCACTTAAAGTCATTAGGCTTTTACATAAGCTAAACAAAGTAATATCCAAATGAACATAGTCATCAAGAAACTCCCTTTTGGACGATAAAAGAGTCCGTTAATGCCCCAAAGAAGGAATATCGGGCTGGTTACAGGTATCTCGGCCGAGATTTCCTTGATCAGGCCGAGATTTATCACTGGAACGTGTATGGCCTTCAGATCTCGGCCAAGATATTGATGATCTACCCGAGTTTTCTTCTCTGAGAGTTATTTCTGGTTCCTTTTCCTTGCATATGTCCTTCTTCTTGTCATAATGCTGCGCAATCTACAGGGGGTCATAGGTTTAAGAGTAATTTATTTTCCATTAAACTCAAAGGAATGACCATTATAAAAACCATCATGTGCAATCTTCCTATCAAATTGTCAAGGGTGGCCTGCCAATATATGACATGCTTGCATAGGCACAACATCGCAAACAATAATATTCTCATACTTTCCTAAGGTAAACGCAATTTGAGCTTGTTTGTTAACTTTCAGTTCCCCATAATCATTCATCCAATGCAACTTATAAGGTCTAAAATGATAGAAAGTAGTGATTTGTAACTTAGTGATTAATTCCTCACTAGCAATGTTGCAACAACTACCACCATCACTAATCATATTACAAACTTTTCCTTGAACAAGACATCTAGTATGAAAAAGGCTTTCACGTTGATTATCCTCACATGGAGCAATTTTAGCATGCAATGTGCATCTAGCAATCAAAGATTCACTATGCTCATATTTGTAACCTTCATCACTATGCCTATTACTATCATGTTCACGCAACGCATTGATATGTGTATGATCATGTTCATGCTCTTCTTCACTTTCATATTACCATTGTTGATTTAGAAATAATACCCTTTTATTAGGACAATCTCCCAGGTATTGACCTCTACCTTGACACTTAAAGCATACAATATCTTTAGATCGTAACGTAAAGTTAGAAGTACTACTTCCTTTGTTATCCTTTGGAGGCTCATTCAAAGGACGAGACTGAATAAAAGGTTTATGGACGGCTGGATCAGGAAGGCCTCTCTTTCCTTCATCTTTCTGGGGCAGATCTCGGTTGGAATCTCGGCCGAGATTCCTATAGGATGACCGAGATTTCTTCTCTTTCCTCCAAGAACTTGTCCTTTGATCTTCTTCTCCACCCTGATAGTCAAATGCAGTAAGTTAGTCATTGAAGCATAGGGATAAAGATCAATCTCATTAGCTAAAGAAGATTGAAAATTTGTAAAAATCAAGCCATGATAGACTCCTCATCATCTTGCATGTTAGCTTTCACCATCACCGTTTGCATGGTGGTGTAGACTTCTTCCATAGTCATGGAACCTTTTTTGAGGTTCTCTAAGCGCAACCTTAATTCCCTACCATAGTGTGGAGGCACAAATCTAGCTTTTATTAAGGCCTTCATGAGTTTCCAAGTGTTGATATCCGGTTCTCTCCTTCTTCTTTATTCTTTGACGAGATGATCCCACCCAATAAAACCCCAAATCCGTGGGACTCGGGATGCCACATTGGCTAGGATCTCATAGTGGATCCTGATCCTGGCCTGATAACAAGTTCACTG
This sequence comes from Fagopyrum esculentum, assembly GCA_033239045.1. NCBI lineage: Eukaryota > Viridiplantae > Streptophyta > Magnoliopsida > Caryophyllales > Polygonaceae > Fagopyrum > Fagopyrum esculentum. The sequence continues at coordinate 54,089,655 of BSUD01000004.1, forward strand.
GACCTTACAGCATGGCACTGACAGATATAAAACAAATACATGAAACTGTATAAAACTGTACAATCAAAAGGTATACAACAACATAGCCGAGTATAAAGCGTCATCCTCACACAGGAGGTATACAAAACATCATCCTCACACAGGAGGGAAACATCAACATCCCAAAACCATAATGTACGAGAGTCCTCGACTTGTCACCCTGCCAGATCACTCAGCAGCTCGCCTATCTTGCAAGGCATCTACAACATGGTATGAAACCACTAGCTAACCATACGTATATAAGGTAATGTATAAGCACAAACACACATCATGGAAGGTAAACACATAATCATGCTATCACACATTTACCCATTTTATCATTTTTATATAATAGTCATTCACTCAAATTTTATATATATATATATATATATATATATATATATATATATATATATATATATATATATATATATATAGATGAAACTATGTGATACGAGGACCGTATCATCCCCGCCTCTAGGCCCGACGTCCATCTAGAAGTAGTGTCGGTCACACAACCCGTGTACCCTATGGGAGTGGATTGCGCCCTTCTGTATATCAGATGGCATGAGCACAAAGAACCCCCCCAGCTCCTTACAAGATGAAGGGAAGGGTTATCACTGTCACACACTGGGGCTATCAATAAAACATAAGTCGGTAATACTCGACATCTCATGCTATCATATCAAGCATATAATACACACACCACTCATGCAAACACCCAATATAAGGATGGTAGCTAAGTAAGTCATACGGACTTACCTCAACCTTGTACAACATCAACCACGATCAATCTCAAATCCTGAGAGGGACAGTGCTAGGGGTTGGCAAAACCAATCCGATCCGCTGGTCAAGTCCGAAAAATCCGTCGACCAGATCCGGAAAAACCCGATATTTTACTACCCGTTTTGATCCGGTCCGAATCCGATCTGATCCGGGAGATTTTCCCGGATCATCGGATCGGATACGGATCGGGGTTTTAGGCATCCGGATATCCGCGGATACCCGGATAAAAAACAGATATCCGCGGATACTTACGGATCACCGGATATCCGCGGATCATCGGATCATCTCGGGTCACCGGATCGCCGTCCGGATAGTCCCGGATCACTATATATTCCCGGATATCCGGCTGTTAAAATTTTTTATTATTATTTTAAATGTATATGTTTTAGGAAGGATAAATAAAGATTGTATATTACAATTATGTACTAATACTTATATTTAAAATAATATTAAATGGGAAAATATTTGAGTTAGACAAAGTAATGAATTAATAATGTGCATAATTAGTTACTCTATATTATTATGTAATTTTGTATTAAATTTTGTAGTTGACATATTTTACAATATACTTGGTAAATTATTTTAGTTAATCAAAGTAATGAATTGATAATATTTTTTGTATAACTTTATACGTACTCACATAGTCACATTGATCTCATTTAATTATTTAACATATATAGATCTATAATATATACAACTTTGTACATACTCACATATTCATACCTTTCGGAATAACTACTCATAATATTATTGTATTATAAATTGATCTCATTGTAAGATATATCTTTTTATAAAAACGATTATAAGTCGGTCTCAATAATAATATTTTATTAAAAGTTTGTCTCATTTGAATAAACAAATGTTCATAATAATCTTTTATTATTGGTTGGTCTCATTTGTAAGATGTTTATTATTATAAATATGATTATAAGTTGGTCTTCATAATAATATTTTATTAGAAATTGATCTTATTTAAATGAACAAATGTTCATAATATCTTTATTATAAGTTAGTCTTATTTTCAGATATAGATTTATATAGATATGATTATAAGTTGGTTTCAATAATAACCCATTATTATAAGTTAGTCTCATTTAAACGAACAAATGTTAATAATAATTTTTTTAATCATAAGTTAATCTCATTGTAAGATATAAGCTTTATAAGATGATCTCAATAATAATCTTGTATTAGAAGTTGATCTCATTTATATGAACAAATGTCCATAATAATATTTTATTATAAGTTGATCTCATTGTAAGATATGTATTTTTATATGTTGCTCTCAATAATAATATTTTATTAGAATTTGATCTCTTTCAAATGAACAAATATTCATAATAATATTTTATTATAAGTTGATCTCATTGTAAGGTATATGTTTTTATAAGTTGATATCAACAAGAATCTTTTCGTAGAAACTTGTCTCATTTAGAAGAACAAATGTTCATAATGATCTTTTATTATTATTTGATATCATTGTAAGATATATATTTTATAAGATGGTCTCAATAATAATGTTTAGAAGTTGTTCTCATTTGAATGAACAAATGTATATAATAATCTTTTATCATCTGTTGATCTCTTTGTAAATTATATATTTTAATAAGTTGGTCTCAATAATAATCTTTTATTAGAAGTTAGTTTCATTTAAATGAACAAATTATGATGATAATGATAATTGTAAAAACATACATATAATAAATTTTATCATAAGGTTATTAAATAATAATGGTCTATAACGAGCATTGTCACGCTCAGGATGTGTGCACAATAAGCTTTAAATTTATACTCGTTATATTTCTCCAAACTCCTAGCGAACCCGCAGTGTACGGGACGTTTGTAGTAGGGATAGTATTCCGAGGTCGAACACAAAGACTAAGGTGAGATTGATTCAATTTATGATTAAGTTTAGCGAAGATCTAGTTTAAGAAAGATAGAAATAAAGAAATGAAGATCTCAATTGTTTTTGGTTGGTTTTTAGGTGATCAATCAAGGACCACAATTCATGCAAGGTAAACAATCAACTAAGCTAACGAATCAACACAAACAAGCAAGCTAAACACGAGATATGAATCAAAAGAGAGAAACGGATTCTAGGGGTTGGAAATTCAGATTATGGCATAGGACTCAAGCTATCTATTCATTCCTTGGATGATCTATGATATGTCGGGAGTAAGTGTTTCTAGATTGGGATCAATCACCGGGTAGGTCTCATGGTCCACTAATCCATTCCTAAGGTCTCATTACCGGGTAAGTCTCTAAGAACCTAAGGATTGGAATTCTTCACAAACCGGATTGTTACCTAGAGGTCTAACCTATCCTTACCGGGTAAGTCTCGGAAAGGGAAGTTATAAGCAACTATCCTAGCACACTTAGTCCAATGGCGGCTTGTGAGGCTCACCACTACCTAGGGTTTGTCATCTTCGAAATCTAAGAGTAAGAATCACTGGGTAGGTCTCTTCTGACACTTAGTAGCTAACACTAGGTCACCCTAGGATAGATTTAACTCAACAAACACCTAGGATTTCAACATTATAACAATCTAAAGCTAGATCATCGAACCAGGGAGAACCACGGTTTGTTCTACCAAGTCCACGGCCGTGGAATGGCAAGAACTGCCTGTGGATTCCAACAGAAGCTACGTTCAAGTATGTGACTCATCCAAGGGTAAATCTAAGTCCATCCTATCATAGTCCTAGCCACAATCATCCTTTCCTTACCCTAGAATCGCATCTATTTAGCCTACAACATTCATCATTGCAATCGAAATCATTAAACATAAAATCATAGCATCCATTTGCAAGATAATGAAGAGAAAGAGATGAACAAGTGAGGTAACAAAACCAAGCTGAAGTTTAGAATATAATGACTCACAACCCTTCCAAAAGAAGGTTTAAATGGTTCATACAACTCTAGAAATCGATTCCGAAATTCTTCACTACAAAAGCTATGAAAGTCTAGCAATGGTGTGTTCTTCTTCTCCTCTTCAATGGAGCTCTTCTCCTTCAATGGTGGCCTTCCTTCAAAGAATCTTCTTGTTGAGAGAGTATTGTTGTGTGTGTAGAGTGATGGGAGAATCCCCAATTGAAAGATGCTCTTCTCAGCCAATCCAGGACCACATTTATACTACAACTTTGCAAGAGCTGGCCAAGAGATCGTGGCACAGCTGTCACGAAAACCTGGCAAAAACCACGGTTGGTTCCACGGCCGTGGAATGGCAGTGAACCGTGGTTTGGTGCTTCAGCGCCGCCTTGGATCATTAGTCTATGGTTTGGTGCATGGCTTGTGTTGGCAAGGTTCCATGAGTCTTCCTTAGCCTCTAGTTTGCATCCTAATGAGTCCGAGGGTGTGTCATCTCGAGGATTGATTCTCGAATGCATCAATTAAGCTCCTAAATCTCCCAAAATACCTATAAAGCAAGCACAAGTCCGTGTAGACGTCTATCTCGAAAAAATACGTAAATTGAGTGCAAAACGTCGTGAACTAATGCTAAACCATGCATGAATGAGTGAGAAATCTATCTAAATGTTTACCTAAACCTACGTCATGAATCGTGTTATCAAAATACCCCATACTTAAGTTTTGCTCGTCCCCGAGCAAATTCCCAACTATAGACTAAGAGATAACATGATTTATGTATGCAGAAAAATTGCAAAATCTTTTTTAGTTTGTGCTTCTACTATTGGATCGCCTTCATAGTCATGTTTTATGGCAACGGATAAGCAAGCATGCATCAAACAAGTGAAAGCATGGAAAGACAATTGTACTTAACTTGAAAGCATGCATGAAATGTAAAAATGAAGAAGTCAAGATGATCAAGAGCATATCCAATCTAGATTACTAAGTCTTACAAACATGCAAATAGGTCATAAGGTCTAATGAAATAAAAGGCCAAAAACGTTGTGATTAGGTGGGGATTTTTCTAGGCTATGTGATGCTAATCCGGGAATGGAACTAACTCCACAATTTTGTCTTTGATCAACTTCCCTCAAGTGTAAATTTTCTCCATCTTTTCTTTCTTTTCTTTTCACTTATTTTTGAGACAATGGCATTGGTGTACAAAAGCCGAAACCTTGGTGATTACCTATCCTCGGGCTCTTTTATTTTTCGAGGTACATCCACACCGGGCACACATACCAAAGCTCGTTAGGACTATCGGTTTATTTGACTTTGGCAAGGCACCAACACCCGATCATGTGAAGTGTACCGAGTTACTCGTCATTTAAACCGATGTCCCCAAACCTATATTTTTGGCTACACTTCCACAACAATTTCAGCATTTTATTCATGGCATTCTTTCATCAACATCTTCACCCCACATTTGCTTTTTACACACATCAACACACTAACATACTCCTATTCCCGGATGGGTCAAAAGAGGTCAAATTTATATAGATTGAGGTGCTCAAGCAACATGATCAAGATGAGAAGGAGAGAAAAATGAATTGCCTCATTCATTCCTAGATGGTGTGTAAGAACTAGCATGTAATTTCGACCTTCAATACTCAATCCATTCTAGGCAAACATCATGATCACAAATCATTCATGGAATTCAAGAGAAGTATTTCAAGTCCACATATGCAATTCACCAATTTAACACATAAGGCCATCCATAGCCAATCCACAAGACAAGATTCATCATTAGGGTCATATCCAAGCCTAGAAAGCACAAAAATTTTTAAATTTTCTGATTTTTTTGAAATTTTCGAAATGAGTATATACAATGCAAGACATGTGATAATATTAAACTATCCTAGATGCTAATCATGCAAAAGATCATGCAAACCCCACCCCATACTTAGAAACACATTGTCCCTAATGTGTAATTGAAGTAAAGAGGAGTGAAAGAAGGTTCTCACAATGTAAAAATGGTTTGCTATGGTATTTGGGATGACTCAAATGGATTGATGGTGGATGATCCTATCAACAATGGTAGAGAGCTCTAAGTGTTCATCAAAGCGTCGGGACCCGCGCTAGGCTCCGCTAGCCGTCCAAGTTCCGCGTCCGCTCCACCCATAGTTGATGAGGGGTTCATCATCATTCACATGCCAAGCAAAGCTTCCAATGCTACTAAGGTTCTAGCACATATACAAAACACACCAAACACACAAAGCACACAAAAACAGCAAAATCTAAGCAAAAACGAAAAATGAAAAGGGAAAAATGTTACCAATGGGTTGCCTCCCACCAAGCGCTTCTTTAAGGTCATTAGCTTGACCAAACTCGGGAGCGTCTCATTCTAGGTGAAGTGGGGCAATCATGTCCACCGGAGCTCCCGGGATATACTTCTTCAACCGGTGCCCATTCACCTTGAAATCTCCACAATGCTCCCCTCCTATTTCAATAGCTCCATGGGGGAAGATCTTCTTCACCACATATGGCCCGGTCCATCTTGATTTGAGCTTTCCGGGGAAGAGCCGCAACCTTGAGTTGAAAAGAAGGACAAGGTCTCCTTCACTCAACTCTTTCGGGATGATCCTCTTGTCATGCCATCTTTTGGTCCTCTCCTTGTAGATCCGGGCATTCTCATAAGCATCCAACCGGATCTCCTCAAGGGCATTCAATTCAAGCAATCTCTTCTCTCCCGCCTCCTTGAGATCAAAATTTAGCCACTTAATGGCCCAATAAGCTCTATGCTCCATCTCTACCGGGAGGTGGCAAGACTTGCCATAGACCAACTTGTAAGGAGTGGTGCCAATCGGTGTCTTGAAGGCGGTTCTATATGCCCATAAGGCATCATCGAGCCTCATAGCCCAATCCTTTCTCGTTCTAGAGACCGTCTTCTCAAGAATGGCTTTTATCTCCCGGTTGGAGATCTCCACTTGGCCACTAGTTTGGGGATGGTAAGGTATTGCCACCTTGTGAGTCACCCCATACTTAGCCAAAAGTGCTCCAAAGTTCCTATTTGTGAAGTGCTTCCCTCCATCACTAATGATCACCCTTGGTGTACCAAACCTAGGGAAAATCACTCGGTTGAAGAACCGCACCACCACCTTGGCATCATTTGTAGGAGAGGCGATTGCCTCCACCCATCTTGAAACATAATCCACCGCCAATAGGATGTAGAGGTTGCCACATGAAGAAGGGAATGGTCCCATGAAGTCCACACCCCAAACATCAAATATCTCCACTTCTTGAATGTTGTTCAAGGGCATTTCATTCCTCCTTGAGATGTTGCCCGTCCTTTGGCAAGCATCACATGCCGCTACAAAACCTTGCACATCTCTAAACAAGTTAGGCCAATAAAAACCGGATTGCAATACCTTTGCACACGTCTTGTGTGAGCTAGCATGACCTCCACATGGTAAGGAGTGACAATGCCGGATCATACTCTCCACTTCATCCTCCGGTATGCATCTTCTAAACATTCCATCCGGGCCTCTTTTGAACAAAAGTGGCTCACTCCAATAGTAATGCCTCACATCATTGAGGAACTTCTTCCTTTGGGCATATATCAATCCGGGAGGCACTTCCTCACACACAAGATAGTTCACAATGTCGGCAAACCATGGCTCACTTCCTCTAGACACTTGGAACAAGCATTCCTCTACCATTTGCAATTGCTCATCCCGGAATGAATCATCAATCGGGATGTCATCTCTTTCAAGCTCCAATGGTGGGAGTCTACTAAGGTGATCCGCTACCGAGTTCTCAGATCCCTTCTTGTCCCGGATTTCCAAATCAAACTCTTGAAGAAGAAGGATCCACCGGATCAACCTAGGCTTTGCATCCTTCTTGGTAAGGAGATAACGGATCGCAGCATGATCCGTATACACTATGACCTTCGCTCCAACAAGATATGAGCGGAACTTCTCAAAAGCATACACCACCGCTAGCAACTCTTTCTCGGTGGTAGCATAATTGAGTTGGGCTTCGTCTAGCGTCTTGCTAGCATAATAAATGGCATGAGTGCGCCCATCTTTCCTTTGCCCCAAAACAGCCCCAACGGCTACATCACTTGCATCACACATGATCTCAAATGGTAGGCTCCAAGCCGGAGGTTGCATGATAGGTGCGGAGATCAATGCGTTCTTCAACCTACAAAAAGCCTCAAGACAATCCTTGGAAAAGACAAAATCAACATCTTTCATTAGTAGGTTAGTGAGAGGCTTAGAAATTTTAGAGAAGTCTTTAATAAACCTCCGGTAGAAACCGGCATGCCCTAAGAAACTCCTTACCCCTTTCACCGAGGTAGGTGGTGGTAACTTCTCTATAGTTTCAATCTTGGCCCTATCAACCTCAATGCCACGGTTGGACACCAAGTGTCCCAACACGATGCCTTCACTTACCATGAAGTGGCATTTTTCCCAATTTAAGACAAGATTTGTCTCCTCACATCTTTTCAATACTAATGATAAGTTAGCCAAGCAATCATCAAATGAAGAACCATAAACAGAGAAATCATCCATAAACACTTCCATGATATTTTCAATATATTCCGAAAAGATAGCCATCATACACCTTTGGAAGGTGGCGGGTGCATTACACAGCCCAAATGGCATTCTTCTATATGCAAAAGTTCCCCATGGACATGTAAAGGTTGTTTTCTCTTGGTCATCGGGGTGGATAGGGATTTGGAAGAATCCACTAGAGCCATCTAGATAGCAAAAATGAGAATGTTGAGCTAACCTTTCTAGCATTTGGTCAATAAAGGGGAGAGGGAAGTGATCTTTCCTAGAGGCCATGTTCAATTTCCTATAATCAATGCACATCCTCCACCCCATAACCGTCCTAGTTGGGATTAGTTCATTGTTCTCATTAGTCACCACGGTCATCCCACCCTTCTTAGGTACTACATGAACGGGACTAACCCACTTACTATCCGAAATAGGGTAGATAATCCCCGCATCTAGCAACTTAATGATTTCCTTTTTGACTACCTCTTTCATTATAGGATTTAGTCTTCTTTGATGCTCAATAGAGGGTTTATGATTCTCTTCCATCAATATCTTATGCATGCACAAAGAAGGTTTTATGCCAATAAGGTCATCAATAGTATAGCCAATGGCTTTCCTATGCAATCTTAGTTCATGCAACAACTTAGCAAGTTCATCATCACTCAAGCATGCATTCACAATCACCGGATATGTAGAATTATCACCAAGGAAAGCATACTTTAAATGAGAGGGGAGGGGTTTGAGTTCGAGTTTAGGAGGACCTTTTTCGAGTGGAGACGATCCAAATAACGTTGGATGTGATGAGTCCAAAGCAAATGAAGACCCTCCAAGGCTCCTTGAAGCTTGATCATTAATGAGGTCTGATTCAGGGGAAACCACGGTTGGAACCACGGTTGGCTCCACTTCCACGGCTGTGGACCTTGCCTGGCTCGTTTGTTGAGGCTTTACAGAGAGTTTGACGGCCGTGGAACCACTTCCACGCCCGTGGAACTTGCAGTTGTTCAGCACCTCTTCGTTCTCTCACTTTGAGCCCTTGTCTCCTTTTCTAATGCTTCTAAGGCCTTGATCTCTTCATTGCAAGCCTCCTCAACACCTTCCTCCATCATACTTAAGGTAAGAAACTTCTCCAAGGGATCCTTGATCAATATCGAGCTCACAACTTCTCTAGATTCCTCTTGCTCGACTATGTTGAAGACATCCTCATCAAGGGTTGGCCCTTTCATCATTGTGGACAACTTGAACTTGATATTCTCTTCTCCAATGTTGAAGGAGAGAGTCCCATTCTTGCAATCCACTAGGCATCCGGAGGTGGCTAGGAAGGGTCTTCCCAAGATGATGGGAACCGGATAGTCCGCCGGAATGTCCAAAACTACAAAATCAATAGGCACGTAGAACTTCCCGAGTTGCACCGGAATGTCTTCCAAGATCCCAACTGGGTGAGTAATAGAGAGATCCGCCATGTAAAGGGTCATCTTGACTGGTTTAGGCTCTCCTAGCCCAACCTTGTTGCAAAGTGCAAGCGGTATGATGCTTACACTTGCCCCAAGATTACAAAGGGCTTCATACTTCACCTCTCCTACTCCAATTGGGACACAAAAGGAACCTGGATCTCTTAGCTTGGGAGGCATCTCCTCCTTCATTGTTTGGATCAATTCCGAGGACCTCTTCGTCATTCTTATCTCCCCATACTCCTCCAACTTCCTTTTGTTGGAGAGTATCTCTTTCAAAAACTTGTCATATGCCGGCATACCTAAAACAGCATCCATGAACGGAATGTTAATATGCAATTTGGACATTAGTTCAAGGAATTTACCAAAGTGATTGTCCAAGCGAGCTCTTGCTCGTGATTGTGGGAACGGTAGTGGCGGCTTGTATGGAGGCGGCGCCACATAAGTTGGCTCTACATCCTTGCTCTTGCCTCCATCTTCTTGCACTATCTCTTCTTCAATCACTACTTGCTTTCCCTTAGCATTGTCCTTGGGCAAAGGATCCTTTATACTCAACCCACTCCTTGTAGTGATGGCCAACACTTGGCCTCTAGGGTTGTCTTCGGTTCTTCCGGGAAGCTTTCCCGGATCTCTATGGGCTTCACCCGCCTTTTGGAACACTTGTGCTTCCAACACCTTTTGGGCTTTAGAGATGGAAATCACCGTGTTCTCAAGACCACTCAACCTTCCAAGCAATTGCTCAAACATCATTTCGGTCCTATCCTTTGGAGGTTGAGTAAATCCGGGTGGAGGGTCTTGTGAAGCTTTTGGTGGTGGAGTTGTGCTTGTGGAAGCGGGAGGGTTCAAGGCTCCATCCGGGTTAGAGTAAGAAAACCCGGGATGGTTATGGTTGGGCCGGTAATTGTTGAATTGCCGGTTGTTGTTGAAGTTCCTTGGGCCTTGATAATTGTTGTAATTGCCCCTTCCCATGTAATTGACATCTTCCTCCTTAGAAGATAAGTTAGCTTGTGGAAGCACTTGAGGAGTTGCTTGGTTCTTTAAAGTTGTAGCACACAACTCTCTCAAAGACTTCAATTCATTGTTGATGGCGTCAAGCTTGAAATTGCTCATGGTGACTTCACTCACCTCATATGCTCCCGCCTTTCTCACTTCACTCTTCCTATGGGAGTATTTCTCAATCACTAGAGCTTGCTTCTCCACAAACTCCCAAGCATCATCTACATTCTTCTCCATAAAAGCCCACCGGAAAGAGATTGGAGCTTGAATTGGCTATCTTCATCAAGTCCTTTGAAGTAGATCTCCAATAGCTCAATTTTTGGTATACCATGGTGTGGACAATCTAGGAGAAGATCCTTGAATCTCTCCCAAGACTTGAACAAGCTTTCTCTATCCTTCATTATAAAGACATTGATCTTCCCTCTTAGCTCGGTAGTCTTGGAAGGTGGGAAGAACTTAGTCAAAAATTTGGTTGTCATCTCTTCCCATGTACTAACTCGCCCTTGTGGAATAGATTGATACCAAGCCAAGGCTTTATCCTTAAGAGAGAAGGAAAAAGCCCTAAGCTTATGGTTGTTGCTCTCCAATCTTGGCGGTCTAAGAGTCTCCATCAAGATCTCATAATTCATCAAGTGTTGATGAGGAGACTCTCATTCCATCCCTCAAAATTGATTATGCCGGATCATTTGTAGAACTTGAGGGCGGAGCTCGTAGTTGTGGGTAGCGGGATCTCCTAAGCTCACACCCGGACGGTGTGCTCTTTGTGCCGGATCCATACGTCTCCCTAGGGTTTGTGGCTCTTCAATGGCAATGGGCACAACCCTAACATTAACCGCCGGCTGCGGTTGTATCACCGGTGGAGAAGGAGGTGGAGGTTGTTGACGATTAAGCTCTCCTTGCACAAGGGCTTGCCTAATCTCATCAATCTCCCTCCTAGTTGCCTCTTGCCTCTCATTGGCAAGTCTTCTTTCTTCCTCCAAGAGCTCATCTCTTAGCCTAATTTGCTCTAAAGCCTCATCCAATTCAGCTTGGAGGTTCCTTCCGGCCATCTCTTTATCTTTTCGAATGCTCTTGGATCTAGATCTAAGGGTTTTTCTCCGGTTCGGGGTCGAATGGAGCTAAATCCTTTCCACGAGATCTTCGCATACACCTAAAGAGTAAGAAATGTCCTGAAAAGCAAAGACACAAACCAAAAAGAGATGAAAAGCAACAAGAAAGATCTACACTATAAACAATCACAAAATAGACTCAATCTATACCTAGTCCCCGGCAACGGCGCCAAAAACTTGTCACGCTCAGGATGTGTGCACAATAAGCTTTAAATTTATACTCGTTATATTTCTCCAAACTCCTAGCGAACCCGCAGTGTACGGGACGTTTGTAGTAGGGATAGTATTCCGAGGTCGAACACAAAGGCTAAGGTGAGATTGATTCAATTTATGATTAAGTTTAGCGAAGATCTAGTTTAAGAAAGATAGAAATAAAGAAATGAAGATCTCAATTGTTTTTGGTTGGTTTTTAGGTGATCAATCAAGGACCACAATTCATGCAAGGTAAACAATCAACTAAGCTAACGAATCAACACAAACAAGCAAGCTAAACACGAGATATGAATCAAAAGAGAGAAACGGATTCTAGGGGTTGGAAATTCAGATTATGGCATAGGACTCAAGCTATCTATTCATTCCTTGGATGATCTATGATATGTCGGGAGTAAGTGTTTCTAGATTGGGATCAATCACCGGGTAGGTCTCATGGTCCACTAATCCATTCCTAAGGTCTCATTACCGGGTAAGTCTCTAAGAACCTAAGGATTGGAATTCTTCACAAACCGGATTGTTACCTAGAGGTCTAACCTATCCTTACCGGGTAAGTCTCGGAAAGGGAAGTTCTAAGCAACTATCCTAGCACACTTAGTCCAATGGCGGCTTGTGAGGCTCACCACTACCTAGGGTTTGTCATCTTCGAAATCTAAGAGTAAGAATCACCGGGTAGGTCTCTTCTGACACTTAGTAGCTAACACTAGGTCACCCTAGGATAGATTTAACTCAACAAACACCTAGGATTTCAACATTATAACAATCTAAAGCTAGATCATCGAACCAGGGAGAACCACGGTTTGTTCTACCAAGTCCACGGCCGTGGAATGGCAAGAACTGCCCGTTGATTCCAACAGAAGCTACGTTCAAGTATGTGACTCATCCAAGGGTAAATCTAAGTCCATCCTATCATAGTCCTAGCCACAATCATCCTTTCCTTACCCTAGAATCGCATCTATTTAGCCTACAACATTCATCATTGCAATCGAAATCATCAAACATAAAATCATAGCATCCATTTGCAAGATAATGAAGAGAAAGAGATGAACAAGTGAGGTAACAAAACCAAGCTGAAGTTTAGAATAGAATGACTCACAACCCTTCCAAAAGAAGGTTTAAATGGTTCATACAACTCTAGAAATCGATTCCGAAATTCTTCACTACAAAAGCTATGAAAGTCTAGCAATGGTGTGTTCTTCTTCTCCTCTTCAATGGAGCTCTTCTCCTTCAATGGTGGCCTTCCTTCAAAGAATCTTCTTGTTGAGAGAGTATTGTTGTGTGTGTAGAGTGATGGGAGAATCCCCAATTGAAAGATGCTCTTCTCAGCCAATCCAGGACCACATTTATACTACAACTTTGCAAGAGTTGGTCAAGAGATCGTGGCACAGCTGTCACGAAAACCTGGCAAAAACCACGGTTGGTTCCACGACCGTGGAATGGCAGTGAACCGTGGTTTGGTGCTTCAACGCCGCCTTGGATCATTAGTCTATGGTTTGGTGCATGGCTTGTGTTGGCAAGGTTCCATGAGTCTTCCTTAGCCTCTAGTTTGCATCCTAATGAGTCCGAGGGTGTGTCATCTCGAGGATTGATTCTCGAATGCATCAATTAAGCTCCTAAATCTCCCAAAATACCTATAAAGCAAGCACAAGTCCGTGTAGACGTCTATCTCGACAAAATACGTAAATTGAGTGCAAAACGTCGTGAACTAATGCTAAACCATGCATGAATGAGTGAGAAATCTATCTAAATGTTTACCTAAACCTACGTCATGAATCGTGTTATCAAGCATTTTAATTTCAATTATTATCACCCTATTAAATATAAGATATGTGGTAAATGTCCATAATAATCTTTTTATCATAAGGTTGTAAAAACATTATTATATTCTAACATGATTAAAAGAGTTAAACATACATATAATAAATTTTGATTCAAATAAGATTTCACTATATTTCTAAAAAGTCATTTTTATATATTACAATTTACTATGCATATTAAATACTATAGGTCTATAACGAGTTTTTTAATTTCAATTGTTATCATCCTATTAAAGATAAGTTATGTGGTAAAGTCTTAATATAAGTTCTCATTAAATAAATAATGATGATAAAGAAAATTGTAGTTTGAGTAAAAAAAAAAGTTGGCACAACAATTTTTCGAAAAGGCTTCTATAGAAAATAATATAAATAAATTTATATCCAAATAAAATTTACTTTTCTACTTTAGTTCTACAAATTATTTTTTTTAAAGATATTAAATATAACTTTTGGTTTTAACTTCTAGTTCACTATACAAAATTACAAGTACAAAATTACATACTATAAGTTTATATAGTGATGTTTTATAAGTCTAACTATTTTAACCATGTTAGCCATAAGATTTGTAAAGTCTTAAAAATAAGTTTATGAATAATATAAGTAATGATGATTATGACAACTATAGCTTTAGTCATTTTTTTCCTTAGCAACTCAACCTTTTATTAGAAGATCGTCTCATTAATTGAAACCGCCTATATATATATACATATATATGTATGTGTTTATATAAATACAAGATCGTTTTAAAATATATACAAAGTTTTATATTATATTATAATTTTGTAAATATCGTTTTCTTGTGTATTTATTCATAATATTTATAATGAAATACAATCAATTAGCTTTTGTTAAAATAAAAATAAGTTAATTGACTTTGATAATATTTAATAATAATATTTTCTATATATTAATATTTTCAAGAATAAAAAAATTAATAAAAAAATTAATAATTATCCATTAGCTAACCATACGCATATAAGGTAATGCATAAGCACAAACACACATCATGGAAGGTAAACACATAATCATGATATCACGCATTTACCCGTTTTATCATCTTTATATAAAGTCATTCACTCAAATCGTATATATAGATAGATGAAACTATGTGACACGAGGACCGTATCATCCCCGCCTCTGGGCCTGACGACCACCTGGAAGTAGTGTCGGTCACACAACCCGTGTACTCTATGAGAGTGGATTGCGCCCTTCCTGTATACTAGAAGACGAGCACAAAGAACCCCTCAACTTCTTACAGGATGAAAGGAAGGGTTATCACCGCCACACACTAGTACTATCAATAAAACATAGGTCGTAATACTCGACATCTAATGCTATCATATCAAGCATATAATACACACACCACTCATGCAAACACCCAATATAAGGATGATAGCTAAGTAAGTCCTACGGACATACCTCAACCTCGTACAATATCAACCACAATCAACCTCAAATGCTGAGAGGGACACTACCTAATAACAAGGCATAAAGAGATATCAATACTCCTATAAATCAAAAAGGTCACACCTAGACCCAAGGGATCCATAAGGATCATAATCAATCTATAAGCCTCACAACCAACTAAACCTCAATATCTTAAGGTATTATCTAATCAACATTCCTCAATCTCATTTCTAATCCTAATTTAATTAATTAACCTTTAATTAATTAATTAAATTTCGCCAGAATAACGTTTTCCCCGCAAGCAATTTCTAAACCCACCTGTCATCAGATTTCATCAAACAAACAACCCATAATCACCAGAATAATATAACGACCATAATGGAATTTATAATTATCCATTTTGACAAGCCTAAAGTCAATTTAGGCCAAATCGCAGTACGGAAAACAAATAAATTCATAACTTATTCGTTAATAACCTGATTGACGATTTGAAAGAATATTCGGAATCATAACGACGCAGGCTAAGCATGGACAACATCAAATTCACCGAAATTTGAGCGACGGAACCGTCCTGGTGACATATATGTTCGACCAGATCTCTATATACTCGGAAAATATGAAGAGAATGAAGAGAGGAATCCAGAAACTCAAACGGAATTGAAATCGGATTAGAAACGGAGAGTAGATCTGAGTTTGAAGGTTGAGAGAAATCAGAGCTTTTACGAGAAAACGTTAAAGGGTGAATTAATAAAGGATTTTCCGCTATTTATAGTGAAGACGATAATTATCCTTTAGCGAAGTCGATAATTATCCTTTAACCGATCCAAAGGCGGGTCGAACCCCCTTCTCCAAACTTTTCGAGATCGGAATAATAAATCTGGAATAGTGTAGGGATAATTATTCCACAATTGCCTCGGAAAACGTGTATTCTTAAGCCGTCTTTTTTAGATGTTAAGAAACGAAATAGCGACTATTTTGGCCGTTTTGCCTCTCCATGTTATTTCATACTTAGGACATATCCGATGTCCTGATCATTTCTCTCAACTACATTTTTATTAATTGAAGCTCCCAAATGCTCCAAATAACACCGGAGGGTAAAAATAATTACCCGAGGGAAAAGTGAAAATTTCCTCATACGTCAAAAATTACGACAAGAACATAACGGTGAGACTCATACTCATCACTTGCGCAATCTTCGCGAGTTATATGTCAATTACTATCAATGATTAAGTTAATCAACATTAACTAGATTTCGAAAATTCTAGCTATTACATCATACACCCAACTAAGGCATAGCCTTGGAATTCGAATGCAGCAAGTTGGAACTTCCGTTGCTCACTAAAATTATGGAAATACCAAATTTGTTCAATCTTAGTCTCCTATTCCATGTACGCGTTCGGGGCGCACGAGGTTATGCGAGTAGTGGCAACCACAACTCCAATTGAAGAACAAGCGTGTGAGGTTGTGCAACGAAGGAGAGGTGTTGACGCGCGACGACGCGCCGGTGATTAGCCCTGACCCTAGTCGGCAGCAGTAGGTGGTCAGCGGCAGGGAGCTGAGGAAGGGAGGTTGAGCTGCTCACTCTCTTTCTCAATCTTAAATCTATTAAAGCATAAACCTCTTTTTCCACGTGTCAACTGAATTTTACGTTTTTTATTTTTATCATAATCTGTTTCCTTTTTGTTTTGTTTTTCCAAGATAACTTGATCTAATTACTATAAATATTTTGAATATATAATTAGTTAAAAGAGAAAATTACTTAAAAGAGAATTAAAAATCATTGTTATAATTATAATTTCATTCTCCGTTTTTTTATCTTTCAAAAATATACATATGAATTTTTAAGTATTAAGTTTTTATTAAAACTCAACTCGCACAAGGGTGCGGGTAATGCACTAGTTTTGTTCAGAAAGAGAAGAAAAGGGGAATGTTGGTTGGTTAAATGACAAGCGGATAGAGAAAAGAGAGGAGAGGAAAGGTTTTGTTTTTTAAAACTATGATAACCGACTTGAATCCTTAAAATATCTGACAATTTAACAAAGATAAAATACAAAAAGTGTACTCGTAAAAACTACAAAATTGAATAATAAAATACGGAATTTTTTAAAAAACACAGCTTCAATAAAAAAAATGAGAAAAATGGGTTTACTAAAATATTTTTTTGTATCGCTGATACAAACTAAGCACCTTAATTTTTTTTAATTAAAATTAAAGGTAAAAAAGTTGTGTATTGGAGTTAAAATATAAAGCAAAACCGGCCTACTTTATCTCATTAAAAGTATAAGAGCTTTGATTATGTTCATTTGTACAACAACATCCCACAAACCCATTTTACCCCCAAAAAAGATTTTTTGGTTAAAAGAATCTTAATAAATATTGATGATTTCGTTTTGAAAATTTTATAGGGGCCTACTTTATTATCTAATATACAAAAATTAATTGATGTGTATTGATTGTTGTACACCTTGATCTTCCCATAATTGTTACTTGTTTCCTCGTTTAGTTAATTAACACATCTTAAACAACTAACTTTTCATTGGTTTCTTTAACTTCTTCAACACATTAATTACTTTATATTAATCGTTACAAAGCGTTCGTGTATCCACAATTGTCTCTCTCCTTACTCTTCTACTATAACAAAACTTCTCTTATCTTCTCTTACCTCTCGTCTCCAATTCTATATTTTCTTTTTAACTTTTTATAACATTGCTCTAAAAGTTCACCTACCTATAATTGCTTACTATTTCCTCATTTAAACTTTATGAACTCCAAAACAACCAACTTTTCATTGATCTCTAATTAACTTCTTCAATGCACTAGTTTCTGAATATTAATCATTATAAAGAGAGAAAATTGGTGTAGGGAAGCCCTTTTTGTATCCATGATACAATCTAGGCCCCTCCAATTTTCTCCCTAAAAATAAAACTAAATTAAATTATAAAGAGGCTATTAATTGTGGGGACTACTCTAATTAAAAAGATTCTCTCTCTTAATTAAGAAGGATAAATAACTATTTAAAATTAAAAAGATAAACCATATTAAAAAGATAAGTGAATATTAATTATGGGGACCACTCTCATTAAAAAGATTCTTTCCTTTAATTAATATGGCTGTTTTTAAATTAAATAAGAAAAATGAGAGTGATCCCCACAAATTCTGTACATAATTTTATGTACATAATTTCACACGCAGATTATGTACATAATTTTGGCACGCAGATTATGTACATAATTTCGCACGCAGATTATGTACATAATTTCGCACGCAGATTATGTACATAATTTCGCACGCATATTATGAACATAATTTCGCACGCAAATTATGTACATAATTTCGCTCGCAGATTATGTACATAATTTCGCACGCAGATTATGTACATAATTTCGCACGCAGATTATGTACATAATTTCGCACGCAGATTATGTACATAATTTTGCACGCAAATTTTGTACATAAAATTATGTAATTAATTTTAATGCCAACAAATAAGCGTCTCTTTGAAAAAAAATAAGCAATATTAATTAAGGGAGAGAATCTTTTTAATGTTAAAACTAATTCCTTAATTGTAGGGGATCACTCTCATTTTTCCTTTTTTATTTTAAAAAATTAAGGGAGAAAATTTTTTTAATTTTAAATAATTGTAGGGGACTACTCTCATTTTTCTTTTTAATTTTGAAAGTATTTTAAATGTTTTTAGATTTTATCTTTTTTTCAAAATTACAAGGAGCCTAGTTAATACACATTGAAACAAAAAAGTCTACTTAATCTACATTTATACAATAAAAGCCTACTTACCCCATTTACTCTTATAAACATTCATCTACCCACAATCGTCTCTCTTCTTCCCCTTCTACTACCAAATCCCCTTTCATTTTTTTTGCTTCTGTAAAATTTTTGGAAAAAAAACTTTGCTATCAATTTTGATTGGATTGATGTAAATTAATTTTAATTTAACGTCATAACTTTATGAATTTGTTTGGACAACGATTTTGTACATTTTTATATTTATTCTCAATGTCGATGGAGTTGGTTATTATCCTAGAATGTGTAGTCTCTTAAATTTACGATAATCTTTGATTTGAAAATAAGCTTTCTTAAACTTTCGCTTTTCATTTAACACCCTTTGGTTGTAACTCTGTAAGCAATTACAAAATAAAAATGACTCTAATTCATACGCATATTATGTTCATAAAAATTTTTAAGAATCATTTCATATAAAATGCATGTGTTCCCCCACCAATATGTGACAACACAAAGTTGTTTTTTATGGCTCTACTTACATAGACGGATACAAGAGACGTCAATCAACATTTGACACCACATATATGTATTGATCACGTTTTTGGATCTCATTGGTAATCTTTATAATATAAAGGGTAAAATTTTGGTCCTTTGTTAGGCATAAACTAGATGTCGTCAATTCTGTATAAGTAAAGTGAAGTTGAAAGATTACAAGTTATTATCTTACAATCTCTCTATCACAATACTTTGTTGATCACCTTGGACATATCATAAAATAAACTTTAAAAAAAATTGTAATAGAAGGATAGATCAAAGGTTACAATTTCATTACACAAAAGTAAATGTTAATAGTAAGTGTACCAATTATTTTTGAAGGTCGATGAGGTTGAGATTCAGGTTGAGTTGTTGTTCCATATGCGGGATATTTGTCTGAGTGCCTTTGTTGAAGATCCTTCGTTGGTCAACGCAATTGAAGCAGCGTCCTTCAACTCCCTCATCCGGTTATGAATTTGCTTCCCTTGCTCTCCTTCCATCAACTCCTTGACCACCTTAGCAATTTCATCGCTTCTGATGACCCCATCTGCTCCGGCCACCGGCTTCAGCCCCACTTTCAGCTCCTTGGTCAACATTACAGCGTTCATCTTTTGCTCGGCATAGAGAGGCCAAGTAATCAAGGGGACTCCGTGAACCACACTCTCTAACGTAGAGTTCCATCCACAATGCGATAAGAATCCACCGGTTGACCTGTGACTCAAAATCCCGATTTGTGGAGCCCACTTTGCCACCAAAAATCCCCTCCCCTTTGTCTTCTCTATAAATTCCTCGGGTAGGGATTTTAACGGGTCGGGTTGACCGTCGACGGTGAAATAAGTTGCGTTGGCCAGCGAGTCGCTGGGACTCCTAACAACCCAAAGAAACCTGTGGCCGCTCTTCTCCAACCCTAAAGCGATCTCGCTTTGTTGCTCACTCGTGAGGGTCCCACCACTACCAAAATTTACAAATAAAACTGATCCACGTGGCTGCTCATCTAACCACTTGATGCACCCACTCGGATCATCACCCGAAGCAGCCTGAATAAGAGGACCAACAGCGTAGACGGGTGGTCTAGACGGGTCGGGTTTTGAGAGCTCGTTGAGGGGACCTAATTCTAGCGCCTCAAACGAATTGACGAATATACCCTCGGCCAATTTGTATCTCTTGGCATGGTGTAGGACCCGTTTGTAGGCATCATTCGTCCTATCTAGAATCGGGTCAAGCAACTCCCGCCCATGGAACGGAACACAACCGGGAATCCTCACCGGCTCTTCAAGCTCGCCGTACTCACACGACACCGTTTCGTCCAGCTTCTCCAGATAGAGGATGAGGGAGAGACACGTGGCGGTTGAAGGGAAGAAGATGAACGGCCGGATCCCGAACTCGAAGGCCACGTCAAAAGCATCTGTTCCGAAGAGATCGCCTACGAGAGCGACGACTCGGGTCCCGGACGAGATGAGGTCGGAGATCAATTTCCGGAGAGACGGGAGGGAGCGCTCTGCGGTCAGGCTAATCAGAGTCTCGATCTTGGCGTCGGAGGGGACGTCGGAGAGGTCGACTGGCGGGAGGAACACGGAGTCTATGCCGGAAGGCAGGGAGGATAAGAAGGCGCGGTGAGCGGAGGATGGTGGCCCGTCGGTGGGGACCGCGAACGTCAAGGAGAATTCCGGCACCAGCCTCTTGGCAAACTCGGCGAGTGGAATCAGGTGGCCCATGCCGGGAGTCGGGATGATTACCACATGTGCGGTGTTGTCCATGGCGGGCCTAAACAAGCAGCAAGTGGTTAGGAATGGGAATTTTGCTTGTTTGAAATTGAATGCGGATGTTTATTTACATCTACCCGACATCGACAACAAGGAAAAGATTATTGAGGTATTTAAAATAGCCAGGCGACGACAAATTTCCAAATTATTTATAATTCTTTTGTATTTCATTAAGTTTACCAAATCTAATTGGCTCCGGTGATCCATACAAAATTGAGCAGCTTGATAATACTCTTATGCAAAATGGAGGTGACCGTGACGTGAGCTGTAACCGTGGGCCAATCTGGAAGAAAATAATGAATTGGTTCATTTATTTATAGATCTGAGACTAAGATGTATGCATGATTAATTTATTTTTAATATTACTTAATTGTTATTTGAATGAGAAAGTCGTTTAACTTGTTGTGTTTGGTTGTTGGTGGCCTGGGTGTAGGATAATAATTGTGAGCTTTGAAAGTCGCAACACTGAATTGGATGGAATCCCATGTCTCATGTCTCCACTTTCTACAATAAATATATGAATTTGGTTCCTCAACTAATCATCTCCAACCATTCACCCACTCGGATGCCAAGTTAGCTTTGTTAGATAGGAAATTATGTATTAATTTTTATTTATTTATATGGTTGTTAAAATCTTATTCTATATATAACTACTAAGCAATATACATTGAAATAACATCTCGCGTTGTAAATCGAGGATTTCGAAATGAAACTTTTGTTGAAATTATTTTTCAGAAAATGCATGGGAAGATTTTCTGGGCACTATTTTGCTGAGTTTCAGTCAAAACTAATGGCGAAAAACTGAAGCATTAGCATAGTGGTCCGAGCATGTTCAAGTGAATGAGAAATTAATGTTCAAATATGAGTGTATAAAATGCCCTTGGGAGATTTAATTGTGGAGGATACTGTCCCGCATCGACAATGGAAAGATTGATGAGACATCATTATGATTAACTTAGTCTATAGAGAGATAGTCTAGTGTTTGCTAGACCACACATGTGTAGAAACCTGTAATAAAAATAAAATTGAATAAGCACTGTATATATTAAGATCGGAAAAATTGTACCGATAAACAATCTGAGTTGAGCAGAGTCTAGACCGGAGGAGACGTTTTCTAGATGTTGTGAAATGAGAGGAGAAATGTCCCTTTATATAGGGACAGAGGAAATCCGAGGGATTTTACTGTGAATATTTGCAATAACCCACAATTAAATCCTGGATCCTATTAATTGCACTATATGCAATTTAATGGGAGAAGATTTCGAGCTTGACTGAATTAATCACAATCTTATCCATTGATCCATTGAACTGAAGAGTTGGGCCTGACCCAAAGTCTACCTCATCCATCTGCACTGTTGGACCGTAAGAGTTGGACCAGCCAAAAAACGTAGCATAGGTGGTCAACCCATGTTGCATCTTGGTCCGCCCATCTCGTCTCAACCTAACATAACACGACGTGGCTCGGCTCGGCACACACGCCCGTGTGTGCTTGTTTGCCTAATCTGTGCCCCCATTGATAATAGGTAGTGACCCAAGGCCACGACATTTACGCGTTTCTCCTCTATATATTCCGTACAATACATCCCAATATAGTCGATGTGGGATAGCCACATTTTTTACTATTTCCCAAGCTTTTGCTTAGCAAGCAACCAACTTCGGGTTTTCATTACTCATTCAAACAAAACTCAAATTTAACGTATGTATATACCACGAGAAAAAGCTCGCGTAGACGAAGTCAAATCTCCCACTTTTTGGTGTTGACAATGGCCAGAGCCCACAAAAAATATGCCCTGAAAGTGCCCGACGCACCTTGTCTTAAATACTTGTTAATTCATAAAATTTAGTTCCAACAACACGCGCCGAGGCGTGGTCGCGATCTTGCCGGCTTGGGGTATAGGAATGACTTTGGCTAATGGCCTTAGTGACCACATTTTGGGCCCAACAACGACCTAAACGGAATCCGCTGGTCCAACCCACGTTTGATCTCATCCAACAAAATCAAATCTTATCCTGTCCACAAATTTGTTGACTCTTTCCTTAGGGATTAAGTGGACGTGATACGATCCAACATAGGCATATCGAGTCTTCCTTGACAACTTTGTATTATCTCAGTAGAACTGGTAGTCCCATTGTTGTGGTTGGATCTTAAAAACACTCAAGTACTACTTTTGAAGGTCTTTCGAATTGAAAATCCTGCTAGTTTATTTTTGGAGCGAGTTTCCTTATTGGGTCCGCCCTCCACCTTTGCTAGTGATTTGTTGTTACGAGGACGACTTTAAGCCACATTTAAGCAAGGGGTAATTTGAGGTTTTCAATTAAGGCCTTCTGCCTAACCGAAAGATCATACTCCATCAAAAGACACTTATCCACGATTTTGTAATAACATCCACCCATTATTATTATTATTATTATTATTATTATTATTATTATTATTATTATTATTATTATTATTATTATTATTATTATTATTATTATTATTATTATTATTTTATTTATTTATTATAATTACTATTAAATTGAAGGGAAAACAAATTACACGAAGTTGGATGGGAGCCGACTAACAAGTTTAGCTCCACACCCTTTTTGAATGGTAAAAGCAATCCTAGTCAAAATAAAACAAGTACTCCTACTATGCCCGGGAAGCCCTTTAACATACGTGCCTAGTCTTTTAAGGAGATTCACCGTGTCATCTCCCAAGTCACCAAACGTGAAAAAGAAAAAGGGAAGAAAGTGATATCTCTTGGCACTACAAATGTCAGCATATTTTTTCTCTTGTTTTCAGCAGCAACTCTCACCGCTTTACGTGAGATGAAACTAGAAAAGGTCAAATGAAGAGAAAGGAGACGAACCAGTGGTGTCGACACATGTATCTTTGCCCTGCAACTAATTATAGAAAAGGATGTCGGCCGGTGGAGCTCCCCACCATCCCCATCAACCATGCTAGTAGGAACCTCCCTCTGAACATAAACCCCAATCTTTAAAGACTCTTTAAATAAGGCATCACGAACCATGTTATGTCGGTGTTTAATGCCAATCTGCTCAGCACAAGCAAGAGCATGGTCACCCCAAGCGTCCAAAATGTCTTTCTCGCACACATGACATTTGGAGCCCTCTCTAAACATCTCAATACTAAGGCGATATTTAACGACAATCCGAAAGCTAACAGGGTTCATAACCTGACCAAGACCAGAAACCGGGACGGCCTTAAGCCACTGTTGAGATAGGGTAATCACAGGTTATCAATTAAGGCCTTCTACCTAACCGAAAGATCAAACTCCCTCAGAAGACACTCATCCACGATTTTGTAATAGCATCCAGCCATTTTCTTCATTAAATGGGGGGTTGGGTGTATCACACTCATGTCCAAGTCGTAATCTTTACAGGATTTGCTCCAACAAGCAACAACAGACTCAAAAGCAACACCATCACCTCACACACCGGGTGTTTTTCATAAACACCATCTTCCTTAAACTCGAGATCTTCATCCTTGAGCACATGCTTGAGCACATGCTTTGGATCCGGAACATACTTCCTTAGTTGAGATACATGAAAAACATTATGTACTTGGCTCATAGATGGCGACAATCACCTGATGATATGTTAAGGGTACAATCCTCTTTATGATCTCAAAGGGTCCCATATATCGAGGGCTCAACATTCCCTCTTGTCAAAGCTGAATACACCTTTAGTTGGTAAAACATGCACAAACATGTGTTAACCCACACTAAACTGAATGGTCGACGATGAGCATTGGCATATGACTTCTGACGATTCTATGAAGTCAATAAGCATTTTCAAATCCAAGCAATGTCATCCTGAGTGCGTTGTAGGATGTCAGGTCCTACAAAATAATATTCTGACTGGTCATCCCAACACAAGGGTGATCTTTTCCTTTCATACAAAACACTTTTTTGACTAGTCAATCCAAGGTAAATGCTTGTAACATGTCTTTCAAAGTCTCGATGGTCCTTTCGGAATGTCCATTTGTCTTTGGATGTAAGGAGGTGCTAAATCTCAACATTGTCCCCATAGAAGCATGTAGTGACTTCCAAAAATGGGATATAAGGCGACCATCACGATGTAACACTATCGTTTTGGGGAACCATGTAATCTCACTATCTCTTCAATGAACACATCAACTACCTTCTCTACTCCGCAAGTGACCGTGATGGTTGAGAAATGAGCCGACTTTGTGAACCGATCTACTATTACCCATATAACATTCATTCTCTTTTGAGTACGGGGCAATCCGGTCACAAAGCCCATGGAGATGTTTTCCCACTTCCACTCTGGTATAAAAAGTGGTTGCAACAATCATGCTAGTTTTTGGTTCTCGATGTTAACTTGTTGGCATGTCAAACACTTAACCACTTACTCATCTACTTCTCGTTTCATGTTCACCCACCATTAAATTTTTTTTAAGATCCTTGTACATCTTAATGGTTTTCGGGTGAACAGAACAACCCAAGGAATGAGCCTCTTTCAGAATGGATTCTCGAAGCGTGTCGTCTGCTAGAATACATAGGCGGTTCTTGCATCTTAAAACCCCATTGTCATCTATCTTGAAATTTGTAATTTTTCCTTTCTTAACATCTTCTCAGATCTTACTCAACAAAACACCTTCATCTTGTTTCTCCTTGATCGTCTCCAACAAAGACAATCGAATTTCCAGCATGCATAATTTACCTTGATTCTTGCCAAACCAAACCTCAATGTCAAGCTTCAGCAACTCTTGTTACAATTCAGGTTCTGCATTCAAGCACGCTATCCTCTCTTGTGTTGAATTTCTACTAAGAGAATCAACCACAACATTGACCTTTCCAAGATGATATAAGATCTCAATATCACAGTCCTTCAACATGTCAATTGACACTTTTGCTACATTTACATACTTGTTGACATTATTATGTGCATATTTGAAGCATGCAGATTATTGTACTCATTTATGTATTTCTATAAGTAATCATGTGATATTATATATGATTGTATACTTATTTAGTTCATATATTAAATTGCTTATATACCGGTTTAGTCTGGTGGAAGGATAACCCTACCACGGGTGGGGCTAACTATACTTTCATAACCAGGTTCAAGAGTATTTCAGGGAAACTTCCATGATGTCACTAATCCTGAAATCACTCCCGCACGAGCACGCTTAACTCTAGAGTTCTTTGTCCTCACTTGACCACTGAAAAAGAAGAATTCTTGTTGACATAGCAACCCATCATTATAAGTTAATCATAAATTCATATTCAATTGATACAGGTTGATAATTTTACGTGGTGTTACAATCTCCCCCACTTAAACTCCACACGAGCATGCCTAATTCTCATTGAAGCACACTCGTAACTCGGGGTCAACTCTTATACCATCTTCTATAACACCCAAGGTCTTATGGACGTTGTCCCCATGCCAATCATGCTCGAGCTTAAACTTTCCAGGAGGTCACCCGTTCTAAAATTGCTCTCACACAAGCACACTTAACTCTAGAGTTCTTTGTCCTCACTCGACCACTAGAAAAGAAGAGTTTTTGTTGACATGGTTAGCAGCTCATCCTTATAAGTTAATCATAAATCCCCATTGAAATACTGCCGAATGATAGTTTTACGGGGTGTTACATTATCATCCTTTTTATCACCGTTCTTAGAATGCTTCTCGTTGTCTTTTATTTGTGGTGTTGCCTTTAGCCATCGGAATTTCATATCTATTTTCACTTTTCTTTATATTTTTAGTCTTAATCACACCTTCGTAATCTTATTCTAATATCTTTGTAATTATTAAATTGAGTATGTACAAATTTAGGTCACAAAACAACTAAGTGAGTGTCCTTGACTTCCTCATCACTTCTTTCTAGACCATGAGTCATTCTAGAAAATAAATGTAGATTATCATATAAAGACAAAGATATATCCATTTTGAATGTAAACAATCTACACATAATATTTATTTTTATAGGGAAGTTTTGATTAGTTAAAAAGATTCTAAAGCATATCATAGAACTTTAAAATTAATTTTACTTACAATCTGACGAGTCAATCAACGAACTTTACAATGATCTCAAAATGAGCTTGCTCATATAACTTACCTTTTGGGCGTCATTAGTATTCTCACTATAGTCTCCTTTTATAGCCTTCCAATACTTCTCTTTAATAAGATTAGCTCTCCACTTGCAATATTATTTTTTTGGTCGGAAGGAGATTCGGTGATCTCCGGCGCATCTGACGCGCTTTTATTAATAGAAAGAAGGCTAAGTAGTCATCACACGGGGGATAGCCCGACCCCTTACATCATTAAGTAAAAGATCAACTACACCCTCCGGCGGGTCATACAATACATTCAGTCCAATAGGAAAGTTCAAAGCATAAGAAGCTAAAAAATCCGCTACATTGTTCGCCTCGCGGTAGGCATGTCGATACTGGATGGTCCAGTCTCTTTTCAAGAAGTCTTCACACTTGCGTGTCAGACTGGCAAGAGGGTGGTGGGAAGGTAAGGGTTTCTTTAGGAGTTGGGTGACTAATCGGGAATCCGTCTCAATGATTACCGATCGGTACCCAAGCTCCCAAGCGCATCTAAGTCCATGATACCCCAAAGCTCAACAACGGGTACGGAACATATTCCTAGATTGACCCCAAAACCCCTCACCCACTCTCCCGCGTTATTCCTAACTACTCCCGCTGCACTTGCAAAGCCATTGTTCTTCTTCGAGCCATCTGTGTTCACCTTCACGTATCCAGCTGGTGGAGGTTCCCACCTGATATTGGTGATGTGTCTTGTGATCTCTTTTCCTCCAGTGTGTTTTCTGAGCCATACCTTTACATACTCCATGGTTCGTTCCTGGACGTGGGTACTTCTGTCACCCTCATAATGGACTCTATTGAATGTAGATTCGTTCATCCATTTCCAAGTATTCCAGAGTGCAACTGCAAAAAGCTCATTCCACATAATCGTATTATTAAAATAAAGTGTTGAAGAAACGTTACCTCGTATCCAGGATGCAAATCGGGTGATGAAAAAGTCATTTGATCTCCTGTTTGTGTGTAGCTGTTGCCAGAGATATTTAGTACGTGTGCAGTCTCTGAATAGATGAATGAGAGATTCAGGTGCTCTATTGCAGCACAAACAGTTGCTAGTAGGGAATATGTGTCTATTCATCCTCTCTTCACTACACAGGACTCCTCCATTAATCAACTTCCAGATGAAGAGCTTCACACGTTCTTGCACTCGCAGTTTCCAGATAATTCTGTAAATGGCTCCCTCACTACCTTGTAACTCTGTGGTTCTAGTAAGGAGCATATAGGCTGACTTGTTGGAGTAGTTACCATCCTGTGTGACCCTCCAGCTCAGTTCGTCTTGGGAGCAATCATCTGTGGTATTCTGATCTGAGTTAAACTCATCCATGAATGGTTTGGTTGCTGCAAGTTTAAGTAGGATCTCCATTGGAAGACGTCCTCCCAAAGCTTGCCACTCCCATCCAGTGAGGTTGTCCCAATAATTTCGAACAGTATTGGTTTCTTCCTCAGGGTTGAGGGGTTGACTGATATATGTAACGAGAGGTTCATCGGTGACCCAACTGTCTAACCAGAACCGTATGGAGTTGCCGTCTCCCAGTATCCATCTAGCGCCCTTACTCACCACCTGTTGAATCCCAGTGGTTAAGCCCTTCCAGATATGCGAGCCTCCTGCATGAATAAAGTGATCATTTCTCCCATACTTGTGTTGCAAAACTCGAGCCCAAAGGCTGTTTGGGTCCTTGAGAAACCTCCAACCCAGTTTACCAAGGGCTGCTAGATTGGACTCGTGCATGCTCCTTATACCCAGCCCTCCTTTCTCCTTGGGTAGGCAAAGTACACTCCACTTGATCGTGTGCATTTTGCGTGTGCCCTCAGTATGTCCCCAAATGAAGTTTCGACAAATCCGGTCAATATCCTTGCATATGCTGATCAGCAGAGTCAGAGTAGACATGGTGTATATGGGCATGGATGTGAGTACCGCTTTTGTGAGAGTAACCCTACCTGCAAAGCTGAGATTCTTACTTTTGTGAGAGTAATCCGGTCAATATCCTTATACCCAGCCCTCTTTCTGGGATGAATTGATCCGTTAGCTCACCGTTCCATAGGACTTGCATTCTGACAGAGCTGACGCACTCTTGGATCATCCTTCCCCATTCCGGAGGGAAACCAGCTTCAATTATAGTGTTATCAATAAAATCCCATCTTAGCCTATCATAAGCTTTTTCCAGGTCAAGTTTCAAGAGCATCCATTGTTTGCCAACCTTCTTCTTCCTCATGGAGTGAACCACTTGCAATATGGCAAAGTCAAATACTACATCAAATAACTTCATTCTCATTGATTTTTTTGTCAATTCAAACACAACAAACAAGTTATAAAAAGGACTTATTTTTAGATATACATGCATAAGAATAGGAAAAGGTCACTGGGGTTTTGTTTGCCCAAACAAAAAACAGGCCGGATCGTTACACAAGCAACCAAGTCTATCTTGGATTGAAAAACAACGGAAACAATATAAATAAAAAAAATAAGGCTAAATTTGGTAAGTAGGTCTTTTTTCGGTTTTCCCTCTACTAACTAGGCCCATACTATAATTCCATTAAATAAATATACCCCATTATATTCTACTGTTCAAACCCTAGATCTTCACCTTTATTCTCCTTGTATGATCTCGTTGTTGAATCTCACCCACCGAGATGTTGGAGATAATAAGGTCACACATCGAAAGATGGGGACACTCCAAGCCTAGTATATAAGGTCGGTGGGCTACTCCTCCTATAGCCAATTGGTTTTAGGATGGAACCTCGCCGGGTTTATGTGTTGGGCTTGGGCCTAATGCGCATGTGCGCTCGGATGCACACGACCCCCGCTTTACTGGTCCGTCTATATCGGACTTTGACATGGTATCAGAGCGGTTAGCCTCAATTCGGCTCGCGATCCTAACTTGTGGACAAATGCAACTCGGTCTATATCCTCTAGTTGCACTTGTGGGGCGTGTTGGAGATAATAAGGTCCCACATCAAAAGATGGGGACACTCCAAGCCTAGTATATAAGGTCGGTGGACTACTCCTCCTATTGCCAATTGATTTTAGGATGGAACCTCGCCGGGTTTATGTGCTGGGCTCGGGCCTATAACGCGCATGTGCGCTAGTATGCGCACGACCCCCGCTCTACCAGTCCGTCTGTATCGGACTTTGACATGAGAGCCTCCACAATCAGAAATGGGTCACAAATTCAGCCCAGATCCGCCATTGATAGCCTCCGTCGCTGCACCAAGTGTAGGAGCCGCCGTTGTTGAGCCACTACCTCCACCGGGATCAGATCACCGCCGTCATCTTCCATTAAGTGTGTAGGCCTTGTACGATTCTCTTCGGTATCCATTCAAACACACTGTAAGTTGAGAAGATCAAGATGCAAGGAGCAAAGCAGAAGGTGAAGGACATGGCTAGCGCAACCAAGCATCACACTCAGATTTACGAAGCCCAAGTTGAAGAAAAGGTTTTCACTTTATTTTATAGTATTATTATTTTTAAAAAACTTAAATATATTTATTTGCCATTGTAGATGGAGAAGACAAGAGCAAGAGCAGAAGAAGAGAAGGAGATAGCTCGTGAGAGGAGGAAAGTGAAGGAAGCTGAATCCAAAGTTGAATTGCACACATCGAATGATTGACCTCTAACTGGATGAAGGAAATGTAAAGGTAGGGGTTAAAGGGTTTGAATGAAGACATCGCCTCTTTTCTGGTATAAATTATACCAAAAAATTCATGGTATGAATTTTTTGGTATGAAATTTCATAACAAAAAAAATTTATATCATAAAATAAAAATAAAAAATAAAAAAGGATAAAAAAAATAAAAGAAAATAGTAAGTAATTACACTTACGTAACAATATCTTATTCTTTCTTTTTTTTAATAGAGAGATTAATTATTTTTACCTATCATTAATGAAAGTGGTAAAAAACTAAAGGTACACAAACTAAAAAGATATAAAAAAAATGCTTATTTGGCCAAATTCTTTCTATAAATAGAAAATTTTACAAATGTGGGTTCTCTATTTCATTTCATATGCAAGAAACTTGTTTCTTGCATATGAAAAACTAGTGAATCTTTTTGAGTTTTAAACACTAGAAACTAGGGTTTTGAAAACAAATTGTTCAAAATATCAAGTTAGAGAAAAGGGATTCGCTATTAGCTTCTTAATTTATGATAACTAGCGTTTCAAACTTTGAATAACCCTATAAATTCAGAAGAAAGTACCAAAGTTTTAATATAAAAGTCGAAAACAGAATTGAAGGAGAAAGATAAGACACATGATTAGTGACTCATTTTAATTTTTAAGTATAAACTCTAGTCTACTGGGTCTTGAGAGGAAAGATCTGGCCCATAATTCACTGAGTAAACAAGCAAATATAATCTTACAAAGGTTTGAAGAAGAAGAAGTGGGTTTATGATAAGAACTCCAGAACACTCGGAGGTTTCTCTGAAATTTAAAACCCTAGAATAGTGAAAAATAGAAGTTCTTCAGCCACCAAGCGTAACAATAAATGTCTTATGCTTCCCAATAAATGTCTTATGCTTCACAAGCTACAAGAACGACGTGTTTGAGTAATTGAGACAAACAACGTCCATCTAATTACCATCACTTACAATTTGTATTACTGCGTGTGCGAGTTTATTGCGTGCATGCCGACTACCGAGTTATCTACGAACAAAAATGATACTCCTTTGGAGTTTCCGTTCTAAGTACCTCAAGGCTTCTTTTTATAAATACAAGGGCGGGTATAAAAGGATGATCACATCTGATGTGAATACAACATAACTAACCAAGACCACTATCCACAGCCAACAGGTAAAGAATGCGAGGAGATGCATACAAATACGTAGAATAAATTAGCGGTCAAGCATTTGCATGAGCAGGTCATTCCATGAGTCTATCGGCCCCGGCAAGCACCAATGCAAGCAGTCGTTCTGCACCTTCTCGTCCTTATCCTTTGCAAACGGGTGGAACTGCCGATACGGACCTGGATGTCCATCCGGCCTCAGCACCGACAAATGTGTCGTATCCAGCAGCTTTAGAGAAACGCCTCTTTCTGGTGCAATAAAACCATACTTGTCAAATTCTTCAAGCTCAATGTCTCTCATTAACGTGTCTATGTCCCGCAATTCAGCTTCCCCCTCTTTAAACGGGACCTTCCTTATGCAGGTTCCGCCACTGTCCCATTCTCCATCCTCAAAGTGATCAGGCGTGATTGTTCTGAAGAAAACAAACGGTTTGTGTGTTGAGTTGAGTATGAAGTCAAAGACAAGTTGCAGTGTTTTCCGATACGCATAATCAAACCCCAGCTCCGTTGAGTTATTAGCTCCATTGCAGTAATGACAACCTTTCACGGTGTTGTTCTCGTAGTACATTGCTGTCTTGAGGAACCACTTACCACCGGCTATGACGACATAGTCAAAGCCCTCGTATTGACTTGTCCATTTTTGGTCCAGCTTGTCGAGATGGAGAAGCGTTTCAGAGGTGGCAACACCATTGTCATCTTCAAATATATCAGCCCTTATCAAGTATGGCGCCCAAATGACCGAGACGGTTAGGTTGTGAGTCAGAAAGTTCCACCTCTTCGATTTGTATGCCTCGTCATGGTATACTTCAACAGCTGGTTCCACCTGAATAATCATGCTTATCAAAATCATTATGGGTCCGTTTGATGAGTCTGGAGATTATTTATTCAATAATCTCCCAATAATCCCATAATCTACTTGTAGTTGGATATATATATATTTTTTTTTGTCAAAATAATCCAAAAAATAATCTGAGTACTATAAGTTCCCCAATAATCCCGTAAAACAAGCATGCCGAACGCAACCTATGTTCAAAAGCAACCATCTGCACCATATTTTGTTTATCTGTTTATTTCTTGGAAATAGCGAGCACTTGTCAAAGTATATGAAGACCTTGAAGCTAAAAGTAACAGTCAACTTTCGATGACAGAAACTCAATAACAGTACAAGTTAAAACCAAAGCCACAGACATACAATCACAGAAACAGTAGTTTAGTGACAGCAATGATGATTCTTGAACAATAAGTTTGATACAATGATGCATATACATATATATATGCCCAAAGACGATAAGATGGAAGTGGGCATTACTTGTTGAAGAGCTGGTGTCATTATCGTTAGAATGACAAGCCAACCATAATCTTGGGTTAATTTATTCAACCTACTGAGACTGTATAGCTTTACAGGTTGTTTAATGTACCCACGCAGCCCCACCACCATGACTCATGACGGATGACCCATCATCTACTTTGTTGTGTCCAAACGCAGATGCAGAGTGTACAAAAGGAAATGAAAGAAAGGAATAAAGGCAACCATATGAAGGGGTCTATATTTCAAAGCATCACCTACTGACATACTCAGCTACTAAACATGGCATGTTGGTAAAAAGCATCAAAATACACCAGCACCAAAAAAGCTTGTAACTGTGGGGGTACTGTTTCATTTTAATACGTGGTTTCTAGATGGGCAAGCGAAAATATATAGTAGTCACCACAACTGCGCAAAAAAAAAAAAAAAAAAGGAACTACTACATTTTCCATATACGTGGTTGAAATTTTTTATTATTTATTTTTTTATGGACCCCAACTACGCACCCCATATGCGTAGTTGAGGACCCTATTAACTAAGCGCGCGAAGCACATAGGGTGACAATTGGTAATCCAAAAGAAAAGAAAATATACTATTTTTCAAAACCATTATGTAACTTGTCCACATTCTATTAATTTCTAAATAAATTAAGTAACCATAAATTTCCAGATTAGGATTTTGGGTGATGTATATAAAGTAAGTTTATACTATAAATGCAAATGATTTCCCGAAGTTCTAATACTTGTACACTTTTCCTTCACAAATGTAGCAGTAGGAGATTATACTAGGGCCCATTTCCTAAATCATACATCTATTTAGGATACATCTAATGGAGGTATCCATGTATAGCCTTTTCTAATGAAGGTACTACAGTTTAAGTGAAATCATAAACCTTGGTTGAATCATTTACATGGTATAGTCTAAACCCAATTAGGGGCCGTTTGTTTTGCTCCGAATCATTCCAAGAAACTCAATGTTGATAGCGGATTAGTCTATCAAATAGTGCTTATTTAGTCAAAAGAATGGTATATTAGAGATCATTTTGATTTTTCTTACTACTTTAACCGTTATCATTCCGTTTTCGTTCCTAGATACTAAGAAACGCACCCCATCGATTACGGTGCAAATCAAAGAGAATTACAAAATGTAATCAATCAAACAAACGCCATTAAACATATCAAAGAGTTGTAGAAACTTGCCTGCGAGAGGATGCAAACAAAGGATTGGACATGATTGCGCGAAATGGAGTCCCCGATGAATGCCCATGATTTGTTCCTCATCAAATGAAGAAACCTCTTTGCATCAAACTTGGGCAACTCACAGCCTCTAGGACTCCATCTCCAATTGAGGTACTCGGAATCAGGCCGACCATTCATCATGCAATTCTGGTGACTCTCTATAATGTGACAGGTCCGGTTAGTGTAAACCGGACCATATGGATCGGGCATCCAATCTCCATCAAAAAGGTCACAGTTTGGTTCCTCAGACCCTACTGAATTACGTTTAACCAGGTTTTGCAACAAGTTTAGTCACAACACAAGGGGCAAAATAGGGTATTTGCACATATAAGTGGACAGATGAAACAGAGCATTTGGCTTTAATTACACGTAGTCATCATTCAACCACCAAAATTCAACAAGAAATTAATTGATATGTTATTCATTTCAAAATTGACAAGGAAGAAACCTGCTTCTGTAATGATTTTGAAGAATTACATTATGCTTGCAATCTAAACGCAGCTTTTTCAAATAAAGATAGAATCTTTAACATCCAACACAAACTTCGAAAAGGGAAAACAGAATTTGGAACGAAAAAGTTGTGGAGGAAGAAGGAAGATCAAGTGAACTACTGAACTCGATGATACAAAGTAAACCCTTATATTCATCCATTTTTTGCTTTGAATTTTGGTACCTTTAGGCATGCAAGCAAACAAAAACAGATATAAGTCAGAGAAAAACAAAGGAAAATGGTAAATACCCACATGTGTTGGAAGCAATGGAATGTTGAGGTGGAGAAGGAAGATGAAGCAGCGGCGGAAGAGCGGTTGTTTCCAGGGAGGAAGTTGTCGGATAATCGAAGGCATGAGAAGAGAAGAGACGAAAGGCAAGAGCAAGAGAGAGGAATGTGGCAAGAAGCTTGAAGAAAGCAGGGCTATGTTTGGGCAGAGAGAATGAGAAGCGTGAAATTGGGTCCGCCTTCACCATTTCTGATATGGGGTTTCAGGTTTGGTTCCAACCAAAGCAGACAAGATACTCAAATTTGGTCAGAAGGCCACGACCACAACATTGTGCTGGGTTGGTTCTATTTTGTCATCAATATGTTGGTTTTTATTTTCAATTTCTAAGACAAAATTATCGGATATCTGTCATTAAATATACGGATCTACCCTTTAAACGTCCCTTTTAACCAAAAAAACACCCTTAGTCTTGACTCTTGAATTAAACTGGACGAATTGTTTATAGTAAAACTACCCTTCATTCAATATTAGACTCGTTTGTCAGGACTATATACCCTATCCGGACATAGAGCGGCTGTGCCGATCGATCCGGAAACTTAACCAACTTCCAAAAAAATAAAAATATTAGACTCGTTTGGAAGCGTTAAGAATCATTCCTACTAATGGAATGATATCGAATCAATAAAAAATTATGTTTGTTTGGAGTTCTTGTAACACATGAAAGTAATACAATCATTTCCATTTTATTTCCTTCCCCTCAACCGATTCTATTCCGTTTTTATTTCACCGCTCCAACCAAATAGACAATTAATATACATGTCGTTTAAATTTCACACACTTAAAAAAAAATATATATTATTGACTTATGTTACACAATAATTTTCTTAGGTAAAAAATAATACATGAGAAAATCATGTTGTAATAGCAATTATATATACCTTACTAATATTTTATAAAAATGTATAATCAATTAGATACAATATAGAAAAGGGAATACCTTTCAACACTTGAACCACTTTTTTTAAGGAGATATATGAGTGCCTCAAATGCGAATTATTTATTTGTTTCATCCGGTATAAATTTTGACAACTCCACCTTGGTTTATATATTAGGATGATGGAAGACTTAACATAAATGCGGTTTTATAAACTAACAAATATCGATTATATTCTCTGGATATCTTGTCTTGGTTTGTTATATGATTTATGTATGTGATCATAATAAACATTGGATCTAAGAGATATGAAGAAGAATTCGTATGAAGAAGATCTTCTCGAAGATGTTACAACGGATACATCAAGAAGATCTCATATGAAGAAGTTGTTGAAGATCTTACTCGAAGACATTCAAAACAGCTACAACAAGATCTCGTATGAAGAAGTTGTTAAAGATATTCAAATGTCTCAGCTACAACAAACACAATCAACCGAAGATCTTGCTTATTCGAATTCAACAACAAAGATTTTGTGGAGATTGTGAAGACGTTACAACGGCTAGAAGAAATTGCCTACACAGAAGATTATAAAACTATCCTTTGATGAAGAAGAAGATACGAGCTTACAAGTGAACAATCCAAGTCGTCTTCATCGATCAAAAGTTTATCATTCTCAAGAGCGTACTTTGTTTTAGTTTAGTGAGTTAGATAAACACATAGAGTTACAATGGCATATCATTATAGTTTTATATTTAGTGTTACTCTACGAAGTAATTAGGCTATTATTGCGAGACCTGAGTTGATTAGATCGTAGCGGTGAGGCTACATTGAGAGTAGAAGGCAAGTTCTCCTAGTTTGTATCCAGGACTCAAATGAAGCAGATAATAGATATTTAGAATCATAGTATCGGAAACCCTAGGCGGAGACGTAGGCTGTTAGGGCCGAACTTCGTAAACATATTGTGAGTCGATCTTTTCATTTCTGCACTTCATATCGTTTATATTGTGACTAACAACTTTATGTAGGTTTCTAAGTCAAGACCTTGATATTCACTTCAAGTCCTTGAGAAACAATAGATTACAAAGATCAACTTGAAGGCCTTGAGATTCATTTCAAAGCCTTGATATCCGATATTGCGAAAAGTTCCCATACTCTATTCAACCCCCCTTCTAGAGTATCTTTATCCTTATTTTATCCACTACTCGGTTCTTCAATTGGTAACAAAGCTAGACTCACGTATTTTTTTATCCACCCATCAGTGAGATTAATCATGAACTCTATAGGTGATGGAGGATTCACTAAAGGAAGATCCGCCAATTGACCACCCCTTTTCCGTGGTAACAACTTTTCACATTGGAGAGCACTAATGCAAATGTTTATCATTGATCAGGACATGGAACTATGGATTATTGTTAAGATTGGACCAAAAGTACCAACCACCACGGTTGAGAGAGTCCAAGTTCCAAAGAAGGAAGCTGACTTCAATCAAACTGACTTGGAGAGTGTGGCTAAGAACTATAAGACTATGAATTTGCTCTATTGTGGATTAGATGCAAATGAGTTATATCATGTCTCATCATGCAAAAGCGCAAAGGAAATATAGGACAAAATGATAGTCACATATGAAGGAACAAGTCAAGTTAAGGAAACCAAGAACAATATCTTCATCAAACAATACGAGTTGTTCAAAATGACATCAAGTGAGACGGTTAAGGAGATGTTCACAAGATTTACAGAGATTATAAACAACCTTAACTCTATTGGGAAGGTCTTTGCAAACGAAGAAAAAGTAAGAAAAGTTCTAAGGAACTTACTTAAGATAAAGTGGGGACCAAAGGTGACCGCCATTGAGGAAGCTCAGAATCTCTCAACTTTACTTCTAGGTAATCTACTTGGAGAGCTCATCACTCACAAAATGTTCCTTGGAGAAGAAGATGGAGAACCCTCCTCAAACGTAAAGAACCTTGCCTTGAAATCTAAGAAGGAGAACATTCCATCGGAGGATGAAGAAAGTGAGGATGATAAAGAAGATCCAATCGCTTTGATATCTAGAGAACTTGCTCGAATTCTACAAATAAAGAAGCAATTCTCAAACAAAGGTAAGTTTTCTAACCCTAGTGTGAAAACTAAGGTACTAACTTTCTTTGAATGTGGAGAAGTAGGTCATCTTGTAAGGAATTGCCCACAAAAGAAAAAAAAGGAACAACCACCGGAAGAATGATTGAAAGAAGAAAGCAATGGTAGCATCATGGAGTGACTCAAACTCTTCAAGTGATTCGGATGGTGAAAATGATCAAGCAAATTTATGCTTAATGGTCGATCAAGAAGAAGATCCCCAGCGTTACCTTGAAGGAGTGGTAAGAACCTTAATGTCTAGACCTAGTGAATGGCATGCTGAATTCTTGCAAAACATGATTATTAGTGAAGAAGAGCACATAATTGAAACTACATTCTTGAGAGAAAAGCTAAACGAATAAGAGAAAAGAGTGAGTGAATTGTCTTTGAAAGTTGAATATCTCAAAACTCCAAAGTTAGACCTTGACGCTAATGTCAAGGCCTTGGAATCGGAAAATGCGATTCTAAAGGAAAATCTCTCTTCTCTACATCAAGATTACACCCATATAAAGAAAAAGAAGATTGATCTAATGGTAAAGTGTAGAGACCAGAATGCACTCATTCAATTCACTCGTTCTTAGGCCAATCTCGAAAGGATGATGGGTGAACAACAATCCTCACTTAACAAAAGTGGTCTTTGTTACAACAAGAATTTTCCAAGAAAAACGGTGACCACTTTTGTTAAAGCCAAAGGAAGTTCTCGTACACCCACATGTTTCTATTGTTGCAAAAAGGGACATGTCAAATCAACTTGCCCATATAGGAGAAAAAACCTTTATATTATTCGGAACACCAATCCTCTATGTTTAAGAGAACATGTTAAACAATTTTGGGTTCCTAAAGGGACTAGACCACCAAACATGGTTCACCCTGAATATGGATCAAAATTTACCATTTGGTCTAGCCGGAAAGGTTGAAGTTTGTTGTTTTGCAAGATATCACAAAGATAAAAAAGCATAAATGAATATTAGATAGTGGTTGTTCATGACATATGAGTGAAAAAAGTACACTATTTTCAAATTTAAAGAAAAATGTGAAGTTCATTTAGAAAAATGTGAAGTTCAAAATGGAGTATCTGGTGATGTTGTGCTTACTACCCCTCGATGTAATAACGTATATTCTATGACCACTAGCCATGTTTCAAGAACTGTTTAAAGTGTCTCAAGGCCTTAACGGACGATCCAAGGCTTTGGCATAGAAGGCTTGATCACTTAAGCATGTATACAATGAAGAAACTTCTTTCAAAAGATTTGGTACGTGGATTACCAAACTTGAACTTCAAGGTTGATGAACTATGTAAAGCTTGTACACAAGGTAAACAAACAAGAGGTTCATTCAAACCAAAGAAGGTTGTAAGTTCTTCAAGACCTATTGAACTTTTACATATGAATTTATGTAACACCCTGAATCCACGGGACTCGGAGTGCCACATTGGGGTAGGATCTCACAATGGATCTTGACTCTAGCCTGACAACAAGTTCACTGTACCTTACAACATGACATTGACAAATATAAAAACAAATACATAAAACTGTATAAACTGTACAACCAAAAGGTAAAACAACATAGCCGAGTATAAACCACCACGCCCTCACACAAGAGGTAACAAAAGATCATCCTCATGCAGGAGGGAAAGGTAAACAAACCCAAAAGCCCACAACATCCTATGTACGAGAGGTCCTCGGCCTGCCACTCTGCTAGATCACTCAGTAGCACGCCTATCATGTGGGGCATCTACAACATGGTAATAAACCATTAGCTAACCATACATTTATAGAGTAATGTATAAGCACAATCACAAACATAGAAAGATAAACACATCAGCATGATATCACACATTTACCCATTTATCATCTTTATATAATAACCATTCACTCAAATCGTATATGTACATAGATAGATAAAAGTATGTGACACGAGGACCGATACATCCTCGCCTCTGAGCCTGCTAGCCAGCTGCACAAGTATCGGTCACACAATCCGTGTACCCTATGGGAGTGGATCGCGCCCTTCCTGTAAAGTCAGTCTGGCCTGACATCAAAGAACCTCCCAGACTCCACGGCGGGATGAAAGGAAAAGGTTATCACAGCCACACAACAATCAATAAAACATAGGCCGGTATAAACGACATCTCATGCTATCATAGCAAACATATAAAGCACACACCACTCATGCAAACACCCAATATAAGGATGACAGCTAAGTAAGTCCTACGGACTTACCTCAACCTCGTACAAGATCAACTAGAACAACTTCCAATCCTGAGAAAGAGGCACTGCCTAATAACAAGGCATAGAAGGATATCAACCTCTATTCATCAAAGGGGTCACACCTAGACCCAAAGGGATCCATAGGGATCATACTCAACCTCAAAACCTTAACCAACATTAACCTAAGTCCTTAAAGCCGTACAAGGCATAAACCGATCATAACCTAAACCAAACACATCCTCACACCTCTAGCATGATCCTATACACTCACACTAGGAAAGAAGGAAACAAAGGCATCCTATGGAAAGCCTAGAAGCAACACACACCTGCAGATGCAAGTGCAAGACCTTGCTGATGCAGGTGGGCGCAGGGGTGGATCTCAGGTGGCGCTGGGGCGGATCCTGGCCGGCGCTGGGGCGGCTGCAAGGTGGTGCAGGGGCGGCTGGATAGCAGAAGACACCACCTTAGCCCTTTCTTCACTTCTTCCTCCGATTCTTTACTCCTTCTTCAGTCCAACATCAACATACATATAGAACATACATACATACATATATATATATATATATATATATATATATATACATCAACACAAGCCAAACATGGCTGGAACATGATCCAAGCCTAAGGAATCTAGGCTAGGCTAAGGAAAGAGAGGAAAAGAAGAAGAAAAGAAGAAAGAAAGAAGAAAAGCCATGGAAGCTTACCAAATAAGCTCTCCAAGAGATTAGCACAACACCAACACAACCACAAGCTGGCTCATAAGGCTCAGCAAGAACAACCATCAACAACAGCAAGCAAAGCTATCCAAGATCTCTCACAAACTCAACCAAAACTCAAGGAAGAATCAAAGATGATCCAAGAGAGAAGAGAGGAGAAGAAATGTACGTAGAAGAGAGAGATGAAGCAAGAATGGTAAACCCTCATCAAAGGAAAGAGATGAAGGTTATAAAGGGTAAAAAGTGTAAAGCACGGGTCAAAGAAGACGGTTGCATCATATAAAGCCGCAAGGGCGGACTTTGTGAGCCGCAGGGGCGGCGCAGGCAAACCGTAGGGGCACCACTAGGGTCACGCAGGGGCGGATCAGGATGAATCTGGGTCCTCATCTCACTCTCTCAGCAACTCAGCAACTAGGCTCGTACATCTCACCCCCTAAAAACAACTTTCATCCCGAAACTTGCAAAATCCCAAATCCTCTCGGGCCCATAAGCCGAGGTATAACTCTCTCTCTCTCTATCGGAGGTATCACATCTCCGCTCAGAAGGTCATAACCTATATAAATCTATAACCTCAAACATGAATGTGGATGAATTATCAAC
This sequence comes from Fagopyrum esculentum, assembly GCA_033239045.1. Classification (NCBI taxonomy): domain Eukaryota; kingdom Viridiplantae; phylum Streptophyta; class Magnoliopsida; order Caryophyllales; family Polygonaceae; genus Fagopyrum; species Fagopyrum esculentum. Next base: position 54,131,575 of record BSUD01000004.1, read on the forward strand.
TCCAGAACATAGGGTCATAACGCTACCCAAAGGCGTAGAGGAATCACATCTCTCGCCATACCACATCACAAGGCATATAGAAAGCACATCTCTAGCCAAACATAATCATATACATCGCATGGAGGAATAACATCTCCATTGAAACTATGTCCATCAAAGTAGCATGGAGGAAAGAACCATCTACATTTGAATCCTAATCAACTCATATAGCATGGAGGAAAGAACCATCTCTAACTATAATAGACATCAGACTCATATAGCATGGAGGAAATAATCATATCCAGCTATAACATACATCACACTAGCATAGCAAGATCTAATAAGATCATAAAACATATCATAGATAGCATGGAATAAACACATCAAAGCATATAAGCACATAAACACATACTCACCAAGATAGCACTAATATCTACTCATCGACCTTAGGTACATCTATCTCAGCATAAGAATCTGGATAGTTCCTCTGGATACTATCCTTAGTCTCCCATGTAGCCTCCTCAGGTCCACGTCTAGACCAATGTATCCTCATCATAGGAATGTCCTTCGAACGCAGGCGTCTCACACCTCGCTCTAGGACTACAATAGGATGCTCAACAAAGGTGTGGTTTGGCTCCACCACCAAATCATCATACCTCACAATGTGCCTCGGATCTGGTATGTACTCTCTCAGCTGAGACACATGAAAAACAGGGTGAACACCTCTAATCTCAGAGGCAATGCTAATCTGTAGGTTGCCCTCCCAACTCTATCCAGTATCTCAAAAGGACCGACATATCGGGGACTCAACTTCCCCTTTATGCCAAAACGTCTGACGCCTCACGTTGGAGATACTCTCAACCAGACATAAACTCCTACCCTAAACTCTAGAGGTCGACGCCTCTTGTCTGCATACGACTTTTGGCAACTCTGTGCAGCCAGCATCCTCTCTTTGATCAGTGCTACTGGAGCCACATCATCCTGAATCTGCTCTGGCGCTATCCCACTGATACTGCTAGGCTCATCCCAGCATAAAGGTGTACGGCACCTACGTCCATACAGTGCCTCATAAGGATTCATCCCAATAGATGCATGCTAGCTGCTGTTGTATGAGAACTCTACAAGTGAGAGGTAATCAGACCATCCATGTCTCCAATCCAACACAAAAGCTCGCAGCATATCCTCCGAGGTCTGGATGGTCCTCTCAGACTGACCATCTGTCTGGGGGTGAAACACAGTCGTGAAGTCTAGACTCATCCCCAAAGCAGTCTGAATCTGCTGCCAAAATCTCGAGCTAAACCGTCCATCTCGATTAGAGACGATCGTCCTCGGTACACCATGGAGTCTCACTATCTGTCTAGTGTACTCCTCAGCTAATCTGCTCACTGGCCACGTCTCTTTGATAGGAATAAAACGTGTCGTCTTCGTCAGTCTGTCAACAACAACCCAGATAGCATCAAAACTCCTACTGGGCCTCAAACCGGTCACAAAATCCATGGAGACGTCCTCCCACTTCCAATGCGGCACTTGCAGTGGATGGAGCTCACCTCCAGGTCTGCAATGCTCTATCTTGACTTGTTGACAGGTCGCACACTGACCCACAAATCTGGCTACATCGGGCTTCAACCCTCCCCACCAGTATGAACGTCTTACATCATGGTACATCTTACTCGTACCTGGATGTACAGAGTAAGGTGTACAATGAGCCTCTTGTAAGATCCTTTGTCTCAACTCTGCATCGGCAGGAACACAGATACGGTCGTGATGCCTCATCACTCCATCTGCTCCAATAAAAATTGTGGTGCCTCACCACGAGACATCCTCTCTTTAATCCTCATCAAGGTCAAGCAGGTCCCCTGCTTCTGCTGGATCTCATTCAACAGACCAGGTAAAACCTCTAAAGCATGTAATTGGGCATCCTTATCAAGAAACTAGATGTCCAACTCTAGCCAAACTAGATCCCTCTAAAGTTGAGGCTGAATTGTCAATCTGGCAATTGCCTTCTCTCGAGGCGTCTTCCTGCTCAAGGCATCAGCTACCACATTCGTCTTCCCGGGATGATAAAAATCTCAAGGTCAAAGTCCTTGATCAACTCTAGCCATCGACGCTAGCGGTTATTTAACTCCCGTTGCGTGAAACTATACTTCAGACTCTTATGGTCTGTGAAGATCTGACATGTAGCACCATACAGGTAATGTCTCCAGATCTACAAAGCATGGACTACCGCTGCCAACTCTAGATCAGGAGTCGGGTAGTTCTCCTCATACGTCTTCAGCTTTCTAGACGCATAAGCAATCACTCTGCCTTTGTGCATCAACACACATCCCAAGCCTAGCTTGGATGCATCACTGTAGACCACAAAATCATCTGAACCCTCTGGCTATGCCAAGACAAGAGCAAAAGTCAAACGACTCTTCAACTCCTCAAAACTCTGGGCACACTGGTCAGTCCACACAAATCTAGTAGTCTCTCTCAGAGGACTAGTCAGTGGACGGGAAATCACAAAAAATCCCTCCACAAAGCGCCTATAATAGCCGGTTAGGCCAAGAAAGCTACGCACTTCCTTGATGTTCGTCGGTGTCGTCCATACAACAACAGACTTGATCTTCGCCTGATCTACCATAATCCCAACGGCGGAGACGATGTGTCCAAGGAAAGCAACCTCATACATCCAGAACTTGCACTTAAAGAGCTTGGCATACAGCTCTCTATCCCTCAAAATCTGCAAAACCGTCCTCATATTACAAGCATGCTCCTCTCTGCTACGAGAGTATACCAGTATGTCGTCAATGAAGACCACCACAAAATGATCCAAGAAGTCGATGAAGATACTGTTCATCAACTGCATGAAGACTATTGGGGCATTCGTCAACCCAAATGGAATAACTACAAACTCGTAGTGTCCATAACGGGTACGAAATGCCATCTTGTGCACATCCTGCTCTCTCACCCTCAACAGGTGATACCTTGAGCGCAAGTCAATCCGGGAGAAAAATGTCGCTCCCTGAAGCTGATCAAGTAGATCATCAATACGAGGCAATGGATACTTGTTTTTAATGGTCACCTTGTTCAGCTCTATGTAATCAATACATAATCTCAGCGATCCGTCCTTCTTCAGCACGAAGAGGACATGTGCACCCCATGGTGAAACACTAGGGCATATGAAGCCCTTCTCATCCAACTCCTCGAGTTGCTTCTTCAGCTCCCACATCTCGACAGGTGTCATACGATATGGTGCCTTCGAGAAGGGTCTCGTACCAAGATCTAACTCTATAATGAAATCCCCACTCCTCTGAGGCGGCAAGCTCGACGACTCAGCAAATAGGTCTGCAAACTCGCAGACTACTGGAATGTCCTCCAAAGCTGGACTCTCTCCATCCTTCATGGCGTAGCACCAGAAGACATCATATCCCTATGCAATCAGCCTAGCTTCTCATACGGCACTGATGACAGAACCTGTCTTCCCAAGGTCCCAACCCCGGAAGACCTCAATCTGACCAACCTCGGTAGAGACTATAACAGTCCGTCTACCAACATCTAAAACCGCACGGTGTCTACGCATCCAATCCATACCTAATATGACTTCTTCATGCATCAATGGTATGGATAAGAAGTAAACAACTAAAACACGAGTCCCTAAACAAATGGGACAACTACGTATCTCAGGGGTACCTCTGACTCGACTACCATCAAGTAACCCTATGATAAAGGGTATCCCCTCTATGGTAGCTAAACTCAGACGCTCAACACATATATCAAAAATAAATGAATGCGTAGCACCGGTATCAAACAAAAAGCCTAACAAGTAAACCATAACGCAGAATGGTACCTGTAGCAGCCGGTGCAGGTGGATCCTCTACAATCCTCAACTCAGTTTTGATTTGATTTTGAAAATGGTTGGCTAAAACCTTTGTGATTCTGGGAAGAATAGTTGATGATTGAGGCTTAGATGATGATAGACTGAACTCATTCAAACATTTGGACCCTGAGAGTTTAGATTTTAACTTTGCGACAACAGATAAATCGCCCTGTTCTTGTGAAAATCGTCCGATTTAATGATGAACAGGTCGATTTATTCCAGTGACGATCTTTAATTGATTTATTCCTTAACTAAATTTAATCCTTGCCTAAATCCCAACCTTGCTTAACCTTTTTAACCTCTATTTAAGTGTTTGAAGAGACTTCATCATTGATTCTACATTTAATAGATTAAGATTACATGATTTGGGTAATAGAGAGACTCGACATCCTTTATTAAGGTTTAATTGTGCTTTCTATCTTTACCTTGGAGAGTCACATCCTGGGGTTTTGGGTAGTTAGTTTGAGTGTAATTCTTGTTCTTAGATCTTTCTATATTGCAGCCTCAACAACCCTTATAGAGAGAGCCTTTGGATTAGACAAATAGCATTCGGAACTTCACCGTACGATATCTACCTTTGAAACACATAACCTTGGCAATATAAACTCTGTCCTTTGATCTTTAGAAGTGTCTTGAATCGAAAGCCGCAGTCGGATACTTGAATCCTTGGAATCATTTACCTCCTTTATTAATCACAAAAGCTTTTGTACTTTATTAGATAACTGAAATTGATTTTATTCTCACCAAATCCCTGAGTTCGACTCTGGAATTTCTTGCCTTACTACAACTGATCCGTACACTACGGGTTCACTTTGCTTTGAGTTCTAGATATAAATTTAAAACTAGTGACGCACACTTTTGAGCGAACACTGGGGCGGCCTCTGGCTCACGCAGGGGCGGATCAGGGACAATTTGTGCCCTCAACACTCACTCTCAGCTCCTTAGGACTAAGGCTCTTACATGGAGTATTTCCTTCGGGAATCTAATAGGGGACTATAGCTTGGATTACCTTATGACAGGTAAGTCCTTGGGACTTACTTAGATGCTTTCATATATTGGATGAGTGCATGAGTGGTGCTTGTTATATGCGTTATAGTATGTTATAGGTTGATTATAACCAACATGATATTTGCCCACTAGTAACGGGCGGTGGGAACTTGCTTAGCTCTCCCGAGAGAGTATGGGAGGTTCTTTGCGACTAGGCCATACCTGTTATACAAGGAGGGTACTGATCCACTCCATATGGTATACGGGGAGGTAAGCCGATCCACTCTAGACGGATAAAGGAATAGAGGCGAGAGTCATAGACTTCTCGTGTCACAAGCATAAGTGGATTATGAGTGTATGACCTTATGAAAGATAATAACACAGGAAATTTGTGATAGCATGCTTGGTGTTTATTGTACTTCTTGGCGTGCGTTTGTGCTTATGTATTTCTCTTATACATAAATAGTTAGCTAACGGTTTATACCATAGTTGTTGATATTTTGCAGGATAGGGAGCCTACAGAGTGATCCGGCGGGAGTGATCGGCCGGGGTTCCCGTACATCATAGGATGGGATGTGGGTTTTTATATGATTTAATAGTTGATTGTATAGTTTTAACACTCGGTTGTGAGTCTTATTTGTTTTGGGTTTATAACATTTCAGTTTTTGTCTATGTCGGTTTTATAACTATTTGTGTCTTGTTGCAAGATCCGGTAAAATTGTCGTCAGGCTAGGGTGATGTGAGCCCGCCGGACTTAAGCAACGAGACCAATGTGACAACACCAAGATCAACGCCACCTCTCACTCGAGCTAGAGCCCGCATGCTAGGCCAAACCACTTTGACCTACCACCCTTTCGGAGCTCCGACATTTGAGGACGTCCATGACTATCACTTGGTGAACATACTTGAGGCGATTGAAGATGCCGGATCACTTTAAACCTTATATGTAACCTTTTTTTATTTTATGAGGTCATGCTTGACTTTATTTCATGGATTAAAACCACTTTAGTTGGGTTTCTTTCAGCCACGTTTTTGGAACCTTGGAGCTCTAATGTGGCCGGCCATATGTATGGTTTTTAGGCCATTTATTGCTTGAAGTTGTTGGTTGAAAGACCGTAGGTTTTCCTTCATTTAAATATCCAACTCTTGAACTACTTGTAAGCTATTATTGTGGGGAGTTGGTGCTGAATTTTCAGCCATATAAGGCCTTCTTCTACACACGTTTTAAGGCAGATTATGAAGTTGAGTCAATCAAAAGTTGTGTTTTCACTTTGAGAAAAACAAACCTAGAGACTAAGGTGAGAGGCCAAAGTTTCGAAACCCACAAGGTGAGAGTCCGAGTGGTGTCCTTACGGTGCGAGGCTAGGAGGATGAAGGAGATCCAATTTCCGTAGTGAGATTCCGAGGAAAAATGATCTCGAGTCAAGGAGATCCAAGGTGCGAGGCTGGACGATTCCTTGCTTGACATATCCCATATAAATTAAAAAATACATAAAAAGAAGTAGTCGGAGGAACAACACCGGCGGATCCTTGCGTTCAACTGACGAAGAGCGCATCAAGTGGTATCAGAGCCCAACGGTGCGAGTTCCTCAAGCTTTCGGGGTACGAATTGCTTACCTAGACTTGTTTTTATTTTTTGCAATTTTGAGTAGTTCCCCAAAATTCTTGTGCTTGCAATCTTCTTCTTGTGAGTCTTTAGAGTGTTGACGTATTACAAAAAAAAAAGAAAATAAAACGAGAACAAAAGAAGAGAAAACAAAAAAAAAAAAGAAGAAAAGAAAAGTTGTCCTAGAGTGTTATTGAATCTTGTTATCAAGTTGTTCTTAAAAATTGTAATCAAATTGTTCTTGAAAATTGTTATCCTTGAAATTGTTATCAAGTTGTTCTTGAGTGTTCTACCCAATCAAAAACACAACCCGCACGTTTTGGGGAAAACGTTTGTTATTGCTTTGACTAACTACTTGTTAGGGACTAAGTAAATACTCACCGGAAGGCTCGTATTTGTTGTTGCTTTGTTGCCCTTTGTGTTTGCTTTTCTGAAGTTATATTGTATCGTGGAAAACCTTACTTACCTTGTGCACTACCTTGGAAAATTGCGGAATTTTGTTACCAAGAGAAATCTTTGTGTGGAGAGCATTGCCTAAGGCTTTGGAAAAGGTGAGGGAGAGCTTTGCCTCGAAGCAAAGGAAAAGGGAAGTTGTGTGAATCCAAACACTATCAAACACTTGAGTGAGTGTGAGGAGAAATACACTTGAGAGAGGAGAGAGAGAGAAAGAACGTTTTTGTCTCTAACCTTTGCCTTTGAGTTTGTTTTTTGTGATAGGCGAAAAATCTCGAAAAGGTGAAAAACGGCCGGTTTTGCGGTTTTGCGGGAAAAAGGCGTCTGAACTCAAAATTACAATTGCTATACCTTTCCGAGAAGGGAAACGGGCCTCCGAGTCAAACTCACGGCTTTGCCGTGACCTAAGGGATTTTTTAGCCATCCGACACCGTTTCGGTCACAAAACCGGCATTTTTATTACTTTCAGTTTTGCCTTTGAACATTTGGTTTTGTTATACCTTTGGACACTTGGTTTTGTTTGTTTCTTTGATTGTTTTGTAGTCCAACAGCAGGATGACATCCGTCAATGGTAAAAATTGCATGTGGAGAAGCAATTCTCAAACAAAGGTAAGTTTGTTTGAATGTGGAGAAGCAGGTCATCTTGTAAGGAATTGCCCACAAAAGAAAAAAAAGGAACAACCACCGGAAGAATGATTGAAAGAAGAAAGCAATGGTAGCATCATGGAGTGACTCAAACTCTTCAAGTGATTCGGATGGTGAAAATGATCAAGCAAATTTATGCTTAATGGTCGATCAAGAAGAAGATCCCCAACGTTACCTTGAAGGAGTGGTAAGAACCTTAATGTCTAGACCTAGTGAATGGCATGCTGAATTCTTGCAAAACATGATTATTATTGAAGAAGAGCACATAATTGAAACTACATTCTTGAGAGAAAAGCTAAACAAACAAGAGAAAAGAGTGAGTGAATTGTCTTTGAAAGTTGAAAATCTCAAAACTCCAAAGTTAGACCTTGACGCTAATGTCAAGGCCTTGGAATCGGAAAATGCAATTCTAAAGGAAAATCTCTCTTCTCTACATCAAGATTACACCCATATAGAGAAAAAGAAGATTGATCTAATGGTAAAGTGTAGAGACCAGAATGCACTCATTCAATTCACTCGTTCTTAGGCCAATCTCGAAAGGATGATGGGTGAACAACAATCCTCACTTAACAAGAGTGGTCTTTGTTACAACAAGAATTTTCCAAGAAAAACGGTGACCACTTTTGTTAAAGCCAAAGGAAGTTCTTGTACACCCACATGTTTCTATTGTTCCAAAAAGGGACATGTCAAATCAACTTGCCCATATAGGAGAAAAAACCTTTATATTATTCGGAACACCAATCCTCCATGTTTAAGAGAACATGTTAAAAAATTTTGGGTTCCTAATGGGACTAGACCACCAAACATGGTTCACCCTGAATATGGATCAAAATTTACCATTTGTTCTAGCCGGAAAGATTGAAGTTTGTTGTTTTGCAAGATATCACCAAGATAAAAGAGCATAAATGAATATTAGATAGTGGTTGTTCATGACATATGAGTGAAAAAAGTACACTATTTTCGGATTTAAAGAAGCAATCAATTGGAAACACTACTCTTGGTGATAAAGGGAAGTGTAACATCATTGGTATAGGTAAAATTGGTTATAATTCTTCTAAGTATATTGATGATGTTTATCTTGTTGACGGATTAAAGTATAATCTTCTTAGTATCTCTCAAATTTGTGATAAAGGTAATAAAGTGATCTTTCATTTAGAAAAATGTGAAGTTCAAAATGGAGTATCTGGTGATGTTGTGCTTACTACCCCTCGATGTAATAACGTATATTCTATGACCATTAGCCATGTTTCAAGAACTGTTTAAAGTGTCTCAAGGCCTTAACGGACGATCCAAGGCTTTGGCATAGAAGGCTTGGTCACTTAAGCATGTATACAATGAAGAAACTTCTTTTAAAAGATTTGGTACGTGGATTACCAAACTTGAACTTCAAGGTTGATGAACTATGTAAAGCTTGTACACAAGGTAAACAAACAAGAGGTTCATTCAAACCAAAGAAGGTTGTAAGTTCTTCAAGACCTATTGAACTTTTACATATAAATTTATGTAACACCTTGAATCCACGGGACTCAGAGTGCCACATTGGGGTAGGATCTCACAATGGATCTTGACTCTAGCCTGATAACAAGTTCACTGTACCTTACAACATGACATTGACAAATATAAAAACAAATACATAAAACTGTATAAACTGTACAACCAAAAGGTAAAACAACATAGCCGAGTATAAACCACCACGCCCTCACACAAGAGGTAACAAAAGATCATCCTCACGCAGGAGGGAAAGGTAAACAAAACCAAAAGCCCACAACATCCTATGTACGAGAGGTCCTCGGCCTGCCACTCTGCTAGATCACTCAGCAGCACGCCTATCATGTGGGGCATCTACAACATGGTAATAAACCATTAGCTAACCATACATATATAGAGTAATGTATAAGCACAATCACAAACATAGAAAGACAAACACATCAGCATGATATCACACATTTACCCATTTATCATCTTTATATAATAACCATTCACTCAAATCGTATATGTATATAGATAGATAAAAGTATGTGACACGAGGACCGATACATCCTCGCCTCTGAGCCTGCTAGCCAGCTGCACAAGTATCGGTCACACAATCCGTGTACCCTATGGGAGTGGATCGCGCCCTTCCTGTAAAGTCAGTCTGGCCTGACATCAAAGAACCTCCCAGACTCCACGGCGGGATCAAAGGAAAAGGTTATCACAGCCACACAACAATCAATAAAACATAGGCCGGTATAAACGACATCTCATGCTATCATAGCAAACATATAAAGCACACACCACTCATGCAAACACCCAATATAAGGATGACAGCTAAGTAAGTCCTACGGACTTACCTCAACCTCGTACAAGATCAACTAGAACAACTTCCAATCCTGAGAAAGAGGCACTGCCTAATAACAAGGCATAGAAGGATATCAACATCTAGTCATCAAAGGGGTCACACCTAGACCCAAAGGGATCCATAGGGATCATACTCAACCTCAAAACCTTAACCAACATCAACCTAAGTCCTTAAAGCCGTACAAGGCATAAACCGATCATAACCTAAACCAAACACATCCTCACACCTCTAGCATGATCCTATACACTCACACTAGGAAAGAAGGAAACAAAGGCATCCTATGGAAATCCTAGAAGCAACACACACCTGCAGATCCAAGTGCAAGACCTTGCTGATGCAGGTGGGCGCAGGGGTGGATCTCAGGTGGCGCTGGGGCGGATCCTGGCCGGGGCTGGGGCGGCTGCAAGGTGGTGCAGGGGCGGCTGGATAGCAGAAGACATCACCTTAGCCCTTTCTTCACTTCTTCCTCCGATTCTTTACTCCATCTTCAGTCCAACATTAACATACATATAGAACATACATATATATATACATCAACACAAGCCAAACATGGCTGGAACATGATCCAAGTCTAAGGAATCTAGGCTAGGCTAAGGAAAGAGAGGAAAAAAAGAAGAAAAGAAGAAAGAAAGAAGAAAATCCATGGAAGCTTACCAAATAAGCTCTCCAAGAGATCAGCACAACACCAACACAACCACAAGCTGGCTCATAAGGCTCAGCAAGAACAACCATCAACAACAGCAAGCAAAGCTATCCAATATCTCTCACAAACTCAACCAAAACTCAAGGAAGAATCAAAGATGATCCAAGAGAGAAGAGAGGAGAAGAAATGTACACAAGAGAGAGAGATGAAGCAAGAATGGTAAACCCTCATCAAAGGAAAGAGATGAAGGTTATAAAGGGTAAAAAGAGTAAAGCACGGGTCAAAGAAGAAGGCTGCATCACACAAAGCCGCAAGGGCGGACTCTGTGAGCCGTAGGGGCGGCGCAGGCAAACCGTAGGGGCGCCACTAGGGTCACGCAGGGGCGGATCAGGATGAATCTGGGTCCTCAGCTCACTCTCTCAGCAACTCAGTAACTAGGCTCTTACATCTCACCCACCTTAAAAACAACTTTCATCCCAAAACTTGCAAAATCCCAAATCCTCTCAGACCCATAAGCCGAGGTATAACTCTCTCTCTCTATCGGAGGTATCACATCTCCGCTCAGAAGGTCATAACCTATATAAATCTATAACCTCAAACATGAATGTGGAAGAATTATCAACTCCGGAAAATAGGGTCATAACGCTACCCAAAGGCGTAGAGGAATCACATCTCTCGCCATACCACATCACAAGGCATATAGAAAGCACATCTCTAGCCAAACATAATCATATACATCGCATGGAGGAATAACATCTCCATTGAAACTATGTCCATCAAAGTAGCATGGAGGAAAGAACCATCTCCAGTTGAATCCTAATCAACTCAGATAGCATGGAGGAAAGAACCATCTCTAACTATAACAGACATCAGACTCATATAGCATGGAGGGAGTAATCATATCCAGCTATAACATACATCACACTAGCATAGCAAGATCTAATAAGATCATAAAACATATCATAGCTAGCATGGAATAAACACATCAAAGCATATAAGCACATAAACACATACTCACCAAGATAGCACTAATATCTACTCATCGACCTTAGGTACATCTATCTCAGCATAAGAATCTGGATAGTTCCTATGGATACTATCCTCAGTCTCCCATGTAGCCTCCTCAGGTCCACGTCTAGACCACTGTATCCTCATCATAGGAATGTCCTTCGAACGCAGGCGTCTCACACCTCGCTCTAGGACTACAATAGGATGCTCAACAAAGGTGTGGTTTGGCTCCACCACCAAATCATCATACCTCACAATGTGCCTCGGATCTGGTATGTACTCTCTCAGTTGAGACACATGAAAAACAGGGTGACCACTTCTAATCTCGGAGGCAATGCTAATCTGTAGGCTGCCCTCCCAACTCTATCCAGTATCTCAAAAGGACCGACATATCGGGGACTCAACTTCCCCTTTATGCCAAAACGTCTGACGTCTCACGTCGGAGATACTCTCAACCAGACATAAACTCCTACCCTAAACTCTAGAGGTCGACGCCTCTTGTCTGCATACGACTTCTGGCGACTCTGTGCAGCCAGCATCCTCTCTTTGATCAGCGCTACTGGAGCCATATCATCCTGAATCTGCTCTAGCGCTATCCCACTGATACTGCTAGGCTCATCCCAACATAAAGGTGTACGGCACCTACGTCCATACAGTGCCTCATAAGGATTCATCCCAATAGATGCATGCCGGCTGTTGTTGTATGAGAACTCTACAAGTGAGAGGTAATCAGACCATCCATGTCTCCAATCCAACACAAAAGCTCGCAGCATATCCTCCAAGGTCTGGATGGTCCTCTCACACTAAGCATCTGTCTGGGGGTGAAACGCAGTCGTGAAGTCTAGACTCATCCCCAAAGCAGTCTGAATCTGCTGCCAAAATCTCGAGTTAAACCGTCCATCTCGATTAGAGACGATCGTCCTCGGTACACCATTGAGTTTCACTATCTGTCTAGTGTACTCCTCAGCTAATCTGCTCACTGGCCACGTCTCTTTGATAGGAATAAAACGTGTCGTCTTCGTCAGTCTGTCAACAACAACCCAGATAGCATCAAAACTCCTACTGGGCCTCAAACCGGTCACAAAATCCATGGAGACGTCCTCCCACTTCCAATGCGGTACTTGCAGTGGATGGAGCTCACCTCCAGGTCTGCAATGCTCTATCTTGACCTGTTGACAGGTCGCACACTGACCCACAAATCTGGCTGCATCGGGCTTCAACCCTCCCCACCAGTATGAACGTCTTACATCATGGTACATCTTACTCGTACCTGGATGTACAGAGTAAGGTGTACAATGAGCCTCCTGTAAGATCCTTTGTCTCAACTCTACATCGGCAGGAACACAGATCCGGTCGCGATGCCTCATCACTCCATCTGATCCAATGGAAATTGTGGTGCCTCACCACGAGACATCCTCTCTTTAATCCTCATCAAGGTCAAGCAGGTCCCCTGCTTCTGCTGGATCTCATCCAACAGACTAGGTAAAACCTCTAAAGCATGTAATTGGGCATCCTTATCAGGAAACTAGATGTCCAACTCTAGCCAAACTAGATCCCTCTAAAGTTGAGGTTGAATTGTCAATCTGGCAATCGCCTTCTCTCGAGGCGTCTTCCTGCTCAAGGCATCAGCTACCACATTCGTCTTCCCAGGATGATAAAAATCTCAAGGTCAAAGTCCTTGATCAACTCTAGCCATCGACGCTGGCGGTTATTTAACTCCCGTTGCGTGAAACTATACTTCAGACTCTTATGGTCTGTGAAGATCTGACATGTAGCACCATACAGGTAATGTCTCCAGATCTACAAAGCATGGACTACCGCTGCCAATTCTAGATCAGGAGTCGGGTAGTTCTCCTCACACGTCTTCAACTTTCTAGACGCATAAGCAATCACTCTGCCTCTGTGCATCAACACACATCCCAAGCCTAGCTTGGATGCATCACTGTAGACCACAAAATCATCAGAACTCTCTGGCTATGCCAAGACAGGAGCAAAAGTCAAACGACTCTTCAACTCCTCAAAACTCTGGGCACACTGGTCAGTCCACACAAATCTAGTAGTCTTCCTAAGAAGACTAGTCAGTGGACGGGAAATCACAGAAAATCCCTCCACAGAGCGTCTATAATAGCCGGTTAGGCCAAGAAAGCTACGCACTTCCTTGACGTTCGTCGGTGTCGTCTATACAGCAACAAAATTGATCTTCGCCGGATCTACCATAATCCCATCGGCGGAGACGATATGTCCAAGGAAAGCAACCTCATACATCCAGAACTCGCACTTAGAGAGCTTGGCATACAACTCTCTATCCCTCAAAATCTGCAAAACCGTCCTCAGATGACAAGCATGCTCCCCTCTGCTACGAGAGTATACCAGTATGTCGTCAATGAAGACCACCACAAAATGATCCAAGAAGTCAATGAAGATATTGTTCATCAACTGCATGAAGACTGTTGGGGCATTCGTCAACCCAAATGGCATCACTACAAACTCGTAGTGTCCATAACGGGTACGAAATGCCATCTTGTGCACATCCTGCTCTCTCACCCTCAACAGGTGATACCCTGAGCACAAGTCAATCCGGGAGAAAAATGTCGCTCCCTGAAGCTGATCAAGTAGATCATCAATACGAGGCAATGGATACTTGTTTTTAATGGTCACCTTGTTCAGCTCTATGTAATCAATACATAATCTCAACGGTCCGTCCTTCTTCAGCATGAAGAGGACATGTGCACCCCATGGTGAAACACTAGGTCGTATGAAGCCCTTCTCATCCAACTCCTCGAGTTGCTTCTTCAGCTCCCACATCTCGACAGGTGCCATACGATATGGTGCCTTCGAGAAGGGTCTCGTACCAAGATCTAACTCTATACTGAAATCCCCACTCCTCTGAGGCTGCAAGCTCGACGGCTCAACAAATAGGTCTGCAAACTCGCAGACTACTGGAATGTCCTCCAAAGCTGGACTCTCTCCATCCTTCATGGCGTAGCACCAGAAGGCATCATATCCGTGTGCAATCAGCCTAGCTTCTCATACGGCACTGATGACAGAACCTGTCTTGCCAAGGTCCCAACCCCGGAAGACCTCAATCTGACCAACCTCGGTAGAGACTATAACAGTCCGTCTACCAACATCTAAAACCGCACGGTGTCTACGCATCCAATCCATACCTAATATGACTTCTTCATGCATCAATGGCATGGCTAAGAAGTAAACAACTAAAGCACGAGTCCCTAAACGAATGGGACAACTACGTATCTCATGGGTACCTCTGACTCGACTACCATCAGGTAACCCTATGATAAAGGGTATCCCCTCTATGGTAGCTAAACTCAGACGCTCAACACATATATCAAAAATAAATGAATGCGTAGCACCGGTATCAAACAAAAGTCTAACAGGTAAACCATAAAGCAGAATGGTACCTGTAGCAGCCGGTGCAGGTGGATCCTCTGCAATCCTCAACTCAATTTTGATTTGATTTTGAAAATGGTTGGCTAAAACCTTTGTGATTCTGGGGAGAATAGTTGATGATTGAGGCTTAGATGATGATAGACTGAACTCATTCAAACATTTGGACCCTGAGAGTTTAGATTTTAACTTTGCGACAACAGATAAATCGCCCTGTTCTTGAGAAAATCGTCCGATTTAATGATGAGCAGGTCGATTTATTCCAATGACGTTCTTTAATTGATTTATTCCTTAACCAAAGTTAATCCTTGCCTAAATCCCAACCTTGCTTAACCTTTTTAACCTCTATTTAAGTGTTTGAAGAGAATTCATCATTGATTCTACATTTAATAGATTAAGATTACATGATTTGGGTAATAGAAAGACTCGACATCATTTATTAAGGTTTAAGTGTGCTTTCTATCTTTACCTTGGAGAGTCACATCCTGGGGTTTTGGGTAGTTAGTTTGAGTGTAATTCTTGTTCTTAGATCTTTCTATATTGTAGCCTCAACAACCCTTATAGAGAGAGCATTTGGATTAGACAAATAGGTTTTGGAACTTCACCGTACGATATCTACCTTTGAAACACATAACCTTGGCAATATAAACTCTGTCCTTTGATCTTTAGAAGTGTCTTGAATCGAAAGCCGCAGTCGGATACTTGAATCCTTGGAATCATTTACCTCCTTTATTAATCACAAAAGCTTTTGCACTTTATTAGATAACTGAAATTGATTTTATTCTCACCAAATCCCTGAGTTCGACTCTGGAATTTCTTGTCTTACTACAGCTGATCCGTACACTGCGGGTTCAGTTTGCTTTGAGTTCTAGATATAAATTTAAAACTAGTGACGCACACTTTTGAGCGAACACTGGGGCGGCCTCTGGCTCACGCAGGGGCGGATCAGGGACAATTTGTGCCCTCAGCACTCACTCTCAGCTCCTTAGGACTAAGGCTCTTACATGGAGTATTTCCTTCGGGAATCTAATAGGGGACTATAGCTTGGATTACCTTGTGACAGGTAAGTCCTTGGGACTTACTTAGCTGCTTTCATATATTGGATGAGTGCATGAGTGGTGCTTGTTATATGCGTTATAGTATGTTATAGGTTGATTATAACCAACATGATATTTTCCCACTAGTAACGGGCGGTGGGAACTTGCTCAGCTCTCCCGAGAGAGTATGGGAGGTTCTTTGCGACTAGGCCAGACGTGTTATACAAGGAGGGTACTGATCCACTCCATATGGTATACGGGGAGGTAAGCCGATCCACTCTAGACGGATAAAGGAATAGAGGCGAGAGTCATAGACTTCTCGTGTCACAAGCATAAGTGGATTATGAGTGTATGACCTTATGAAAGATAATAAAACAGGAAATTTGTGATAGCATGCTCGGTGTTTATTGTACTTCTTGGCGTGTGTTTGTGCTTATGTATTTCTCTTATATATAAATAGTTAGCTAACGGTTTATACCGTAGTTGCTGATATTTTGCAGGATAAGGAGCCTGCAGAGTGATCCGGCGGGAGTGATCGGCCGGGGTTCCCGTACCTCATAGGATGGGATGTGGGTTTTTATATGATTTAATAGTTGATTGTATAGTTTTAACACTCGGTTGTGAGTCTTATTTGTTTTGGGTTTATAACATTTCAGTTTTTATCTATGTCGGTTTTATAATTATTTGTGTCTTGTTGCAAGATCCGGTAAAATTGTCGTCAGGCTAGGGTGATGTGAGCCCGCCGGACTTAAGCAACGAGACCAATGTGACAACACCAAGATCAACACCACCTCTCACTCGAGCTAGAGCCCGCATGCTAGGCCAAACCACTTTGACCTACCACCCTTTCGGAGCTCCGACATTTGAGGACGTCCATGACTATCACTTGGTGAACATACTTGAGGCGATTGAAGATGCCGGATCACTTTAAACCTTAGATGTAACCTTTTTTTTATATTTTATGACGTCATGCTTGACTTTATTTCATGGATTAAAACCACTTTAGTTGGGTTTCTTTCAGCCACGTTTTTGGAGCCTTGGAGGTCTAATGTGGCCGGCCATATGTATGGTTTTTAGGCCATTTATTGCTTGAAGTTGTTGGTTGAAAGACCGTAGGTTTTCCTTCATTTAAATATCCAACTCTTGAACTACTTGTAAGCTATTATTGTGGGGAGTTGGTGCTGAATTTTCAGCCATATAAGGCCTTCTCCTACACACGTTTTAAGGCAGATTATGAAGTTGAGTCAATCAAAAGTTGTGTTTTCACTTTGAGAAAAACAAACCTAGAGACTAAGGTGAGAGGCCAAAGTTTCGAAACCCACAAGGTGAGAGTCCGAGTGGTGTCCTTACGGTGCGAGGCTAGGAGGACAAAGGAGATCCAATTTCCGAAGTGATATTCCGAGGAAAAACGATCTCGAGCCAAGGAGATCCAAGGTGCGAGGCTGGACGATTCCTTGCTTGGCATATCCCATATAAATCGAAAGATACATAAAAAGAATTAGTCGGAGGAACAACACCGGCGGATCCTTGCGTTCAATTGACGAAGAGCACATCAAGAGGTATCAGAGCCCAACGGTGCGAGTTCTTCAAGCTTTCGGGGTACGAATTGCTTACCTAAACTTGTTTTTATTTTTTGCAATTTTGAGTAGTTCCCCAAAATTCTTGTGCTTGCAATCTTCTTCTTGTGAGTCTTTAGAGTGTTGACGTATTACAAAAAAAAAAGAAAAAAAACGAGAACAAAAGAAGAGAAAACAAAAAAAAAGAAGAAAAGAAAAGTGGTCCTAGAGTGTTATTGAATCTTGTTATCAAGTTGTTCTTGAAAATTGTAATCAAATTGTTCTTGAAAATTGTTATCCTTGAAATTGTTATCAAGTTGTTCTTGAGTGTTCTAGCCAATCAAAAACACAACCCGCACGTTTTGGGAAAACGCTTGTTATTGCTTTGACTAACTACTTGTTAGGGACTAAGTAAATACTCGCCGGAAGGCTCGTATTTGTTGTTGCTTTGTTGCCCTTTGTGTTTGATTTTCTGAAGTTATATTGCATCGTGGAAAACCTTGCTTACCTTGTGCACTACCTTGGAAAATTGCGGAATTTTGTTACCAAGAGAAATCTTTGTGTGGAGAGCATTGCTAAGGCTTTGGAAAAGGTGAGGGAGAGCTTTGCCTCGAAGCAAAGGAAAAGGGGAGTTGTGTGAATCCAAACACTATCAAACACTTGAGTGAGTGTGAGGAGAAATACACTTGAGAGAGGAGAGAGAGAGAACGTTTTTGTCTCTAACATTTGCCTTTGAGTTTGTTTTTTGTAATAGGCGAAAAATCTCGAAAAGGTGAAAAACGGCCGGTTTTGCAGTTTTACGGAAAAAAGGCGTCTGAACTTAAAATTACAATTGCTATACCTTTCCGAGAAGGGAAACGGGCCTCCGAGTCCAACTCATGGCTTTGCCGTGACCTAAGGGCTTTTTTAGCCATCCGACACCGTTTCGGTCACGAAACCGGCATTTTTATTACTTTCGGTTTTGCCTTTGAACATTTGGTTTTGTTATACCTTTGGACACTTGGTTTTGTTTGTTTCTTTGATTGTTTTGTAGTCCAATAGCAGGATGGCATCCGTCAATGGTAATGGGATCAATCAAGCCGACCCACGTATTGACCGCCTTGAAGCCCAATTCGCGGAACTTTTAAGGAGACTACCTCCCGTCCCACCTGAACAAAGTCAAGGAGGAAGTAACCAGGGACCACGTAGAGGCCGGGATAGGAGTAGGAGTGTGAATATCCATGGGAGCAGAAACCAAGATAGACGCCGAGATAGAGACCAAAACAGAAACCGGGACCATAGTCGACACGATGACTTGGACGATGAAGAAAATCGTGATCACCGCAATAGGAGGCGTTACCATGGATCAAAAGTGGATGTTCCAAACTTCACCGGAACTGCAGAAGCGGAGACCTACATTGAGTGGGAGACTAAGGCTGAACAAGTCTTCCGTTATTATGATTTTAACAAGTATGAAAAGATTGAAGCTGCTACTATTCATTTTGTTGATTTTGCTCTAACTTTGTGGCAGGAAGAATTGGAATATGTGGAGGCACATCAACAGCCGCGCATCAACACCTGGTTTGAACTCCGTAGAAGGATGCGTGCTCGGTTCATACCTTCGGATAACAAGCAACAATTGTTGCTCAAACTTGAAAGGCTACGTCAAGGTAACCGAACTCCAGACGAGTACCACAAAGAGTTGAGAACTCTCCTTCAGAGATCGGGAACCCGACAGCCCGACGACTATATCCTAGCCAAGTTCCTATCTGGGCTTAACCCCGATGTGTCCGAAATAGTTGAACAACTCCGACACACAAGCCTAATTGATGTCATACACCATGCTACCCATGCCTATAATGTCATCCAAAAACGTAAGGCATCCGGATCAACAAGACGAGGGACAAGTCATGAATCCACTGAACCCTCTCGAAATAATCGTCCTACCCACACAACTGGTTCATCTCCAACAGTAGTTCCCAAGGTCACCTCCGCCCCTAACCCTAGTATTCCACCAACTCCAAAAACGAGCCGGACTAGGGAAGTGAAGTGCTACAAGTGTT
This sequence comes from Fagopyrum esculentum, assembly GCA_033239045.1. Classification (NCBI taxonomy): domain Eukaryota; kingdom Viridiplantae; phylum Streptophyta; class Magnoliopsida; order Caryophyllales; family Polygonaceae; genus Fagopyrum; species Fagopyrum esculentum. Next base: position 54,151,136 of record BSUD01000004.1, read on the forward strand.
ATGAGCATGGTCATTATGCCCGGGAGTGCCCTAATCCCCGTAAGGTTTTATTGAATGCATTTGGGGAAGAGGTCACCGAGAATCAGGAATCCGAAGATGACTATGAAACAGTAGCTCCAATAATAGACGGTGTTGAAGTAGAAGCTCGTGCTCCTGTGGGAGATTTCTGCCTTGTCACAAAAAAGGCCTTACAAGCAAGCGAACTTGTTCCCGATGTCTCACAAAGGGACAATCTCTTTAACACTCATTGTTTAATTTCGGGACAATTGTTTACTGTTATTATTGTTAGTGGGTCTTGCTGTAACATTGTTAGTCAGGAGGTCGTTGCACACCTAGGACTCAAAACGAAGGTGCACTCACAACCTTATTCGCTCCAGTGGCTCAACACCAACGCTCCCCTTCAAGTCAAGGAGCAATGTTTTGTTTACTTTGTCATCGACCATACCAAGACGACGTTGTTTGTGACATGCTTCTAATCACAGCTTGCCATCTCTTACTTGGGAGACCATGGCAGTTTGACCGAAAGGTGTTTCATGATGGTTACACCAACATATACTTCTTCGCCATGGCCGGGAAGAAAGTAAAACTCATGCCCCTCAGCCCATTCGAGATCATGGAAGACAACATGTGTAGAGAAAGGAAGAGGTCGGAGAAAGTTTAGGCAGCAAGGACAAAGGGGAAGACTAAGATGGTTCTTGAAACAACATCCGACCCCAAGACCCTACTCACCGCACGGCTACACGATGCCCGTCGAGCCCTACAAAGGGGGGATATTTGCTTCCTTCTTGTTTTTGTAACAGCTTTATCTACTATGGAAGCTAATGATTTGTCTTTTCCTTCTTGTATTTCAGGGCTACTTGAGGAGTTCAAGGAGATTATGCCCGAAGAGATTCCCCCGGGACTACCCCCTATACGAGGCATAGAACATCAGATTGACTTCATACCCGGATCAACCCTTCCAAATCGGCCCGCATATCGAGCAAACCCGGTGGAAACAAAGGAGCTACAAGCCCAAGTGGAGGACCTTTTGAGTAAGGGATACATTCGGGAGAGCTTGAGCCCATGTGCCGTTCCTGTGCTATTGGTACCTAAGAAAGATGGGAGTTGGAGGATGTGCGTCGACTGCCGTGCCATCAACCAAATAACTGTAAGGTACCGACATCCTATTCCTCGTCTTGATGATATGTTAGATGAACTTTTCGGTGCTACTCTTTTCTCTAAAATAGACCTTCGAAGTGGATATCATCAGATTAGGATGCATAAGGGTGATGAATGGAAAACTGCTTTCAAAACTAAGTATGGATTATATGAGTGGCTTGTAATGCCTTTTGGATTAACAAATGCACCTAGTACGTTTATGCGCCTAATGAACCATGTCCTACGTGATTTCTTAGGAAAATTTGTTGTGGTGTATTTTGATGACATCATAGTTTATAGTCGGACGTTGGATAATCATGTTGAACATTTGAGAAGTGTATTTCTTGTGCTTAAAGAACAACATTTGTTTGTAAACTTTAAGAAATGCCATTTTTGCTCGGAATCTGTGGTTTTTTTGGGTTTTGTGGTAGGAAAGGAAGGCTTGCGAGTGGACGAAGAGAAGACCAAGGCCATATCAGAATGGCCACGTCCGACAACGGTCCCTCACATACGGAGTTTCCTTGGACTTGCCGGGTTCTATAGGAGGTTTGTTCGGGACTTTAGCACCATTTCCGCCCCCTTACCGAGTTGACCAAGAAGGGCGTGCGATTTGAGTGAGGATCCGCTCAAGAGGAGTCCTTTATGATACTTAGAGAGCGGCTGACCCATGCCCCCGTTCTTGTGCTTCCGGACTTCTCGAAAACCTTCGAGATAGAGTGTGACGCTTCGGGAATCGGGATTGGAGGAGTTTTGATGCAGAAGGGACGCCCCGTGGTATACTTTAGCGAGAAACTGGGAGGAGTCGCCTTGAACTACCCAACATACGACAAGGAGTTATATGCATTGGTTTGGGTCCTCCAGGTTTGGGAGCACTATCTTCTACCTCGTGAATTTGTTATACATTCTGATCACGAGTCGTTGAAGTATTTGAGAGGGCAAGCCAAGTTGAACAAACGCCATGCACGATGGGTGGAGTATATGGAGGCTTTTACATATGTGGTGCGCTACAAGAAGGAAAAGGACAACATCGTAGTTGATGCGTTATCTCGTAGGTACACACTTCTATCTTCCTTAGATGCATGCGTTTTGGGTTTTGGATTGATTCGTGATTTATATGCTCTTGATGTGGACTTCCGGGACATTTTTGCGCTTTGTTTGCGCTCTAATAGTGACTCTCATGCTAGTAGTTATTACATTCATGATGGATATTTGTTTAGAGCTTTTAGGTTATGTTTGCCTACTTGTTCTTTGCGAGCTTTGATTGTTTTAGAGGCCCATGGAGGAGGATTGATGGGTCATTTTGGGGTTACGAAGACTTTAGGCATATTGAGGGAATACTTTTATTGGCCTAAGATGAGAAGTGATGTTGAGAGATGTTGTGCTAGCTGTGTACCTTGTCGTAAGGCTAAGTCTAAGGCTAACCCACATGGATTATACTTACCCTTGCCTATTGCTAGCTCTCCTTGGGAAGACATTTCCATGGATTTTGTCCTAGGATTACCTCGTTCTAGGAGAGGACATGATTTCATTTTCGTGGTTGTTGATAGGTTTTCTAAGATGGCGAATTTTATTGCTTGTAGTAAATCTGATGATGCGTCAAATGTGGCTAACCTTTTCTTTGAGCATATTGTTAAGCTGCATGGGATACCTAGGTCAATTGTGTCGGACCGAGACTCTAAGTTCCTTAGCTATTTTTGGAAGACACTTTGGGCCAAGATGGGGACGAAGTTGTGTTTTTCTACTTCTTGTCATCCCCAAACGGATGGACAAACTGAGGTAGTAAACCGGACTCTTGGCACTTTGCTTCGTACTATGATGGATACTAACTTGTGCAGGTGGGAGGATTGTTTGCCCTTTGTGGAGTTTGCATATAACCGGGCTACTCATTCGGCGACCAAGAAGTCCCCTTTTGAAATTGTTTATGGCAAGAATCCTCTTACTCCGTTGGATTTGACTCCTCAACCGGCTCCGCAACCCGTTGATGTGGATGGGCAATCTAGAGCGAGTTTGTGAAAGGTTTGCATGAGCGGGTCCGAATCCAATTAGAAAAATGTACCGAGCAATATGTCAACCGCTCTTCATGGAGGGAGACCTCGTGTGGGTCCATTTGAGGAAGGATCGTTTTCCTTCTATTCGGCAATCTAAGCTCAACCCACGAGCAGATGGTCCTTTCTGGGTCCTCGAGAAGATTAACGATAACGCATATCGCATTGAGCTTCCCACTAAGTATGGTGTCCATAATGTGTTTAATGTTTCTAATTTGTCTCCTTTTTATGTAGGTGATGAGGTCGAGGATGCGGAGAACGAGTTGGTGGATTCGGGGTCGAATCCTTTCCAAGAAAGAGGGGATGATGTGAGCCCTCCGGACTTAAGCAACGAGACCAATGTGACAGCACCAAGATCAACACCACCTCTCACTCGAGCTAGAGCCTGCATGCTAGGTCAAACCACTTTGACCTACCACCCTTTCGGAGCTCCGACATTTGAGGACGTCCATGACTATCACTTGGTGAACATACTTGAGGCGATTGAAGATGCCGGATCACTTTAAACCTTAGATGTAACCTTTTTTTTATTTTATGAGGTCATGCTTGACTTTATTTCATGGATTAAAACCACTTTAGTTGGGTTTCTTTCAGCCACGTTTTTGGAACCTTGGAGCTCTAATGTGGCTGGCCATATGTATGGTTTTTAGGCCATTTATTGCTTGAAGTTGTTGGTTGAAAGACCCTAGGTTTTCCTTCATTTAAATATCCAACTCTTGAACAACTTGTAAGCTATTATTGTGGGTAGTTGGTGCTGAATTTTCAGCCATATAAGGCCTTCTCCTACACACGTTTTAAGACAGATTATGAAGTTGAGTCAATCAAAAGTTGTGTTTTTACTTTGAGAAAAACAAACCTAGAGACTAAGGTGAGAGGCCAAAGTTTCGAAACCCACAAGGTGAGAGGCCGAGTGGTGTCCTTACGGTGCGAGGCTAGGAGGACGAAGGAGATCCAATTTCCGAAGTGAGATTCCGAGGAAAAACGATCTCGAGCCAAGGAGATCCAAGGTGCGAGGCTGGACGATTCCTTACTTGGCATATCCCATATAAATCAAAAAATACATAAAAAGAAGTAGTCGGAAGAACAACACCGACGGATCCTTGCGTTCAACTGACGAAGAGCGCATCATAGGGTCAGGACCCATTGTAAGGTCCTAGCCCGTAACATCTGGAGTTCATAGAATTTGGGGTGTTACATTTCCAAAGAGTCGTCAGACGACCTACCCTATCTCAGTCTAGGGTTTTGTTTTGATTCTCTCTTTAGTCATTCCCTTATTGTCCTTTGGTGGTCTAACCACTCCTAACCTGATTGACCTCCTACCCGTCTTGCGACCTTCCTTGTTATTGGTTTATATCTTCATCTATTGATCCGTTATATTTGTATATAGTTCATTTACTTTATTGCTTGATTTTGGTTTCTTAATTAAATTAGTCAAAGCGAGGCATCGGCTTCCATGTGTTCTGATCTTGATCCACTGAGGTTCACACTTCAACCCTTATTGGACCTCAATCAAGATTACCAACTACCAAAAGCGACAATCCATGACAAGCTATATTGACCCCCTTTAGACAAATGATGATTTTTTTACTAAATCAACGATAGATCTAATCTATAAACAATGAGGTCATACACCTAACCATAATGCTTGGATATGGAAAATGAATATTGTGTCAAACATCCAAAATTTTATTTGTAAGTTATCTATTAATGGTCTTCCAACGAAGGAGAACCTTGGAAAGCAAAGAGTGGTAGTTTGTATGCACTGTATACTCTATAATTACCTGTATGAAAGTGAGAATAACATATTCTTCAAATCACAATTTCTATTAAACAATATAAAATAGGATAGAACTACAAATGATAGATAACATGGTACTAGGTCTCCCTAATATGATAATTGTGTCTCGAGAAAGACTGTAAGACAAATCCGTATATATCTTATAGTCACTTGGTGGAATATCTAGTTTATGTGAAACCATTGTACATTTTCCAATAAAAAAACCCACATAATACAGAATAGTTAGTTACCTCACAAGTAAAAGATTGAGAAGAAGTAACAAAGAAAAAGGCGACAAATAATCACACGATGGTAGAACAAAAGGAAAACTAGGAAAATTCACTAGCAACAATCGAGGAGAAATTTTTTTCAAAATTAACTTTGATGGTTCAAGAAATGGTAATGAGCAATTCTCCTTCGACTTCACTATCAGAGACAACAATTGATCCTTCATTCCGAAACATCTACGTTAAGGGAATGGTTGATTAAGGTATAAGAAATGTAAATTCAAAATATTGAAATTGAGGAGAGAATCCTTCAACTATCAATGTAATTAAACAAGTTTGAAAATCGCCGTGGGAAATTAGTCTAATCATATCAAATATATATATTTCACATGCTTCTTACGGTGTGTTCGGTAAGGGTGAATTATGGAGATTATGAGACTTTTTAGGGGATGAAAATTATGCAGAATTATGAAATTTTCTTCAACCTCATAGATATATTATGGAAATTACGGGAAATTACGAGAAGAAATAAAGGGTTTATATATTCTCTTCAAAGATGTCGAGCGTGCACTTAGTTTCTCTCAGGTTAAGACACACCACATTTTAATGGAAGTCAACATGGTTGCCGATAATCTTGCAAAAGTAGGCCACGACTATCCGCAGGTTAATGTCATCGACCACTCTGGAAGTGAAATACCTCATTCAAAAGTATGCCTTAAGATAGATTACTAAGAGAATATGATCTAGTCTAATTACTTACCATATGGTATAAAAAAAACAGTAGATCGAAACAATAGTATATCTTTATTGCGATGAAAGACTTTTTCTTTTTATCTCTGATAGTTTTAATGATATTCCTCGGAATAAATTGTTTATCCAATGCAGCGATGAGTTGATTATAGAGAACGTCATGATAAATGCATTAACATAATTTTCCTGATAAACTAATTTTTCAAGTTTAGATCTGGCATTACAATTTTAGACATTCATAAAGACATTATTTTCATAAAATTTCAAAACACACCTTAATTGAGTAGGAACAACAAAAGATCACTATTGATTTATGATCATTATCAAAATTATTTATTGTTACAACGGGACCATGTAAGAATAGACATAACGATGGTAACAAAAATGAATTTTTTCCAAAATAATCACAAAGAGAAAATATTTTTGAAAATAGGCACAGTAAAACTAATTGCGAGGATACGAAGGAAGTTAGGGTCAGAGTAAATCTGTAGTTTAAAACTACAGGTTATATATTTTTTTATTCTTTTTAAAAATAAAAATCCCGGGTTTAAAATTGCGGGTTCTATAAATTTTTTTAGCCATTTGCTAATTTAAAGGACCTTGTAATTTAAAATGCAATTTTCTTATTTTTAAAAAAATGAAGGCACCGCAATTTAAAGAGAAAAACACGTAAACCACAGTTTGGTGTTACAGCGTTCGTATTAATTAATGATGGACAATTTTAGTAACTAGGCCTTTTTGAAAAACTATAGTAGTAAATAGGTTTTTTAATGTTTCAATTAAGTAAATATATCCCAACCTTTTGTATTTATTCTCAAACTCTACACACTCTTCTCTCAATGGTACATTTATTAAACACAAAACTAGAATAAGCCTACTAAACCAAATTGTTTCATTAATAATTAAATAATTTATAATTTTAAACTACGAGTCTACCGAATCCGACCTTCTTCTTATTCTTGTAGATAGTTTTGATGTTCGGCTAACTTAAGAAATGTTTTTTATTTTGGAAAAAAAAAAAAAAAAAAAAAACTATTTTTAACTGCTGCATATGGGAGGGTGCAGTGAAGGTTGATAGTATCATAGTAGTGATGTTGTGGACCCAACCATCAACAATTGCAATGGTTTATCAATTTCTATTAAATTCCCAATGACACTTCAAAGGCAGGTTTCTGTAGTTTTAAGATCTTTATGTTTACCCCTTGACAAAAAAATAAATGTTTTTATGTCAAATACGACATGGTTAAACTGTACTAGTAAGCCAGTGGTACCCCTAGTGTGTATATCTATATATAACTCAAAACAAAACCTTCCACTCAAACCCACCATGGATGAATCTCACAATCATTCCGTCAACATTGCTATCCTTCCCAGCCCTGGCGCCGGCCACCTAATCCCCATTGTGGAGTTCACGCGCCGCCTCCTCCTACTCCACCCATCTCTACACTTCACGTTCCTCATCATCCCAACCACCTCCGAGGACTCCTCGGTCAAAACCACTCCATCCGCTCTCTCCGCCCTCCCCACCACCGCCTATGACGTCATCACCCTTCCCGCTCCTTCCTTCCCCGCCTTCTCTGACTTGGTGGACGAGAGCGTCAACCGTGTCCTCCGATCAGTCCACCTCTCCCTCCCCGCTCTCCGTCAAAACCTCCTACAGATGACGCGTCTCCAGCGCGTGGCGGCCCTCCTTATCGACATCTTCGGCACTGACGCCGCGGACGTGGCGACGGAGCTCGGGATCAAGTCCTACATTTTCTACACCGCCTCCGCGATTGCGCTATCCTTGTTCCTCCACCTTCCCGAGCTGCACGAAACTGCCAAGTCGTCTGACGAGGGGTGGGACCCGCAAAGGCCGCTGAAACTCCCCTGCTGTCCGGTGATTCAGGTTAAGGATCTTCCCGAACCTCTTCTGGACCCAAACGTAGATTACTTCAACTGGTTTGTAGATCATACCAAGAGGTACAAGTCGGTGGAAGGGATTATATTGAACAGCTTCGATGCTTTGGAGGGTGGGCCCATTAGAGCTTTAGTTGGAGCCACTCCTCCGGTCTACCCTGTTGGGCCGCTCGTGAGAACCGGTTTGGAAAGAAACGATGACTCGGACGACCCATCCGGGTGCTTGAGGTGGTTAGACGAACAACCGCCGAGGTCCGTGCTGTACGTCAGTTTCGGTAGTGGTGGGACCCTGTCGACGGAACAGGTAACGGAGCTGGCCATGGGGCTTGAGCTAAGCAAGCAGAGGTTCGTTTGGGTGGTTAGGAGTCCGAATGATTCGTGTTCATACGGGACGTACTTGAGCTTGGAGGAAGAGCATGATGCTTTAGGATTTTTACCCAAGGGGTTCGTGGAGAGGACTCAGGGGCGGGGCCTGGTGGTGAAGTCGTGGGCCCCGCAGGTCCAAGTCCTTAGCCACGGGTCCACTGGAGGGTTCTTGACACACTGTGGATGGAACTCGATCTTAGAAGGGGTGGTCAATGGGGTTGGGTTTATCGCGTGGCCGTTGTACGCAGAGCAGAGCATGAATGCGATAGAGCTTATCGTCGAGGCGAAGGTGGCTGTCGGGGCTCGGAAAGGAAAGGACGGAGTAGTGGGGCATGATGATATAGCGAGAGCGGTGAAGTCGTTGATGGAAGGTGAAGAAGGGATGGAGATTAAGGAGAGGATGAAGACACTCAAAGATGAAGCTAGAAGGGCAGTTGGCAAAGACGGACCCTCTAATTCTATACTTTCGGAACTGGTTGTCAAGTGGAAGAGTGTGTAATATATGCATCTGTTGATGGATCATTTGTGTACGTTGTGCAAGTCAAAACTGGTTTATTGCTCCTGTAAGTCCCACAAATAACTAGGCTCAAATTCAGCAAAAATGTGCAAGTTGCAAAACCGATCGATTGGGACATGGCTAAGGAGACTGCTACAGGATCATAATGACCCGTCCGACCGATTCGAGTGACAACATGAACTACTAAGACACCATACAATCATAAACAACCAAACAGCTTGATATGACCATACATAAGGGGTCTTGCCATCCGGAATAGAAGACGAAATCCGTTGATTAGATCCAAGAAATTGCAGCAATGCAAACCAAAGCATTGTCGCTTGGAGCCAATAAAAACCTTATCCATTAATGTCAAGGACGTCCAATCACCTTCTTTGTAGCTCGCTCCTAAATAACACAAAAACTTATCCATTAATGTCACAACACAACAAATAAACTTTTTTTTTTTTTTTTTTTATCAATTTAGCAAGTGAAATCAGCTTGGCAGACATCAGCAACATGCATCAGGCAAAATAATGGAGCAACTCAGGACTTCATGAATCTCTTGTAACTTAAAAAAATTCCGGATCATGTTATATTATGAGCAACTCGGGACTTCATGACTTAGAAAGGCATTTTTGAAACATATGATAAAAAAGCATTTAACTGCTCTCGAGAAAAAGGCTTCACACTCCCGGCAAGTAACTTGATGGCCTGAGGATAGGGTTGCGTTGGCGGCACCAGTCGACCCGTCATCTTGCCTACCTTGACCCATGATCTTGCTTTCCCTAGTTTATTTCCATTCACGATCCATCTTGAATCGCAAAGGATGCTCCCTCGATTATATCTTTCACCTTGGTGAGAGTTTGATGTTGTTCTTCTTGAACCACCAAAGCATAGACCTTATCAACTTCGGGGTAGGATCTTTGGAGACAAAATAACCCTTCCTGTGAACTTTATGACGGGAGGATTGCTATGTGACCGGATGTTTTATATGCTTCATCCATAAAGGCTTATAGCATTTTGATCAATTTAAGATGTATTGCACACGCAGCTTTATGTATATCTGTTATGATTGACCGAAGGTGATCCATACAAGTATTCATTTTTAAAAATACCCAAACATTAATTATGCCAATAAATGAGTTCTCTTATCACAGCCACAAGATTCTTGAAAATGAATGATCATGTGCAAAGTTTAACATTAAAAAAATAGGTGTGGAATGTTCTGCACACGAAAAATGAATTTATGTATAGAAAAAATGGAAATTATGCACTCGATTAATACAAACTATACACATAATTTTGGGAATAGAAGTTATGCATATGAAACTACATGCCCTTTTCTTTTATAATTGTTCTGCACTTGAAGAATACAAATTGTGCACCACCGAATCTTTTTTCCCCGGGCTTCAATGCTCACGGAAAAAAGTTGATATCAAGATTGCACGTGCTTTTTTTCTCCCAAGCTTAACAAGTTACTCCTCACTTGTTACAATAAAGATAACTCTTCACTTGGTCATTTCTCTCTATATATACATATAGTAATATATATTTGATAATAAAGCATAGATTCCCTGATAAAAGTATATTTAACTTATCCCAAACGTGATGTCGCTAATGAGATTGTGAATCGTATTATGAAATATCTCTAATCTTAACTGCAATATAGAAGATTAATGGTTAGGAACCGAAGTACCTGTAGTGCACATTTGCAGTAATCTTAGGTGAATGAAGTGGGCATCCTTCGGCCAAACTACAGGCCTCTGTTCGCAGGAACAAGCTTCAGCAACTTGGCAAGCTCATACGACCTGAACTCTTTCCCATATGCTAGGCTCAAATCCAGAGCTGACTTGCCGTCCTGCAATTCAAAATGGAAGCCTCTATCATACAAACATAATGTTGCTTGAAGCGATCTGTGTTCTAAAATTTACTTTTATAGTTAAAATATAAATACCAGCAATGAAGTGTACCGAAGTGTCAATCGATGAAACAGTTAATATAGTACGATGCCTAAACGAGGGCAACACATCCCAACAATTTGCAGGATATTATGTAGCCAGTACTGATGATACAATATACTCACAATTTCAAGGAATTATTGAATCCAGAAACAGGCAATCCTATTTTTCCACGAAGAAATATATAGTAGCAATTGATAGGTATAAATGTAGCACAAAAATCTGAGTGAATAAATCTATCAATTTAAAAACTATGATAGAGAAATTTAGAACTTCATTTATATTTCAGCTTTAGGACCTTTTGTCCGCCATCTTAAGAATCTTGACTAATCTGGAGACAAGCGGTGACACATGCTCGTCAACTTATAAAAGCAATCTTTAACAAACATGTAAACAGCGATCACAAGACAAAATAACCATCTAAGACGATTATATTACACCAGATAATAATTATACATTTGATTGATGAACATTCTCACTTGGTATACACAATTTCAAAGGAAGATTTTACTCTTACCAATTTGAGATGGTTAGCATATTTAGAGAGTGAGTGTAAAATAATTGACTACTACAAGTCTACAGGTGACATTTCATGATACCTTAAGTGTTATGATGCATACTTTCACAATGCTGGTGTATTTTCACAGTTTTAACTCTACATAGATGCCACAGTAGTCTGAATGTGCCAACATAATTTCAAGAGCCTAAATTCATCACACTACCTTATTCCTCCTTGTCGAATCTGCACCATTCACTAACAAGACTTTTGTGATATCTCTGTTTCTGCTTTGCAGGGCAATGTGCAATGGAGTCCAACCTTCCTGACAAATAGAACATAAAAGATTTAACAATCCTAATAGCAACCATAATAGTTAAGTTGCAGCAGAAAAATAACAACACTCACATCATCAGCAACATTAACATCAGCTTTATACTTAATTAAAAGCTTAACAGTCTGCAATGCCCCAACTTGTACTGCATAATGAAGTGGTGAGGCCCCGTGCTGTATGCAAACACAAAAGTAGGATGTCTAGCTTTTCCAAGTGAAAGGAAGAATGGAACAATCGGAACCAAAAATAAGTTGTAGCTCCAGCAACTAAACCTTATCTTTGACATGAGGATTTGCACCTTTTCTCAGCAGATGACTGATGACGGACTCCTTTTTACCAATTACAGCAACATGAAGAGATGTGAGACCCTCCTATTAACAGTCAAATCAGTGTAATCTATTTAGCTTAATCAAAATTACTACTATGGTTTCAAAAATTAATTAAAATTACTGCTAAGGAAATTAGCTGACAGAAAATTTAGCGGTCACTAACACCACCTTATCAGCAAGGTCAATATACAGTCCATTCTCAAGGAGGTTGTCTAATGAGTGCATCTGGCCAGAGAGTGCAAGAGTATGCAGTAGCTTCCACTTGGCCTATGCAACAAAAAATAATGACAATAAAAAAAATTACATGGAATAAATTCATATAAAAGTGCATTTTGTGCCTAACACTATCACTATCATATATAAAGAAGAAACAATTGGCCACTCCAGTTGCACATCATGTAGTTGAAAAGAAAAGGTGAACTAGAAAAGATGAAAACGGAAAACAACTCCTATAAGTTATATTGTTAGTTGCTTACAGTTGATAGTTTTACTAGGTTAGGAGCTTTATTTGCTTGCAAGACACCCCTTTCCTCTGGGTTTAAAAGTGCTTCGATCTCTGCAAGGATCACAGTGCCCTATAATTAATCTCCTTCTCAACAAATCTGAAATCAAGCATAGCCATAGAACTAAGGAGATTCCAGTGCAAGGGAAAAATCAAACCAAAAAAAACAAGAAAACACTCCTGCTGAAAGTATACTGGGGCTGCAGACAAGAAGATTGTGCACAGTGAAATACAAAACATAAGATTTCGTAGAAGTATACAACCATTCAAAGATAAAGTAGTTTTGTTCAATGCAGTGTGAAAGAGAAAATGACATGCATAAAAATGTAGCTCATCTCATCCTTCCAATGAATGTAGACACTGTTAATGAACAACAATTATAGAGAAAATGACATGCATCCAGAAACCAAGATCAAGTTTTATAGACTTTGACACCTCCCGCTATCATAAGATGGATGCAGAAGCAAATAATTCATTCACACTCACATCCATAGCAGTGCTAGCTCAAACTACTTATGGAATATATAGAGGTGAACCCGGTTTAGTAATAAACGCGGTTCAATAGCAGTGATATAAAAGGAGATTCCTATATGTGTAAAAACATTAAGTAAGATTCAATAAAACAGTAATTCTCAGTTCTTGGAGAATTTGCTCATTCGTTCGTTCAGTCTTGATTATGTTACATTCAATTCACCATTAGTGAATTGTCTCTAATCTTTAAACTACTCTACAAGTATAATTCAAACAACTTTCTACCTGTGTCCTCCTTTTGTAAATGGTAGAACCTTATAGTATCCAATTATGAAATCCTCAGTAAATTAAACCACTCATCTAATAGTAGAAAACCCAATATATTATCTAGTTGCTTAAAAAGAAAGATTAGAAAAAGTTTAATTGCAATGAAATCTATGTTATGTACTTCGAAGCATCTTTAAAACTCAGCTAATTTATTCCAAAGAAAAAGCTAGGATCTATCTTGACCAGCATAGAAACTTTCGGTCATAACTCATAAGTTTTTACCGTTGTTCTTTCACTTTCAATCAGTTGTTCTATTGAGGGGTTGTTTGGTTGCAACTCACAGAAAAGAAACAAATCTAGTCCACCTAGATGTCATTGTTCATTTATAAAATTATTTTAGGATTAATACTTTTTCAATTTCAATGTAAAAATTGTTTGTTTCCCCCCTATTTTAATCTTTCCCTGTAGGGTATAAAAACTCATACAATTCTACTCCATTCACTTTAATTCGCATGGAACCATTCCAAGACATTATTGAATATGTGTATATACATGGATTAGATTCATTTTCATTTCGTTTCCAGAGTTGCAATCAAACAAGGGGTGAACATATAATATACAACCACCACAAGTTAGTACAAAATCTAACTCAAATATAAGAAGGTAAAATAGCCATGAACAATAAGAGAGAACGGGTGATGAACCTTGCATGAAATCATCCTGGCATGTCATGTTATTGTCTCTCTCATTAACCACAGCAAGTGAGCCATCTCCTTCTTCCTCCCAATCACTCTCGAAATCCAAATCATTTTCCTGCAACCCCGCATCCTCTTCGTCATATTCACTTCCACTGCCATCATCGGGATCTTCCCAGAATGCCTCGTCAGTGTGAAAATCAGAATGCTCCAAACCAGACAAGCATATAGAAAGTGGTAGAACTCGTCCTTTACAAACAGACATATTAAACACGGTGCTCTTGGGAAGATTTGTATGCAGTCTTCCCTGGATTATCATAGAAAGTCTAGTTGTGGGTAAAGGAAATAGCTTTAGAGACATCGGACACGTCACAGCACAGAGTGCCATCTGTTCTGTACAATATTTCCCTTGTTGAATTCAGCGCAAGCTGATTCTTCAATGCAGAACCAATGCAACGGCTTAGCATAACAGCAGACAAATCAAAATCAGCAATCAATGAGGGTGGAGTATTAGCTCTGTAACTCAACAGAAACAGTCGAACACTGCCGACTTTCTTGAAAGATAAAATAAAAGAACAAAGTTCTAAACATAGAAATTATCAAGTTTCCAAACAGACAAATGCTATTCAATTTCTAGAGTTTTCATTTCAACACGTAACAAATTACATTTTGATTACAGAAACAGTTGAACAGTGTTAGTCGAACACTGCCTAATTCCTAACTTTTTCGATTGCAGATGTAGAATCGTGTAAAGAGAACACGCCAACAATGGAAGAATCAAATAAAAAAGGAGGGAGTTTGCATTTGTGTACCTTGTGAAAAGTCTCAAAGATCGGCTTCTAGGAAACAGCTTCCGGTAATCTTCCTCAATAGAAGAATGAACGAAGATGAAAATTGACAAAGCCGTAGTTTTGAGTTGTAATTGTTAATGATGGTGGTTGCAAAGGAGGATGAGCAAAGAGAAAGAGAAGAAGTTGTTGGCAAGAGAATGAAAGGATGAAGAGGGGTGGGTTAGGTTTCACTTGTAAAAGAGGATTTGGGGTTGATAAAATTAAAAAGTCCAGTTTTTGTACTTGATATTCTAGATACATTCAAGATTGTCAACAATTAAATATTAGTGTGTTATTTAAGTATTTAAATTATGCAATTAAGGGATTCGAACCAATTACCTACTAGTACAACCCTCACTCTTCAACCAATTGAGCATCTACAACATGTTGAACTAATTTACTACTAACATAATTTTACTTCAGCAGGGGCAAAGGTCATTTGTCCGTTACGGACAAAGGCCATTTGTCCGTCACGGACAAATGGGCATTACTTAGTAAAAACAAATGCGCTAAATAGCCTGGACGTTTTCAAATGAATATGGAGTTTTAGTCATCGTACATACTACGGTTGAATTTAACTCAATTACATTATTTTTCTCTTATTCTAGAAAATAACGTCATGGATTAAGAGAATTCTCTGAGTGGCATTTATATCCACATATATATAATATACTCAACATTATTATTACAAGCGTGCTTAACAAAAATATATTACAAGCGTGCTTAACAAAAATATATTACAAGCGCGTATATATATATATATATATATATATATATATATATATATATATATATATATATATATATATATATATATTTCAAGATGCAATCACTAACAAAAATTTATTACAAGCAAATGTGCATAACAAAGAATTGATGATGATGTTGCGATTTTTTTTTGCAAGAATGATCTTTTGGAAGAATGAGACATTTTAATTTTGGTAAATACGTTGATAGTTTAAATTACCCCTGCTAATTTTCAAAGTTAGTATTATTTTGGGTTGAATGTTGATAGTTTGAATTATTTTGGATTATTTTCCTTTCTAATATAATAAATTGAGTGATTTTTTTGCCTTACAACTCAATTTTAATTGATCAAAAATTAGAATAAGTAACTGTAATTATAAATTTTTAAATCAAATATTATGATTACTATGATAAAAAAAATTAAAAACTTTCACGGGAATTATACTAGCTATAAGTTAATTTTAATAATAACCTATTATTATAAATTGGTCTCATTTAAATGAACAAATGTTCATAATAATCTTTTTATTATACGTTGATATCATTGTAAGACATAAGTTTTATAAGATGGTTTCAATAATAATGTTTTATTAGAAGTTGATCTCATGTATATGAACAAATGTCCATAATAATATTTTTTTATAAGTTAATCTCGTTGCAAGATATATATTTTCATAAGTTGGTCTCAATAATAATCTTTTACTAAAATTTGGTCTCATTTAAATGGCAAATATTTATAATAATCTTTTATTATATGGTGATCTCATTGTAAGGTACTTATTTTTATAAGTTGGCCTCAACAATAATCTTTCAAAAGAACAAAAGTCATTTGGATCAAAAGTTCATAATGATCTTTTATTATAATTTGAAAAAATTGTAAGATATATATTTTATAAGATGGTCTCAATAATTGGGTATCATTCAAGTAAGGCCCATTATTGCGGTACGGCCGTGCGGCCGTACCGCAGGGCGACACGTGTCCCGAAAAAAAAAAAAAAATTTTTTTTTTTTTTTT